>JANFOE010000446.1:0-602999 GCA_025667525.1 Glebionis coronaria | reverse complement strand
TATATATATATATATATATATATATTATATATATATTATATATATATATATATATATATATTATATATATTATTAATAATATATATATATATATATATATATATATATATATATATATATATATATATATATATATATATATATATATATATATATATATATATATATATATATATATATATATATATATATATATATATATATATATATATATATATATATATATATATATATATATATATATATATATATATATATATATATATATATATATATATATATATATATATATATATATATATATATATATATATATATATATATATATATATATATATATATATATATATATATATATATATATATATATATATATATATATATATATATATATATATATATATATATATATATATATATATATATATATATATATATATATATATATATATATATATATATATATTTATGTTGGTGTTCATTGTTTATCTAATCCTTAATGTAGCAAGATCTTTAGATCTTGCTACTTGAATCTGTTTTTTTGGTGCTTGTGTGTTAAGTAAGGTGGAGTTGTTGATTCATCATCCATACCTGGTGCTTGGCTCTGTTGTAGAACCAAAACAAGCACCCCTCCCCCTCCCACGTCATTTCCTTTCATCTTTGTTGCAGTATCGACCATCATTCCCTTTCCTTGGAGTAAAGCTTGAGCACTTTGGTGAATCTTAATGAGATTGCAATTATACATAGTCTCATCGTCAAAATCGGGCTTAAAATGCTAAAAATATCATTAAAATACCCAAAAATATGCTTGTGTTTGTTCATTGTGTATTTTAGGTACGGATATCGTGAAATCAACAAAAGATCACAAGAATGAAGCAAAAACGAACACGGGAAACGAAGCCGCACAAAGAACCAGACCAGAATCATGAATTTCCTTTGAAGTCCTTGAAGTTTTAAGATAATGGCAAGATTGGTCCCTTAACTTTTGAAGACTTCTCACTTTTGGCCCTTGTAAATCTTAATTATACAAGTTTGGTCCATAAAGTTTCAAGAATATGCATGTATGGCCCTTGAAGATTGCTCAAATTACACTTATGGTCCTTTCAACAAGTTCTCAAAACTTCTTGTGGCCAAAGTAGAAATATGCAAAGTTTACTATAGAGGGAATTGAAGTTTTTGAGCTGTTAAAACAAAGTGACACAAGTTTTTGAACGGGGGGGGGGGGGGGGGGGGGCTTATTCTGCCAAGACACCCAAACTTATCATAACCAACCATTTAGCCATGTCACCTCCCTCCATCAATAGCCATCCTCCACCTCACACCACAACCCCACGTCACCTTCCACTGATTTAATAACTTAATCAGTTGTTAAAAAGGAAGGCAAAAACGTTTTTAAAAAATAAATACCCCTAAACCATATTAAACTTCACTAACCATCCCCCATAAACCCTAATATCCCCAGATCTTAATTACCTAAAAACAAAGGGGTTTTACCCCTAATTATCCAGAATGATAATTCACCCTATTGTCACTAAAACCCACTAACCAAAACCCCCATCACTTTCACTATTGTCCTCACCTGACCCCACTCTTGTGCAAGAATACAAAAGGAACAGTCATCAAACAGCTCACATGTATTCCTTTGTCCCAAAGTAATTTATAAACGTACAAGATCAAAAAGAGGAAGCTGGCATGTCGACATCAACACATGGGATCATTTGACCAAGTTTGAAAAACAAGAACTCGAGGGCATTTCTGGACTTTTAGCTAATTAGAGTTTACTTTTCTTTTAATTATAGATCCTTCCTAATAGTACTATATAAGCAAACTGACTTGTGGTTTAGCTTTTTGTTCCAGCTTGTATTTTTTTTTTTTTTTAAAGTAATGAAAATGAAAACTTTTAAAATATTGCAAGTCTGTGTTCCATTTTATTATTTTTGTAATGTAATTTCTTTATGTTTTTTGCAAGTTTAGTATTATGATCTTATCCAAGTTAATCTTGTTCAAAAAAGTCATTTTTTGGCAAAAAATCATTTTTCTATACACGAATTTTGAAACCAAGGTCACAAGGAAGTGAAAGTGGAATTGTGTCTTGTTGGTTTTCAAAATTATGTCATAGGTGTGTTAGTTTCAAAACTTTGGTTTGAAAATCAGTGGTTTTAAAAGGTATGGTTTGAAAATCAGTTTTATTCATTTTTTGTTTACTCCCTATTCTACTGTATCAAAAGCCACAAGCTTGCAGCTTGTGGCCTTTTGTTTACAAGTAGTTTGTTGCTTTGTTGTTTGTGTTGTGTGCAGGAAACAAGATCTCATACTCCATCAATTTCATTTCACTCCTTGAAGACATTGATTACCCTTGGGTCTCTAAGAGATTCCAACAGCAGGGTTCTTCTACACTTCTATAAGCTCCTCATAAGCCCTAAGAAGGACCACTAGAAGGCATCAGCTAAGTTCATTTGGCTTGAACCCTTTTGGTCTTAATTTTTTTGTGTTTATGTGATAATTGTGGATTTGTTGATGAATTTGTATGAATTTGTTGTTCATGATAGTTTAGGTGTTTATTTATGCTTGTTTATGTTGTTGAATCATGTTAGAGTAAGTTTGAATAAAATTTGAGTAATTTTGATCCTAGTTAATAAGTGTGAAAACACTTATCCTTTTACCACTTATTTCCAATAATAACAAGACCAAAACGTGTGATTTATGTCGTAAAAGTCGGAATTATGCGTGGTTTGTGTTTTTATTGTGTTTTAGGACCAAAATATGAAAAAGGAAGAAAACACGGGCTTTCACGGGATTTTATCGAAGAAAACGGGAAAAGACGAAGTCAAAAGATCAAGAGTGCAAAAAGAACGGAAGTCCAAGGCCTATTCTGAAGATTTATCGAAGAAAAAGTCAAAAGACGGAAGTTTAACGAAGTCGAAGAACTTAAGTCTAATAGAAGAAGAAAATTAAAAGACAAGTTCAAATCCCGAGACGACAAAGACGAAGAATTAAAGTCGAGTCGAGAAAACGTGAAGAAAGCAAGAAAGAAGATGCAACACATGCACTCCTTCCACCTTCCCTATAAATACCCTCCTAATAGTCATTAGGAGGGTGGTTAGATTTTTTAGTTAATTTTTCACTTTTAGTTTTTAGAGAGAGAAAGTCTTAAACTTTCTCTCACTAGTTCATCTTTTTCTTTTAATCTTTTAAGATTAAACATCTTTGTATTGCTTTTTTCATTAATCAAAGTTCCATTTTAAGCTTTTATTTCTTAATCTCATTCTACTTTTCTTTGATTTAAGATTGATTTTGGTGTGATTATCATGTGATCCGTGTTGTTCTAATTGATTTCATGCTAAAAAGTTAATCTTTTGATCATTTTATAAGTTTTCATTTGATTAAGCTTTAAGACTTTTGTGCTTATTGGCTTATTTTTATGGTTAGCTAATTTTTCCTATTAAAAAGTTTTATTAAAAAGTTGATGTTTTTATTGTTCGATCCAAAAAGTTGTTTGATTTCGGCTTGATAAGTTGATTCTAGTACTTATTTGATCCGGTTTAGGTATTGATTCGGGTTAGTTTTGAGATAAGCTCTCAAATATAGCTTATTCTCTTGCTAACCGAATTCCATAATTTTAGGAAGTGGTTCTATAACCCTTTTCCGATTGCCGTCTTTTCCGACCATAAGCACCTCCCCTTTTCCGATTGATCCAATCGGAAAGGGGTTTTGACTTTCCGATTGGCTTCCCCATTTTTTCCAATCTGGGCATTTGTTCCATTTTCCGATTGGGGACTTTTCTGGTTATTCCGATTGTTAGTTTTGTATCCCCGAGATTCCGACGGTAAGTTTATACTTACATTCCGATTGGCGTTCATTGTTCAGCATTCCGATTGGGGCATTTGTAGTATTCCGATTTGTCAGCATTTGTTACATTCCGATTGCTACCACTCTTCCACCGTATTCCGATCAACCGATCGGAAAACATTCCGATCGGGGGGGCCTTTTGGCTTGTTTTGGTTTCTTTCGATATCACTTCCTTATAGTACTTTTTATTTTTCTGAAAATTTTCCAAGTGTTAGCTTTATTTAGTGAGTTAGCTCTTTTCCATTTCACCTTTAAGTTTACATGCATCCATTTTTATTCGTCACTTATAATATTCATCTTTATTCTTCCACTTTACTAAACGACACTTTAATTACTTGCAAATAGTTTAAAACAAACCAAACCATTCTCTTGATTCACCAAAAGACGATTGAGTCGCACTTAAGACCGGTTTTCAATTCGAAAAGACTTGGGACTATAACGAACTTTGATACTTTGGTACCAAATGCCAAGTATTAAATGGTGCCGCTGCCGGCTCTTTTCGTTAAGATAAACGGTTTCTAGTGAGAGACGAATTGAATTTTGGGATCCGTTCTTTGAACGTTATTTTCCTCGCTTCAAAAATTTTCAAAAATCCTAAAAAATATAAAACTCTTCAAAAATACAAAAACATTAAAAAAAACCTATAAAAACCAAAAATATTATATAGATATTCTCTTTGTGTATATTTTTCTTCTACAGGTGTATGCGTACTAGATCTACGAACTATTCTGAGCCCGAGACTCTTGAAGATTTAGATATGGCTGGTGTTAATAACAACAATAATCACCCACCTCAAAACAATTTGAATAATCACAACAATAACAACAACAATGTCCTTCTACCTGATTTATGAACCATGGAGGAATTGTGCCAACCCACCATGAACGGACGCGGAGGCCCGATTGCGCCAATGCACGTCACGGCTCAGGAGTTTTCGTTGAAGCATCACATGATCCAGCAAGTGCAAACGAACCCGTTTCGTGGAATTCCGGATGATGATGCCAACAAACACCTCGACAAATTCATTACCATTACCCAAAGCATGAAGTGCCCCGGTGTTTCTATGGATGACCTACGCCTCCAACTTTTTCCACACTCGCTTTCTCACCATGCCGAAAAATGGTTTGACCGTCTTCCTAAGAATTCTATTCATACATGGAACGACATGACTCAACGCTTTTTATCGCGCTACTTTCCCCCATCCATGGTCACTAGCCTTCGTAACCAAATCAGTGGATTTATGCAAGAGAATGATGAATCACTTTTTGATGCTTGGGAACGTTACAATGATTTGATCGACCGCTGTCCTAATCACAATATGCTCCCCGTCACTCTCATTGACACCTTCTACAACGGTCTCACTTTTCGTGATCGTGACACGATCAATGCCGCCGCCGGTGGTACTTTTATGAAAAGGAGACCGGAGGAGTGTCGAGAGTTGATTGAAAACATGACTACTCACCACAACAATTGGGATTCTTCCGCATCCACAAGATCTAATCAGAGAGTCAATGTTTCATCTACTTCTTCCACCACCAACTCGTCTGTTTTGGAACGTGCTCTTCTTGATATCAACAAAAGTCTCCAAATTTTGACCTCTAACCAAACTCAACAAGCTAAAGCCGTTGCCCTTTCTTGTGACACATGTGGTGGTCCTCATTCCTACAATGAGTGTCCTTCTACTCACTGCAATTATTCTGAAGACGTTAACGCAGCATATGGTACTTATCCTACGGGAGGCTATCAAGCTCGCCCTCAAGGAGACCGTAACTTGCTAAGTTATCGCTCCAACAATTATCTTGCTCCGCCCGGTTTCCCTCCTGCAAACCAGAACCAACAACAAAGCTACAACCAAAACAACCAATCCCAACCTCGTGCTCAAAATCAATATCAATCCCAAAGAAACCCATACCCAACTCAAGGAAATTCCCAAGCTCCACCTCTCAATCAACCGATGGCTGTAAACCAAGACGTCGAGACGTTCATGAAGACTAATCGTGAGATGGTGACGAATCTTCAGAGTCAATTTGTCAACTTGAAGAATGACATGGTGAAACAAGGGAGCGATATTCGAGCCGAGCTAAGGAATGACATGGCCAAACACAGCAATGATATTAATGCCAACATGCAAAACTCTTTTAATAATCAAGCTCTTCACCTTCGTGATATGATTGGTTCGCTCATC
This sequence comes from Glebionis coronaria, assembly GCA_025667525.1. Taxonomy (NCBI): domain Eukaryota; kingdom Viridiplantae; phylum Streptophyta; class Magnoliopsida; order Asterales; family Asteraceae; genus Glebionis; species Glebionis coronaria. The sequence goes on along the minus strand of JANFOE010000446.1, from coordinate 596,965 downwards.
CAAAGTAATCAACCCTCTTCTTCGGGTACTCTTCCGAGTAATACCGTTGCGAATCCAAGTGGGGAGATGAAAGCAATCACCACTCGTAGTGGAAAAGGTTATATGGAACCCGAGCTTCCTACACCTCCACCCGTGATTGTGAACAAGGAAAAAGAGCAACTTTCTTCACCTCCTTCACCTTCTATCCCCATTTCCCCACCACCCGTGGTTGTGAGTGATCCTATTCCCTTAAAGCCTTCTTCTTCATCCAATATACCTTATCCTTCAAGGTTGAGGAAAGAGAAGCAAAAGAGCAAGGATGATATTCAGGTTTCAAACTTCCTAAAAATGTTTAAACAATTGAATTTTAATATCTCCTTTGCCGAGGCTCTCGCTCACATGCCCAAATACGCTAAGATGTTTAAAGATCTTCTAAGTGATAAAGAAAAGCTTCTTGACATTGCTCAAACCCACCTTAATGAGAATTGCTCCGCAGTGCTCTTAAGGCAATTACCCACCAAACTTGGTGATCCGGGTCGCTTCTTGATTCCTTGCAACTTCCCGGTAGTAGAGAATTGCATGGCCCTAGCCGATCTAGGTGCCAGTATAAACTTAATGCCTTTAAGTGTTTGGAAGCAATTATCTCTCCCCGAGCTAGTCCCCACCAAAATGACTTTGGAGTTAGCCAACCGTACGGTTGCTTATCCAGTGGGGATAGCCGAAGATGTCTTTGTTGGCGTCGATAAATTCACCTTCCCGGCGGATTTTGTCGTCGTTGATTACGAAATGGATCCCCGTGTTCCATTAATCGTTGGACGTCCATTTCTGAGGACCGGTCGCACTCTTATTGATGTAGCCGCAGGCGAAATAATCATGAGAGTTGGTGACGATCAAATTGTCTTCAACATGGGTAAGATTTCTAAGCAACCTTATTCGTATGAGAACGTTAATGCTATTGATGTTCTCGATGAGGCTTGTGAAGAACATTTTCATGATGCTTGCAAAAGTACTCATTCTCTACCCAATGTTGAGACCGTTGCCTCAATTGCTCCAGCATTGACTCCTTTCGGAGAAAGTGACTTGGATGATTTCGAAGCTAGCTTGGGTCCTCTCGCTATTAAGTATGATAATTTGTCCACCCAATTGGGATGAAGATATTCGTACTATTGAGAGACTTCTCAATGCGGACCCGTTCTCTCCTCCTGCTCCTAAAGAGGTGATTAATGATGATCCATCGTTAGTTTCACCATCTATTGAGGATCCTCCTACTCTTGAGCTTAAGGACCTACCGCCTCATCTTGAGTACGTTTTTCTGGAAGACGACGAGAAGCTACCGGTCATCATCGCAAAGGATCTGAAAGAAGACGAAAAAACCCGACTTGTCGCTGTGTTGAAAAAGCATAAACGTGCTATCGCTTGGAAAATCTCCGACATCAGTGGAATTGATCCTCACTTTTGCACGCATAAAATTCTCATGGAGGACGACTTTAAGCCTACAATTCAAAGCCAACGAAGGGTGAATCCCAAAATACATGAAGTCATCAAAAAAGAGGTTATCAAACTTCTTGATGCGGGTATGATTTATCCTATTTCGGATTCACCGTGGGTTAGTCCAGTCCATTGTGTGCCTAAGAAAGGCGGAATCACCGTTGTGCCCAATACAAACAACGAGTTAATTCCTACCCGTCTCGTTACTGGGTGGAGAGTTTGTATAGACTACCGCAAACTCAATGATGCCACGAGAAAGGATCATTTCCTTCTACCTTTTATGGACCAAATGCTTGAACGTTTAGCGGGTAATGAATATTACTGCTTTCTGGATGGTTTCTCGGGTTATTTTCAAATACCCATCGATCCCCAAGATCAAGAGAAGACAACATTCACTTGTCCCTATGGCACATTTGCTTATAAAAGAATGCCTTTTGGCTTATGCAATGCCCCCGGGACTTTCCAAAGGTGCATGTTGGCTATCTTCCATGACATGGTTGAGCAAACCATGGAAGTCTTCATGGATGATTTCTCGGTCTTCGGGGATTCCTTCTCTTCTTGCCTTGCCAATTTGGAACGTATGCTAAAGCGGTGCGAAGACACTCGCCTTGTTCTAAATTGGGAAAAATGCCATTTTATGGTTAAAGAAGGCATTGTGCTAGGACACAAAATCTCTAAAGCCGGTCTTGAAGTCGACCGTGCTAAAGTTGATGTCATAGCCAAATTACCTCCACCTTCAACCGTGAAGGGTGTGAGAAGCTTTCTGGGTCATGCGGGCTTCTATCGTAGATTCATTCAGGATCTCTCTAAAATCGCTCGCCCGATGACCCACCTCTTGGAAAAAGATACTCCTTTTATCTTTTCTAAAGAGTGTCTCGAAGCCTTCAATCTTCTTAAGGATAAGCTCACTAAGGCACCGGTCTTGGTTACCCCTAATTGGGAGCTACCTTTTGAATTGATGTGCGATGCTAGCGACTTTGCTATTGGTGCGGTTTTGGGCCAAAGAGTGAATAAACACTTCCAACCAATCCACTACGCTAGCAAAACAATGACAGGGGCTCAATTGCATTATACGACAACCGAAAAAGAGCTTTTAGCTGTTGTCTATGCTTTTGAAAAATTTCGCCCCTATCTTGTTCTATCCACCACCATCGTATACACGGACCATTCCGCGCTGAAGTACTTGATGACAAAGAACGATTCTAAGCCAAGACTTCTTCGCTGGGTTTTGCTCCTTCAAGAATTCAACATTGAAATTCGTGATAAGAAGGGAGCCGAAAACCTGGCCGCGGATCATTTGAGTCGACTTGAGGATCCATATCAGGGGGATCATCCGAACAAAGAGATCAATGACTCTTTCCCCCTTGAGACCTTAATGTCTATAAATCTCAACCTTGATGGCACCCCGTGGTTTGCGGACATTGCAAACTACTTAGCGGGTGGTATTCTCATCCAAGGGTTAACATCCCAACAAAAGAAGAAGTTCTTGAACGATGTTAAGACTTACTTTTGGGATGACCCTTATCTATTCAAACAGTGTGCTGATCTGATTATTCGTCGATGTGTTGACGGACCGACAGCTTTTGACATCCTCCAAGCTTGCCACAAAGGACCCACCGGTGGTCACTTTGGTCCCAACTACACCGCTAAGAAAGTGTTTGATTCTGGATTCTACTGGCCCACCATTTATCGTGATGCTCAGGAAATGGTTAAGCATTGTGATGCTTGCCAACGTCAAGGCAAGATCACACATAAGGATGAGATGCCTCAAAATTTCATACAGGAATGTGAAATTTTTGATGTATGGGGCATCGACTTTATGGGGCCATTTCCATCCTCCAAAGGGAACAAGTACATCCTCGTCGCCGTCGACTACGTCTCTAAATGGGTTGAAGCTAAGGCTCTTCCTACGAATGATGCGAGGGTGGTTGTGAACTTTTTGAAGCAGCTTTTTGCTCGATTTGGCGTTCCTCGTGCTATCATCAGTGACCGCGGGACTCATTTTTGCAACGATCAATTTGCAAGAGTCATGGCAAAGTATGGTGTCAATCACCGTCTTTCCACCGCCTATCATCCCCAAACCAATGGGCAAGCCGAGATATCCAACCGTGGCTTGAAGAGAATTTTGGAGCGTACTGTGGGAGAGCATCGTGCCGCGTGGGCCGATAAGTTAGATGATGCTCTGTGGGCTTTCCGTACTGCCTACAAGACCCCGATCGGTTGTACACCCTATCGTCTTGTGTACGGGAAAGCCTGCCACCTACCCATCGAGCTGGAACATAAGGCGCACTGGGCCTTGAAGTGGGCGAACTTCGACATCATTAAAGCCGGTGATCATCGCAAGGTTCAACTCAACGAGCTAAATGAACTGAGGAATGAAGCTTATGAGAACTCGCTGATCTACAAGGAGAAGACGAAGATGATCCACGATGCTAAAATCAAGAACCGAGAGTTCCACGTTGGAGATCACGTCTTACTCTTTAACTCTCGGTTGAAGATCTTCTCTGGCAAGTTGAAGAGCCGCTGGTCTGGTCCATTCACCGTCGCCAAAGTCTTTCCGTATGGGACCATTGAGCTTTCTCAGCCGAATGGGCCCAATTTCAAGGTGAATGGCCAGCGTTTGAAGCTGTACTTTGGTGAGGACATCTCTCAAGAGATGATTCCATCCCTCACCACGTTCCCCATGCACTAAAATTGGGTCGAGTCAGGCTCATGACTCGGTGAACAAAAACAAGCGCTTCTCGGGAGGCAACCCGTGTTTTATCCTTTACTGCTTTCATAATAAGTGTAGGGGAGCCCCGCATATGTTTGTTGTCTTGTTTCTTGTGCTGTGCAGAGATTAAAGCTTCAGAGAGCATCTTGATGACTTTTGACGAACCGTGATACCGTGTTTCCCATCTTCCCGGTTCTATCCTAAACTCTTGTGATTCAATATTTCATATTCTATATGTTCACATTGAATTCACTTTAGTTCTCCTTTCCTTAGCAAGATTTAAACAAAGTGCACAATGTCCTAAGTGTAGGGGAGTTTACTCCCACATACTTAAACATTGAGGACAATGTTTATCTCAAGTGTAGGGGGGACTTCTATCGAAGTAAGTGGTCTTTTCCATGAATTTGCCCTCATTTTAACCGGAAAATTTGATTTTTCGACATTTTTCAAAATTTTTAATCTATTTTGGCCTAGTTATATAGTTGTATTTGCCTTTGTTATGTTTCCTTTGCTAGAATAAATTTTTAATAAAGTGGTTTTAGATTTTTCTTAGTCGTGAACATTTTGACTCAACCCGAGTTTACTTGCCTAAGTTTACTCTAGCTAGTATCCTTAACGTGTTTAAGTCAAGTTTTGCTAGGCTTTTATATAGGGAGCTATAAAACGCGAAAGTCTTAACTCTCTCGGGTTAAGAACAAGAACTTTTCGCAAGTTCCTATAATTGATCCTAGAGAGTCGTTTATCAAGGGAACTTTAAAATGCGATTTCTAAACTTGAAAAAGTCTAAGAAGTTGCAAGATCCTATAGGCGACTCGAAAACCCAAAACTTTGATTTAATAGGCTAAGCATCCACGATTCTCATTCCTTGAGATTTTAAACTGTGGAGAACGAGAGATGATAGAGTCAATTATAAGTTCGGTATTCTTTCGTGAATTTATGTGAGTTAATTATGAGCCTATTCTCCCTCCGCTTGTTAATAAATTAATCTGCTAATAAATAAGGTTGTACGATTTAAAAGGTTACTTAGCTTTTAGCCCCAGATCGTTTAAAAGTTGCTCGGTAATGACGAGAGTTCATAGCCAAGGCATAACTTATGAAGCGGGGGCGCGAAGATTGGCGAGTCCGAAAAGGCCCTAACAAGGCATGAGGGCTACATTTTGTTGCTAAAGATCCACAAGTGATGTGAAGAATCATTTATCAAAAATCAATATGAAGGATCGAGACACACGACGAAAAGCAAGAACTCCCCAAAAGTCATGGAGAAGTCTATCCGAAAAGACCCTAACAAGGTATGAGGATAAATAGATCCAAGTCCTAAAAGGAGGCGGATCGTTGTATATCAAAGTCCAAAATAAAGATTGGAGAAAAATGAAGAAGTCGTGGTCCAAAGATGAAGAATCTCTCAAAAACTTCAAGTGGAGAAATTCCTATTATGAAGAGAAGACCATAATTTCAAGAACGTCTCTCGAAGATTCGAAGTATGAAGTCGCTGCCAAATATCGGCCCGAGAAAGGTCTCAAATCGCGAACCAAGTTATGCCAAGATATGAACTTTCTGATATCCCGAGAAGCAGTTTTAAAAGATTTGGTCCTTTAGCTAACTATTGATTAAATCGTTCACCTTATTTTCGGACTAAATAACTATCGAAATAAGTCAAACAATGCATCCTCGTGATCATTCAAGACAAAAATAAAATATAAGAGATACACCTAGGAATAAGGGAGTCTAAGTGAATAATTGGCCCACATGAGTTCATGATAGTTTGCTAACTTATAATAACAATGATCTCGTTTTTAAGCTTGGTATGGGGAACGTGAAACTTGAGGATGATAAAAGTTCACGGCCGCCAAAACCCAATGTAAGTTTTTAATTTCTTTACTTATTTCTATCTTTTATGTCTAGAATTTAATAAAGGCCAAGGTGGGTTATTTATGATGGAAAATGTAAACCGTGCTTTAAATTTAATGCATTACATGAGGGCATTGCAATGGTCAAGTGTAGGAGATTTAATAAGTGTGAAAACACTTATCCTTTTACCACTTATTTCCAATAATAACAAGACCAAAACGTGTGATTTATGTCGTAAAAGTCGGAATTATGCGTGGTTTGTGTTTTTATTGTGTTTTAGGACCAAAATATGAAAAAGGAAGAAAAAAGGGCTTTCACGGGCTTTTATCGAAGAAAACGGGAAAAGACGAAGTCAAAAGATCAAGAGTGCAAAAAGAACGGAAGTCCAAGGCCTATTCTGAAGATTTATCGAAGAAAAAGTCAAAAGACGGAAGTTTAACGAAGTCGAAGAACTTAAGTCTAATAGAAGAAGAAAATTAAAAAACAAGTTCAAATCCCGAGACGACAAAGACGAAGAATTAAAGTCGAGTCGAGAAAACGTGAAGAAAGCAAGAAAGAAGATGCAACACATGCACTCCTTCCACCTTCCCTATAAATACCCTCCTAATAGTCATTAGGAGGGTGGTTAGATTTTTTAGTTAATTTTTCACTTTTAGTTTTTAGAGAGAGAAAGTCTTAAACTTTCTCTCACTAGTTCATCTTTTTCTTTTAATCTTTTAAGATTAAACATCTTTGTATTGCTTTTTTCATTAATCAAAGTTCCATTTTAAGCTTTTATTTCTTAATCTCATTCTACTTTTCTTTGATTTAAGATTGATTTTGGTGTGATTATCATGTGATCCGTGTTGTTCTAATTGATTTCATGCTAAAAAGTTAATCTTTTGATCATTTTATAAGTTTTCATTTGATTAAGCTTTAAGACTTTTGTGCTTATTGGCTTATTTTTATGATTAGCTAATTTTTCCTATTAAAAAGTTTTATTAAAAAGTTGATGTTTTTATTGTTCGATCCAAAAAGTTGTTTGATTTCGGCTTGATAAGTTGATTCTAGTACTTATTTGATCCGGTTTAGGTATTGATTCGGGTTAGTTTTGAGATAAGCTCTCAAATATAGCTTATTCTCTTGCTAACCGAATTCCATAATTTTAGGAAGTGGTTCTATAACCCTTTTCCGATTGCCGCCTTTTCCGACCATAAGCACCTCCCCTTTTCCGATTGATCCAATCGAAAAGGGGTTTTGACTTTCCGATTGGCTTCCCCATTTTTTCCAATCTGGGCATTTGTTCCATTTTCCGATTGGGGACTTTTCTGGTTATTCCGATTGTTAGTTTTGTATCCCCGAGATTCCGACGGTAAGTTTATACTTACATTCCGATTGGCGTTCATTGTTCAGCATTCCGATTGGGGCATTTGTAGTATTCCGATTTGTCAGCATTTGTTACATTCCGATTGCTACCACTCTTCCACCGTATTCCGATCAACCGATCGGAAAACATTCCGATCGGGGGGGCCTTTTGGCTTGTTTTGGTTTCTTTCGATATCACTTCCTTATAGTACTTTTTATTTTTCTGAAAATTTTCCAAGTGTTAGCTTTATTTAGTTTGTTAGCTCTTTTCCATTTCACCTTTAAGTTTACATGCATCCATTTTTATTCGTCACTTATAATATTCATCTTTATTCTTCCACTTTACTAAACGACACTTTAATTACTTGAAAATAGTTTAAAAAAAACCAAACCATTCTCTTGATTCACCAAAAGACGATTGAGTCGCACTTAAGACCGGTTTTCAATTCGAAAAGACTTGGGACTATAACGAACTTTGATACTTTGGTACCAAATGCCAAGTATTACTAGTTGTTTTGAAAAATTTCATTTTTTGAATATAAAGGGGTGTTTGGATCTGTGGTTTAACTAGTATTATGTGACACATCATTGGCTAAAACCTGTCTAGACATTCTTTTTATGGTAGTATTAGGTGTTATTAGAGTTTGGTTTTATATTTGATAGTAGGAATCTGATTTTGAATGTGTAATATTTGGTGGAATATTCAGTTAAATAATCAGTAGGCTTGAAGTAGTTCAGTTTTATAATTTAGACCACCCAACTTTGAAATCTGTTAGTGTTAGTTGATAGCTAGGGTTTAGAACTCATTTGTTGTAGTTTTGTTATGGATTGAGTAAGTTGGTGGCTTTAAAAGTCGGTTTGAGTGCACATTGTATCAGCAACCACCGCCAGACCTAGTAAATTACATCAGTGAGTAATTTTGTGGGATTTTTGCTTGATTTTATGTGTGACTTGTGTTTATTTTCTTTCTGTACCCCACAACCCAACTGGTTGTGGGGGTGCCATTGGTTGCTAAAAACAATAGCAACACCAACCAAAACGACTAAATCAGATCACTAATTTCATTAGTTGCTTTTTAGAGCTGTCAGAGAACGATCCTTTGGTTTTTATATCTCGGAAGACACTAAGTTTTGGGATATTCATTTACTATAGAAATTTTAAATTCTGGGCACGTTTTAGCTTTCTTTTGGGTTTAATCTTGTTTACTTTTAGTTTAAATTGTGTTTTTGGAACTGGTTAATCACTAGGTGTCAGTTTTGTTAAAAAGAAAATAAAAATAAAAGTTTTTTTCAAAAAGGACGTGGCCAGGACTCGAACCTACGCCACTCCTCTAACACACAAACGTCTTAACCATTAGCCCTATGGACTTTACTATCAAGGGCTGCTTTGGTTTGGTATTTAAGGGGTGTTGTGTTTTAGCTTATTAATAAGATTTCGTGTGTTAATAAGTTGTTTTCAGCTTATTACATAAGCCTTTTATCTATTTTCCATTTTTCCTGTGTTATCTTATGGTTTAGGACTTTTAGTATAAAGAGTTTATTTTTAACATTATTAAATTATTTTTTATGATTATTTTTTTGTTTAAATTTTAAAAAGTGATTTAAAAATAGTAAACAGTATCTTAAGAATTTTGAAAAATTATTTTTATGTTTTTAATAGTATTTTAGAGGTTTACAAAAGAAAATGTTCTCAATTTGAGTTATTTTTAATTTTATTTAATTTTTGGTTTTTTATTGAACTTTAAAAATTAATATAAAATTATAAAAAAATTTGGAAATTTTTGTTTGCATTTTTGTCTTAGTTACATTTTTCTTGATTTATGTTAATTTTTTTGTAATTTTTGGAGCACTTTCGTTTTTCGTCGAGTTTTACGGTTTTGTGTTTTTTACGTCGTAGGGTAATTTTTAGTGTAATTCGTCATATTTTTCCTTGTTTTCTCATCCAAAAACGACACTAATCCAAATTTGATTTTATATAATTGGCACCTAATTCACACACCCCCTTCAAGAACGAACTCACACTTATTCGGTTTTACGTTTTTCCTAAAGCGTAAGACTTAATACTTGCCGCTCATACGCGTTTTTCCTAAAACGTGTACGATTTACTACCATCATTTTGGCGCCGCTGCCGGGGAGGTGTTTATCGTGTCATTATTATTATCGTGTTTGTGTGAGTAGTGCGTTTTTGCTTTTCAATTTTTGGAAAGCGTAAATATCGTACATACTCATTTTTGTTATTTTTCATTAATTTATTATAGAATCCAAATAAATCGTGTTTAATTTTCCTAAATTAAACACAAACCAATCATTTTACTATATTATAGATATCCCATTATCGATTTCGTTTTTCTTGTGAATATTATTAATATACTGTATTTACGTAGAACAATAAATATACAAGTACTCCAAAAGCGTGAAAACGCAACCTTAATTGGGATTTCATCACTCAATTATTGTATTCGAATCCAAAGCAAAAGTTTAAAGGCAAAATAGATAAATACGTTCGTGAGGCTTAATTTTGATTAACACAAACTATAAGGTGGGTATAAGGCGGTTGTATTTCACGACCTAAGGGAAAAAGGCTCTTAAGTGCTTAGCGCCGCCTCGTTTCCCCCGCTTGCTTGTGCGTGTTTTGAGAAAGAGGGCGAATCGAGGGTTTTCCGCCCAAGTATTATCTACGTATCATATATATTTGCTTGTTTCAAGCTTAAACCCTCTTGAACGTTTTGGTGTTACACCAACGTTCTAAAGTCATCGAATGCGTTCAATCCACTTGATCGTTTTCATTCTTTGAGGCTTCTTTAATCGAGAAATCGATTCGAGGAGAGATTTGTAGATTTGAGTCTACGTAATACAACAAAAATCCAAAAAAATTAAAAACAATCAAAAACCAAAAAAATTGAAAAATCGAAAAGCCGCAAAAATAATCTTCTTTGATACCTCCCATTCTACGCTTAGTGCATGCGCACTCGATCGAAGGATTATTCTAATTTTAGCGACGCTTCGAATTGACGCAATCATAATCGAAGGAATCGATGACGTAGACGAGAATTAGAAACCGACGTTCCTAATATCGTTGTTGAAGAGACCGTAGACGAGATGGCCGACAATCGTTCGATGATGGAATTGCTTCAAGCGCCCACCGAGGGTTATGGAGACGCGATCGTAATTCCCGCTATCGAAGCGGATAATTTTGAGATTAAGAGTGGAATGCTTTAGTTGATACAAGCTATGACGTTTCAAGGTCGTGAAGCCGATAATCCTCACGACCACATTCGGAATTTTGATCGTCTTTTGGCCACGAGCAAGTTTAAGAGCGTCGACACCGATGTCGTCAAGCTTATGCTTTTTCCGTACTCGCTCGATGGTGCCGCCAAGGATTGGTACGAGAAAGAGCCACCTAATTCGATAATTACGTGTAAGGATCTCGTTTCCAAGTTCGTTAATCATTTTTTCCCACCGTCTAAGACAACGTTTTTCAAAAACGAGATTACGAGATTTGAGCCAAAACCGAATGAATCTTTTAGAGACGCGTGGGATCGTTTTAAAGAATTTCTTAGGCAATTTCCTCACCATGGATTTTCCGAGTTGCACCAAATCGATATGTTTTACAACGTTCTTAGTTTTCAAGAACAAGATTCGTTGAATTCCGTCGCCGGTGGCAAATTTTTGTGCAAAACTCCGAAGGATGCTTTAATGATTATCGAGAATCGATCCAAGGTTTACCAATTCTGCACCGCACCGAGTGTTGCCAATGTCGCTAATTTTAGTAGTTCTAATCGCGACATTGAGAGAGTTGATGCGAAAGTCGATAAGTTGACGAATGTGTTTACGTCTTTTCTCATTGAGATGCAAAAGAAAAACGCTCCCGCTACGGTGAAAGTAGTTGAGACTTCGTGTACGTTTTGTGGTGGACCTCATAATTATTACGATTGTGCGGCTATGGATGGCCAAACGTCGAATGTGAGTGCGTTAAACAACATTTTTCAAATCAAAATCAAAATAACGCCGGTCCATCGCAACAAGGCAATTATAACCAAGGCAACAATTTGTCGAATCAAAATCGTAACAATTTTCAAGGAAATAATCAACAAGGAAATTTTTCGAATCAAAATCAAGGTCGGAATTTAAATTGGCAAAATCGAGACAATAATTAAAACTTGAATTTTTCAAACAACAACAATCAAGGAAACAATTTTTCAAGTGGTAATCAAGTAAATTTTCAAAAAAGTAATCAAAACCAAGGGAACTTTAATGCTAATCAAAATAATTCGCCAAACGATTTTCAAGAATACATGAAAACAAATGAGGCTAATATGAGATGTTTAGAGGGACAAATTGGTACTTTGAAAAACGAATTTTCTAATACTTTGAAAAATCAAAACACGAAGATTGAGCAAGGACAAATCGACATAAAAACGATGTTTTCGTCTATTATGAACAAAGCCTCGGGTGCTTCATCTAGTTCGTTACCTAGTGACACCGTTGCAAATCCCAAGGAACAATGTAAGGCCGCCTCGTCTTATTGAAAAAGTCGTGTGATTACCCCTAACCTTGATGGATTTCGAGTTGTTCCTTCTTCTCAACCCTCGACTTATAAGACGTCTTCTTGTTCTAAAGTCGATGGGGTGAACGTGGCGACCAAGGAAAAGAGTGCACACCCTCTTGTACCTCAAATTCCATCCACGGTTCAAAAAGAGAGCTTTATCGACCTTACCAAAGTAACCCTTGAAGAAACTTGTGCATCGATCTTTCTAAAAAAACCTAAAAGGCATATGCCGAGAAAGAAGAGGATCCGGGCCAATTTCTACTACCTTGTGATTTTTCTGAGATTGAGGGATGTTTAGCCCTTGCCGATTTAGGTGCTAGCATCAATCTCATGCCTCATTCTCTTTGGAAATTAATGAGATTGCCTTCACTTACCCCCACGAACATGACAATCGAGCTTGCAAATTGTACACCACTTATACCAATTTTAATAGCCGAAGATGTCTATGTTAAAGTTGGAAAGTTTGTTTTTCCTGCGGATTTCGTCATATCCGATTACGAGTGTGACCCTAAATGTCCCATTATTTTAGGCCGACCATTTTTATAGACGGCTCGAACCGTAATCGACGTTCACGAGGGGAGACTTACTATGAGATATGGGGAGGAGAAAATGGACTTTTTCACGAGTAAATCCCAAGTGTCTAATGATCATGAAAAAACCAAGGTTTCAAAACCAAATGTTTCAAATCCTAATGATTTAAAAATGTTAAATTTAGCGGAAAATATGAGGCTTAATGCATGTTTTGAAAGAATTAAGAAGAACGGTTTTAAAGATGATGATTTTAACGATAAAGAATACGTGTACCTAATTCAAAAGGGTATGCGTAGATTTTTGGATGAAAAATCACTTTGGGATATATTTGGCGAGGCAAGTGAAACACCAATTCCGAAGGGTGACGTTAGTGCCATCACGACAATGGCAAAAATGGACTCGTTTTCACCACCTTCGAAGGACCACGTCTTTGAGGCTTCAACTTCTAACTCCATCGAAGTGCCTCCATTTCCTATCCCAACACCTGTTGAGGCTAAAGGTTTCATCGACATCGGTCCTCTCATTTTAAAAAAGTCACCTAAGCATGGTCATTCGACTTGTAAGACCATGGTTGTGAGTGCTCACATCGACTCTTTCCTTGATGATGACGATGGCGATATTGCCGAGATTGATCACGTACTTCAAAATCCACATGCCATTTTTGAGGATTCTCCCAAAAAGACCTCTTCACATGTGAAGTACGATTATTACCAGTTTGATCCCGAGATTGAGGAAATCATTGAATGAGAGCTAGCTCTTTTGCCTCCACTTCCACCTACAAGTGAGGTCGATCTTTCCAAAATCGAGGATGAACTAAATGAGTTGGAACGTCTTATTTTCGATGACGAACCAAATCATGTGACCACCCAAAATCCAATTCTCGAGGAGTTACCTAATCAACACTCCTCAAATGAGAATTATGTTTACCACATTCGTGAGGATTTAACTTATCAACAATCCCCACAAATGAATGATGGTTTCGAGCTTGATCTTTATCTTTCCGAGAGAGTTTCTAAGATACTCAAGGAGGGGAATGACAAACCTTGGTTTGACAAGCATATCTTTGATGAGAAAATCGATCAGATCGACGTTCATGAGGATGACGAGTATGTAGACCCCGAGGGTGTGGTGTTCTTTGTTGATCGGCGATTTGAGAACTTATACAATCCACCACCCCCTAACCGCGACTTAAATGTGAGGATTTTTAGCGTGACCAATTTTGAATTAGAAACGCCAAATATTTTCGACATCATAAAATCGGGTTTTCATAGAGATTTTTTAAACGATGAAAAAGGAAAGGATTTTAAAATTTCTTTGTAAGAATTTTCTACATGTTTAACTCCGTCATCACATCGTTGTATGAGTGCTACCACCTCGTCTACTCCTTTTGACGACGGTTGGTGTGGATATAGTGTGGGGGAAGCCCCTTATGTTTCCTCACGTTTCTCCACCGAGGAAGAGATTTATGATCTAGGAATTGCTTGTAAAGGGAAATCCCGGTCTTCCACTGATGCAATAAATAGAAAATCTTTTCATTTTCTTGGTGTGAGTCTACCTCGAGTTAGCTCATTGTTTTAGTGACTTACCCATTGTTCCACCCTTCTATTTCTTCTTATCTATTTTCTTCTACCCCTTTGGGGTTTCGGCTTCGGTTGAAGTAGCGTTGTTTCGTCTTTCATCCGAAAACGAGGACGCTATCTTTGACCCCGATATACGTTTATCGGGTTTTTTAAGTACTCCACGTACTTTTGGGCATTGTTTATCATGTAAGCACCACCAAAAATGACCATACCAAGATTATCCTTAAATGATCACATTTATGGGGATTCGAGTCGAGCTTTTGAATCGGTTATCAAAAACAAGGTGCCTCGTGGGGGGTTCTCATGCTTACCCTTGTAAATATTATTGCTTTCTAATAGTGTAACGAGGGGACTTGTGCTCTTCCAACCTTTGTTCCGTAGTTGTTTGTGATTGTGATTTATTAGGTTCATCGTCATCGTTGAAGCCTCTCGTGTTCCTTTTACGGATCACTCGAGCTTCGATCATTGCCTTTGGAGATTCCGATATCCGATGATATCCTTTTATGTTCGAACGTTTATCTTATTAGCATAATTCATAAAAGGCTTATAGGTTATTCGTTTTACCCTTTTCCATGCTCGAGATTAAGCATTCGACTTCGTCTCTAGTATGGGGGTGTTTCACCCCTAGACTCGAAACATTGAGGAAAATGTTTAGTTTTAGTATGGGGGTGTAAAACCCGCATGCTTTTACCATGAATAGTACCCTTATGGTCGTACATACATGATTAAAACCTTCCTTATTTAGCACGTTTACGTTTCACGAATAAGAATTATAGGTATTACGTACGTGTTATTACACGATAAGTATTTATTACATATTAAGACACGATAATTATTATCCACAATAATTATAATCACGAACATGAAAATCATGAACGTAAATAATCACGAACTTAATATTATGTATTTACGTATATTTATTACGACTACGTATAAATATAAATTACGACACGAAGGATAACTAAATAGATCACGTAAACACGACACGAGAAAAAGTATAATATTTAGACACGGGAAACAATGGGTTTCCCTTGTGGGCCCCACATACCCGCGGCAAGAACACAAGAAGAGGGCCAAGCCTATTTGATTTTTACTAAAACAAGAAAAAGGGAAAAGATATTTTCATAATTACAAAAATTAGAAAATAACACAAAACCCTAATCTCTCTTTTTCTTCCTCTTGGTCGTCGGGTACAAACACCACCAAGGGTGTGCTTGGTTGATTTTTGGTGATCAATTCTTGCAAGGGTGTTCGTGTTTTCATTCTTCATTGTTTCACGTATTCGGTAAATCGTTAAACTCCTTTTCTTTTTATGTTTTATTAAATAAAAACACATGAAATCATAGAGTTATAAAAACAAGTCAACTAAACATGTAATTAATCATGGGAGTTAAATCATGGTGTTTTTATGTGGTATTTGTTTCGGCCGATGCAAGGAACCGAGAGCCTAGTATCTCGGTTGGCTTTTGTTCGCACCAATAACCGAGACCAAGGGGTCTCGTTGTGGCTATGATGTCTCGGTCACAAGAACAAGGGAACCCGACCTATGTCGGGGTGTGTTTTGGTTCAGGGGGTCTCTGCTAAAAACAAAGAAACACCACCGGCTTAAGTCGATGGCTAAATAAGGAAAGCAGGGGGAACATGAGCCGCGGCAGCAGGGGGAACCACCGGCTAACTGTCGGTGGGAACTTTGCCCCGCCGGCGGCTACATCCGAGAAACCAGGGGAAACCATCGGCACAGCCGGTGGCTGTTTGGCGAAAACAGTGGCAATCGGCCAAGCCGGTTTTGCCACTGTTAAGGGTGTGTTGTTTGTCCGGTTCATGGGTCCGGTTCACGGGTTCACGAACACGGTTCACGTCACGCTTTAGTAAAATAAAACACAGTTCACGACTTAGTTAATTTTAAAAGTTTAATTATTTTACAAGTTAATTATTTACAAGCTTAATTAAATTAATTTAGCATGTTACATAATTAATTTAATTACAACATGACTTAGGTTAATTATTATTATTAATAATACATGGATTTTAACCTAAGTATTTATTATTTAAATTAGACGTAAGTAATTAATTAATTATTAAAATCATGACTGATAATTAATTAATTTCCATGACTTAGGTTATATTAATATATAGATTAATACATGTTTTAACCTAAGTATTTTAACCACTTAATTTAATTAAATCATGATATATTTAATTAAATCATATAACATATAGTTTATTTAATTTACATGTAATAATTAATAAACTATACTCTATATCACATGACTTAGAATATTAATCAGTAAACACTTAAGCTTATATTATTGTTGGAAATACGTTTTACGTATTAACAAGGATCGGTCACTCCATTAATAGTCCATGTAATAGCTCGTAGTTTAGTTAACTTTCTTTAATTATTAAACAAGAACAAGCCTAGCCTACAACATGTGTAGGCCGGCCCAAAATGTAAGCCCAAGCCCATGATGAGGGCTTGGGTATATAAACCCTCTCCTTTGATAGAGAGGGTGGTGTGTGGTCATTCACTTTTCACATAGTTACTCTTGTTTCTCTCTCTAGAATTGTGTTTAATCCACCATCTATCTATCTCTTTCTCTCTCTAAAAACATAAGCAAGATTTACACTTCTACAAATGGTATCAAGAGCCATGGGATGATTGTTTAGTTCTTGTGTTTGTGTTCTTGATTCTCGCCATTTTTGATCCATTTTCATACGAACCAAAAAAAAAAATTCGTGTTTTTATGGGTTAATCTTGATTTACTTCATCCTATTACTTGTTATAGTGATTTGGTATTGTTATTTGGGTTAAAAACACAAAATTTTTGGTTGTTTGATTCATATTTTGGCTTTGAATCTTGATTTGAACGTGTTATTATACTGTCCGAGAAATAAGGTAAGTGGGTATTCAGTTCGATCTGACTTGGTGTCTGCATAAACCCTGGGGGTTTCTACTTGCGATCCATAGTCACAATCTGTTGTTACGATCTAACTACGATCCCTAGTACGATCCTTTAATCTGATTGCCTAGTACGATCACATTACGATCTGGGAGTCCGATCTGAGTGCGATTACTTGTTGCGATAAGGGAGTACGATCAGGGTACGATCGTTGGGTACGATCTGGGAGTCCGATCTAAGTGCGATCACTTGTTGCGATAAGGGAGTGCGATCAGGGTACGATCGTTGGGTACGATCTGGGAGTCCGATCTGAGTGCGATCATAGGGAGTGCGATCACATCTACAATTTGAGTACGATCATAGGGAGTACGATCACCACTGCGATCTGAGTACGATCCAACATTTTTTTCAAAAACGTGTTTCTGAAAATTTTTAATCGTGTGTAATTTTGACTTGGATTTTTTTGGTTTATCGAGGACATAATTTAGGGGATTTTAACATTATTTCTCGGTTTTAACACACTACAACAAACACATTTACTTTCTTTCATTGATCGATCAACTTTGTAAATCTTCACTTATTCAAATGGAGTACACATCTCTGACGGATAAGTCCATCCTCTCGGGTACGGATAATCGTCCACCAATGTTGGTGAAGACTATGTATGAGGAATGGGCTTCCCGAATGGAACTTTATATGTTGAACAAGGAGAATGGACATCTAATTTGGGCATCGGTGCTCAATGGACCATTAGATTATGGTACAGTGACGGAAGGTACGACTACTCGTCCTCGCACAACGGGTGAGTTTACTGGAGATATGAAGATTCAAGATAAATGTGATAAGTATGCTACAAACATCATTCTCCAAGCCCTTCCTCCAGACGTCTACAAACTCGTCAGCAAACATAAAGTTGCCAAAGAGTTATGGGATAGAATTCGTGTTCTCATTCAAGGCACCTCGTTAACTAAACAAGAACGAGAGTGTAAGCTTTATGATACTTTTGATAAGTTTGCCTATGTGCCAGGGGAGACTCTCAATGATTACTATCTGAGATTTACCCTTATTGTTGAATGAGCTTAATATCTATGGCATGGCAATTCCTACCTTTCAATTGAACACCAAGTATTTGAACACTCTTCCTCCAGAATGGAAAAAATACGTGACAGATGTTAAATTGGCTAAGGACTTGCATAACACCAATGTGGATCAACTTCAAGCTTTTCTTCAACAACACGAATGCCATGTGATCGAGGCTCGGTTGTCTACACCTCAAGTTCATGATCCACTTGCAATGTATGCTTCTCAACAAAACATGGCTTATACTTATCAACAACCATCATACTTGCAGCAGCCACCACCACACATCTATCAGCAACCATCTTATCAACCACCAATGATGCCACATCAAGAATATCAACAAAGTGTTCATCAACAATCTTTTCAACAGCAACCACCATATCAAACATCACCATCACAAGCCAACACTTCTCCATTGGGCTATACTCCTCAGCAAGGATATTTTCTAATAGAAGCACAACCAGCACAAGCTTTCTACTCTAATGAACTTCTACCAATCCAAGCACCGGTCTTTACTCCAAATGATACGCCAGCTGATGTTCTAAACCATCTCACAGCCTACTTGTCATAACTTGTTGCAACTAGAGGATTTCCACCAACAAACAATCAGCTCCGCACCTCATCAAATCCTCGACAACAAGCCACTGTTCAAGATGGTCAAGTGACGGTGCAACCTATTCAGGGAAGGCAAAATTCATATGGACCTCCTACAAGGACTGGGAACAATCAAGCTGTGAATTCTCAAGCTAGTGGAAATGGGAGTCCCATTGGTCCTAAAAAGGTTGTGACTTGCTACAATTGCCGAGGACAAGGTCATATGGCTAGGGAATGCACTCAGTCGAAAAGGAGAAGGGATGATGCATGGTTTCGTGAGAAGATGTATTTGGTTGATGCTCAGTCTAAGGGGAAGATTTTGGATTCAGAGGAGTTAGCTTTTCTGGCAGACCCAGGGGCAGCAGATACTGAAGGCATTGCAGTCGTTTCTACTTTTAATGCAGCTTATCAAGTGGACGATCTTGATGCATACGATTCAGATTGTGATGACATTCACTCTGCCCAAGATGCTCTCGTTGCTAATCTTTCTCACTACGGTTCTGATGTCATCAGTGAGGTACCAACCACATCTAATAATATTGATGATAACCAACATCAAGTTGGGCATGAAAATGACAACCTCGAACAGCATTCGGGAACTAGTAACTCAAATGATGTGATACTCAATCCTACACATTTGAGTGAACCTCAACCAAATGCTACGACGGGTATGGCATCTTATGCTCAACATGATTTGGTCATGGTGCCTAAACATATAATTGATCAAATACATATGGCCCTCAGACAATCCGTAGATACCAATTCCACCCTAACTGTTGAGCTTGCGTTGCATAAAGAAAAGGTCAAAACTTTTGAAATGGTTCCTCAAACAGAGAAAATAACATGTTCTGAATTTGACCAATTTCGTTTTGAAAAGATTGAACACTTGAAAGAAATAGAATCATTAAAAGCTAATCTTTCCAATGAATTAAAAGAAAAGGAGTCGGTTGTCAATGTTTTTCAGAAACTTAAAATGGATTTCGAAACTCTCGAGTCTAGAAAGGTTGAATCAGAAATTAATGCTACCAAACTTCTTAAATTCAAAGAACAACAGCTTTTAAAACAATACGCTTCCACAGAAAAGGTTCATCTTTTAACTAAATCATTTAAAGAATTCGAACTTAAGCGTCTTCAAGATTTACCACCTAATCCCGGTTATGCAAAACAAGCTCAGGAATATATTCCTGGTCTTTATGATATGACCATAATTGGCAAATCGAAAGAAGCACCGTTTGTTCGTAGTTCTGAGGAGACACAGCCACTTGCGGATGAAGCTCATTCTAAAATGCTTTCAAAATTCCATACAATTGATTATGATCAACATAACAAAGATCAATTTTCTAAAAAGACACGCATTCGCTTACAAAAGGAATTAGTAGAATTGACAGTTCTTGCACCCCAAAGTTTGTCAAATGAAAACCTTCCTAGTACGTCTCCTACACTTGTCAAAAAGGATTTAACAAAGTTAATTCCACCGGTAAGCAAGGCGTCCGTTAACTTAAATGCGGTTCACCAACACTTAGCCGATTTTGACAAGGTCATTTTGGAACGTACAACGGCTTCGGCCATAACGGAAGGTGAATGGAACTTTGAGCACACTAGAGCTGCGTTCCGAAATGAAATTGTTCTGTTTGTAGACAATGTTAAGGCTTGTCTTAGTAATCTTGATCAAGATTTGTTTTTGGAAATAGAAGAAGTTAGACGTGTTTTCAATGAAATGCATGATGCCTATGAAAACAGTTTACTTGAAATAGAACGGGTTTCACGGCAAAATGATCAGCTTCTGATGCAAGTGATGTCTCATGATATAGTTTCCGTCTGTGTGAATAAAAGTGTTGATGATGATTCTATTATGCATAATGTTGAATCTGTGGATACTGTGGTAGATAGTACTTGTCACGAATCTGACGCTGAGTTTTTAAAGCTTCAAGATTCATATTCTTCGCTTTCAAAACGTTTTGATGAGATTCAAACACATTGTATTTCGCTTGAATGCAAGCAACAATTTATTCAAGAAATCTTTGAAACGTCATTCGAAGGTGTTAATATCGATGATGCAAACTTTGAAAAGAATTTTCAATTGAATTTACAATCAAAACAGCGTCAGCCAAGTGACAAAGTTGCTAAATCTTTGCCGATAGAAATAGAGAAATCTAAGGAGCTTAACTGTGTGAACGTACTTGAGGCCGCTGAGAATTTTAAACTTGATCTAGATAATCAAGTTTCCAAGATTTTGTCCAAAGTTGATAACTTAAAACAGAAAAATACACGACTCTTCGATTCAGTAAAGCCCGCATGTGTTGATACCACTGCACAGAATCAATCATTGATTGAAAAATTGAATCGAAAGTCGGTGGAAATATCTGATTTGAGGGAACAAATTTGTGATAAAAATCTGGTCTTGGCTGAGTTAAAGGAAACACTTCGTACTCTAAAAGGTAAGAATGTTGTGGATAACGCAGCCACTATCTCAGCATCGTCCTCTAGTGCAATCAAAAGGAACCTTATAGCCGTCACACCACTTAACAAGGGCCCTAGGGCAAAACCATCTCAAACTTTGGTCACTAAAAATAAGGCGGAATCAAAACCAGCTTCTAATATTCCCGTGTTGCCTTCTACAGGAGTAAGCACCACTACTAAGGCTCAAAGATATAAGCTTAAAAGAAACAAGAAGAATGATAGGATCTTGCCCCCATCTAGTAGTCAAGTGAAGAAGAAAGTAGAAGCCCATCCTAGGAATGTTATTTCTGTTTTGAATAAAAAGAATCATGTACCTAAACCAAAAGGCTCTGCGGTTGTGCAGCGTTCTAAGCCTACTGTGAATTCTAATTTGAAATGTTGGAATAGCAATGAATGTATGTTTTCTAGTCGTCGTGATTCTTGCCTTATTGACCATGTGAATGAGATGTATGCCCGGAAAAATGGATTAGAATGGAAACCGACTGGGAAAGTGTTAACCCAAGTTGGTTGGATGTGGTGCCCCACTGGTAGAACTTTCACTATAGTAGGAAATAAGTGCCCTTTGACTAGGATCACTCCCACTACAGCGAAGAAAGCGTGCCCTTTAACTAGGAGTACCAAGACTACCAAAACACAAGCGTGTCCTTTAACTAGGAACACCGACACTACTGTAGGAACCAAGTGCCCTTTAAATAGGTCTACTCCCACTGTAGTGCCCGCTAATACTCCAAAACCTCAGAAAATTGGAACTGTAAAACCTGTTAGCGCTAAAACTCACATTAGAAAACACAGGACATCTAAGGGTCTCAAAAATGTTAGCAATTCTGATAATTCTATATCTGTATCTGCTAACACTTCGGAACCAATAGTTTCCAATGCATTGTCTACTGTTGTTATTGAAAACAGGTGGTCCAAATTGTTCTCTGGTATTTGGACTCTGGTTGCTCCAAACATATGACCGGAGATCGCTCTCAGCTCAGAAATTTCGTCAGCAAGTTTCTTGGTACGGTTCGATTTGGTAATGATCATATTGCAAAGATAATGGGTTATGGTGAATATCATATTGGGAATGTTATAATTTCAAGAGTGTATTACGTGGAAGGTCTTGGTCACAACTTATTTTTTGTGGGACAATTTTGTGATGCAAACCTAGAAGTTGCTTTTCGAGAGCATACCTGCTTCATTCGTAATTTGGAAGGGGTTGATTTATTGAAAGGTACTCGAGGGAATAATTTGTATACTTTGTCTCTACAAGACATGATGGCCGCTTCTCCCGTATGTCTTCTCTCCAAAGCATCGAAGACTGAGTCATGGTTATGGCATCGACGGTTATCTCATCTTAACTTTGACGCTATTAATCACTTGGCGAAAAACGAACTTGTTCGTGGTCTTCCTAAACTATCATTTCACAAAGATCATTTGTGTTCCGCGTGTACAATGGGGAAAAGCACCAAGAAATCATATAAACCCAAGACGGAAGACACAAACCAAGAGAAAATTTATCTGTTGCATATGGATCTTTGTGGACCAATGCGTATTGAAAGTCTTAGTGGCAAAAAGTACATCCTCGTCATTGTCGATGATTACTCTCGGTTTACATGGGTGAAATTTCTTAAAGCAAAAAATGAGGCACCTAAATTCATCATCGGATTTCTCAAGATGATTCAAGTGCGTCTCAACATTACTGTCCGACGCATTCGTACAGATAATCGAACCGAATTTGTGAATCAAATCTTGCGTGATTATTATGAAGAAGTTGGTATATCTCATGAAACATCCGTTGCACGCACTCCACAACAAAATGGTGTCGTTGAAAGGCGAAATCGCACACTTATGGAAGCTGCTCGAACGATGTTAATTTACGCAAAGGCTCCATTGTTTCTATGGGCAGAAGCAGTATCTACAGCAGTGTACACCCAAAACCGGTCACTAATTCGTAAACGCCATGGTAAAACACCTTATGAGCTTCTCCATGGAAAAGTACCAGATTTATCATATCATCATGTATTTGGTTCTCTTTGCTATCCAAATAATGATGGTGACAATTTGGGAAAACTTCAACCAAAGGCTGATATTGGTATTTTCATTGGTTACGCACCCGCAAAGAAGGCATACCGAATCTACAACTGTAACTCTCGCAAGATCCTCGAAACTATGAATGTTGATTTTGATGAGCTGACAGCAATGGCTTCTGAGCAAAGCAGCTCTGAACCCGCACTTCATGAAATGGGACCCAGTAATATTAGTTCTAGTCTTGTCCCAAACGACCCTACTTCATCATCATTTACACCACCTACTAGGAAGGAATGGGATACGTTGTTTCAACCGTTCTTTGATGAATTCTTTACTCCTCCAAGTATTGTTGCTCCAGAAACTGAGGTAATAGCTCCAGTAACCGAAGTTGTCGCTCCAGCAACTGTTGCACAATCAGATACATCTGCACCTAATGGTCAAGATATACCTTCAACAAGTAATTCTCAACCAACACCTGTTTCAACTACCCATGTCATGCCTATTGATGATGAAGAGGATGATGATGATCACGATTTGGAATTCTCTCAAATGCATGAACTTCTATTCTTTGGTGTACCAATTCCCGACCCTAATCAAGTCGGGTCGTCCACCTCAGAGGAAGCTCCTTCTACAGTTTACTCCAATCCACGGATTCCTGAACATGACAGCAAGCGGACAAAGGATCATCCTATAGATTCTATTATTAGTGACCCTAATCGTCCGGTATCCACACGAAGTCAGTTACAAGAAAGTGCAATGTTTTGTCACTTTGATGCTTTTCTCACTGAAGTTGAACCTAAGACATGGCAACAAGCTTTTACTCAATCATGTTGGATAGAAGCTATGCAAGAAGAACTTAATGAATTTATACGTCTTGAAGTATGGGAGCTTGTCCCATGCCCGGATCAAGTGCAGTTACTCACTTTGAAATGGGTTTACAAGGTGAAACTTGATGAGTTAGGCGGAATATTGAAGAACAAAGCTAGACTAGTAGCTCGTGGATACAAGCAATTACTGGGCATCGACTTTATGGAATCCTTTGCACCTGTTGCCCGTTTGGAAGCTATTCGACTATTCCTCGCTTATGCAGCCCATATGAATATGATCGTCTATCAGATGGATGTGAAGACGGCATTTCTTAATGGTGAACTCAAGGAAGAGGTCTATGTTCAACAACCGGATGGTTTTGTGAATCCTAATTATCCTAATCATGTGTACAAGCTTAAGAAGGCTCTCTATGGGTTGAAGAAAGCTCCTCGCGCATGGTATGATCTTTTGTCACAATTCCTCATTACACAAGGCTTCGCTAAAGGCAAGGTGGATCCTACGCTGTTCATTCAGAAACGAGGTAAAGATATGATTATGGTACAAATTTATGTTGATGATATTATATTTGCAGCCTCGACCCAAACTTTATCCGACGAATTTGGGAAACTCATGTCTTCCAAGTTTAAGATGTCAATGATGGGCAAGGTATCATTCTTCTTAGGTCTTCAGATATCTCAGAGTCCCAGAGGCATCTTTATCAATCAATCCAAGTATGCCCTTGAATCGCTTAAGAAGTATAAGATGGAATCTTGCGACCCCGTGGATACTCCAATGGTGGAACGAACTAAGCTTGATGCAGATCCTCATGAAATAGCCGTTGATCCGACACTTCATCGTGGAATGATCGGTACTCTTCTGTATATCACAGCTAGTCGACCTGATCTTCAGTTTGCTATATGTATGTGTGCCAGGTATCAAACTAGGCCTACTGAGTTACACTTAGCTACTGTTAAAAGGATCTTTCGATATCTTAAAGGAACCATTAATCGGGGACTTTGGTATTCGAAGGACTCTTCTATTGCACTAATGGCATATGCAGATGCGGATCACGCGGGTTGTCAAGATACAAGGCGTAGCACGAGTGGAACTTTGCAACTACTAGGAGATCGACTAATCAGTTGGGCATCGAAAAGGCAGAAAAGCGCTGCAATTTCAAGTACGGAAGCAGAATACATAGCTATGTCCGGTTGCTGTGCTCAAATTCTTTGGATGAGATCGCAATTAACCGACTATGGTCTAGGTTTCAACAAAATTCCGATGTACTGCGACAACAAGAGTGCAATTGCCTTATGCTGCAACAATGTTCAATTCTCCCGGTCGAAGCATATTGACATTCGCTACCACTTCATAAGGGAGCAAGTGGAAAATGGAGTAATAGAGTTTTACTTTTTCCGATCTGAGTATCAATTGGCGGATATTTTCACGAAGGCTTTAGATCGCGCTCGAATTGAATTTTTGGCCGACAAGCTAGGAATGAGAACCTTCTCGCCTGAGACTCTAAAGGAACTAGCAGATGAAGCGAAAGAATAGTCTTGGTAAAACTATTCTCCGTATCCTTGGGGATCATCTGTATATATTGTTTATATTTTTATCCACAAAAGAATAATAGAAAAATATAAAACCATATAAAAACCATAAAAAATTGAAAAATTCATAAAAATCCAAAAATATTTCTACTTTATTTTTCAAAGGCATGTCTTTTGGTACGATAATATTTACGGCCTTATAAATGTTGATTAATATCGACACGGTGCCATAAATAGAGTTCGTACAAAAGTTGTAAATATTTCATAAAACATGCCAAAATGGCTTGTAGTTATTTCTGACTGCAACCCGGTTTTCATATTAAAGTCAAGTATTTCTTATGAAAGCTTTGGCTCACAACGGGAATTAATTTTCTCGGGCAAGGTTTACTTTAAAACCTTGTAAGGGATCAAGTTTACTTTATAACTTGGTCTAACACAAACCTATGTACGTTTCAGTGCATTTATTTGTTAAAACAAGAGAAGTCTTGTTTTTATGAAGCTATCATCTCTACAACCATGCAATCTACAATTGGTATCTACATACTCGACGATGCGACTACTCAACTGACGACTACAGCTCTTTCAGTAGAACACGGGTCAACAATTGAGGGGGAGCAATTGTCAAGCATTCAGAATCTTCAATGCCGAACGTGCCAAGTTCACAAGTTGGTGTCAAGACAACAATACCAATCGTACATGTGGTGTCAAGAGATGACTTCAGACGTGACGAGGCGACCAACATATGCTGACACGAACCATTTGATTTTATCATATGATGTTCTCATCTATCAGGTCCAACCTTGTCCATTCTTTCTTAATATGGTGAATATGTGATCATACTACAAATCGATATCATATCTCATACATTTGATATCATGAAGATGAAATGGACTTGCATTTTTCTTCCCAAAACCTTTGTTAAAACTTCATTAAATCAATTGATATTAAAAACATCGATTGGGTTAATATTTTTAATATGGGGGAGAAAATGTGATTTAATATGGGATATTATCACAAATGGTTTGACTTAATATGCTGGCTCATCCCGACATGTGCGAAATGTTTTCGAATATCGTGGCATATGTTAAGGGGGAGCAAAATGGATTTGCTATATTAAATGGATTTTCATGGTGACATATACTTACCTAAAACCCATTTATTTCACGACGATGAAGATTGTGGTGACCTAAGGATGGTAGGATAGGTTAAGTCCTATGATTCTTCCAGAACCGGAGGAATCTTCCCAAGGACATTCCATAGCTAGAAATAGTAGTCCTTAGGAAAGATGGAGAAAGATTGTGAACGTAGCTGAATGCCGACCAAGTACTTAAGTTAGCACTGGAACAATCACAACAAGGTGCTAGTTATGACGTATTGGTAAGCATTGAAGGGGTTGAAGAATGAAAAAGAATTGTAAAGATAAAGGGTGTAAAGAAAGAAGCCCTCCTTACAACTTTAGGCAGAAACCGGGTCAATACATATGCTATTGAGATCATTTTAATGATTCTCGATATTGAAGACAGACATCATGGACCCAGTGATGCAATGCACAACCCATCCCAGCTAACTCAGATATCTCTCAAAAGGTATTTGTTTTAATCACACGGAGACAACACGTTATCTATTGATTTATTCACTCCGAATAAATTGGTATTGAAAAGGTGGCACTCCTCTCCAGCCTCCGATCACTAAAATCCAAAATGAACGATCGAGTCTAGATCCATTTGAGATCATCAAATATCTCATTAGGACACACTTTCATATTTCCTTGCTTCTTCACACACTGTGAAAAGTAAGAAAGATTTTAAGAGTCCTACGCAAAATCTTCATGATCTTGCCTGAACATCTGAGTAATACGAAAGTATTTACAATGAAGATGGAAATCCTTCTTGAGCGAATATCAAAAAGCTCATGGTAGGTGACTTGTGCGATTCTTTATGAATCAAACTTGTGATAACTGGAAATCAACAGCTGTTTAATTCTTAACTGAATTTAAACACGTTCCAGGCCTCTACGCAATATCTTAGTGATCTTGCCAGAACACTCAGAGTGATACCTTAGTGTTCACAGTGATGAGTGGAAATCCTTCTAGTGTTAACCTCAAACAGCACTTGGTAGGTAACTTGCAAGATTCTATACGAATCAAGCTTGTGACAACTGGAAAGCAACGATGGTGCAGTTCTTAATTGAATTTCACTTGTTCCAGGAACATGAATTGACGTCTTCAAATCATGCGGATATTATTATCCAAATGATTCACTCTTTATGTTCGCAGTCAGCTTTGGACGGTCGAATAAAGAGAACGGGTTTACCCGAGAAATCCTGTCAGGAAGTTACTTAATTGAAACTATCCGTCACGGGTACGATATCTAATATCGTCCAACGGTCTTCACCGACCGGAGGTAAAATGCTACCGATTTAGAATGAAATGTTCAAAGCCATTTCGTTCGTGTCTACTTATGTTGCGGCATTTGAAGACGGTGGCGTTGCGGAATCCGAGAAGAAGTCGTCCCCGCATGCTTATACTTTATGCACTTAATACCTCATCTAATTCAAGAAAGCCTAAAAGTTAAGTCTTCCGTTGTATCGAACTCTGAAGCTTTCAATAATTACTAAGGTATAAGTATGTGGGACGTGAGGTCACGAAGAGGCGAAGATCACAAGTGATGGATGCACGAGATCAAGGCAAGAGATTAATGCTCAAGATTGATATCAAAGATCACATCAGCATGTTCACCAGAAAAGAAAAAGAAAAAGAAAGACGAAGACTACGAGCTCAAGACAAGCATAGTATGCTAGGTTTATTTTAGTATTGTAACTTGGGTAACGACCTTGTTTGGAGTGACCTCCCTTAGGGGGAGATTGTTGGAAATACGTTTTACGTATTAAGAAGGATCGGTCACTCCATTAATAGTCCATGTAATAGCTCGTAGTTTAGTTAACTTTCTTTAATTATTAAACAAGAACAAGCCTAGCCTACAACATGTGTAGGCCGGACCAAAATGTAAGCCCAAGCCCATGATGAGGGCTTGGGTATATAAACCCTCTCCTTTGATGGAGAGGGTGGTGTATGGTCATTCACTTTTCACATAGTTACTCTTGTTTCTCTCTCTAGAATTGTGTTTAATCCACCATCTATCTATATCTTTCTCTCTCTAAAAACATAAGCAAGATTTACGCTTCTACAATTATTAGCTTAATAATCCAGCTTATTTCTATTTATGGAAACTTTCTATTTTTAGAAACTTATTTAATTAAGGCAGCTAATCTATTTATGAAAACTTTCTATTTTTAGAAACTCATCTATTTTAAGCAGTAAATCTATTTTTGTAAACTTTATATTTTTGGAAACTTTCTATTTTTGGAAACTTTCTATTTTTAGAAACTTTCTATTTTAGAAAACCTGCTATTTTTAGAAAGTTACTTATTATTACACAACAAGTATAATAATACAAGAAATACAAGTAATACCTAATTAAAATAGACAGAATACATGATAAACATAGCATAACGTTAAAAACAGTAAAACCAGACATGAACATATAAAACAAACTAAGACATGATATAAAACCAGTTATGTATACAGTAATCATAATACTTTTACACGTATATTATTTATGTTGCATTAGTGGTATTGAAGTAGGACTCTCTTTCGTTCGTCTTCTTCGTTCACTGGACACAAGGTACGGATTCTCTGTCCTTTCAGTATGGACATTCTTTCCTTATTAGGATTCCCCGTATACAGCCAACTATTTTCCAGTATATGTTTTATATGTTTTTGAATTGCTTATGTTTAACTAGATACCTAAAGCCATATACATGCATGACCAGTTTCACCTAGTTATGGAGGTACCATAACCATAACACTAGAGGCACTAGTGTTATGACTTCACCATGGCGGAGTGATAGCTCGTGGCGTCCTTTCAACTTTTGGCCATATTATTATTATCATGTGGGGCGTATGGGTGCATCCTAGGTTACATGTTTTTACAGATTATTCAGGTGAATGTGGTGTGTGCCTTGCATCCTTCACAAGGAGCTGATCCCTCCTACCCAAAAACTTATATTAATTAGAGGCAGCCCCTCTAATTTCATGACGAGGTCACCCCTCCAAGTATTCATGCACGTTGATATTTCATGACCTATATTGGCTAATGGTAAACATGTTAAACAGTTTTTATAAGATAAACATAAGGCTTTTCAAACTATAAAACCAGTTTTACTAAGTTATACCAGGTTTTCTAGGACTTAGACATTTTCACTGCTTTATGCTTATATGCTTATATTATTCATGCTATACTTGTATATCCGTGCACTGAGCGTTATGCTCAGCCGTTTTTCCTTTTATGTTCCCAAAACGGCAGGTACTCATGGACGCTCATAGACTTTAAGCGTACGTGCATATGGATTGGAAGCTTCCTAGCCTTCATTACTTTATAAATTTCTTCATACTTTTGATACTCATTTCTATGGACATTGTTTAGTCCTTATCATTTACAGTACTTATGTTTGTGTGTAATGAGTTCTACTTTTGGGGTACCGATGTTTGTTTCTTGTATTTCCTTTATGGTCATGTGATGTTTTATACATTTATCCTTGTATGCTTTGATGACACGCCATAATCACGCGTGACATTCTATTTACCAAAATGGGGTGTTGCAATTATGGTATCAGATCCAAGGCTTCGAACTGTAGGCTCTCAAAACACGACCTGTACTTAGTGGGTAGTCACTATGGTCTTCCTAGAACTGACAGTCGGTTTTCATGCATTCATCATTTTCATGCATACATATATATGTCATTGTCGCAGGTTTATGACTAAGTAATGGTTGGTACAGGACTAGCCCTATTTAGTCGCATGTGCTTTTATCGAAACTTTTAACTTTGGGACCGACCCATTGGCGTCCCCTCGTCATGTCTTTTGTTTTGAGTGAACTGACCATAGGCGTTCACTCTCGCGCATATAAAAGTTTTCATAAAACTACATCATGCATTCATGTACTAGTTTTTCTTGCATAAAACTTTTCTCATGATTTATTGGTATAAATTTTTTTCATGTATATAGTTTATGTTTTGATCAGTTAATCATGTATCTTTTATGTTATACTGTCAGATGGTTCTCACACGAGAACAGGAACAACTCAACGTAGCAGTCCAAGCTGCAATGCAAGCTATGCTTCCTCAGCTGAGGAACGAAATCAGGGCTGAGGTGCATGCTGCCAACAATTAGCAGCAACACCCAATACCTCCTCCTCCTCCTCCAGCAACATCGGTCACATGGCTGGAGAGATTCAATAAGTTACGGCCTCAAGCTTTCGAGAGAACAGATAGCCCTAATGAAGCTGAAAGCTGGTTGGCTCACATTGTGAAGATCTTCGATGCCATGGGCTGTGACCCTGTCTTCATGTTGGCCTGCTACCGGTTCGAAGGTGATGTGTTAGCATGGTGGAAGGCATAAAGCAGTCTGAGGGAGGTGATAATTGGGTGGCTGGTTTGACTTGGGCTTAGTTCAGGGATTTGGTGGTGGGACAGTTCTTTCCCAAGGCTGAGCAAGACAAGCTGAAGAGAGAGTACCATGGAATCCGACAGAGAGCTGGGGGGAATAGCAACGAGTTCATGTTGCGCTTTCTTTGCTTAGCTGGTTTTCTTGGTGCAGCAGCAGGTACTCCCGAAGAGCAAGTACACCACTTTCGGTGGGCTCTTCGTACATCGGTCGCAAACAACTTGGTGTGTGCTACGTTCAACACGGTGGCACAAGTGGCCGATGCAGCACGTAAGCTGGAGATGCTGAAAGAAAGTGAAGAGTTCGGGCAAGCAGAGAGACCCGATAAGAGGTAAACATTCATATTCAGCGGTGACCAAACCGTATTCTTTCAGTATATGTCAATAATTTCATCTCTTTTAAACTGTATCTTCCAGGCAGAAGACTGGGGACCGGTCTCAGCCGGCTACTCAGCAACAGCCTACTCAGCCCAAGGGAAACGGTCAGACTCATGACCGTTCTGCTACGTATAGGCGTGGCGGTAATGATAATTACCGTAACAATGTTGTACACTCCAACAGCAGTAGGAATCATGGTAACGGGAGGGACCAGAACCAAAGAGGTTCACAGCCTAACCGGCCAGCTATCACTGGCTCTCAGCCAACAAGGACACCTTCTGGAGGATATACTCATCCTCTTTGTACTACCTGCAACCGTAGGCACCCAGGGCCATGTCACCGCGATAGTGACGCATGCTTCAAGTGTGGTCTTCCTAACCATCGCATGAAGGACTGCCGCAAGGGCGAGATGAAGGGCACATCGGGACATGCTGATACCAAGCCGCCTCCTACTAGTGGACGCGTTTACACGACATCTCGCGATCAGGCCAACAAGTCTATAGGTACCGTCACTGGAATCTTGTATATGTAGGGTCAAGCTGCATGTGTTTTATTTGACCCGGGTGCTACTCACTCGGTCATTCCTACTGCTTATGATAAGAATGTTAGGATACTCCCCATGCCACTAGAGAATATACTGAATATTTCCACGCCTTTAAGAGACTATGTACGCATAACGCATGTGTACAAGAGCCTTCCCCTAGAGTTTGATGACAAGATTTGTCATGTTGACGCACTTCCGTTGGACATGAATGATTTTGATATGATATTGGGCATGGACTGGCTATCCAAGCATCATGATACCATAGACTGCCATTCACATCGAGTCATCTTCGGTGATGTTAATGCACCAGAGTACATTCACAACGGGTTCGTACCCGGAAGGTCTGTACAAATCATATCAACCCTGCAAGCACGTGCATTACTTTCACATGGTTGCGAGGGATATCTAGCTATTGTTCCTGACATGGATGCTGAATCCCCATCAATTCAGAATCAGCCGATAGTGTCAGAATTTCCAGACGTATTTCCATAAGAACTTTTGGGCATACCACCTGCACGTGAAGAAGAATTTAATATCAAGCTCATCCCAGGAGCTGAGCCGATTTCCAAGGCTCCTTATCGCATGGCTCCCATAGAATTGAAGGAACTGAAGGATCAATTGCAAGAACTTCTGGAACGAGGCTTCATTCGACCGAGCGCATCTCCATGGGGCGCACCGGTCTTATTCGCTAAGAAGAAGGAAGGCAGTATGCGTCTTTGCATAGACTATTGCGAGCTCAACAAGATCACCATCATGAATAGGTATCCTCTACCACGCATCGACGATCTGTTTGACCAACTCCAAGGGGCCAAACATTTCTCCAAGATTGATCTAAGGTCGGGTTATCGTCAGCTAGGGGTTAAAGAGCAGGACATCGCCAAAGACTACTTTCCGTACACGCTATGGCCACTACGAATTTGTAATCATGCCATTTGGCCTTACCAATGCTCCAGCAGTGTTCATGGATTTGATGAACAGAATCTTCCATGAATTTCTGGACAAGTTCGTCATTGTTTTCATTGACGACATCCTGATATTCTCTAAGTCCAAGGAGGAACACGAAGACCATCTTCGTACAGTATTACAGATTCTTCGCCAGAAGAAGTTGTATGCTAAATTCTCCAAGTGTGTGTTCTGGTTAGACAAGGTGGCATTCTTAGGTCACATTGTATCAGCAGAAGGAATCACTATGTATCCAGCAAAGGTTGAGGCTATTACCAAGTGGCCAAGACCGACATCAGCGACTGAAGTTCGCATTTTCCTAGGCTTAGCTGGTTACTACCGTAGGTTCATGGAGAACTTTTCCCATTTAGCACTACCATTGACCAAACTGATGCGGAAAGGGTAGAAATTCGTCTGGACTGAAGAAAGAGAGAAGTGCTTTGAAGACCTAAAGAAGAAGTTAGTATTTGCACCGATTCTTACTCTCCCATCTAGTATAGGTGGATTTCAGATCTACAGTGATGCATCGGGGAAGGGACTTGGCTGTGTTCTCATGCAACATGGGAAAGTGATCTCTTACGCTTCACGACAGCTTAAGCCTTATGAGGAAAATTACCCTACACATGACTTGGAACTTGTAGCAGTCGTGTTTGCATTGAAGATATGGAGGCACTACTTGTATGGAGAATCATGCGACATTTTCACGGACCACAAGAGCTTGAAGTATATCTTCACTCAACGTGAATTGAACATGAGACAGAGGAGATGGTTAGAGTTGTTGAAGGATTATAACATTAATCTGCAGTATCATCCCGGCAAGGCGAATGTAGTGGCATATGCACTTAGTAGAAAGTCCGGAATGATAAACGGCATTAAAATTGAGGAGGAAATTATAAGAGACTTGGAGCGACTAGACGTAGAGATCATGGTACGTGGACAGCACGATTACTGGGCTAATCTTAGAGTGGAACCCGAGTTACTCTCTAGGAACAAGGAAGCTCAGAAAGATGATGGTGAAATCTGGGCGATAATTCAGAATTTGGAGAAGCAGACAGAATTTCGAGTAGATGCAGATGGTATCTTATGGCAGGGCACGAGACTTTGTGTTCCTGATGATCAAGAACTCCAGGAGGCATTGTTAGCTGAGGCTCATAGCTCCCCATTCTCTATTCATCCTGGTTCGACCAAGACGTACCATGACATCAAGCAATACTTTTGGTGGAGTGTATGAAACAGGATTTTGCGACTTACGTCTCCAAATGTCTTACCTGCCAGCAGGTTAAGATCGAGCATCAGCGATCTGGCGGTCTTCTTTAACCGTTAGATATCCCAGAGTGGAAGTGGGACAAGATCACCATGGATTTTGTTACCGGTCTTCCGCAGACTAAGAGGAAGCATGATGCAATTTGGGTTATCGTTGATCGACTTACCAAGTCAACTCATTTCTTAACGATCCGTGATAGGTGTGTAAACACCCATCCTTTTACCACTTAATTCTGGCTAAAACGAGACCAAAACGCGTATTTAATATCATTTGTTTGGAATTATGCGTGGTTTTTGTGTTTATTGTGTTTTCAGAGCCAACCGGATGATTATTGAAGAAAACATGGAATTGCACGGGTTTTACCGAAGGAAAAGACTCAAGATAAAGTCTATTGTCCAAGAGATGCAAAAGATTTGAAGTCACTGGGCCTATTCGAAGATTTATCGAAGAAAAGGACCAAAGATGGAAGTAGAAGAAACTCAAGTCTATTAAACGAAGAAATTAAAAGACGAGTTGAATTTAATCGACGACAAATCCCGAATCAGAATCGAAAACGTCAACTTTTCTGAAAAGACGAGAAGACAAGAAGAACGGGAGAAAGCCCACTCACCAACCAAAGGGGACACCTATATAAAGGGATCCCCTCACACTTTCCATGAAGTTTTTTTCAGTTTTTTTTTCCTCCTTCTTTTTCTCCTTCTTCGTAGCATCACCAACACCACTAGGGTGTTTGGTGATTTTAATCTTTGTTCTTCAAATCTTATAATTTTAATCTTTGTTTTGTGATTGTTAAAACATTAATCATCAATACAAGTTCTTGTTTAATCTTTCCATTTCATCTTGTGCATCATCTTCTTTTATGTCAAGTTCTTAAGTTCTTATTTGGTTGAGTTTTGATTTTAAAAAGTTGTTGAATTTGCGTTTTTATTGATGGGATTTGTAGTTTATGGTTAGTAGATGCTTAGTGATTAGTTTATTTACGTTTTTGGTGAAAAACTTGGTGATTTTTGGATTAAAATTGTTTTCCTTGTTCTTCGGGATAGTTTCTGTTCTAGAGTATTCCCATGTTCCGAATGAACCAAAAATCATCCGAATGAACATAAAGTTCCGGATGAATAAAACTTCCGAATGAGTATAAAGTTCCAAATGAACAAAACTTCCGCATGAAGCATTTTAGTTAAAAAAGTTCCGAATGAGTTTTTAGAGTTCCGAATGAATTTTCCCTTAAAAAGTTCCGAATCAATTTTCAAAAGTTCCGAATGAGTTTTATTTCCAAATCTTCCGAATAAACTTCCGGACCAAAAGTTCCGGACAAACTTCCGAACCAACTTCCGAACTAAGTTCCGGATGAAGGTTCCGAGTAAACTTCCGAGTAAAGTTCTGAATCAAGAGACATAGAAAGTTCCGAATCAACATCTATAGTTCCAGATCAAGGGTTCCGAACCAAGTTCCGAACGAAAAGTTCCGAATCAAGGTCAAACTTCCGAATCAGTCTTCTTTTGAGCATCTTTAATTGTTACTGTTTCTTTAGTATTACTGTTTCTTCATTTCTATTTCATATTTTAATTCTAGTTTTAATTAACTGTTATTAACATAATTGCCTTTAAATTTAAGTTTACATTTTCGTGCATTTAAATCTTTTAGTAGATTAGAAAACCAAACCCCTTTTTTTAGTAACCAAGAACAATCTTTCCACTTAGAACCAAGATCAATTCGAGAGGATATCGAGAGATAAAATCTGAACCCATACAAAATGCTTGTATCAAATGGCGCCGCTGCCGGCTCTTCTCGTTAAGATCAAAAGTTTTTTTGTGAGAACTTGGATTTTGGGATCCGTTCCCCGTGAACGTTACTTTTTCATAAAAACTTTCAAAAACACTAAAAAATATAAAATTTTCAAAAATCCTAAAAAAATAAAAAACATAAAAAACCAAAAATATTTTTTCTTTGCTTTTCTCTTGTTAGTTCTTTTGCAGGTGTATGCGCACTCGATCCACGTCTTATCAAGAGCCCGAGCCTCTCGATAACTTAGACATGGCCGGTGTACAAAACAACAACAACATACCACCTCCAAACAACAATAATAACAACAACAACCCACCTTTCAACAACATGAATAATAACAACAACAATGAGCCTCTACCGGATAATCGCCCGATGATTGAACTGCTGCAAGCTCATGTAGATGGTAACACTGACCCAATTGTTATACCAGCAATTGCCGCCAACAACTTTGAGCTCAAATCAGGCTTTATCCAGATGGTCTCCGCTCAACCATTCTTGGGGCGTACCATTGATGATCCACACGACCACATCAAGAGATTCTTGCAACTCACTAACACGGTCAAGTTCAATGGTGTTCCACAAGAGGTTATCAGGTTACAACTTTTTCCCTTTTCTTTAGAGGGACAAGCCCGGCATTGGCTTGCTAAGGAACCGCCACAGAGTATTCTCTCGTGGACGGATTTGGAAACCAATTTTATCAATTACTTTTTCCCACCCTCTCGTACTACCGCTTTCCGGAATGAAATCATAAATTTTGAACAAAAGTACGATGAGTCGTTCAGTGAATCTTGGGATCGTTTTAAAGATCTTTTAAGAAAATGCCCACAACATGGTTTTACCAAAGTACATCAAATTAATACTTTTTACAATGGTTTAAGCATGAGTGACCAAGATTCACTAAACAGTGCCTCGGGGGGTAATCTTTTGGCTAAGACTTCTAATGCTGCTTGGGATATCATTGAGAATAAGTCTCGTGTGCAAACCAAGAGTGTTAGGACCAATGTCGCTAGTGCTAGCACTAGTGACAGCGACAAGCGACTTGACAAAATCAATGTGCTTCTTGAATCGCTTGCTACCCAAACCGCCAGCAACACCAACAGCATCAACGCTAGAAACGCTAAAGACGCTCAAGTCAATGTTGTTAGCCAACCATGCGAGATATGCGGGGGTCCTCACTCTTACACCACTTGTACCGCCACCCAAGAATACCCTTCTGAAAATGTGAATGCAGCATATGGCACCTATCCTCAACCTGTATATCAAGCTAGACCTCAAGGTGACCGTAATTTGCTTAGCTACCGCTCCAACAACTACCTCTCACCACCCGGTTTTCCTCCAAACAACCCAAACCAACAACAAAACCTCAATTGCCCTCCTCAACAACAACAACAACCTCGTACACCATACATACCACCTCACAAGCAGCAACAACCACCTCAACGAAACAACCAAGTATACCAGCAACCTGCTTATCAACCACCCGCATACAATGCTCCTCCCAACCAACCCACCGCTCTTCACCAAGAAGTGGAAACCTATATGAGGACTAACGATGTGATCGTGGGAAACCTTCAGCGTGAAGTGCTCAACTTGAAAGCAGACCTGGTCAAACAAGGGAACGATTTGAGAGCCGACATGAGAAACACGTTGGATAGTCAAACGAATGACTTGAAGAACATGATGGCTAGTTTCTTCCAAGGTAATCAACCCTCTTCTTCGGGTACTCTTCCGAGTAACACCGTTGCGAATCCAAGAGGAGAGATGAAAGCAATCACCACCCGCAGTGGCAAAGGTACCAAGGAACCCGAGCTTCCTATACCTCCACCGGTGGTTGTGACTAAGGAGAACGAGTCACCTGCTCCTATTCCTCATCCTTCTCCTTCCCCAATTGCTCCACCTCCTTCACCTTCTACCCCTATTTCCCCGCCACCCGTGGTTATGAGTGATCCTATTCCCCTAAAGCCTTCTTCTTCATCCAATATACCTTATCCTTCAAGGTTGAGGAAAGAGAAGCAAAAGAGCAAGGATGATATTCAAGTTTCAAACTTTCTCAAAATGTTTAAACAATTGAATTTTAACATCTCCTTTGTCGAGGCTCTCGCTCACATGCCCAAATACGCTAAGATATTTAAAGATCTTCTAAGTGATAAGGAGAAGCTTCTTGACATTACTCAGACCCAACTTAATGAGAATTGCTCTGCTGTTCTCATAAGAAAATTGCCAACCAAGCTTGGTGATCCGGGTCGTTTCCTAATCCCTTGTAACTTCCCGGGAGTAGAGAATTGCATGGCCCTAGCCGATCTAGGTGCCAGTATCAACTTAATGCCCTTAAGCGTTTGGAAGCAATTATCTCTCCCAGAGCTAGTCCCCACCAAAATGACTTTGGAATTAGCTAACCGTACGGTTGCTTATCCAGTGGGGATAGCCGAAGACATTTTTGTAGGAGTCGACAAATTCACTTTTCCTGCTGATTTCGTTGTTGTTGACTACGACATGGACCCTCGCGTGCCATTGATCGTTGGTCGTCCATTCCTGAGGACCGATCGTACTCTAATCGATGTTGAAGCCGGTGAGCTTATCATGAGAGTGGGTGACGATAAAATCGTCTTCAACATGGGAAAGCTTTCTAAACAGCCTTATTCATACGAAAGTGTTAATTGTATTGACGTTCTTGATTAGGCTTGTGAAGAACACTTCAAAGATGCTTGTAAAAGTATTCCTACCTCTCTTCCCAATGTTGAGACCGTTTCCTCTATCGACTCATCACTATCTCTATTTGGAGATAGTGCTTTCCTTTGGAAAGACTTGGAAGCTACCATGGGAGATGTGAACTTAGATCATGACGATTCTATCACCAATTGGGATGAAGATCTCCGCCATATTGAAAACCTTCTCAAAGAAGACAATCGTTCTTCTCTATCTCCGACGGTTACTGCTATTGATCCTCCTTCTCCTAAAGAGGTGACTAATGATGATCCATCGTTAGTTTCACCATCTATTGAGGATCCTCCCACTCTTGAGCTTAAGGACCTACCTCCTCATCTTGAGTACGTTTTCCTTGAAGACAACGAGAAGTCGCCCGTCATCATCGCAAAGGACCTAAAAGAAGAAGAAAAAGCCCGACTTGTCGCCATGTTGAAGAAGCATAAAACAGCTATCGCTTGGAAAATCTCCGACATTCGTGGAATTGATCCTCACTTCTGCACACACAAAATTCTCATGGAGGACGACTTTAAGCCCACAATTCAAAGCCAACGAAGGGTGAATCCAAAAATCCATGAAGTCATCAAAACAGAGGTTATCAAACTTCTTGAATCGGGTATGATTTACCCTATTTCGGATTCACCATGGGTTAGTCCAATCCATTGTGTGCCTAAGAAAGGAGGCATCACCGTTGTGCCAAATGCAAACAACGAGTTGATTCTTACCTGTCTCGTTACTGGGTGGAGAGTTTGTATAGACTACCGCAAACTCAATGATGCCACGAGAAAGGATCATTTCCCTCTATCTTTTATGGACCAAATGCTTGAACGTTTAGCGGGTAATGAATATTACTGCTTTCTTGATGGTTTCTCGGGTTATTTCCAAATACCCATCGATCCCCAAGATCAAGAGAAGACAACATTCACTTGTCCCTATGGCACATTTGCGTACAAAAGGATGCCTTTTGGCTTATGTAACGCCCCCGGGACTTTCCAAAGGTGCATGTTAGCTATCTTCCATGACATGGTTGAACAAACCATGGAAGTCTTCATGGATGATTTCTCGGTCTTTGGGGATTCCTTCTCTTCTTGCCTTGCCAATTTGGAACGTATGCTTCAGCGGTGCGAAGACACTCGCCTTGTTCTAAATTGGGAAAAATGCCATTTTATGGTAAAAGAAGGCATTGTGCTAGGACACAAAATCTCTAAAGCCGGTCTTGAAGTCGACCGTGCTAAAGTAGATGTCATAGCCAAATTACCTCCACCTTCAACCGTGAAGGGTGTGAGATGCTTTCTGGGTCATGCGGGCTTCTATCGTCGATTCATTCAAGATTTCTCTAAAATCGCTCGCCCGATGACCCACCTCTTGGAAAAAGATACCCCTTTTATCTTTTCCAAAGAGTGCCTTGAAGCCTTCAACTTGCTTAAGGATAAGCTTACTAAGGTACCCGTCTTAGTTACCCCTAATTGGGAGCTGCCTTACGAGTTGATGTGCGATGCTAGTGACTTTGCTATTGGTGCGGTTTTGGGCCAAAGATTGGATAAACACTTCCAACCAATCCAATATGCTAGCAAGACAACGACGGGGGCACAATTGCATTATACGACAACCGAAAAAGAGCTTTTAGCTGTTGTCTATGCTTTTGAAAAGTTCCGCCCCTATCTTGTCCTTTCCACCACAATCGTATATACGGACCATTCCGCGTTGAAGTACTTGATGACAAAGCATGATTCTAAGCCAAGACTTCTTCGCTGGGTTTTAATCCTTCAAGAATTCAACATCGAAATTCGTGACAAGAAGGGAGCCGAAAACCTGGCCGCGGATCATCTGAGCAAACTTGAGGATCCATATCAAGGGGATCATCCGAACAAAGAGATCAATGATTCTTTCCCCCTTGAGACCTTAATGTCTATGAATCTCAATCTTGATGGCACCCCATGGTTTGCCGATATTGCAAACTACTTAGCGGGTGGTGTTCTCATCCAAGGGTTAACATCCCAACAAAAAAAGAAGTTCTTGAACGATGTTAAGACTTACTTTTGGGATGACCCTTTTCTATTCAAACAATGCGCTGACTTGATTATTCGCCGATGTGTTGACGGACCGGCCGCTTTGGACATTCTCCAGGCTTGCCACAAAGGACCCACCGGTGGTCACTTTGGTCCCAACTACACTGCCAAAAAAGTGTTTGATTCGGGATTCTATTGGCCCACCATTTACCGTGATGCTCACGAGATGGTTAAACATTGTGATTCTTGCCAAAAATAAGGCAAGATCACACATAAAGATGAGATGCCTCAAAATTTCATACAAGAATGTGAAATCTTTGATGTATGGGGCATCGACTATATGGGGCCATTCCCTTCTTCTAAAGGCAACAAATACATCCTTGTCGTTGTTGACTACGTTTCCAAATGGGTTGAAGCCAAGGCTTTACCCACTAACGACGCGAGGGTGGTTTGTAAATTCTTGAAACAACTATTTGCTCGATTCGGTGTTCCTCGTGCTATTATCAGTGACCGCGGGACTCATTTTTGCAACGATCAATTTGCAAGAGTCATGGCAAAGTATGGTGTCAATCACCGTCTTTCCACCGCTTATCATCCTCAAACCAACGGTCAAGCCGAGATATCCAACCGTGGATTGAAGAGAATTTTGGAGCGTACTGTGGGAGAGCATCGCGCCGCGTGGGCCGATAAGTTAGATGATGCTCTGTGGGCTTTCCGTACTGCTTATAAGACCTCGATCGGCTGTACGCCCTATCGTCTTGTGTACGGGAAAGCTTGCCACCTTCCTATCGAGCTGGAACATAAGGCATACTGGGCCTTGAAGTGGGCTAACTTCGACATCAACAAAGCCGGTGATTTTCGCAAGATTCAACTCAATGAACTACAAGAATTGAGAAATCAAGCTTACGAGAACTCATTGATCTACAAGGAGAAGACCAAGATGATCCACGATGCTAAAATCAAGAACCGAGAGTTCCACGTTGGTGATCAAGTCTTACTCTTTAACTCTCGGTTGAAGATCTTCTCAGGCAAGTTGAAGAGCCGCTGGTCTGGTCCATTCACCATCACCAATGTGTTTCCCTATGGCACCATTGAGCTTTCTCAGCCAAATGGGCCCAACTTCAAGGTGAATGGCCAGCGTTTGAAATTGTACTTTGGTGAGGACATCTCTCAAGAGATGATTCCATCCCTCACCACGTTCCCTATGAACTAATTTTGGGTCGAGTCAGGCTCGTGACTCGGTTATCAAAAACAAGCGCTCCTCAGGAGGCAGCCCGAGTATCTATCCTTTTCCATTTAACCTCCTAAGTGTATGGGGACCTCTATAGGGTGTTTGTTTTTGTGTGGTGATGTGATTACAGGGATAAGTGCACTCTTGGAATCTCTGAAGAACCGTTCTCCCGTGTTATCCGAAATCCGGTTCTGTCTCTCAACTATCATGATTCAATTTTCTTCATACTCACATTTGAAATTGATCACGTTAGTCGTCTCTTCCTTAACTTGATTTAACCAACGTGCACAATGTCATAAGTGTAGGGGAAACTTTTCCCACATGCTTAAACATTGAGGACAATGTTTATCTTAAGTGTAGGGGGACTTCTATCGAAGTTTTAAGTGGACTTTTCCATGAAAATGCCTTCATTTAACCGGAAAATCATCTTTTTCAACATTTTTCAAATTTTTTATTAACTTTGGCCATTTTGTCGTAATTTTTAAATTTTTATCGTTGCTCTCATATGTATATATCCCGCAATAAAGTCAAAAATATTAATAAAGTGGTGTAGCTAGTTGAGAAATCTTTGACATATTAGGCCCGTTGCGTTTATTTTGACTCAACCTGAATAGCCTTATCCAAGTTTATTCTAGCTAGTATCCTTAACCATGTAGACCTTAATTGGTTTATTAGGCTAAGTATCCACGAATCTCATTACTTGAGATTTTAAATTGTGGAGGACGAGAAATGATAGAGTCAATTATAAGTCGGTATTCTTGCACAAGCTCACTTGGTGTAATTATTTGCCTATTCTCCCATCACTTGCTAATAATTTATCTGCAATAATTAAGGTCGTACGATTTGAAAAGTTACTTAGCTTCTAGCCCAAGATCGTTTAAAAGTTGCTTGGTAATGATAAGAGTTCATAGCCAAGGCATAACTTATGAAGTGGGGCGCGAAGATTGGCGGGTCCGAAAAGGCCCTAACAAGGCATGAGGATTCCATTTTATTGCTAAAGATCCAAGGTGATGTGAAAAGCATTATTCCCAAAATCGATATGAAGGATCAAGACTCACGACGAAAAGCAATCAACTCCCATAAAGATGATGGAGAAGTCTATCCAAAAAGACCCTAACAAAGTATGAGGATAAATAGATCCAAGTCCGAAAAGGAG
This sequence comes from Glebionis coronaria, assembly GCA_025667525.1. Lineage (NCBI taxonomy): Eukaryota > Viridiplantae > Streptophyta > Magnoliopsida > Asterales > Asteraceae > Glebionis > Glebionis coronaria. The sequence continues at coordinate 554,019 of JANFOE010000446.1, read as the reverse complement.
GCGGATCGTTGTATCTCAAAATCCCAAATAAAGATTGAAGAAATAATCATGAAGTCGTGGTCAACAAAGTTGGAGTACCTCTCAAAAGTCTCCAAGTGAAGAAACTCTATGAACGATGAGAAGACCATTATCTCAAGCACGTCTCTCAAGATATGAAGTATGAAGTACATGCCAAATATCGGCCCGAGAAAGGTCTCAAATCGTGAACCGAGTTATGCCAAGATATGAACTTTTTGATATCCCGAGAAGCAGTTTTAAGAGATTTTGTCCTTTAGCTAACTATTGATCAAATCGTCCTACTTTGCTTTCAGCCTAAATAAACTATCGAAATAAGTCCAAAAATGTATCTTCATGATCACTCTAAGACAAAAATAAAATATAAGAGATACACCTAGGAATAAGGGAGTTTAAGCATTTAATTAGGCCATGTGTGTAAGTGTTTGATTTACTAACTTACAATAACAATGATCTCGTTTTTAAGCTTAGTTTGGGGAACGTGAAACTTGAGGGTGATAAATCTTTGCAGCACCAAAGCCCTAATGTAAGTCCTTGATTTCTTTGCAAGTTATTTCCATCCTTTTGTTTACTTTAAAGTTTTAATTTCTCTTAGTATTTTAATTTTTGTTAAAGTAGTATTTTAATAAGGCCAAGGTTGATTAATTATGAGAAAAGTGTAAAATTGCTGGGCATGGCAATGGTTAAGTGTAGGGGATTTGATAGGTGTGTAAACACCCATCCTTTTACCACTTAATTCTGGCTAAAACGAGACCAAAACGCGTATTTAATATCATTTGTTTGGAATTATGCGTGGTTTTTGTGTTTATTGTGTTTTCAGAGCCAACCGGATGATTATTGAAGAAAACATGGAATTGCACGGGTTTTACCGAAGGAAAAGACTGAAGATAAAGTCTATTGTCCAAGAGATGCAAAAGATTTGAAGTCACTAGGCCTATTCGAAGATTTATCGAAGAAAAGGACCAAAGATGGAAGATTTACATAAGTCGAAGAAACTCAAGTCTATTAAACGAAGAAATTAAAAGACGAGTTGAATTTAATCGACGACAAATCCCGAATCAGAATCGAAAACGTCAACTTTTCTGAAAAGACGAGAAGACAAGAAGAACGGGAGAAAGCCCACTCACCAACCAAAGGGGACAACTATATAAAGGGATCCCCTCACACTTTCCATGAAGTTTTTTTCAGTTTTTTTCCTCCTTCTTTTTCTCCTTCTTCGTAGCATCACCAACACCACTAGGGTGTTTGGTGATTTTAATCTTTGTTCTTCAAATCTTATAATTTTAATCTTTGTTTTGTGATTGTTAAAACATTAATCATCAATACAAGTTCTTGTTTAATCTTTCCATTTCATCTTGTGCATCATCTTCTTTTATGTCAAGTTCTTAAGTTCTTATTTGGTTGAGTTTTGATTTTAAAAAGTTGTTGAATTTGCGTTTTTATTGATGGGATTTGTAGTTTATGGTTAGTAGATGCTTAGTGATTAGTTTATTTAAGTTTTTGGTGAAAAACTTGGTGATTTTTGGATTAAAATCGTTTTCCTTGTTCTTCGGGATAGTTTCTGTTCTTGAGTATTCCCAGGTTCCGAATGAACCAAAAATCTTCCGAATGAACATAAAGTTCCGGATGAATAAAATTCCGAATGAGTATAAAGTTCCGAATGAACAAAACTTCCGCATGAAGCATTTTAGTTAAAAAAGTTCCGAATGAGTTTTTAGAGTTCCGAATGAATTTTCCCTTAAAAAGTTCCGAATCAATTTTCAAAAGTTCGGTTTTATTTCCAAATCTTCCGAATAAACTTCCGGACCAAAAGTTCCGGACGAACTTCCGAACCAACTTCCGAACTAAGTTCCGGATGAAGGTTCCGAGTAAACTTCCGAGTAAAGTTCCGAATCAAGAGACTTAGAAAGTTCCGAATCAACAGCTATAGTTCCAGATCAAGGGTTCCGAACCAAGTTCCGAGCGAAAAGTTCCGAATCAAGGTCAAACTTCCGAATCAGTCTTCTTTTGAGCATCTTTAATTGTTACTGTTTCTTTAGTATTACTGTTTCTTCATTTCTATTTCATATTTTAATTCTAGTTTTAATTAACTGTTATTAATATAATTGCCTTTAAATTTAAGTTTACATTTTCGTGCATTTAAATCTTTTAGTAGATTAGAAAACCAAACCCCCTTTTTTAGTAACCAAGAACAATCTTTCCACTTAGAACCAAGATCAATTCGAGAGGATATCGAGAGGTAAAATCTGAACCCATACAAAATGCTTGTATCAGTCCGCAAGGAAGATTCGGTCAGAAAACTCACTGATACTTATAGGAGGGAGATCATGAGACTTCATGGTGCTCCATCCAGCATCGTCTCAGACAGAGATCCTCGGTTCACTTCACGATTCTGGATAAGTCTGCAGAAAGCTTGGGGTACAAAACTTAAGCTTAGCACGGTTTTTCATCCTCAAATAGACGGGCAATCGGAGCGAACGATTCAGACGTTAGAAGACATGTTGAGGTCATATGTGTTGGAATGGACGGGAGATTGGGACGATTACTTTTGTTTGGTAGAGTTTGCATACAACAACAGTTGGCACGCAAGCATCAAGTATGCTCCATTCGAGATATTGTATGGCAGAAAGTGTCGCGCCCCAATCTGCTGGGATCCGGTTGGTGAGCGAACACTTGAAGGACCAGAAATGATTGAGTTGACCAACGAGAAGGTCGCAGTAGCTAAGCAGAAACTGCAAGAAGCACGGTCACGTCGGAAGAGTTATGCAGACAAGCATCGTGGGACTTAAACTTTAACGTAGGAGATCACGTTTTCCTTAAGGTTTTGCCGGCACGTGGGGTTAGACGTTTTGGAATCAAAGGGAAGCTCAGTCCTCGATTCATCGGACCGTTTGATGTCATTGAGCGAGTCGGTGAAGTATCTTATCGTTTAGCATTACCTCCACAGCTTTCTCATGTTCACGATGTTTTCCATGTGTCCTTACTCAGAGGGTACAAGTATCATCCCCTTCATATGGTTCAGTATCCACTGGAACAGATTCGTGAAGATCTCACTTTCATAGAAGAACCCGAACGAGTTCTTGACAGACAAAGAACGAGTCATGAGGAGGAAGACGATTCCATTCGTCAAAATCCTTTGGACGGATCATACCGAGCGGGAAGCCACTTGGGAAACTGAGGAGTCTATCCGGGCTTCTTACCCTCATTTCATATTTTGAGTTCCGGTATGTTCTTCTTTAACAGTTTACGTTATCTATAATTCGGGGACGAATTATTCTTTTTAGGGGGGAAGAGTTGTAAAACCCGAATGCTTTTACCATGAATAGTACCCTTATGATCGTACATACATGATTAGAACCTTCCTTATTTAGCACGTTTACGTTTCACGAATAAGAATTACAGGTATTACATACGTGTTATTACACGATAAGTATTTATTACGTATTAAGACACGATAATTATTATCCACAATAATTTTAATCACGAACATGAAAATCATGAACGTAAATAATCACGAACTTAATATTATGTATTTACGTATATTTATTACGATTACGTATAAATATAAATTACGACACGAACGATAACTAAATAGATCACGTAAACACGACACGAGAACACGTATAATATTTAGACACAGAAAACAATGGGTTTCCCTTGTGGGCCCCACATACCCGCGACAAGAACACTAGAAGAGGGCCAAGCCCATATTTGATTTTTACTAAAACAAGAAAAAGGGAAAAGATATTTTCATAATTACAAAAATTAGAAAATAACACAAAACCCTAATCTCTCTTTTTCTTCCTCTTGGCTGCCGGGTACAAACACCACCAAGGGTGTGATTGGTTGATTTTTGGTGATCAATTCTTGCAAGGGTGTTCGTGTTTTCATTCTTCATTGTTTCACGTATTCGGTAAATCGTTAAACCCCTTTTCTTTTTATGTTTTATTAAATAAAAACACATGAAATCATAGAGTTATAAAAACAAGTTAAACATGTAATTAATCATGGGGGTTAAATCATGGTGTTTTTATGGGGTGTTTGTTTCGGCCGACGTAATGAATCGAGAGCCTAGGCTCTCGACTTGCTTTTGTTCGCACCAACAACCGAGACAAAGGGGTCTCGGTGTGGCTGTGATGTCTCGGTCGCAAGAACAAGGGAACCCCGACCTATGTCAGGGTGTGTTTTGGTTCAGGGGGTCTCGGCTAAAAACAAAGAAACACCACCGGCTTAAGTCGGAGGCTAAATGAGGAAAGCAGGGGGAACATGAGCCGCGGCAGCAGGGGGAACCACCAGCTAACTGCTGGTAGGAACTTTGCCCAGCCGGCGGCTACAGCAAGAAACCAGGGGAAACCATCGGCACAGCCAGTGGCTGTTTTGTGAAAACAGTGGCAACCGGCCATGCCGGTTTTGCCACTGTTAAGGGTGCGCTGTTTGTCCGGTTCACGGGTCCGGTTCACGGGTTCACGAACACGGTTCATTTCACGCTTTAGTAAAATAAAACACGGTTCACTACTTGGTTAATTTTACAAGTTTAATTATTTTACAAGTTAATTATTTACAAGCTTAATTAAATTAATTTAACATGTTACATAATTAATTTAATTACAACATGACTTAGGTTAATTATTATTATTAATAACACATGGATTTTAACCTAAGTATTTATTATTTAAAATAGACTAAGTAATTAATTGATTATTAAAATCATGACTTATAATTAATTAATTTCCATTACTTAGATTATATTAATATATAGATTAATACATGTTTTAACCTATGTATTTTAACCACTTAATTTAATTAAATCATGTTATATTTAATTAAATCATATAACATATAGTTTATTTAATTTACATGTAATAATCAATAAACTATACTATATATCACATGACTTAGAATATTAATCAGTAAACACTTAAGCTTAATTATTAGCTTAATAATCCAGCTTATTTCTATTCATGGAAACTTTCTATTTTTAGAAACTTATTTATTTAAGGTAGCTAATCTATTTATGGAAACTTTCTATTTTTAGAAACTTATCTATTTTAAGCAGTAAATCTATTTTTGGAAACTTTCTATTTTTGGAAACTTTCTATTTTAGGAAACTTTCTATTTTAGGAAACTCGCTATTTTTAGAAAGTTACTTATTATTACACAACAAGTATAATAAGACAAGAAATACAAGTAATACTTAATTAAAATAGACATAATACATGATAAACATAGCATAACGTTAAAAACAGTAAAACCAGACATGAACATATAAAACAAGCTAAGACATGATATAAAACCAGTTACGTATACAGTAATCAGAATACTTATACACGTATATTATTTATGTAGCATTAGTGGTATCGAAGTAGGACTCTCTTCCGTTCGTCTTCTTCGTTCACTGGACACAAGGTACGGATTCTCCGTCCTTTCAGTATGGACATTCTTTCCTTATTAGGATTCCTCGTATGCAGCCAACTGTTTTTTCAGTATATGTTTTATATGTTCTTGAATTTCTTATGTTTAATTAGATACCTAAATCCATATACATGCATGCCTAGTTTCACCTAGTTATGGAGGTACCATAACCATAACACTGGAGGCACCAGTGTTATGACTTCACCACGGCGGAGTGATAGCTCGTGGCGTCCTTTCAACTTTTGGCCATATTATTATTATCATGTGAGGCGTATGGGTGCATCCTAGGTTACATGTTTTTACAGATTATTCAGGTGAATATGGTGTGTGCCTTGCATCCTTCACAAGGAGCTGATCCCTCCTATCCAAAAACTTATATTAATTAGAGGCAGCCCCTCTAATTGCATGACAAGGTCACCCCTCTAAGTATTCATGCACGTTGATATTTCATGACCTATATTGGATAATGGTAAACATGTTAAACAGTTTTTATAAGATAAACATAAGGCTTTTCAAACTATAAAACCAGTTTTACTAAGTTATACCAGGTTTTCCAGGACTTAGCCATTTCCGCTGCTTTATGCTTATATGCTTATATTATTCATGATATATTTGTATATCCGTGCGCTGAGCGTTATGCTCAGCGGTTTTTCCTTTCATGTTCCCAAAACGGCAGGTACTCAGGGATGCTCGTAGACTTTAAGCGTACGTGCATATGGATTGGAAGCTTCCTAGCCTTCATTACTTTATGCATTTCTTCATACTTTTAATACTCATTTCTATGGACATTGTTTAGTCCTTCATTTACAGTACTTATGTTTGTGTGTGATGAGTTCTACTTTCGGGGTACCTAGGTTTGTTTCCGGTATTTTCTTTATGGTCATGTGATGTTTTATACATTTATCCTTGTATGCTTTGATGACACGCCATAATCACGCGTGACATTCCATTTACCAAAATAGGGTGTTACAGGGGGGGTGAGTAGGTACTTCACCTTGCTCACGTCATCACGCAAATCAATTTTCATCATTTTGTTATCGTTTTGTTGCAAATAAGGCTAAAAATGGCCAAATTTTAAAAAATTTCTTGTTTTTCATAAGTGTTTAAGACACGAATGTAGGTTTTGCGATGGTGAGAATAAGAGTAATTTTTGACTCGACCGTACGTGTTGAGCACTTAGCTTCGATTCCTTAACTTTTTAGGCTAAGTCTCTTAAATGAGGACGAGAAATGATACAGTTAATTATAAGTTACGTAATCTTTCACGATCTCATGTGTAGTAATTATTAGCTTATTCTCCCACGCTTTTGTTTAAATAAATGCAATAAGTAAGGTCGTATGATTTAAAAGGTTACTTAGCTTCTAGCCCAAGATCGTTTAAAAGTTGTTCATGTTCGAATAGAGTTCATAGCCAAGGCATAACTTATTGAAGCGGGATGCGAAGATTGGCAAGTTCCAAAAAGGCCCTTACAAGGCATGAGGAACTCCATTTTGTTGCTAAAGATCCAAGATGATGTGAAGTATCATTATTCCAAAATCAATATGAAGGATCGAGACACACGACGAAAAGCAATATACTCCCCTAAAGATCATGGAGAAGTCTATCCCAAAAGACCCTAACAAGGTATGAGGATAAATATATCCAATTCCTAAAAGGAGGTGGATCGTTGTATATCAAAATCCCAAATAAAGATCGAAGAAAAATGATGAAGTCGTGGTCCAAGTGATGAAATTCCATATATGAAGAGAAGACCATAATTTCAAGAACGTCTTCCAATATTTTAATTTTGAAACACATGCCAAATATCGATCCGAGAAATGTCTCAAATCGTGAAATGAGTTATGCCAAGATATGAACTTAAGGAGATTACGAGAAGCAGTTTTAAAAGATCGTGTCCATCGGCTAACTATCGATTAAATCGTGCTACTTTATTTTCGGCCTTAATAAATTATCGAAATAAGTCAAACATGTATCCTCGTGATCATTAAGACAAAATAAAATATAAGAGATGCCAAGTAGGAATAAGGGAGTTTAGGTGTGTAATTAACACTTATTAGATATGATTGTGTTGCTAATTTATAATGACAATGATCTCGTTACACGCTTAGTATAGAATCGAGTGAAAATCAAGGATGACGAACTTATCTCTATGAGGCATTCACGTGTTCTTATTCTTTGACCCTAAAAGTCACATAATCGTGATGAAAACGATACATTATGTCTAAAACGCATGTAGTAGTTTATTTAAGTTTATGTCTTCAATAAATGCCATCATAAAATGAATTTTGGAAGTGCTACGATACTTAATTATAGCATTGCGTGAGGGCACGTAAATGGTTTGGTATGGGGGAGTAATGAGACTGCAATTATACTTAGTCTCATCGTCCAAATCGGGTTTAAAATGCTAAAAATATCATTAAAATATCCAAAAATATGCCTGTGTTTGTTCATTGTGTATTTTAGGTACGGATATCGTGAAATCAACAAAAGATCACAAGAATGAAGCAAAAACAAACACGGGAAACGAAGCCGCACAATGAACCGGACCCGAATCATGAATTTCCTTTGAAGTCCTTGAAGTTTGAAGATTTGGCAAGATTGGTCCCTCAACTTTTGAAGACTTGTCACTTTTGGCCCTTGTAAATCTTAATTATACAAGTTTGGTCTATAAAGTTTCAAGAATATGCATGTATGGCCCTTGAAGATTGCTCAAATTACACTTATGGTCCTTTCAACAAGTTCTCAAAACTTCTTGTGGCCAAAGTAGAAATATGCAAAGTTTACTATAGAGGGAATTGAAGTTTTTGAGCTGTTAAAACAAAGTGACACAAGTTTTTGAACGGGGGGGGGGGGGGGGGGGGCTTATTCTGCCAAGACACCCAAACTTATCATAACCAACCATTTAGCCATGTCACCTCCCTCCATCAATAGCCATCCTCCACCTCACACCACAACCCCACGTCACCTTCCACTGATTTAATAACTTAATAAGTTGTTAAAAAGGAAGGCAAAAACGTTTTTAAAAAATAAATACCCCTAAACCATAATAAACTTCACTAACCATCCCCCATAAACCCTAATATCCCCATATCTTAATTACCTAAAAACAAAGGGGTTTTACCCCTAATTATCTAGAATGATAATTCACCCTATTGTCACTAAAACCTACTAACCAAAACCCCCATCACTTTCACTATTTTCCTCCCCTGTCCCCCACTCTTGTGCAAGAATACTAAAGGAATAGTCATCCAACAGCTCACATGTATTCCTTTATCCCAAAGTAATTTATAAACGTCCAAGATCAAAAAGAGGAAGCTGGCATGTCGATATCAACACATGGGATCATTTGACCAAGTTTGAAAAACAAGAACTCAAGGGCATTTCTGGACTTTCAGCTAATTAGGGTTTACTTTTCTTGTAATTCTAGATCCTTCCTAAGAGTACTATATAAGCAAACCGACTTGTGGTTTAGCTTTTTGTTCCAGCTTGTATTTTTAGTTTTTAAGAAAGTAATGAAAATGAAATCTTTTTAAATACTGCAAGTCTGTGTTCCATTTTATTATTGTTGTAGTGTAATTTCTTTAAGTTTTCTGCAAGTTTAGTATTAAGATCTTATCCAAGTTAATCTTGTTCAAAAAAGTCATTTTTTGGCAAAAATCATTTTTCTATACACGAATTTTGAAACCAAGGTCACAAGGAAGTGAAAGTTGAATTGTGCCTTGTTGGTTTTCAGAATTGTGTCATAGGTGTGTTAGTTTCAAAAGTTTGGTTTGAAAATCAGTGGTTTTAAAAGGTTTTGTTTAAAAATCAGTTTAATTCATTTTTTATTTACTCACCATTTTACTGTATCAAAAGCCACAAGCTTGCAGCTTGTGGCCTTTTGATTACAAGTAGTTTATTGCTTTGTTGTTTGTGTTGTGTGCAGGAAAGAAGATCTCATACTCCATCCATTTCGTTTCACTCTTTGAAGACATTGATTACCCTTGGGTCTCTAAGAGATTCCAACAGCAGGGTTCTTCGACACTTCTATAAGCTCCTCATAAGCCCTAAGAAGGACTACTAGAAGGCGTCAGCTAAGTTCATTTGGCTTGAACTGTAACACCCCATTTTGATAAATGGAATGTCACGCGTAATTATGGCGTGTCATCAAAGCATACAAGGATAAATGTCTAAAACATTACATGACCATAGGGATAACCGGAATCAAACATCGGTTCCCAAACATAAGCCCAAAACATAATAAAGCAAAAGAGATGAATGAAAGACTAAACAAGCATAAGTATATGAAGGCAAAAAGGAAAAGAAGTCTCTAGCATCTTCCATCCTATGCACGACCTCCAAAAGCTCGAGTCTTTCCTAGGGTACCTGCCGTTTTGGGACATGGAAAGGAAAGTAACGGCTGAGCAAAACGCTCAGTGCACGGATATAGACATAGTTAAAATGACTAAAACATAATAAAGACTTAATAGCAGCCGAAATGTATAAGTCCTAGAAAACCTGGAACATGTTCATAAAACTGGTTTTATAGTTTGAAAAGCCTTATGTTTATCTTATAAAAAATATTTTACATATTTTACCATTAGCCAATATAGGTCATGAAAATCCACCGTGCATGAATACTTGGAGGGGTGACCTCATCATGCAAATTAGAGGGGTTGCCTCTAATTTAATATACTGGTTTTGGGTAGGAGAGATCAGCTCCTCGTGAAGTATGCAAGGCACACACCACACACTAAGTAATCTGCTGAAAAACATGTAACTAGGATGCACCCATACGCCCCACATGATAAATATAATAATATGGCCAAAAGCTGAAGGGACGCCACGAGCAATCACTCCACCGTGGGGAAGTAATAACACCAATGCCTCTAGTGTTATGGTTATGGTACCTCCATAGCTAGGTGAAACTGGTCATGCATGTATATGGCTATAGGTATTCTAAATTAAACATAAGCAAATCAAACATATAAACTTATACTACGGGAAAACAGTTGGGTGCATACGGGGAAATCATAATAAGAAAAGAATGTCCGTACTGAAAGGACGGGAATCCGTACCTTATGTCCAGTGAACGAAGAAGACGAACGGAAGAGAGTCCTACTTCTGTATCACTAATGCTACCTAAATACATACGTGTATAAGTATCTGATTACTACATACGTAACTGGTTTTATGTCATGTCTTAGCTTATTTTATACGTTCATGTCATGTTTTACTGTTTTAAGCTTTAGACTGTGTTTATCTTATATTCTGTCTGTTCTGATTAAGTATTACTTGTATTTCATGTATTATTATACTTACTGTGTAATAATAAGTAACTTTCCAAAAATAGCAGGTTTCCTAAAATAGAAAGTTTCTAAAAATAGAAAGTTACCAAAAATAGAAAGTTTCCAAAAATAGAAAGTTTCCAAAAATAGAAAGTTTCCAAAAATAGAATTACTGCTTAAAATAGATAAGTTTCTAAAAATAGAAAGTTTCCATAAATAGATTAGCTGCCTTAATTAAATAAGTTTCTAAAAATAGAAAGTTTCTATAAATAGATTAGATGCCTTAAATAAATAAGTTTCTAAAAATAGAAAGTTTCCATAATTAGATATAAGCTGGTTAAATAATCTAATTATATAAGCTTAAGTGTTTTCTGATTCTTTTCTAAGTCATATTGATATAAGGTATAGTTTATTAATCATTACATGTAAATTAATTAAACTATAGGTTAAAAGTATTTAATTAAATATATCATGTTTTTAATTAAATAAGTTAAAATACTTAGGTTAAAACATGTATTAATGATTACTAATAATATAACCTAAGTCATGTTGATTAATTAATTATAGTCATGGTTTTTAATAATTAATTAATTATAAAGTCTAATTAAAAATAAATACTTAGGTTAAAATTCATGATCTAATAATTAAATTTATAACCTAAGTCATGTTAATTAAATTAATTATGTCATGTTTTATTAATTTAATTTTTAACATATAACTATTAAAATCATAAACCTTAACATAATCAATGAACCGAATCATGACTAGAAACCATGAACTGGACGCGTAATCAACACCATACCCCGAACCAAGGTCGGGGTACCCCTTGTTTTCTGCTGCCATGGGACCCACACCACCATACCGAGACCATGAGGTCTCGGTGGTGGTTCATACGCCAAGCCGAGACCCCTTAGGGCTCGGTTTAGGCGTCGGCTAGAACAAACACCCCTAAAAACCCTTGTTTTGATTTACCCCATAACCATTTACATGTTTTAATAAATGTTTTTAATTAGTTTTTAAAAACATCATGATTTTATGTGATTTATTAAATCAAAACATAAAAGAAAAGGATTAAAAAGGTTATACCGAATGCGTGGATCGATCAAGGATGAACACACACGAATGCTTGCACAAAATTCAAGATCAAAAATCAACCCGAGCACCTCTTTGGTGGTATTAAAAGTGGCGGCCAAAAGAGGGAGAAGGAAGAGGAATTAGGGTTTTTGTTTATTTTCTTGTTTTGTGATAAATGACATGTTCTTCCTAATTTTTCTTGTTTAGTAAAAAACAATGGGCTTGGCCCTTTTTCTTCCTAATTTCGTGGGTAGGGGCCCACATAAGGGTAACCCGTACATTTCTCGAGTCTAAATATTATAGTGTGTGTTCGTGTTTTATCGTGTTCGTGTTTTATGTGTTCTAATTAATTATTGATCGTGACTTAATATATTTATTCGTGTTCGTAATAAATATATATACGTAAATAACATTATCTCGTGATTAAATTACGTTCATGATTTCATGATCGCATGTTCGTGTTTATAATTATTATTGGAATAATTATCGTGTGTTCATACGTAATAAATACTTATCGTGTTCTAACACGTACGAAATACTCGAAATTCTTATACGTAAAACGTAAACATGTTATAAGAGGAACGTTCTAATCATATACGTACGATCTTAAGGGTACTATTCATGGTAAAAGTATGCGGGTTTTACAACTCCTCCCCTTAAAAAGAATAATTCGTCCCCGAATTATAGATAACGTAACTGAAAGAGAAACATACCCGAATCAAACTGAGAGGGTATGTAAGATAAATGAACGTGATGGTTTCCTGGCAGAAGGAACGCGGAACGTGACATGTCTTGAAAGGACATGGAACGTGACGTTACTGAAAGGACATATCTAATTGATAAGAGAAAAACGGATAAAAGTTCGGATGAACTTGTCCGGTTCCAAGTGGCTTCCCTCTTGGAACGGTTCCTTCACATATCTTGACACAAATGATAAATCTTAGTCCTCCTGACCTTGACTTGAAATACGAAGAAGTTCTTGGTTATCAACTTAAGGTAGATTCCCTAAATTTGATCGAGGGAATAAGAATTAACGTGTAAGGGCAACTAAAACGTTATCGTGCAAAACACTTCTAACTTAACTGATAATTAGCAACGATGAGCGAGACATAAGGAAACATAGTACGTGAAAAATTTTGAACGTAATACGTGAAAAATTTTGAACGTGATACGTGGAGTTATGATGAGTGTAATATGAGTAAACATATCGTGATCCATGATACGTTTAACATATCTTGATCATGATATGAGGAACGTGGAATGTACATGACATGTGAAACATATCGTGAACATAGAATATAATGGAGGTAACGCCAAACGCTACAAGGTGAGACATAGAATATGACGAGAAACGTCTATCTGAGGATAGGGAGTTATACTAAACTTGGGTATGGTCTCTCAAGTTCTTGCAAAACTTCCCAGAATGAGAAAAATGAACATAAAATCGTAAGCCGAGATGCCATCATGAACGTGAATAGTGTCATGAACGCGAGCGCGAAAGCAAGTAGTGAAATTAGAACAAGGACGTGAAGTAAATAAGAAGCATATTTATGAATATTTGTCTGACTCAATAACTGAGGAATTGCCAAGTGATCGGATGAGCCTTGGCTGGAAAATATCTGATCAATCTGTTGGTTCTGAAATCCTTGCGGATCTAAGGATTCTGTAGACTTGATCAAACTGTTTGCAATAAACCAGATAGCATCATGCTTCTTCTAAGTTTGCGTTAAACTGGTAACCAAAATCCGTGGAGATCTTGTCCCATTTCAATTCACAATTTCAAATGATGAAAACATCCCAGTTTGTTGGTGTCCTATCTTAACCTGTTGGTATGTTAGGTACCTAGATATGAACGTAACTGTATCTTGCTTCGTAGAACTTGATACATAGGAGTTTGCGAAACTCTGAGTCTCTGAATCTAGACTTCTCCTAGCGTAGGATTTTCTAGAACACCTAATGTAGTGTAGGGTTCTCTCCTTTACGCATAAGCTGAGTCATGGTAAGATTAACCGTAGAAAGCCATGTGATTCAGCATGTCACTGTAATTAAACAGAATTGATATTGGAAAATTTTCCAGGGTAAAATTTCTCTTGTCATAGAATTTGCAACATAGTGCAGATGTGGTCTTCCTGTTCTTCTCTAGGCTTAGAGGAAATTAGGTTATCCTCAATGAAAACACTGATGAATTTGCTATGAGTTCATGGAAACTCATTCTTATAATGTCGTTGGAGCATTGATGAGACTAATTCAAAATCATAATTCTAGCTTGACCGAGTCGTGTACGAATAGCAGTCATGGACATGTCCTGCTCTTTCACTCGTCATTGTTGGCAGCATGACCATGAGTTCGATCTTGGAAAAGTGATTAACACTATAAGGTCGATTGGACATGTTGTCAATACGTGGAGAAGAATAACGGTCATGAATGGTGATTTGTTTATATCGACGGTAGTCGACACATAATCTCATGGTACCGTCCTTCTCCTTGTAGGTTGTTCTGGAATTTATGGGAAGATTTTGGAATACTCGTCTGGTTATGCGTAAAAGGACTTCGGTGGTCATGTCTTAACTGACAGCTAAAAATTTTAGAAGTCATGGCTAACCAAGCACGTGCTTGTAAAGCATAAATGGTTTGTACAGATTTTCCTGATGGAAAATCATGCTGAATATATTTAGGAGTCTGAACATCACCGTACATACTCATGAATCATAGCATGGTGTGCGGTTCGTATTTCATAATTAGGATTAAATTCAACTCGCATATGTCCGAGGTAATGCGTTATCAGTTGGGATATTATCATTGGGCTGAAGAAAACCTTCGTATACATGGGGAATACGAATGACATCCGATATGGTCATGAACATATGAAATATAGGTGCAAGAAAGGAAAGTGTCATCCGGCGAACGTGACTGACCTTACTGATACACCGGTGATGGTACTGAAATTCTTGTGGCCTGATTAATACATGGCACAACAAAATGGATATACCCTGGGAGGGTACCCTGAATTTCTTAGAAATGTTCCATAATTAGACGTGAGTCATGTGTCTTGACTCGTGTCTTGAGAAATGTAAGCGTGACATATGTCTTGACTGGTGTCTTGACATGTGTCTTCAGAAAGTATACGTGAGACATGTGTCTTGACTGATGTCTTGACATGTGTCTAGAGATGTGAAATAACTAGAACCATAATATTAAGGTATTATGCCAGAATTGGCGGATCGGATGGACCACTGATCAATTGTATGTCTGATCACGTCCGCGACTGGAGCCTCGGTTGCGATTTCTAAGATAGTTGTTGTCATAGTAGTGGTTACTATCATCCTGCCTGTCAGTTCCATGACGGTCATTCTCATGACTGTGATTCATGTAACTATTCAGTTGAGTGGCCGGCTTGTACCAGTCTTCACTCATATGACTGAAACGACAACTGGATGACGTGTGACATGTAACTAAGAATTAAGGACAATGATTGATGAAATTCGTCTGCTGGTGAAGCATCATCTCGTCCGATCGCTTTGATCTAACGCCTTTGTCTTCGTTTTGTATGAGCTCCAGGTTGTGAACAGCATCAGCATCTCGTAGCGTCTCCCAACATCAGCAGCATCAACCTTTAGTAACATCTCCAAGCTATGAGCCACATCGGTAATCTTGTAGAATATCAGCAAGTGAACATACGCCTGAGATGATTTAGAATCGACTAGCGAATACTCGTGAAGTATTGCAAGTGAAATACACATGGATTAAGGTATGTGAAATACACATGGAATACGGTACATGGAGTACACACGAAATGCATATGAAATGATCGGTATGGGGTTGATCATTTGTCAGGATTTAAGGAAGGTGTATCGGTTAGACTGTTAGGAAAAAGCATCATGATAACCTGGCTGTATTAGCATAGACATCATTCTGGTTGTATCGAGAAACGTTAAAGTGTGGTTACACAAAATTCAACGATGATTTGCCTAACAGCATGATCAATGAAAACCAACCATGACTATCATGAAAGCAAGATTCAGTGAAATCCAACAATGTCTTACATGAAAGCATAAATAACAAAAGAGGGTTAAGACGTAATCAACATGAAGACGGAATTATCATGAAGATACATGAAATAATCTATCATGAAGGAGTGCATAACATAATCAGCATGAAACTGAAGTTAACCATGACAATATGAAAACATACTTGACATAAAAACATAGTAATTTATGAGGGGACATGAAAAAAATTTATGCCAATAAATAATGAGAAAAATTTTATGCATGAAAAACAGTGCATGAATGCGTAATGTAATTTATAAAAACCTTTATATGTGCAAGGGGATGCCTATGGGTCGGTCCCAAAACAAAATACATGGCGAGGGGACGCCTATGCGTCGGTCCCAAAGTTAAAAGTTTCGATAAAAGCACATGAGACTAAATAGGGCCAGTCATGTACCAACCATTACTTAGTCATAATTCCTGCAACAATGATACATGAAACATAAACAGATGAAACTCATCTGTCAAAACTTATCAGAAAAATTTATGTGACTAATTATGAACTACTGGGGTTCAGTCCACATAGCCACCGTTCACGAGGAACATTATGCATGAAACAATGACACATAACTAAATATGAATGACGGTTGTCCATCCATATTAGTAAAACAATATCAATGAAAACATTAAGGTTAAAACCTCAAGGTGCTGAAAACATCATGGTTAAAACAACAATGCATTGAAAACATCAATACGTAGAATAACAAACGTTGGCTTAGGAAGCTCCTGGTGACTACCCACTAGTCACAGGTCGAGTTTTAGAGCCTACAGGTCGAAGCCTTGGCTCTGATACCATAATTGTAACACCCCATTTTGATAAATGAAATGTCACGCGTAATTATGACGTGTCATCAAAGCATACAAGGATAAATGTCTAAAACATTACATGACCATAGGGATAACTGGAATCAAACATCGGTTCCAAAACATAAGACCAAAACATAATAAAGCAAAAGAAATGAATGAAAGACTAAACAAGCATTAGTATATGAAGGCAAAAAGGAAAAGAAGTCTCTAGCAGCTTCCATCCTATGCACGTCCTCCAAATGCTCGAGTCTTTCCTAGGGTACCTACCGTTTTGGGACATGGAAAGGAAAGTAACGGCTGAGCAAAACGCTCAGTGCACGGATATAGACATAGTTAAAATGACAAAAATATAATAAAGACTTAATAGCAGCGGAAATGTATAAGTCCTGGAAAACCTGGAACATGTTCATAAAACTGGTTTTATAGTTTGAAAAGCCTTATGTTTATCTTATAAAAACTGTTTAACATATTTTACCATTAGCCAATATAGGTCATGAAAATCCACCGTGCATGAATACTTGGAGGGGTGACCTCATCATGCAAATTAGAGGGGCTGCCTCTAATTTAATATACTGGTTTTGGGTAGGAGGGATCAGCTCCTTGTGAAGGATGCAAGGCACACAACACACTCACACTAAGTAATCTGCTGAAAAACATGTAACTAGGATGCACCCATACGCCCCACATGATAAATATAATAATATGGCCAAAAGCTGGAGGGACGCCACGAGCAATCACTCCACCGTGGGGAAGTTATAACACCAGTGCCTCTAGTGTTATGGTTATGGTACCTCCATAACTAGGTGAAACTGGTCATGCATGTATATGGCTATAGGTATTCTAAATTAAACATAAGCAAATCAAACATATAAACTTATACTATGGGAAAACAGTTGGCTGCATACGGGGAAATCCTAATAAGGAAAGAATGTCCATACTAAAAGGACGGGAATCCATACCTTATGTCCAGTGAACGAAGAAGACGAAAGGAAGAGAGTCCTACTTCTGTATCACTAATGCTACATAAATACATACGTGTATAAGTATCTGATTACTACATACGTAACTGGTTTTATGTCATGTCTTAGCTTATTTTATACGTTCATGTCATGTTTTACTATTTTAAGCTTTAGACTTGTGTTTATCTTATATTCTGTCTATTCTGATTAAGTATTACTTGTATTTCATGTATTATTATACTTACTGTGTAATAATAAGTAACTTTCCAAAAATAGCAGGGTTCCTAAAATAGAAAGTTTCTAAAAATAGAAAGTTACCAAAAATAGAAAGTTTCCAAAAATAGAAAGTTTCCAAAAATAGAATTACTGCTTAAAATAGATAAGTTTCTAAAAATAGAAAGTTTCCATAAATAGATTAACTGCCTTAGTTAAATAAGTTTCTAAAAATAGAAAGTTTCCATAAATAGATTAGCTGCCTTAATTAAATTAGTTTCTAAAAACAGAAATTTTCCATAATTAGATATAAGCTGGTTAAATAAGCTAATTATATAAGCTTAAGTGTTTTCTGATTCTTTTCTAAGTCATATTGATATAAGGTATAGTTTATTAATCATTACATGTAAATTAATTAAACTATAGGTTAAAAGTATTTAATTAAATATATCATGTTTTTAATTAAATAAGTTAAAATACTTAGGTTAAAACATGTATTATTGATTACTAATAATATAACCTAAGTCATGTTGATTAATTAATTATAGTCATGGTTTTTAATAATTAATTAATTATAAAGTCTAATTAAAAATAAATACTTAGGTTAAATTTCATGATCTAATAATTAAATTTATAACCTAAGTCATGTTAATTAAATTAATTATGTCATGTTTTATTAATTTAATTATTAACATATAACTATTAAAATCATAAACCTTAACATAATCAATGAACCGAATCGTGACTAGAAACCATGAACTGGACCCGTAATCAAAACCATACCCCGAACCAAGGTCAGGGTACCCCTTGTTTGTTGCTGCCATGGGACCCACACCACCATACCGAGACCATGAGGTCTCGGTGGTGGTTCATACGCTAAGCCGAGACCCCTTAGGGCTCGGTTTAGGCGTCGGCTAGAACAAACACCCCTAAAAACCCTTGTTTTGATTTACCCCATAACCATTTACATGTTTTAATAAATGTTTTTATTTAGTTTTTAAAAACATCATGATTTTATTTGATTTATTAAAACAAAACATAAAAGAAAAGGATTAAAAAGGTTATACCGAATGCGTGGATCGATCAAGGATGAACACACACGAATGCTTGCACAAAATTCAAGATCAAAAATCAACCCGAGCACCTCTTTGGTGGTATTAAAAGTGGCGGCCAAAAGAGGGAGAAGGAAGAAGAATTAGGGTTTTTGTTTATTTTCTTGTTTTGTGATAAATGACATGTTCTTCCTAATTTTTATTGTTTAGTAAAAAAACAATGGGCTTGGCCCTTTTTCTTCCTAATTTCGTGGGTAGGGGCCCACATAAGGGTAACCCGTACATTTCTCGAGTCTAAATATTATAGTGTGTGTTCGTGTTTTATCGTGTTCGTGTTTTATGTGTTCTAATTAATTATTGATCGTGACTTAATATATTTATTCGTGTTCGTAATAAATATATATACGTAAATAACATTATCTCGTGATTAAATTACGTTCATGATTTCATGATCGCATGTTCGTGTTTATAATTATTATTGGAATAATTATCGTGTGTTCATACGTAATAAATACTTATCGTGTTCTAACACGTACGTAATACTCGAAATTCTTATACGTAAAACGTAAACATGTTATAAAAGGAACGTTCTAATCATATACGTACGATCTTAAGGGTACTATTCATGGTAAAAGTATGCGGGTTTTACAACTCCTCCCCCTAAAAAGAATAATTCGTCCCCGAATTATAGATAACGTAACTGAAAGAGAAACATACCCGAATCAAACTGAGAGGGTATGTAAGATAAATGAACGTGCAGGTTTCCTGGCAGAAGGAACGCGGAACGTGACATGTCTTGAAAGGACATGTAACGTGACGTGACTGAAAGGACATATCTAATTGATAAGAGAAAAACGGATAAAAGTCCGAATGAACTTGTCCGTTTCCAAGTGGCTTCCCTCTTGGAATGGTTCCTTCACATATCTTGACACAAATGATAAATCTTAGTCCTCCTGACCTTGACTTGAAATACGAAGAAGTTCTTGGTTATCAACTTAAGGTAGATCCCCTAAATTTGATCGAGGGAATAAGAATTAACGTGTAAGGGCAACTAAAATGTTCTCGTGCAAAACACTTCTAACTTAACTGATAATTAGCAATGATGCGCGAGACATAAGGAAACATAGTACGTGAAAGTTTTTGAACGTAATACGTGAAAAATTTTGAACGTGATACGTGGAGTTATGATGAGTGTAATATGAGTAAACATATCGTGATCCATGATACGTTTAACATATCTTGATCATGATATGAGGAACGTGGAATGTACATGACATGTGAAACATATCGTGAACATAGAATATAATGGAGGTAACGCCAAACGCTACAAGGTGAGACATAGAATATGACGAGAAACGTCTATCTGAGGATAGGGAGTTATACTAAACTTGGGTATGGTCTCTCAAGTTCTTGCAAAACTTCCCAGAATGAGAAAAATAAACATAAAATCGTAAGCCGAGATGGCATCATGAACGTGAATAGTGTCATGAACGCGAGCGCGAAAGCAAGTAGTGAAATTAGAACAAGGACGTGAAGTAAATAAGGAGCATAATTATGAATATTTGTCTGACTCGATAACTGAGGAATTGCCGAGTGATCGGATGAGCCTTGGCTGGAAAATGACTGGTCAATCTGTTGGTTCTGAAATCCTTGCGGATGTAAGGATTCTGTAGACTTGATCAAACTGTTTGCAATAAACCAGATAGCATCATGCTTCTTCTAAGTTTGCGTTAAACTGGTAACCAAAATCCGTGGAGATCTTGTCCCATTTCAATTCACAATTTCAGATGATGAAAACATCCCAGTTTGTTGGTGTCCTATCTTAACCTGTTGGTATGTCAGGTACCTAGATATGAACGTAACTGTATCTTGCTTCGTAGAACTTGATACATAGGAGTTTGCGAAACTTTGAGTCTCTGAATCTAGACTTCTCCTAGCGTAGGATTTTCTAGATCACCTAATGTAGTGTAGGGTTCTCTCCTTTACGCATAAGCTGAGTCATGGTAAGATTAACCGTAGAAAGCCATGTGATTCAGTGTGTCACTGTAATCAAACAGAATTGATATTGGAAAATTTTCCAGGGTAAAATTTCTCTTGTCATAGAATTTGCAACATAGTGCAGATGTGGTCTTCCTGTTCTTCTCTAGGCTTAGAGGAAATTAGGTTATCCTCAATCAAAACACTGATTAATTTGCTATGAGTTCATGGAAACTCATTCTTATAATGTCGTTGGAGCATTGATGAGACTAATTCAAAATCATAAATCTAGCTTGACCGAGTCGTGTACGAATAGCAGTCATGGATATGTCCTGCTCTTTCACTCGTCACTGTTGGCAGCATGATCATGAGTTCGATCTTGGAAAAGTGATTAACATTATAAGGTCGATTGGACATGTTGTCAATACGTGGAGAAGAATAACGGTCATGAATGGTGATTTGTTTATATCGACGGTAGTTGTGACAATCCGTCAATTTATGATTGATATTTTATTCTCAATATTTATTTGAAAACATTATTTTAATGTTACAGTATGAACTCACTTATTTTTGGGAAGTAATTTGGATTTACGCCTTGAAGTAGCGTCGACTACGTCTAAACCGGAGGATTCAACGTTACGTGCTTATGTTTACATACACCGTCTTTGGTGACAGTCCGACATTTCAGAAAATAAATTTATCCGTAAATATTATTTTGGAGTTTTAAATTTGTGTTAGTTCATAAACTCACAAATTTACGAGAAGAGATTAGGACTTACGATTTTATTTTAACGTCCTTTACGACTAAACCGGAAACCTTAGGATTACGTATTTACGTTTTCGAACTCCGTTTTTGATGAAACAATTTTTATTGGATTCGTTTTGTGACGTTGATTCATAATTTATAAAAACGTTTTTCGTAAAACGACCCGAGGGCACGCAAATCGAGAAAACTAGAATTGAGGAATACCCGTAAACTAGTGAGATGGGACAAAATACATTGTCCCACCCCACTAGCACACATGGGGCGGCCAAACTAGTGCCTCAACACATGAGGTGTCAAGCCTTGAACTAGCTACACAACACTTGTCTACTAAGCTTAAAGTTTAAGCTTCCACTACACCAAAACCACTTCTCATTACCACTAGCTCACATTCCACTCATGCAAACTAGCTACAACTCTCTCTTATCCTCTCATGTATGCCGTCCCATTTCTCCCATTAAACACCAAATTTGATCAAAATCAACCATGAAATCCTACGTTATACTTGCATATGTTGAAGCCCTTTTGAAACCCTATTGATTGATGGAAGTTATAACATCCAAGGAGGATTTTCCATGGAGTATTAGGGCTGATTTTCCACAAGGATTTTATGAAGATTGGTGGTCATGAAGATGGTCTTGGTGCATCACAAGTTTCTCCATCAAAATCCATGTTTTGATCACAACCTACATCATCATGGTGGTATAAAGATTGTCCTCCTCATCTTCTTGTTATTTTGATT
The DNA here is from genome assembly GCA_025667525.1 of Glebionis coronaria. Taxonomy (NCBI): domain Eukaryota; kingdom Viridiplantae; phylum Streptophyta; class Magnoliopsida; order Asterales; family Asteraceae; genus Glebionis; species Glebionis coronaria. Next base: position 531,692 of record JANFOE010000446.1, on the reverse strand, counting down.
ATGTAAACATGTATTTTATTTCCTATTGTATATGTATATGATGATTATATGATGATAAAAATATTGTGTGGGGATTTGGTGTTGATAAACATGATTAAAAAGGTGAAAAACTATAAGAAACAAGGTTAAAATCTTGCTTAATTTAGATGGCTGTATAAAACAGTAAAGAAACATGTCATGAACTGATAAAATGATGAAGTAGAATGGATTTACAGTAAGCTATGGGTCTTGTACACATGTGAGAGTTGGCCATGCAATGGAATCATTGTAATGAGTGAGATATGATCAAAACAAGTTTAAGATACAAATCTGAGTTCACTGTTTTGAACTATTTTTAGAAAATACTTAGATGATGATTCAACAGTAGCTATAGGAGAGTTAAATGGAGAACATATCATGTAGTTTATGTGATAAAAATTTGAGCTTCTATCTCCATATAGAACTCTAGATATGGCAGTTTTGGTGAAAGTGAAGATAAAAATCAGATTTTGGAAATTAAAGTATAATACTATTATATAAGCACTCAAAATTTAATAGTATAAAATATAAATTAAAACCCACTAACTTATATAATACAATTATATAAATATGTACAATGGTAAATAAGTGGACATTTTATAAAAATGGTAACTTGTTAAGTTTTATAAGTGATAAAACTATAAACATGATTTTTACGACTTTTTCGGCTAATACCGTAAAATTAACGTTTTTGTTAAATAAAACTTAGAGGGTTGGACCCGTCTAATGTAAACTTCATAAAACTTATATACTTATATATAAACATGTATAACAAGTAAAAACCGATAAAACCCGAACTATATAACATACGGACATTAACGGACTAAATTAACGTTATTGGACTAATAATTGGACTAAATAAGATAAACACTTATAAAAAGAACTTATTGGGCTTAACCCATTTGGGCCCAACTTGTAAAGTTTAAATATTGATAATATAAGTATAACAAGGATTAATACAAGTTAAGAACTTATAATAGGCTTATTGGACCTAAAACACGTAAATAGGTAAAACGAGAAAACTAGTATAAAAGTTATCGACACATAGCACAAAAATGAGTAAATGAGGATATGTAAACCCACTTGATCATCATATATATATAATAATCATATGTATACATAATTGTTATTTTTATAAAGTCATTGGACATGAGTCTAAGACGAGTATTATTTGTCTAGGTTTTCGTGATTGAAGCACGTACCGCACGTCCGAATTGCCGATAACCCGCCTTCCCACATCAACGTGAGTTCATAGCCTCGCACTCTTTTAAATGTTTTTATAAATGTTTTATAAACCCACGAGGGAGATAACATGTTAGTTTTTATTAAATAGGACACCATTTGTCCCGATTGTTTGTTTATTGATTTTGGACCCGAATGATTGAATGACCCGATTCTATGACCCGATAAATGAATAAAGGACCCGATAGATGAAATTAAATGGATTATTAAAGTTAGGTTATGTCACTAAAAGTCCCATTAGCATGAATTGTGAACTACCAGGATTTGGTAGACGCTTATGCATTTAATAGTACTATTTGGGGACGATCACCCCAGTTCGCACCTTGACGGTTGATCCCTGTCGTGCCACATTGATTTGTAAGCGAATTTATGTATGAGAAGATTTCTATAGCGTGACCTTTGTGACGACACGCTACTTTAGATGGGCAAATTGGTATCGGGTTAGCTACCCGTTGTTGGTTTAGTAAGGTAACAATGTCATGCGGCTTATAACAATCCAAAATTAACGAAATACTGCTATATGCTCCGAATTACGATGTATTGCCTGACTAGCAATACAGGGTCATACTATTGATATTATGTTCGTGTTTTGGTTTTCATAACCATATTCATATAACGGTTTTTATTTAACTTTATACAACGTCATAAGACGTATTGTATAATGTTTTTACGACATTGGCTCGTATAATGATTTTTAAGGCAAACGCCTATATTATGATTTTGATGAAGATTTGTATAAAATGACTATGGCTATTTTATGGCCTATTAAAAATGATTTGTACAAAATGATTTTCAGTAATAATTTTATACTGATATTATACTGATGGATTTTATTAAACTCTATGAATTCACTCGGCGTTATCGCTGACCTTTTCTTTTAACATGTTTTATCTCAGGTACTTGAAGGTAATTCTCGGGAAGACGACAAGAATTCGTGGCCCGCACTTAAACAATAATTTCCATTCAAATATTTTGTAAAACTTTGTATGAAATGTAATGACTTGGGACCTATGTAACCTTGATATTTATGAATGGAAATGATTTATTATTAAACGACGCGACTTTTATGCGTTGTCTATGATGTGAGTAATGTGCTATCTCGTAACACCAATGAGTCTTCCGCTGTATTGAGTTGTATAAATTTGGGGGTGTTACAGTTTGGTATCAGAGCTCTCGTTATAGAGAACGAAAGATTTTTAAAACTAAGGTTTTAAATAAAACTTTTCAAAATCTTTTAACTATAAACATTTTTCTAAAAATGTCTAAAAATCTTTTGACTATAACGGTGCCGAAGAATTCTCGAGTTACCGACAAGGCCAAGACTGAGAAGTGTTATTTTAATATATATATATATATATAACTTAGATTATATATATATATGATGTAATTTTATTACAGGATTGTTTGATGATTATTTTGATTTTTATACGAGGTATTTACGACGTAGATTGTCATAAAGAAAACCCTAAATCCCCTAGTAAATTAATCGAAGCTATTCTCGTAGGAATTCTATCTATCCTAGATCTAAACCAAGTTGTGGATATTTATGATCCCAACAAATGGTTGATATTCGTAGAAATGTAGATATTAGTTGATTGTGATGTTGAATTGGCGAGATTAAATCTGATATCGATGTCATGACGATCTTTTCTTATAGAGTGGAGTTTGACAAAACGTTACCACCTAGAAAGATGTCATCTGATTCGCTGTCATCCAATTCTTAAATTTGAAATCGAAAGGGTGAATGTTGCACTTGAGGCTGTTATTGGAACCATTACCCAAAAGCCTCATGCCACTAATACCTTTCCGAGAAATCTAATTGAATGTATGAGTCATTTCATACTAGTGACTCATTTGATAACCATTGATGAAGGAGATATAGGATTTGAAATTAAGTGTTGATTCATATCGAGCTTTTATTGCCCTTTTAAGGTTTATAAATAAGGCTGAAAGTATTGGAGAATGAGGTAGGATATCGAATTGAGTATAAAGTTGATTGAAAACTTGAATAAAGTAAGATTTAACCCGTATGGAATATGAGATTGATAAGAGGAAGTCGTTACGTTCTGTGATTGAATTATAAGGTTTTAATTGATTATTGATTCGTGTTAAGGGTTGTTCCTAGGCCATTATCCAATGACGAGGATGCCCAGTGTCCAACAAATAAATTGAAGAAATCTTCTTCTGAATTGGGACCGATGGATCTTCCGGGACACGCAGGACACCTAATGACTCTTGTAGATTAGTATTCATTGTGGTATCTTTTAAGAATCCCTAACTTAACTGAGATATCAGTTGGTAGGATGAGTTCTGAGAATTGTATGACATAGTGACACGTAATGTGTTACGGTACAATTTTGACTTGTTTGTGATTAATGAAAAAGACTACCTTTGATTGCTAAATCCTACATGTATCGATGTTATCTATCTCTTATTGCTTCATCCTAGTGTTTGCATTAGTGATGCAACCATTAAACAAGTACTCATCTTGATTTGAGTTACGTTGTGAATCATTCTTCGTGAGTGCCATCGAAGTCATGAACCTCATGATTAATTGGCTAAGCTCATTTCCTATCATATTGTAGTTAGTTCTTGGTGAACAACTCTTCGTCACTCTTTTGCAGATCACACATTGTTTTTATAAAAATTTAAAACGGTATCCTTTGAGAAAATTTAATTTTCATCATTATAAGGATTATTCAAAGTGAGATTTATAAGTAATCATTATCGAATGAAGTTGTTTATAAAGTACCTTGGAAAACCTAATTGTTTTCATAACAAAGAAAATCTTTGTAAATTTATTCTTGATTCTTATTTAAGAATTAAGCATGAAAGTGTTTTTATTATAAACATGATGACAAAGTTTTGACGAACTGAGTATTGCATCGTTAATCTTGAAATTGTATATAGTTGCGTGCCTACATACAATTTGGAATGGACCATGCAAGACTGATTAGTAGTCACCATAAAACTGATTAATAAGCACTAAAGTTTCTTTAAAGATTGTGAAAGATTAAGATTTTAGGAGATCTACAAGAAGTGAAAATAGGGACATAGTGTTAGGGACACCTACATATGTGCCTGTAGCATCTATCCTTCAGAGTCGAATTTACTCAACTGTGGAAATTGTCTGATTTGACAATTGACAATTCTTTCTTGTCCAATTCTCCTGTAGTGAGATTCTTAGGAAAAATATCTGATTACCGAGTGTTGATACCCGATTGGATGTATCGACGTTCCTATCATTTCTTTTGATTTCATTTCATTTGAATGACCTGGGTAACGATTCAAGGAGCTTTCGAATACGTACTCAAATTAATGAAAACATGAGATATATTCATATTCGTTAATGTTTTCGTCTGTATCTGATTTGAAATTCTCTCGCATAGATTATGCATTGACCTTACTCTTTTAATAGTAGATTGTGTATCCAGATATCCCTAAATTTGTGAAGGATTATGAGTTATTATTAGTCTTTTGAGAAGTTCACATCTTATCGACGGCAATGCAACTGGAAAGTTGATAGTGCCCGTAGAATGGATTGATTGATTATGACATGACGACATTGTCTTAATTGATGGGAACTCGAGTAGAATTCCCCTAAAAGATAAGATGTTGATTATCAAAAGTGATATAAATAATTCTTGATGGATGATCATATCCTGCATTTAGACTTGAAATTATACCATGAACGGTTGTGAATTAGTCATAGATATTATAATCTAGAAAGAACTTATAATAAATGTATTAAAAGATGATAATGTTATCTGAAACTTTAGGAAGTATTTGTTGATGAATTACCTAGACTTTTGCCATTAAGGCAAGTTGAAATTGGTATTGATTATATTTCTGGTGCTGCACCTGTGGCTTGTGCACTGTACGTCAGCACCATCTAAATTAAAGGAATTACCGTACAACTGAGAGAGTTGTCAGGGAAGGATTTTATTATACCAAGCCTGTCATCATGAAGAGCTATGGTGTTATCTTTCCTTATATTTATAGATTACTATAAACTGAGTAAATTGACAATCGAAAACGATATCCATAACTCGAAATGGAAGATTTGTTCGATCATTTACAAGGTTTTTGATCCTTAGCATGGTTATCATCAACTTCGCATCTGCGAAAAGGATTATCTATTCCAATCACTACATCCGGTACTTGTAATGAACATTATGAGTTCCACGTGATGTCGTTTGGATTGACAATGCACATGTAGTATTCATAAATTTGGTGAATCACGTGTGTAGAATGTAATATGATAAATTCATTCTTGTGATCATTAAGGACTGTTTGTTTGTTTATAAGAACAAGAATGAAGTCAATAATTAATTATAGATTGCCCTAAATTAGCCGAACAATAAGAACATGTACCTTGAATGATTGACATGAGATTAAAGACTTAAACCTTTACATTGATTGACCATGTGAGTAATAGATAATGGAATATAAGTTGACTCTTAAAAATTTAGAAGTCATTTCAGACTTTGGGTTATACTAAAAAGAAAGTGCAAATATGTTTTGACAAATATTTTAACAAAGAACTTTTGAGGGATTATTCCCTTATAACCAAAACATTTAACTAAACTTCTGTTTAGGGGTAAATGGTTTTGCATACCTTAAGACAACCTAAGAAGGATTGAGGAAACTCATTTAAACCATAACTTGAAATTTGAAACGATAATTTACGCTTTTCAAACTAAGAAAATCTTGACCAAAATATAAATAAAGATTTTTCAAACATTTACGAATCTTACTAATTATTTTCGATAAATCAACAAAAATCTTGTTAATTAAATCCAAATTTATTTTTGAACATTTTATATAATTGGCCGAACTAAGAAATTTAAAATTTTTACGTTTACGTTTCATAAAAATTAACTAATTATTATTTAATTAATTGTAATAATTATCGACGCTTTAAAATGCTGGATTGAGAAAAACTGATAAAAATGATAGATGAGACGAAACTGAAAGTTAGAAAATATGAAGAAAGGTGAACGTGATTACTGACGCATAATATAGAAAGAATATCTGAGTAAATTGTGGACATGATAATTATATCATCATGAGAAGTGAATATAGATACCGACGCATTATGTAGAAAAGATAAAGAACCAGTTAGGACATGTTCCTTAATAAAGAAGGTACAAAATAAATTGCCGAACGATATAAAAATAAACAATGTTTGTAAAAAGGATAATATAAATAGTGAAAGGTTTCACGGCTAATGTGAACCATTAGAATTGAGAAGCTGATAGCGTTAAATATATTAAAGACCACTTGTGATTGTCTAAATATGGAGGATTGTGAGATATAGTTATGTTGGAATTTGTAAGTATAAGTATTCTATTTATGTCATTGATGACTAAAAGTATCTGTGTCTGAAGAAGTTGTACTGATGGCAATTATGAAGGCAGACATCGCCTCATATATTAGTAAACGTCTAGCTATTGCAAAGGTCATCATCCAAATTTGATTCGATTTGGGTCATCGTCGACAGACTGACCAAATCTGCTAATATCATTCCCGTTAATGATAAATGCAAAAGAGTTGTGTAAACATGGTGTGCCGTATCGATCATCTCTATCAAGATCCTCGCTTCGCATCGAATTTCTTGAGATTTGCTCAGAAGTCATTGTGAACGAATCCTGATGAGAGTACTATGTACCACCCCAAATTGAAGGGACGAAGTAAAGTAACGATACAAAATACTATAAGTGTTGTTTTATGTCTGAATGATTGACCTTTGGTAATAAACCGTATAATCGCTTTCCTTTGGAAGGATTACCATTGATAATCATCGTATCAGGATTGAGATCGAATCTTGTTAAGATCTAAATATTAGAGCATCTGTAAGCAGGAGTTGAGACGAAGACACCCGACATACACCCATTGTGAGTTGGACATGTCTCTTAGGTTTAAGGTTTCCAATGATGGCGAACCTATCCTTGCAAAATACCCGACCCGCGAGATCTGAAATGATTGTCGAAACTAGGATTTGATTATTAACTGCCGATAGTGGGCAGGAGGTTATGTGAATGGGAAATGTAGATCTTGAAGTGCCAAATGGGTAGCAAAGTTATGCCACAATTTTTTTTAACCTTGGAAAAATGAATTCATGATCTGATAAATCATGGGATATAAGTCCCCGTTGTATGGGACCATTGAGATGATGTAAAAGTTGGGATTGAAAGGCATATAAGCTGGATCTACCCTAGGACTTCAAGAACTGCGTGAATTATGTTTTGTAAATCGAACTCGATGGAATATCTATCAAGTGAGAATCTGATTATTCTTAGTAGAGCTTAGATCGGCGAAAAGTTGCATTCATCAGAAACCCGTGAACATCATGGATAGAGAAAGTAAGTCAACATTAAGCCTGATCTTATTCCTGTAATTATGTTTGATGAAACTCGCGTATTATAATGAATTGCACTTGTGAGAAAAGACCGAATGTGGAGGAAATACCCACATGGCTTTAACTCTATAAGAAGCGAGTAGTAAGATGATCTTTGAGGACAAAGATCCTGTTTAGGGGTAAATGCTGTGACAATCCGTCAATTTATGATTGATATTTTATTCTCAATATTTATTTGAAAACATTATTTTAATGTTACAATATGAACTCACTTATTTTTGGGAAGTAATTTGGATTTACGCCTTGAAGTAGCGTCGACTACGTCTAAACCGGAGGATTCAACGTTACGTGCTTACGTTTACATACACCGTCTTTGGTGACAGTCCGACATTTCAGAAAATAAATTTATCCGTAAATATTATTTTGGAGTTTTAAATTTGTGTTAGTTCATAAACTCACAAATTTACGAGAAGAGATTAGGACTTATGATTTTATTTTAACGTCCTTTACGACTAAACCGGAAACCTTAGGATTACGTATTTACGTTTTCGAACTCCATTTTTGATGAAACAATTTTTATTGGATTCGTTTTGTGACGTTGATTCATAATTTATAAAAATGTTTTTCGTAAAACGACCCGAGGGCACGCAAATCGAGAAAACTAGAATCGAGGAATACCCGTAAACTAGTGAGATGGGACAAAATACATTGTCCCACCCCACTAGCACACATGGGGCGGCCAAACTAGTGCCTCACCACATGAGGTGTCAAGCCTTGAACTAGCTACACAACACTTGTCTACTAAGCTTAAAGTTTAAGCTTCCACTACACCAAAACCACTTCTCATTACCACTAGCTCACATTCCACTCATGCAAACTAGCTACAACTCTCTCTTCTCCTCACATGTATGCCGTCCCATTTCTCCCCTTAAACACCAAATTTGATCAAAATCAACCATGAAATCCTATGTTATACTTGCATATGTTGAAGACCTTTTGAAACCCTATTGATTGATGCAAGTTATAACATCCAAGGAAGAGTTTCCATGGAGTATTAGGGCTGATTTTCCACAAGTAGTTTATGAAGATTGGTGGTCATGAAGATGGTCTTGGTGCATCACAAGTTTCTCCATCAAAATCCATGTTTTGATCACAACCTACATCATCATGGTGGTATAAAGATTGTCCTCCTCATCTTCTTGTTATTTTGATTATGTAAACATGTATTTTATTTCCTATTGTATATGTATATGATGATTATATGATGATAAAAATATTGTGTGGGGATTTGGTGTTGATAAACATGATTAAAAAGGTGAAAAACTATAAGAAACAAGGTTAAAATCTTGCTTAATTTAGATGGCTGTATAAAACAGTAAAGAAACATGTCATGAACTGATAAAATGATGAAGTAGAATGGATTTAAAGTAAGCTATGGGTCTTGTACACATGTGAGAGTTGGCCATGCAATGGAATCATTGTAATGAGTGAGATATGATCAAAACAAGTTTAAGATACAAATCTGAGTTCACTGTTTTGGACGATTTTTAGAAACTACTTAGATGATGATTCAACAGTATCTATAGGAGAGTTAAATGGATAACATATCATGTAGTTTATGTGATAAAAATTTGAGCTTCTATCTCCATATAGAACTCTAGATATGGCAGTTTTGGTGAAAGTGAAGATAAAAATCAGATTTTGGAAATTAAAGTATAATACTATTATATAATCACTCAAAATTTAATAGTATAATATAAATTAAAACCCACTAACTTATATAATACAATTATATAAATATGTACAATGGTAAATAAGTGGACATTTTATAAAAATGGTAACTTGTTAAGTTTTATAAGTGATAAAACTATAAACATGATTTTTACGACTTTTTCGGCTAATACCGTAAAATTAACGTTTTTGTTAAATAAAACTTAGACGGTTGGACCCGTCTAATGTAAACTTTATAAAACTTATATACTGATATATAAACATGTATAACAAGTAAAAACCGATAAAACCCGAACTATATAACATACGGACATTAACGGACTAAATTAACGTTATTGGACTAATAATTGGACTAAATAAGATAAACACTTATAAAAAGAACTTATTGGGCTTAACCCATTTGGGCCCAACTTGTAAAGTTTAAATACTGATAATATAAGTATAACAAGGATTAATACAAGTTAAGAACTTATAATAGGCTTATTGGACCTAAAACACGTAAATAGGTAAAACGAGAAAACTAGTATAAAAGTTATCGACACATAACACAAAAATGAGTAAATGAGGATATGTAAACCCACTTGATCATCATATATATATAATCATCATATGTATACATAATTGTTATTTTTATAAAGTCATTGGACATGAGTCTAAGACGAGTATTATTTATCTAGGTTTCCGTGATTGAAGCACGTAGCGCACGTCCGAATTGCCGATAACCCGCCTTCCCACATCAACGTGAGTTCATAGCCTAGCACTCTTTTAAATGTTTTTATAAATGTTTTTATAAATGTTTTATAAACCCGCGAGGGAGATAACATGTTAGTTTTTATTAAATAGGACACCATTTGTCCCGATTGTTTGTTTATTGATTTTGGACCCGACTGATTGAATGACCCGATTGTATGACCCGATAAATGAATAAAGGACCCGGTAGATGAAATTAAATGGATTATTAAAGTTAAGTTATGTCACTAAAAGTTCCATTAGCATGAATTGTGAACTACCGGGATTTGGTAGACGCTTATGCATTTAATAGAACTATTTGGGGACGATCACCCCAGTTCGCGCCTTGACGGTTGATCCCCGTCGTGCCACATTGATTGGTAAGCGAATTTATGTATGAGAAGATTTCCATAGCGTGACCTTTATGACGACACGCTACTTTAGATGGACAAATTGGTATCGGGTTAGCTACCCGTTGTTGGTTTAGTAAGGTAACAATGTCATGCGGCTTATAATAATCCAAAATTAACGAAATACTGCTATATTCTCCGAATTACGATGTATTGCCTGACTAGCAATACAGGGTCATACTATTGATATTATGTTCGTGTTTTGGTTTTCATAACCATATTCATATAACGGTTTTTATTTAACTTTATACAACGTCGTAAGACGTATTGTATAATGTTTTTACGACATTGGCTCGTATAATGATTTTTAAGGCAAACGCCTATATTATGATTTTGATGAAGATTTGTATAAAATGACTTTGGCTATTTTATGGCCTATTAAAAATGATTTGTACAAAATGATTTTCAGTAATAATTTTATACTGATATTATACTGATGGATTTTATTAAACTCTATGAATTCACTCGGCGTTATCGCTGACCTGTTCTTTTAACATGTTTTATCTCAGGTACTTGAAGGATCGGAAAGACGACAAGAATTCATGGCCCGCACTTAAACAATATTTTCCATTCAAATATTTTGTAAAACTTTGTATGAAATGTAATGACTTGGGACCTATGTAACCTTGATATTTATGAATGGAAATGCTTTATTATTAAACGACGCGACTTTTATGCGTTGTCTATGATGTGAGTAATGTGCTATCCCGTAACACCAACGAGTCTTCCGCTGTATTGAGTTGTATAAATTTGGGGGTGTTACAGTAGTCGACACATAATCTCATGGTACCGTCCTTCTCCTTGTAGGTTGTTCTGGAATTTATGGGAAGATTTTGGAATACTCGTCTGGTTATGCGTAAAAGGACTTCGGTGGTCATGTCTTAACTGACAGCTAAAAATTTTAGAAGTCATGGCTAACCAAGCACGTGCTTGTAAAGCATAAATGGTTTGTACAGATTTTCCTGATGGAAAATCATGCTGAATATATTTAGGAGTCTGAACATCACCGTACATACTCATGAATCATATCATGGTGTGCGGTTCGTATTCCATAATTAGGATTAAATTCAACTCGCATCTGTTCGAGGTAATGCGTTATCAGTTGGGATCTTATCATTGGGCTGAAGAAAACCTTCGTATACATGGGGAATACGAATGGCATCCGATATGGTCATGAACATATGAAATATAGGTGCACTAAAGGAAAGTGTCATCGGCGAACGTGACTGACCTTACTGATACACCGGTGATGGTACTGAAATTCTTGTGGCCTGATTAATACATGGCACAACAAAATGGATATACCCTGGGAGGGTACCCTGAATTTCTTAGAAATGTTCCATAATTAGACGTGAGTCATGTGTCTTGACTCGTGTCTTGAGAAATGTAAGCGTGACATATGTCTTGACTGGTGTCTTGACATGTGTCTTCAGAAAGTATACGTGAGACATGTGTCTTGACTGATGTCTTGACATGTGTCTCGAGATGTGAAATAACTAGAACCATAATATTAGGGTATTATGCCAGAATTGGCGGATCGGATGGACCACTGATCAATTGTATGTCTGATCACCTCCGTGACTGGAGCCTCGGTTGCGATTTTTAAGATAGTTGTTGTCATAGTAGTGGTTACTATCATCCTGTCTGTCAGTTCCATGACGGTCATTCTCATGACTGTGATTCATGTAACTATTCAGTTGAGTGGCCGGCTGGTACCGGTCTTCGCTCATATGACTGAAACGACAACTGGATGACGTGTGACATGTAACTAAGAATTAAGGACAATGATTGATGAAATTCGTCTGCTGGTGAAGCATCATCTCGTCTGATTGCTTTGATCTAACGCCTTTGTCTTCGTTTTGTATGAGCTCCAGGTTGTGAACAGCATCAGCATCTCGTAGCGTCTCCCAACATCAGCAGCATCAACCTTTAGTAACATCTCCAAGCTATGAGCGGCATCGGTAATCTTGTAGAATATCAGCAAGTGAACATATGTCTGAGATGATTTAGAATCGACTAGCGAATACTCGTGAAGTATTGCAAGTGAAATACACATGGATTAAGGTATGTGAAATACACATGGAATACGGTACATGGAGTACACACGAAATGCACATGAAATGATCGGTATGGGGTTGATCATTTTTCATGATTTAAGGAAGGTGTATCGGTTAGACTGTTAGGAAAAACCATCATGATAACCTGGCAGTATTAGCATAGACATCATTCTGGTTGTATCGAGAAACGTTAAAGTGTGGTTACACAAAATTCAACGATGATTTGCCTGACAGCATGATCAATGAAAACCAACCATGACTATCATGAAAGCAAGATTCAATGAAATCCAACATTGTCTTACATGAAAGCATAAATAACAAAAGAGGCGTAAGACGTAATCAACATGAAGACGGAATTTTCATGAAGATACATGAAACAATCTATCATGAAGGAGTGTATAACATAATCAGCATGAAAGTGAAGTTAACCATGACAGTATGAAAACATACTTGACATAAAAACACAGTAATTTATGAGGGGACATGAAAAAAATTTATGCCAATAAATCATGAGAAAAATTATGCATGAAAAACAGTGCATGAATGCGTAATGTAATTTATAAAAACCTTTATATGTGCGAGGGGACGCCTATGGGTCGGTCCCAAAACAAAATACATGGCGTGGGGACGCCTATGGGTCGGTCCCAAAGTTAAAAGTTTCGGTAAAAGCACATGCGACTAAATAGGGCCAGTCCTGTACCAACCATTACTTAGTCATAATTCCTGCAACAATGATACATGAAACATGAATAGATGAAACTCATCTATCAAAACTTATCAGAAAAAATTTATGTGACTAATTATGAACTACTGGGGTTCAGTCCACATAGCCACCGTTCACGAGGAACAGTATGCATGAAACAATGACACATAACTAAATATGAATGACGGTTGTCCATCCATATTAGTAAAACAATATCAATGAAAACATTAAGGTTAAAACCTCAAGGTGCTGAAAACATCATGGTTAAAACAACAATGCGCTGAAAACATCAATACGTAGAATAACAAATGTTGGCTTGGGAAGCTCCTGGTGACTACCCACTAGTCATAGGTCGAGTTTTAGAGCCTACACGTCGAAGCCTTGGCTCTAATACCATAATTGTAACACCCTATTTTGATAAATGAAATGTCACGCGTAATTATGGCGTGTCATCAAAGCATACAAGGATAAATGTCTAAAACATTACATGACCATAGGGATAACTAGAATCAAACATCGGTTCTCAAACATAAGCCCAAAACATAATAAAGCAGAAGAAATGAATGAAAGACTAAACAAGCATAAGTATATGAAGGCAAAAAGGAAAAGAAGTCTCTAGCAGCTTCCATCCTATGCACGTCCTCCAAATGATCGGGTCTTTCCTAGGGTACCTGCCGTTTTGGGACATGGAAAGGAAAGTAACGGCTGAGCAAAACGCTCAGTGCACGGATATAGACATAGTTAAAATGACTAAAATATAATGAAGACTTAATAGCAGCGGAAATGTATAAGTCCTGGAAAACCTGGAACATGTTCATAAAACTGGTTTTATAGTTTGAAAAGCCTTATGTTTATCTTATAAAAACTGTTTAACATATTTTACCATTAGCCAATATAGGTCATGAAAATCCACCGTGCATGAATACTTGGAGGGGTGACCTCATCATGCAAATTAGAGGGGCTGCCTCTAATTTAATATACTGGTTTTAGGTAGGAGGGATCAGCTCATTATGAAGGATGCACGGCACACACCACATTCACACTAAGTAATCTGCTGAAAAACATGTAACTAGGATGCACCCATACGCCCCACATGATAAATATAATAATATGGCCAAAAGTTGAAGTGATGCCACGAGCAATCACCGTGGGGAAGTCATAACACTAGTGCCTCTAGTGTTATGGTTATGGTACATCCATAACTAGGTGAAACTGGTCATGCATGTATATGGATATAGGTATTCTAAATTAAACATAAGAAAATCAAACATATAAACTTATACTACGGGAAAACAGTTGGCTGCATACGGGGAAATCCTAATAAGGAAAGAATGTCCATACTGAAAGGACGGGAATTCGTACCTTATGTCCAGTGAACGAAGTAGACGAACGGAAGAGAGTCCTACTTCTGTATCACTAATGCTACATAAATACATACGTGTATAAGTATCTGATTACTACATACGTAACTGGTTTTATGTCATGTCTTAGCTTATTTTATACGTTCATGTCATGTTTTACTATTTTAAGCTTTAAACTGTGTTTATCTTATATTCTGTTTGTTCTGATTAAGTATTACTTGTATTTCATGTATTATTATACTTACTGTGTAATAATAAGTAACTTTCCAAAAATAGCCGGTTTCTTAAAATAGAAAGTTTCCAAAAATAGAAAGTTACCAGAAATAGAAAGTTTCAAAAAATAGAAAGTTTCCAAAAATAGAAAGTTTCCAAAAAAAGAAAGTTTCCAAAAATAGAATGTTTCTGAAAATAGAATTACTGCTTTAAAAAGATAAGTTTCTAAAAATAGAAAGTTTCCATCAATAGATTAGCTGCCTTAATTAAATAAGTTTCTAAAAATAGAAAGTTTCCATAAATAGATTAGCTGCCTTAATTAAATAAGTTTTTAAAAATAGAAAGTTTCCATAATTAGATATAAGATGGTTAAATAAGCTAATTATATAAGCTTAAGTGTTTTCTAATTCTTTTCTAAGTCATATTGATATAAGGTATAGTTTATTAATCATTACATGTAAATTAATTAAACTATAGGTTAAAAGTATTTAATTAAATATATCATGTTTTTAATTAAATAAGTTAAAATACTTAGGTTAAAACATGTAATATTGATTACTAATAATATAACCTAAGTCATGTTGATTAATTAATTATAGTCATGGTTTTTAATAATTAATTAATTATAAAGTCTAATTAAAAATAAATACTTAGCTAAAATTCATGATCTAATAATTAAATTTATAACCTAAGTCATGTTAATTAAATTAATTATGTCATGTTTTATTAATTTAATTTTTAACATATAACTACTAAAATCATAAACTTTAACATAATCAATGAACCGGATCGTGACTAGAAACCATGAACTGGACCCGTAATCAACACCATACCCCGAACCAAGGTTGGGGTACCCCTTGTTTGCTGCTGCCATGGGACCCACACCACCATACCGAGACCATGAGGTCTCGGTGGTGGTTCATACGCCAAGCCGAGACCCCTTAGGGCTCGATTTAGGCGTCGGCTAGAACAAACACCCCTAAAAACCCTTGTTTTGATTTACCCCATAACCATTTACATGTTTTAATAAAAAAAATTTAATTAGTTTTTAAAAACATCATGATTTTATGTGATTTATTAAATCAAAACATAAAAGAAAAGGATTAAAAAGGTTATACCGAATGCGTGGATCGATCAAGGATGAACACACACGAATGCTTGCACAAAATTCAAGATCAAAATCAACCCGAACACCTCTTTGGTGTTATTAAAAGTGGCGGCCAAAAGAGGGAGAAGGAAGAAGAATTAGGGTTTTTTTTTATTTTCTTGTTTCGTGATAAATGACATGTTCTTCCTAATTTTTCTTGTTTAGTAAAAACCAATGGGCTTGGCCCTTTTTCTTCCTAATTTCGTGGGTAGGGGCCCACATAAGGGTAACCCGTACATTTCTCGAGTCTAAATATTATAGTGTGTGTTCGTGTTTTATCGTGTTCGTGTTTTATGTGTTCTAATTAAATATTGATCGTGACTTAATATATTTATTCGTGTTCGTAATAAATATATATACGTAAATAATATTATCTCGTGATTAAATTACGTTCATGATTTCATGATCGCATGTTCATGTTTATAATTATTATTGGAATAATTATCGTGTGTTCATACGTAACAAATACTTATCGTGTTCTAACACGTACGTAATACTCGAAATTCTTATACGTGAAATGTAAACATGTTATAAAAGGAATGTTCAAATCATATACGTACGATCTTAAGGGTACTATTCATGGTAAAAGTATGCGGGTTTTTCATGAACCCTTTTGGTCTTAATTTTTTTGTGTTTATGTGATAATTCTTGATTTGTTGATGAATTTGTATGAATCTGTTGTTCATGATAGTTTAGGTGTTTATTTATGCTTGTTTATGTTGTTGAATCATGTTAGAGTAAGTTTGCATCAAATTTGAGTAATTTTGATCCTAGTTGTTTTGAAAAATTTCTTTTTATGAATATAAAGGGGTGTTTGGATATGTGGTTTAACTAGTATTTTGTGACACATCATTGGCTAAAACCTGTCTAGACATTCTTTTTATGGTAGTATTAGGTGTTATTAGAGTTTGGTTTTATATTTGATAGTAGAAATCTGATTTTGAATGTGTAAAATTTGGTGGAAAAGTTAGTTAAAAAATCAGTAGGCTTGAAGTAGTTCAGTTTTGTAATTTAGACCACCCAACTTTGAAATCTGTTAGTGTTAGTTGATAGCTAGGGTTTAGAACTCATTTGTTGCAGTTTGGTTATGGATTGAGTAAGTCGGTGGCTTTAAAAGTTGGTTTGAGTGCACATTGTATCAGAAACCACCACCAGACCTAGTAAATTAAATCAGTGAGTGATTTTGTGGGATTTTTGCTTGATTTTGTGTGTGACTTGTGTTTATTTGCTTTCTGTGACTCCCCACAACCCAACTGGTTGTGGGGTGCCATTGGTTGCCAAAAACAATAGCAACACCAACCAAAACGACCAAATCAGATCACTAATTTCATTAGTTGCTTTTTAGAGCTGTCAGAGAACGATCCTTTGGTTTTTATATCTCGGAGGACACTAAGTTTTGGGATATTCATCTACTGTGGGAATTTTAAATTCCGGGCACGTTTTAGCTTTCTTTTGGGTTTAATCTTGTTTACTTTTAGTTTAAATTGTGTTTTTGGAGTTGGTTAATCACCAGGTTTCAGTTTTGTTAAAAAGAAAATAAAAAAAAAGTTTTTTTCAAAAAGGACGTGGCTAGGACTCGAACATGCGCCACTCCTCTCACACACAAACGTCTTAACCATTAGCGCCCTAGGGACTTTACTGTCAAGGGTTCTTTGGTTTGGTATTTAAGGGGTGTTGTGTTTTAGCTTATTAATAAGATTTCGTGTGTTAATAAGCTGTTTTCAGCTTATTACATAAGCCTTTTAGCTATTTTACATTTTTCCTGTGTTACTCTTATGGTTTAGGACTTTTTAGTTTAAGAAGTTAATTTTTAACATTATTAAATTATTTTTATGATTATTTTTTGTTTTAATTTTAAAAAGTGATTTAAAAATAGTAAACAGTATCATAAGAATTTGGAAAAATCATTTTTATGTTTTTAATAGTATTTTAAAGGTTTACGAAAGAAAAAGTTTTCAATTTGACTTATTTTTAATTTTATTTAATTTTTGGTTTTTTATTGAACTTAAAAATTAATATAAATTATTTAAAAAGTTTTGGAAAATTTTTTTTGCATTTTTGTCTTAGTTACATTTTTCTTGATTTATGTTAATTTTTTGAGCACTTTCGTTTTTCGTCGAGTTTTACGGTTTTGTGTTTTTTACGTCGTAGGGTAATATTTAGCGTAATTCGTCTTATTTTCCCTTCTTTTCTCATCCAAAAATGACACTAATCCAAATTTCATTTTATATAATTGGCACCAAATTCACACACCTCCTTCGAGAACGAACTCGCACTTATTCGGTTTTACGTTTTTCCTAAAGCGTAAGAATTAATACTTGCCGCTCATACGCGTTTTTCCTAAAACGTGTACGATTTACTACCATCATATCTCTAGTCTGAACAAGACCAGAGTTGGTAAAACTTGATAAACTATTCTTTTGGCTGTATTTCTAGTGGTGAAATTGATTTTTGGTGTTTTCCTGTTATCTTGTCGTTTTATGTTAGAATTAGTCTTGGTTTAGAGTGGTATGCATTTTCATGAGAATTTAGAAAAAAAAATCAGAGTTTTGAATGAGGTTTCTTTGAGAAAAATTCCATTTTTAGATTTATAAGGGTGTTTGGATTTGTGTATGTGTTGTATTGAGAGTGACACCCTATGCATGACTAGGGTCTAGACACTTTTGTTTTGCTTGGATTAGTGTGTTTTCTATGATGTTATTAAGTGGGTAGAAGTTAACAAGATTTTCATGGTTTATGTAGAAAACAGCCATAACCAACAGTAGGTCTTTGTATGGTTGAATTTGGTATTGAGTTGTTTAAATCTTAGTCTGCAATTAGTTAACTTGTTATTTTAAGGTTGTCATTTGTGATTTGGTGTAGTTGTTGCTTTTAAACTCACTATATCGCATACAAGACCAGCAACTATCACTTCTTTTGTCTGTAGTTCATACAGTAGGGTATGTATGGGTTTAATTTTATGTTTTATTGAATGAAACTTGGTAAAATTATAGAGTCAGGAGTAGTATAGGAATCTTGATAATTGGATTTAAGGTTGGTAGTCTTTTATGGCTTGTAGAGCTTGCTAAAGTCCATTGTTTGACCAATTAGACCAGCAAACCCAATCTATCTCTTTTTTTTCTTGTTGACTGATATGTGACTGATTAATGTGGTAATTTGTGAATTTGTTTGTGTTATTGTTATTTGTGTGACTCCCCAATAGCCTACTGCTATTGGGGGTGCCCTTTGTGCCCATAAAAACCACATAACAAGCAATCCAACAACTCCAAAAAAGCCACATCAAGTTTTTGTGAAAAACATCCGAGATCGACTTTTCCTGTGTCATCAGACATCGGACAAGACACAAGTCGTTGTCTGGTGATATATCGAACAAAGAGTGAGCAGTGAAATTTAACTTATTTTATTAACACCTTATCTTAAAGCCTTTTCCGTCTTATTTTGCATTTCTTTTTGCATTTTTTATTTTTCCAAAGTAGTTTTAGGTATTTAAGAATTTTTGAAAAAGGTTTTGTATTTTTCTCACTTTTATTTTATTTTTATGATTATATTAATATAACAATTATGTTTAGGCTTTTAAAAATAGATTTGATAAGTGAAAATTTTGGAAAAATAGTTTTTAGTGTTAATTAAGTATATTTGAGGTTTATATACTTTAAAATCTTAGTCTGGAATTTTTATTAATTTATTTGGTTTTTAAGGCTTTGATTAGCATTTAAAAATTAAATATTAATTAATTTAAAAATTTACAAGAAGTTTTCTCGATTCATAAACCTTAATTATATTTTTAGGAATTTAATTTGAATTTTTGGAAATTTTTAGGAAAGTTTTTATTTTTACCTCGATTTGCGTGAAAACGCGTGTTTCGTCTAATTTAATTTAGTTGTAATCCGTTATATTCTTTTTTCCATTTTTCACCATATTAATAAAAAACATTGAAAGTTTGTCACACATTATAACCCTCCTTGTTGGACGTTCTCATAATGGTCATTAGTGTTTGATTTTTTCTAAATCAATACTTAATACTTATCGCTTATACGCGTTTTTCTTAAAACGTGTATTTTTACCATAATCATAATCCTAATTAGATTATGATTCTATATAACCCTGTCAGCGTACGGCCAGAATGCCGGTTCTTACAAAACCGTGTGTGACTGAGACTTGATGGGCCTTGTGGGCATTAGCGTTGTCTATCACAACCCATGCGTAATTGGTTTGAGATACGGGTAGTACCCGTGGGTCGAGCTTATAGCCCGACTAGGGACTATACGTCATCAATGCTTGTGGAGTTGTTGCTTTTAGGAGGAATAGGAAAGGTTCATTGCTCTTTAATTATGGGCATCAAACTTTGGATTTGGAAGAATATACTGATCATAATCTGTGGTATAATTCTCATCTTATTTACTTGTTATGAATTTTGAATTCCAACTTATTAAGATGTTTATTATTAATGTGATTATAGAGTAGTGGCTTGTGTATATGGTTAGGGCATTTGTAGAACCATGAATTGATACATTTAGCTTCGCAGGGTCGAAGTGCGCCGCACATTTAGGTTTGTGTGCCGCACTTCCACCATGGTTTGTGATTATAAGCTTGGTTGCGATGTTCTTGTTGCTCGATACTATTTATTTGATACTTGTTATGTATTTGGTTCACTCTTGATTATAAGATGTTCGAAAGTGCTTATATGATTGATTGAATTCTATGTCATCTGGTAAATGAATCTTGGTATTTTCCTTGTAGAAATTGGTGAATAAAATGCATATCAACTCTTATGTGATTGTGTTTAATGTTTTACCATAGGTTCTAAACTGTGACTCAGCGAGCACTTGAATTATCTAAACCAACCTAAAACGATCATAATGCATTTGATATAGCAAGATCTATAGGTCAAAGGGATTTCTTGTTATGTTAAATAGTTAATACTTGTGTGACTAGTCATCCACTTATATTTATGCATTGTTTATGTGCTTGTAATTCATCTTTTCTATATGTGAATTCTATGTTCTTAGCGTTAACAAAACGTAACTTTTAATCATTTGATAAGTATAATCTGTAGAACTTGTGACACTCTAGAGATAATTATTTTTTCATGTTAACAACAATCCCGTGGAACGATCTGATCTTACCATTACTATATTGCAAAATGAAAGGGTATACTTTTCCCGTGTGTTAGTAACATAATTCGGTTGAAACTAGTTATAAATTTAAAGCTATCTTGCTACGCATCAACATTACGTGGAAGATCTACTGTTGTTGAAAGGAACCACGTGATTCTATCATATGATGTTCTTATCTTTCGGATCACGCCTCGTAATTGGTATAACTGTGAATATGTTATCATATATGATCTTTGCTAGTGATATAGCGTATGAAGTGTGTGAGTGTGAATGTTTCTAGAATTTTAATTAAATTCAAAATCTATCAAAATCAGATACTCAACACTTCATATATACCTGATATGAGCTTAAACTCATATCCTTTTATCAACAAATAACCCTAAAACACGAAGCAAAATACCCTTTTATATTGTAAAAAGCAGTGTTATGTGGTATGTTTGTGTTTGTGTGATCTTATGTAGGTAAAAGGATACAATTTCAAGCAAACAAGGAAAAACCAAGCTAAAATGGATGAAAAAGACAAGGAAGGATCACAAGTGACAAGTTTTCAAAGCTCAAGGACCTATCTTGACAAGTCTTGAAAGTTGAGGGACTTAAAGTGCAAATACTGCAAAGTCAAGATCCAAGTCAAACCTGGTCAAACTACAAAGTCAATCAAGTCAAAGGGCCATTTTTGTTGAAGAATGAAAGTTGAAGGGCCAAAATTGTCAAAGGAATGAAGTTTCTAGCCTTAAAGAGAAATCTGCCAAGTTAAGGGACTTAAATTGCCAAGTTTGGAAAGTATTGCAAGTTGAATCCATGTGCAAAGGCTTTTAACCAATCAGAAACAAGGAAACATGTCACACGGATCAAACAATTAAATCCCACTACAAGCCGCCACATTTAATGCAAGATCACAACAGTGTGATCCGTGTAACACTTTTTCCACCAATAAGAAGCTGCCACGTGTCTCTCTCTTTCACCAAAATATTTTCCAGGATCGCGTTTTTGATAGAATGCATTTCAGAAGAAGATCAAAATATCAAAGTTGCTCGTTTTGATGAGACGAATCCAATGGTGCAACTTAATTAGCATATTATCCAATGAATCAAAAATCCCCAAAATGTGTTCATCACCTTTAAAGAAGATTGGCAGAATTCATCCACGTGTCAAGCAATGATTGGCCTGAACACGTCACATCTCCAACAAACTCTCAAGTCTAGCCTATAAATACACAACTTGTTCTTCATTTTCAGTAGTAGTTAATTTTCAGAAAACACATAGTTCTCTCAATTTCACTTTTCTTCTTTTCCCTCCTTTTCATCTAACAACTCAAGAGACTGACAACCTCTTGAGTTTGTTAGTTAGTTAGAACCTTGTAACAACCAATTGTAACTGTTTTCATCAATAAAAATTCAAATCCAAGTTTTCCCGCCAATTCTTGTTCTTCAATTCCTGCTACCTTACTGCTATTGTGTGATTAATTTGTTGCTGATAGAAGTTTGTTATGATCATACATTGATCATAACTGGCTTTGTTGAAGATTTGTTGCTGTTTGATCAAAAATTCAGTCCTTTCCATTGTTCTTGAAGTTTCCATGGCAGAATGATGAGTTTTAGCTGTTTTGGTGATTGATAAGAGTTGATAGCTAGTGATAGGTGGTGGTATCACTAGGGCAAGAGAGCTCAGCGCTCCTCTTCTACCCAAAGGACTTCTACATTAGGTTTTAAAGCTTCTGTTTTCAAATTCCTCTAAACAGTCTTTGCATGCTTCATTCTCTAGTGTAAACTTGATGGCTGCCTGATTCTATTTGATAAGTGGTTGTTTGATTGAGTGAGTCTAGTGTATTGTAGCTTAATCTTGTTCACTTGAGTTTAGTATTGAAGTTTTTGGCTTAATTTCAGTAATTGCTTAGCTAAACACCTTAATTGAGTTCTAGTTGGTAAACTTGCTTGATTTCAGTTTCATTAGCCTTCATTTTGATCACATAAACTAGTTTGCTATAGCTCATAACTCAGTCTTAATCATTACTCAATAATCCTTTGAAAAAGTTTGATAAAAATCAGATAAGGTGTGTTTGGGACTAGTGTTAAATCAGATTTCAAGTGTTGTTAATTAGTGTTTAAGTGTTCATTTGCAGTCCTTAGAAGTTAACAAGTAGTCCTGAGTCTTTTATAAGTCATACATATAGTCAAAAAGGCAATTGGTTAATAAAAAGTTTGGGTCATTCATTTTAACAGCTTTTAGTTCAAAACTTGTCAGATTCATTTGCTTATTTCTCCTTCATTACTAGATCAAAATTGCTCAAACCAGTTTCTAGTTATAGCTTAATACATAATCTTTCAGACTTTAGGAGGAAATTCTACAGTTTTCAGAAATAAGCAAGAAATCAGCTTATTAGTTAAGACCTGAGCAAATTGCATTCTCTGATATAAGTGGTTGACTGTTTTGCTAGATCTCACAATCCACTTCATAAAAGTCCTTATTTTCTTTCACAAATCAGTTTAGAAAGGGTTGAATATGAGATTTTGAGATTTTGAGCTTTTTCATAAATCTGGTCAACTTTTGGTCAACATAAGCTCATTTGAGCTTATTTTCAGATTTCTAGCTTATTAGTGGATGAAAATTGTTCTAGTTTGATTTCCCCTACTTTAAATCAAGTGCTTATTCATTTTCTTTACAAAAATCAAGTTGTGGATGTCTGGATTATGCTATAGCTTATTTTGAGCTTATTGATAAGCTCTCTTTTGCTTATTTTGGACTTTTAGACATTTTCCTTAAACAAACGTTTCTATTATTGGATTTGAAGTAGTTTGCAATTTGTTTCAGCTTAATTGGTTGAGAAATAAGCTCAAACGAGCTTATTCTTTCATTAAGCCCGTTTTTTGGTTATAAGTTTGGAAATTTGCACTTTAGTCCCTAGGAGTTTAATTAGTGTTTAAACTTAGCTAATCTTTCTAATTTTGTGGTAATTGCAAAAGTTAGTCCCTGGATTTGTTAGTTTGTTTAATTTCAGTTTTAGAAGTTTGTTAGTTTGTTAAATTTGGTTAGTTTGTTAGAATTTTTACAAGTTTAGTCCTTGTAGTTAACTGTTTTACATTTTTAGTCCTTATAATTTTTAGAATTTACATTTCAAGCATTTATATTTCATAGAAATTACATTTTCAGTCCTTATACTTTTAAATTTTGCATTTTAATATTTTACTTGAATAAAATTTGGAATTTGCAATTTGTTTTACGTATAAATAGGTTTATATTTTTCATTTTTACTTAGTGTTGTTTGAATTAGCAATAGATTACCAAGCAAGCTTGAACAACCAAAAACAATTAAAAATTTGATATTGATTGGACTTTCTATTAATTAAGAACTGAGAAAACGAACTTGCATTATACACATTTCAAATGGCGCCGCTGCCGGTTCTTTGACTACACGAGAGACTATCGATTGACGGTTTTCATTGGCTTTTGGGATCCGTTCACTTTGTGAACGTTATTTTTACGTATCATAAATCAAAAACAAATAAAAAATCAAAAATATAAAAATATATAAAAACTAAAAAATTAACAAAACAATTCTTTTCCTAAAGAATTGACCAAAAAAATTAAAAAAATCCAAAAAGCAATCTTTTTCCTAAGAGATTGCAACCAAAAATATATATTATTGGCTTCTCTCGGTTTTTATGTACATATAGTATTTTCCTTTAAAAAACTCATAAATACAAAAATATTTTCCATATATTATTATAAGTAAATACGTATACGTATAAGAACAATCAATCTACATATCTTCCATAAGTATTGCCGAGGCAATACACCGTGTTGAGGGGCGCTCCGGTCCTTGACACGCGTATCGATCAAACAAAATAAAGCAAGAATAGATAAATACTCTCAATAAGTAATAATTCGAAGAATACGAACATTTAAGTGAATAGAAAGGCGATGTGCTATAAAATGCCATCTAAGGGTCAATAGGTACTTAAGTGCTTCGCGCCACCTAACCCCCCGTTCACTTGGGAGTATTCTAAGAAGGAAAGCTTCATTGAGGGTCTTGCACCCAAAGTAGTATTACATATATTGTTACTTTCTTGTGGATATTTAATATCGAAACTCGAAGAGGATAATCTTATTCTTTTCAAAGTCACACGAGAGCTTCTCTCTCATTCCTCGTATTGAGTTGCATGCTCACTCGCGGGCGTGCACAAATACCGATTGGTGTACAACCTCTTCCTCCGAAAAGGAAGAAGAAAAGAAAGAGTAAGACCACCATCGTCCACCAAGCCGATCACGAGAATCGTGCTTTGTCACCACCACAAGGAGCCATGGCTGTTGATAACCGTACTTTGTTTGAACGTATGCAAACCAACATTCATGGATTTGTTAGTGCCATTAAGATTCCCGACTATCCCGCTAACACATTTGAGCTACATACATCTATGATCAATATGGTTGCTGCATCACCTTTCTATGGAAAACAAAATGAGGATCCCCATGCTCATCTTAAGAGATTCCTTTCACTTTGCAATACCATTAAGCATAATGGGGTTCCACCGGATGTCATTAGATTGTTGTTAGTGTCATTTTCACTAGATGGGAGTGCTAAGCATTGGTTAGACACCCAACCACCCGATAGTATCACCACATGGGATGGTTTTACCACTAAGTTTTTGAACAAATTCTTTCCTCCACAAAAGACTATGGCTTTGAGAAATATGATTATGGGCTTTACACAAAAACCTAGTCAATCCTTTGGTGATGCTTGGGAAGAGTATAGTGAGTTGTTGAGGCGATGCCCTAATCATGGAATGGATGATCTAAGCAAAATCAATACTTTCTACAATGGCCTTAAACCTCACCACCAAGATTCACTAAATGCTTCCGCGGGAGGGAGTATTCATTTCAAGACATACCAAGAGGCTTTGACCATTATTGAGACTAAGGCAATGGTTCAAACCAATGATCCATTTGAGGAAAGAGTTCATGTTATCCAAAACACTTCTCAAATCCCTTTTGACAACCAACTCCTCAAGTTTCAAGAAGCTATTTTTCAAAGGATGGATAGAGAAAGTGAGAGGCATTTGCAAGCACAACAAGATATGCTTCAAACTTTTAAGAGCATGACATTGAACAATTCCTCAAACAATGTGAATGCCATCACCATTTCTTGTGTTACTTGTGGAGGACCTCACTCTTATGAACAATGTGACAAGGTGCAAGGGTATCAAGGGGAATGCTATGCTTATCAAGAGGAACACCGTGAACACTTCAAGCCTAACATCAATCCAAATAACCTTTCTTACAAATCCCAAAATTACCTTACTCCACCCGGCTTTCCACCCCAACCACCCACCCAAATTCAACAAAATCCTCCTCAAATTCTAGCAAGGAATCAAGGGCAAAGACAACCATACCAAGGAAATAATTACAAAGCACCCAATCAATTTCAACCTCAAGCTAATACCTTTTATCCACCACAACAAGGATTTAATCAACCACTTCCATTTATTCCCAATCAAGCATATGCTCCAATTCCAAATCAAGCTTACCCTCAAAACCAAACTCAAGGATATGGGATGCAAGAGACTCAAGAGTATGTTGACAAGAAAATGCGTGATATTGAGAAGAGAATGAATGACCAAGTGAAACGTACAATAGAGGAACAAATCAATAGGGTTTTAGTGGCGGTAACTCAAAGACCACAAGGGGCTTTACCTTCCAACACACAAACAAATCCTAGGGCTAATGTCAATGCTATTACAACAAGGAGTGGTACAACAACAAAGGATCCTTCACCTCCTAAACCTACTATTGTTCAACCCACTTGTGCTCCTACTTGTGATAAGCCTTCTACTTCTACTCCACCTCCTCAAAGTGCTCCTATTCACTCAAACACACCTTCTCAACCACCTCATACTTCTCCTTCATCTTCCACACTTCCCAATGAAGAGGCTAACAAAGACAAATCTTCCACTACAACACCTATTCCACCTACACCCAAACCTACTCTTCCATACCCTTCAAGGTTGAAAAAGGACAAGTTAAAGAACAAAGATGACATACAAGTCTCCAATTTCTTAAGGATGTTCAAGCAACTCAATATCAACATATCCTTTGCGGAAGCTCTTGCTTATATGCCAAAGTTTGCTAAGATGTTCAAGGATTTGCTCTCAAACAAAGAAAAATTGGTTGACTTGCCCAACACATCACTTAATGAAAATTGTTCCGCGGTGTTACTTAAAACTTTACCAACAAAACTTGGAGATCCGGGGCGCTTCTTGATACCTTGTAATTTTCCCGGTGTTGAAAATTGCATGGCTTTGGCGGATTTAGGGGCAAGCATAAATCTCATGCCTTTATCGGTTTGGAAACAACTCTCTCTTCCCGAGCTCACCCCCACTAGGATGACTCTTGAACTAGCCAACCGAACCATAGCTCACCCCGTAGGTATAGCGGAAGATGTGTTTGTAGGTGTGGATAAGTTTACTTTTCCGGCCGACTTTGTAGTGGTCGATTATGACATGGATCCTAGAGTGCCTTTGATTGTTGGTAGACCGTTTTTGAGAACGGGTCGTACCTTGATAGATGTGGCGGAAGGAGAATTAATTATGAGAGTAGAGGATGAGAAAGTGGTGTTTAAGTTAGGGAAAGTTTGTGATAGAAGAGAGGTTAAGGAGTCTAGACCTTGTGAGACGATTAACATTGTGGATGTGTTAGATGAAGTGTGTAATGAACACTTTCATGATGCTTGTAAGAATGCTAGTGATGAGATTCCACATGTTGAAACCGTGGCCTCAATTGCTCCCTCTTTAACACCTTTTGGAGAGAGTGATTTCCTCTTGGAGGAATTTGAGTCCAACTTTCTTGGTGATGATGATTCTCCCATTAATTGGGAAGAAGATATTCTTACAATCCAAAAGTTGCTCAATGAGGACCCTATTCCTTCCCCTATTCCACAAGAGATTACCATTGAGGAACCTTCCATAGTGAAACCTTCCATAGAGAGTCCACCTCCCATTGAACTTAAGGAACTTCCATCCCACTTAGAATATGCTTTCTTAGAAAGAAAAGACCAATTACCGGTGATTATTGCTAAGGAATTGAAAGAGGATGAGAAGGAGCAACTTATTGAAGTCCTTAAGAAACATAAGAAAGCTTTAGCATGGAAAATATCCGACATAAGGGGAATTGATCCACATTTTTGTACTCACAAAATCCTTATGGAGGATGATTATAAACCCGCCATTCAAAACCAAAGGAGAGTTAACCCAAAAATTCATGAGGTTATTAAGAAGGAAGTGATTAAACTCTTAGATGCGGGTATGATTTACCCCATTTCCGACTCTCCATGGGTTAGCCCGGTTCATTGTGTTCCAAAGAAGGGTGGAATCACCGTGGTGCCTAATGAGAACAATGAGCTTATTCCCACGAGACTTGTAACCGGTTGGAGAGTATGCATTGATTATAGAAAACTTAATGAGGCAACTAGGAAAGACCATTTCCCGCTTCCCTTTATGGATCAAATGCTTGAACGCTTAGCGGGAAATGAGTACTATTGTTTTCTTGATGGCTTTTCGGGTTATTTCCAAATCCCAATTGACCCTAAGGATCAAGAAAAGACCACATTCACTTGTCCATACGGTACATTTGCTTACAAGAGGATGCCTTTTGGCCTATGTAATGCACCGGGGACGTTTCAAAGGTGCATGATGGCAATTTTCCATGATATGATAGAGCAAACCATGGAGGTTTTTATGGATGACTTTTCCGTATTTGGGAACTCCTTTAGCTCGTGTCTCACCAATCTTGAGAGAATGCTTAAGCGTTGTGAGGAAACACGTTTGGTGCTTAATTGGGAGAAATGTCACTTTATGGTAAAAGAGGGGATTGTTTTAGGACACAAGATATCCAATAAGGGATTAGAAGTTGATCGTGCCAAAATTGATGTGATTGCTAAGCTTCCCCCACCCACCTCGGTTAAAGGTGTGAGGAGTTTCTTAGGTCATGCGGGTTTTTATAGGCGCTTTATACAAGATTTCTCTAAGATAGCTAGACCGATGACTCATCTCTTGGAGAAAGAGGCTCCTTTCATTTTTGACCAAGCTTGTTTAGAATCTTTTGAGACACTTAAGGAAAAATTGACAAAGGCTCCCGTTTTGGTTTCTCCAAATTGGGAATTACCTTTTGAACTTATGTGTGATGCTAGTGATTATGCGGTGGGGGCCGTCTTAGGACAAAGAGTTAATAAGCATTTCCAACCTATACACTATGCGAGTAAAACCATGACCGGTGCACAACTTCATTACACTACCACGGAAAAAGAGTTGCTTGCTATAGTATATGCTTTTGAGAAGTTTAGACCATACCTTGTGCTTTCCAAGACCATAGTGTATACGGATCATTCCGCTCTCAAGTATCTTATGACAAAACAAGATGCTAAGCCTAGGCTTTTGCGATGGGTTTTGTTGCTTCAAGAGTTTAAGATAGAGATTCGTGATAAAAAAGGGGCCGAGAATTTAGCGGCGGATCATTTGAGTAGACTTGAGCATCCTTTTCAAGGAGATTTCCCACATCAAGAAATCAATGAATCCTTTCCATTAGAGGAGCTCATGTCTATCTCTTCCCAAGAGGATGCCACACCTTGGTTTGCGGATATTGCAAACTATCTTGTGGGCAATGTGCTTATTGAGGGTCTTACTTACCAACAAAAGAAAAAGTTTCTTAAGGAAGTTAAGTATTACTTTTGGGATGATCCATATCTTTTTAGGCAATGTGCGGACCAAATCATTAGACGGTGTGTAGATGGGCCCGAGGCATTTAAAATCTTAGAGGCATGTCATAAAGGACCTACGGGTGGACATTTTGGGCCTAACTACACCGCCAAGAAAGTCTTTGATTCGGGTTACTATTGGCCTTCCATTTACAAGGATGCCCAAGAGATGGTGAAATTTTGTGATGTTTGCCAAAGACAAGGAAAAATTACACAACGTGATGAGATGCCACAAAATTTTATCCAAGAGTGTGAGATATTTGATGTATGGGGAATAGATTTCATGGGACCTTTTCCATCCTCTAAGGGAAACAAGTATATACTTGTGGCGGTGGATTATGTGTCCAAGTGGGTGGAGGCTAAAGCCTTACCTACTAATGATGCTAGAGTGGTTGTAAAGTTCTTGAAACAATTGTTTGCTAGATTTGGTGTACCTCGGGCCATCATAAGTGATCGTGGTACGCATTTTTGTAATGATCAATTCACAAGAGTTATGAAGAAATATGGAGTGAATCATAGACTTTCTACCGCGTATCACCCTCAAACAAATGGTCAAACCGAGGTCACAAATCGTGGTTTAAAGAGAATTTTAGAGAGAACGGTGGGAGAGCATAGAGCTTCTTGGTCGGATAAGCTTGATGATGCTTTGTGGGCGTTTAGGACGGCTTTTAAGACACCAATTGGTTGTACTCCTTATAGGCTTGTCTATGGAAAAGCGTGCCACCTCCCATTTGAGTTAGAACATAAGGCATCTTGGGCTCTCAAGTGGGCTAACTTTGATTTAAACCAAGCCGGTTCACATAGGAAAGATCAACTCAATGAGATGGATGAGTTGAGAGCCAATGCCTATGAGAATTCTTTGTTATATAAGGAAAAAACTAAGAAATTGCATGATGCTAAGATTAAGAATCGTGAGTTCAAAGTTGGAGAGCCGGTTCTCCTCTTTAACTCAAGATTAAAGCTTTTTGCGGGCAAGCTTAAGTCGAGATGGTCCGGTCCATTCACTATTGCTCAAGTGTTTCCATATGGAACTCTTGAGTTGTCCCAACCCGATGGTCCAAATTTTAAAGTGAATGGTCACCGTGTTAAGCATTACTTTGGGGAGGACATTTCCGTTGAAATGGTCCAAGAGGTCCCCATTTTCCCCATGAATTAATTCATTGAGGGACGAGTCGAGCTAGAGACTCATTAACTCAAGCATCGTATAACTAGGTTAGAGTGTTGTAGGTTAGAAATAAAGGCATAGATTTG
The DNA here is from genome assembly GCA_025667525.1 of Glebionis coronaria. Classification (NCBI taxonomy): domain Eukaryota; kingdom Viridiplantae; phylum Streptophyta; class Magnoliopsida; order Asterales; family Asteraceae; genus Glebionis; species Glebionis coronaria. Next base: position 500,609 of record JANFOE010000446.1, on the reverse strand, counting down.
GAGATAAGTGTAGGGGAGACCTTCTTTTGTCTTCATGCTTGTTTGTAGGGTTGCTCACTCATCTCATGCTTTGGAGCTTATGGAGGAGGCCCTTGTATCCGGTTCACTTCGTTACTTTAGTGATTTTTCATTGACACGTTGTGCTTAAACTTGATTTCACTAATAGTAGTCCTTTCCTTAACTTGGGTTAAGCAAAGTCTATTCATTGTCATAAGTGTAGGGGAGTTCACTTCCATGCTCTTAAACATTGAGGACAATGTTTAGCTTAAGTGTAGGGGGGTCTTCTATCGAAGTGACCTTACCTAGAACTTGTCATTGTCTTGCATGATAACATGGAAAATTGGATTTTCAACATTTTTCAAATTTTTGATCTACTTTGGCCACAAAAATATGCATTCATAATTTTTGCATCAATCATTTTTCATTTGCATAACACATTTGCATTGTATATATTCTTTTATTTTTCATCAAAAATATATAAAAAGAAAAAAAAAATATAATAAAACATGGTTTTAACAAATTTAGACTTCTTTGACATATTAGGCCCGCCATGGATATTTTGACTCAACCCGAGTTTGCTTATTTTAGCATTCTCTAGCTAGTATCCTTAACCATGTAGTCCTTCATTGGTCTATTAGGCTAAGCTTCCACCAATTTCATTATTTGAAATTTTAAATTTGTGGAGAATGGGAAATGATAGAGTTGAAGCAAGTATAAAAGGGCTAGATAGACTTCATGGCAATTACTTGTGGCTAAACCCTTCTCTTCTCTACCTCTATTTTCTTCGCTTGTATATAATTGTTAATAAATAATCAAGTACGGTTTTAATTGGTTCGTAATCTCTTATGCATTTTTGGCTAATCATTTATGGTTGATATGAGTACGTCTTAAGATTCTAAGTTAGCACGTTTTATGTGTACTAGACTTGTGTCATGCTCCATATTTAGCGGGTGTTTTTCCTTTTCTTCTTTGCAAATTTTTTGGAGAGGAATAAAGAAAAATAAGAGCGGCTTATGAAAAAAAATGAGTGGCTAGAAAAAAAAAAAGAAAAAAAAAAAAAAAAAAATAATGCAAGACTCCCAAGAGGGGCAGTGTGGTGTTAATTATAGTGACTATTGAGTTCCAATATTACCTTGACGGGTTGCGGGGATTCAATAGATTGCTCCAATCCAATATTACCTTGACGGGTTGCGGGGTTGAAGATCCAAAATCTCAAAAAGATGCGGATGTAAATTATTGCGTGAGTTTTATTTTTCTTTCCTTAGCGAGTGTGTAGTTACTTATGAAAGCATGACATGAGGATTTTACACATAAGGCGAATGACTTATTATTCTTAATACGGACTTGTATTAATTGTGAGCGGTTTTTCAAGTAATGGATGAGAAGATTACTTAGGATTAAAACCGTCCTTCCTTATTTTTGGATTTTACATTTCTTATATTTCACACTTTAATAATGACAAATTTGCTCACAAGCAATTTGCTCAAATAATAACCGGTTCCACATTTAATTGTCATGAATAAGTTGATGCACTTTTTACTTGTGAATGCAATGATTCCATTTACTAGCTTGGTATGGGGAAAGTGAAACTTGAGGGTGATAAGTGTCCATGGTACCCAAGCCCTAATCCAAGTCATTGAATTCTTTATGAGTTATTTCCATCAAAACCATTTCAAGAAAAATCAAAAAGATATAGATAGAATTGTATTTTAATCCATTGCATTGTTAAAAGTCAAAATCATGCATCATTTAGTTTAGAGTAGTGTAGATGCATCTCATATGGCCAAGGTGGATTAATTATGAGGGAAATGTAAATTTTTTAAGCCTTGAAAGATAATATTGCATGAGGACATGGCAATGCTCAAGTGTAGGGGAATTTGATATGAGCTTAAACTCATATCCTTTTATCAACAAATAACCCTAAAACACGAAGCAAAATACCCTTTTATATTGTAAAAAGCAGTGTTATGTGGTATGTTTGTGTTTGTGTGATCTTATGTAGGTAAAAGGATACAATTTCAAGCAAACAAGGAAAAACCAAGCTAAAATGGATGAAAAAGACAAGGAAGGATCACAAGTGACAAGTTTTCAAAGCTCAAGGACCTATCTTGACAAGTCTTGAAAGTTGAGGGACTTAAAGTGCAAATACTGCAAAGTCAAGATCCAAGTCAAACCTGGTCAAACTACAAAGTCAATCAAGTCAAAGGGCCATTTTTGTTGAAGAATGAAAGTTGAAGGGCCAAAATTGTCAAAGGAATGAAGTTTCTAGCCTTAAAGAGAAATCTGCCAAGTTAAGGGACTTAAATTGCCAAGTTTGGAAAGTATTGCAAGTTGAATCCATGTGCAAAGGCTTTTAACCAATCAGAAACAAGGAAACATGTCACACGGATCAAACAATTAAATCCCACTACAAGCCGCCACATTTAATGCAAGATCACAACAGTGTGATCCGTGTAACACTTTTTCCACCAATAAGAAGCTGCCACGTGTCTCTCTCTTTCACCAAAATATTTTCCAGGATCGCGTTTTTGATAGAATGCATTTCAGAAGAAGATCAAAATATCAAAGTTGCTCGTTTTGATGAGACGAATCCAATGGTGCAACTTAATTAGCATATTATCCAATGAATCAAAAATCCCCAAAATGTGTTCATCACCTTTAAAGAAGATTGGCAGAATTCATCCACGTGTCAAGCAATGATTGGCCTGAACACGTCACATCTCCAACAAACTCTCAAGTCTAGCCTATAAATACACAACTTGTTCTTCATTTTCAGTAGTAGTTAATTTTCAGAAAACACATAGTTCTCTCAATTTCACTTTTCTTCTTTTCCCTCCTTTTCATCTAACAACTCAAGAGACTGACAACCTCTTGAGTTTGTTAGTTAGTTAGAACCTTGTAACAACCAATTGTAACTGTTTTCATCAATAAAAATTCAAATCCAAGTTTTCCCGCCAATTCTTGTTCTTCAATTCCTGCTACCTTACTGCTATTGTGTGATTAATTTGTTGCTGATAGAAGTTTGTTATGATCATACATTGATCATAACTGGCTTTGTTGAAGATTTGTTGCTGTTTGATCAAAAATTCAGTCCTTTCCATTGTTCTTGAAGTTTCCATGGCAGAATGATGAGTTTTAGCTGTTTTGGTGATTGATAAGAGTTGATAGCTAGTGATAGGTGGTGGTATCACTAGGGCAAGAGAGCTCAGCGCTCCTCTTCTACCCAAAGGACTTCTACATTAGGTTTTAAAGCTTCTGTTTTCAAATTCCTCTAAACAGTCTTTGCATGCTTCATTCTCTAGTGTAAACTTGATGGCTGCCTGATTCTATTTGATAAGTGGTTGTTTGATTGAGTGAGTCTAGTGTATTGTAGCTTAATCTTGTTCACTTGAGTTTAGTATTGAAGTTTTTGGCTTAATTTCAGTAATTGCTTAGCTAAACACCTTAATTGAGTTCTAGTTGGTAAACTTGCTTGATTTCAGTTTCATTAGCCTTCATTTTGATCACATAAACTAGTTTGCTATAGCTCATAACTCAGTCTTAATCATTACTCAATAATCCTTTGAAAAAGTTTGATAAAAATCAGATAAGGTGTGTTTGGGACTAGTGTTAAATCAGATTTCAAGTGTTGTTAATTAGTGTTTAAGTGTTCATTTGCAGTCCTTAGAAGTTAACAAGTAGTCCTGAGTCTTTTATAAGTCATACATATAGTCAAAAAGGCAATTGGTTAATAAAAAGTTTGGGTCATTCATTTTAACAGCTTTTAGTTCAAAACTTGTCAGATTCATTTGCTTATTTCTCCTTCATTACTAGATCAAAATTGCTCAAACCAGTTTCTAGTTATAGCTTAATACATAATCTTTCAGACTTTAGGAGGAAATTCTACAGTTTTCAGAAATAAGCAAGAAATCAGCTTATTAGTTAAGACCTGAGCAAATTGCATTCTCTGATATAAGTGGTTGACTGTTTTGCTAGATCTCACAATCCACTTCATAAAAGTCCTTATTTTCTTTCACAAATCAGTTTAGAAAGGGTTGAATATGAGATTTTGAGATTTTGAGCTTTTTCATAAATCTGGTCAACTTTTGGTCAACATAAGCTCATTTGAGCTTATTTTCAGATTTCTAGCTTATTAGTGGATGAAAATTGTTCTAGTTTGATTTCCCCTACTTTAAATCAAGTGCTTATTCATTTTCTTTACAAAAATCAAGTTGTGGATGTCTGGATTATGCTATAGCTTATTTTGAGCTTATTGATAAGCTCTCTTTTGCTTATTTTGGACTTTTAGACATTTTCCTTAAACACACGTTTCTATTATTGGATTTGAAGTAGTTTGCAATTTGTTTCAGCTTAATTGGTTGAGAAATAAGCTCAAACGAGCTTATTCTTTCATTAAGCCCGTTTTTTGGTTATAAGTTTGGAAATTTGCACTTTAGTCCCTAGGAGTTTAATTAGTGTTTAAACTTAGCTAATCTTTCTAATTTTGTGGTAATTGCAAAAGTTAGTCCCTGGATTTGTTAGTTTGTTTAATTTCAGTTTTAGAAGTTTGTTAGTTTGTTAAATTTGGTTAGTTTGTTAGAATTTTTACAAGTTTAGTCCTTGTAGTTAACTGTTTTACATTTTTAGTCCTTATAATTTTTAGAATTTACATTTCAAGCATTTATATTTCATAGAAATTACATTTTCAGTCCTTATACTTTTAAATTTTGCATTTTAATATTTTACTTGAATAAAATTTGGAATTTGCAATTTGTTTTACGTATAAATAGGTTTATATTTTTCATTTTTACTTAGTGTTGTTTGAATTAGCAATAGATTACCAAGCAAGCTTGAACAACCAAAAACAATTAAAAATTTGATATTGATTGGACTTTCTATTAATTAAGAACTGAGAAAACGAACTTGCATTATACACATTTCAATACCCTCATTAACTTGAGGGGGCTTGTGATAATCATAGAGATAATCGAACCTGTGTTTCTCTTCCCAAACTTTGTTAAAACTTCGTTAAATCAATTGATATAAAAAATGTTGATCGGGTTAATATTTTTTATAGGGGAGAAAATGTGATTTAATATGAGATTATTCAAAATAATGGTTTGAATTAATGTGTTGGCTCATCCCAACATATGTTAAATGTTTTCGAATACCGAGGCATATATCAAAGGGGAGCAAATGGATTTGTATATCAAAGGAAGTTTTCATGGCGACAAACACTTACCCTCAACCCATTTATTTCACGACGATTGTTGTGACATAAAGATAGTATGATAGGTTTAAGTGCGATGGTTCTTCCAGAGCTGGAGGAATCTTCCCAAGGACATTTCATGGTTTGTGTAGAAACAGCCATAACCAAGATTTTCATGGTTTGTGTAGAAAACAGCCATAACCAATATTAGGTCTTTGTACGGTTGAATTTGGTAATGAGCTGTTTAAATCTTAGTTTGCAATTAGTTAACTTGTTAGTTTAAGGTTGTCATTTGTGATTCGGTGTATTTGTTGCTTTTAAACTCACTATATCGCATACAAGACCAGCAACTATCACTTCTTTTGTCTGTAGTTCATACAGTAGGGTATGTAGGGGTTTAATTTTATGTTTTGTTGAATGAAACTTGGTAAAATGATAGATTCAGGAGTAGTATAGGGATCTTGATAATTGGATTTAAGGTTGGTAGTCTTTTATGGCTTGTGATATAGCATATGAAGTGTGTGAGTGTGAATGTTTCTAGAATTTTCGTTAAAGTCAAAATCTTTCAAAATCAGATACTCAACACTACATATATACCCTCATTAACTTGAGGGGGATCTTGTGATAATCATGGAGATAATCGAACCTGCGTTTCTCTTCCCAAACTTTGTTAAAACTTCATTAAATCAATTGATATACAAAATATAGATCGGTTTAATATTTTTTATAGGAGGAGAAAATGTGATTTAATATGAGATTAATCAAGATAATGATTTGAATTAATGTGTTGGCTCATCCCAGCATATGCGAAATATTTTCGAATATCGAGGCATATATCAAAGGGGAGCAAATGGATTTGTATATCAAAGGAAGTTTTCATCACGACAAAAACTTACCCTTAACCTATTTATTTCACGACGATGCAATGCACAACCAACACTAAATCAGATATCTCTTAAAAGATCTCAACACGTTATCTATCATCTTACTCACTCCAAGTAAGTTGGTATTGAAAATGTGGCACTCCACTCCAGCCTCCGGTCATTAAAATCCAAAATGCACGATCAAGTCTAGATCCATTTGAGATCACATCATTAATCCCATTAGGACACTATCCCAAAATCCCTTGCTTCTTCACACATTGTGAAAAGTAAGAAAGATCTTAAGAGTCTTACGCAAAATGTTTATGATCTTGCCAAAACAGCTGAGTGATACGAAAGTATTCACAAGGAAGATGAAAATCCTGCTTTAGTCAACACCAAGAATCTCATGGTCGGTGACTTGTGCGATTCTGTATGAATCAAACTTGTAATACCTGGAAAGCAACGATGGTTTAATTCTGAAATGAATTCAAACTTATTCTAGGCCTCTACGCACAATTCTTGTAATCTTGCCAGATATTCAGAGTGTGGTAGGTAACTTGCGAGATTCTACTTCAAACAACACTGCGGTAGGTAACTTGCGGGATTCTACATGAATCAAGCTCTTGATAATTGGAAAGTGATGAGACTGTATTTATACATAGTCTCATCGTCCAAATCGGGCTTAAAATGTATTAAATATCATCAAAATACCCAAAAATATGCCTGTGTTTGTTCATTGTGTATTTCAGGTACGGATATCGTGAATTCACCAAATGATCACAAGAATCAAGCAAAAACGAACACGGGAAACGAAGTCGCACAAAGAACCGGACCCAAATCAAGATTTTCCTTTGAAGTCCTTGAAGTTTGAAGAATTGGCAAGAATGGTCCCTCTAATTTTGAAGAATTGTCATTTTAAACCCTTGTAAAAACTCAAAATTACTTATGGGTCCCTAAAATGATGATAATGTGCAAGAAAAAACCTTGAATAATGCAAAAGTTGCCTTATGAGTCCTTGATTCAAAGTTGTTAACCCTTGTGCCATTTTCAGCAAGTTGCCTAAAGTTATTATAAGGGATTTCAAGTTTAGAAGCTGTTTTATACTAAATGAACAAGTTTGGGAGTTCAGGGACTATTTGCATCAAACACACAAACATATCCCAGCCAACCACGTGCTGCCACGTCGCCCCCACTAACACCACCAGCCAATCATCATCTCACTACTGTCCACCTCACTTTCCACTTAAATTATTAAACAGAATTTTAATAATTCAGTTTAATCTTGGAGGCAAACAAGTTATTTAAATGTAATCTTCCCTAAAACAGATTTAAACTCACCCTATTCACTAAACCACCATGAACGAACCCTAATTCCCCTATCCTTAATTACCCGATAATTAACCCCCAAACTTTCCAGAACAGTGATTAACAACCACCTCACTTAAACCCAACCCTCAAAACACCCTCACATGGATTGTGGACCCCACCTTGTACCTCCCCTGCCCCATCACTTTCTTCCCCAATTCCAAAAACCGACCAAATGAACAGCTCTCATTCAAACCTTGCTCCCAAAGAACAAACGAACGCTCCAAGATCAAATTTGCAAGCTGGCTATGTCAACATCATCACATGGACGATTTGACCAAGACTTTTCAAAGGGCAGATTGGGAATTTCTAGAGCTAGGGTTTCTCCTTTGTATTTTTTTAATCAGTATTCTAGAATTATCCTAGGAGTAGTATAAAAAGAGGACCAACATGTGGTATCCCTTTTTGTTCCAGATTTTTTTGTAAAAATTTTTGAGTTAATGAATATTTAAAGTATTGCTTTTAATCTTTCAAAAAGTCTGAGTTCCACTTTTTATTTACTGTTTTAGTTTAATTTGTTAGTAAAAAAAACGTTTTTCATCCGACTGGTTTCCAAAAGTTGTTGAGTCAAGGACACTTGCTCACCTTCTTGTTGCTTACTGTTTAGATTATATAAGCTTATAAAGCTGCTTGGTTGACACCCAAGCAGTTTTGTTAAGCTTGTATAAGCTAATTTTTCTTATTTTAGTCATGTTTGGTTTTCAAAGGTTATTTATTGTTTTTTTTTCAGAAATCTGTTTTTCAAAGTTGCTTATTGTCATTATTGGTAACCATACCTGCATCATAAGCTCATATAAGCCTGACAAGCTTATATAAGCTTATTGTGTTTGGTTTTATTCTGTTTTCTTTTTTTCTTAGCAGGTTTCCATTTCATCAAGATTTGAAGATATTTGGGGGTGTTTGGGACTGATGTAGTCCCCACCTTGCCATTTCTCTACATCAACATCCTTCCATAAGCTCCCATAAGCTCAACCAAACACCTTTTGGAAGGCATCAGCCCAGGTATTAGGCTTGAACCCCAAATTGGTCTTGTTTTTGAGTATTTTGTGAATTTTATGGTGATTTGTGTAGAATATGTTCTTTGGTTAGTTTTCTTGCTTGATTCTGCTTTTATATGATCTATATGCATGTTAGGTTAAGTTAGATTAGGGTTGGAGTTAGTTTGAATGCATTTGCTTTGGTAAAATTTTGTTAGCAGTTATTAAGGGGTGTTTGGATCTGAATATTAAGTGCAATTTGTGACAGATTTGATCTTGTAAACATTTCAATCACACTCTAAATAGTTGTTATAGTATTATTGGTACTTTGTTTTCTTAGTTTGGTAGGTAAATTTACACTTGGTATGCTCTAAAATTTTCAAAACTGGCATAAAATTCAGTAGGCCCTTAATTGACTGATTTTTGTTAATTTTGCTCACCAATACTTGCTCATTGTTAGATAATAGACTAAACTAGGGTTGGTTATCAGTTTTATGTGACTTGGATGGATTGTGTACAAGTTGTGAGCATGTGAAACTCATTATTGTGCCAAACACATCAGCAAACAGCCCTAGGCCACTTTTCTGTTTATCAGTGACTGTATTTATGCCTTTTGTGTGTAATTCTTGTGAATAGCTTGCTGTTTTTACTGTTTAATCTGACTCCCTACACTCCACTGAGTGTAGGGGTGCCCTTGTTTCCAAGTAAAACTCAAAATCATAGAAGCTACAAGCTCCAAAAGCACCAGATCAGGTTTTTAGTTAAGTCAGTGGGAACCAAGTTCCCACTGCTAGTGGAAAAGTTTCCACTGCTTCACTACTCGACAAACAGCAACTAGATGTCACTTTCAGTTTTCTTCATTTTTTGTCTTTAGTGCTTTAAAATAGGTTTTAGGATTTAATTTTTGTTTCAATATTTTTCTTATTTTATTTTGGATTTTTCAGTTTAATTTATTTTCCATTTACTGTTCATTTAGTATTTTTGCATTAAATAGCTATTTTAAATTACTTTTTAATTTCTGTTTTTGGCATTTAGTGTAAAAAATCATTATTTTCAGTTTTAAAATTTTTTTAGACTTAGAAAAATATTTTAAGGTTTTTAGTTTAAAAATATTTTACTGTTCACTTTTTAATTATTTTTTATAATTAATTTAGCTTAATTCGGGTTTTAATATTAAACTGTTTTGTCTTTTAGTGCAAATTTTTACTTTTTTCAAACTTTTTCAATTTTCTACTGTTCATTAGTGTAATTTAGGATTTTTAAAATTGTCAAATCATTTTTGGCATTATTTTATTATTTTTTATGATTATTTTAGTTTAAAAATAGTTTTTAGTGTTTTAAAAATAGAAAAATAGTTTTAAAAATTTAGGAAAAATACTTTTTAGTCTTTAAATAATATAAGTGAGTTATTAGTTCAGAAAAATAATATTTTGGACATTTTGTTAATTATATTTAATTTTAGGGCTTTAATTAGCATTAAAAAGTGAATATTTAATTAATAAAAGGTTTTAAAAATTATTTATTGGATTTTTATCCTTATTTATATTATTTTAGAATTAGTTTAATCTTTTAATTGATTTTTAGGTTTAATTTTTAATTTCGTCACGTTTTACGTAATTACGTCATCGTTTTACGTCGAATCGTCGTAGTGTAACCGTAATCGTAGCTCGTCTTTACTTTTTCTCTTCTCAACCAAAAACGTCACTAATCCAAACTTGATTTCATATATATTGGCACATTAATACACACACCTCCTTCGAGAACGAACCCGCATTTATTCGGTTTTACGTTTTTCCTAAAGCGTATAACTTAATACTTGTCATTCATACGCGTTTTTCCTAAAACGTGTACGAAAAACCTACATCAACTTTGGCGCCGCTGCCGGGGAGGTGTTTAGTGTGCCATTATTATTAGTATCGTGTTTGTGTGAGTAGTGCGTTTTTGCTTTTCACTTTTTGGAAAGCGTGAATATCGTACATACTCATTTTTGTTATTTTTCTCTATTATTATAATATCCAAATAAATCGTGTTTAATTTTCCTAAATTAAACACAAATCAATCTTTACTATATTGTAGATATATTGGTTTTCGTTTTTCTTGTGAATATATTATTACTATATTGTATCTACGTAAGAACAATAAATATACAAGTACTCCAAAAGCGTGAAAACGCAACCTTGATTCGGGATTTCATCACTCGATCATTGTATTCAAATCTAAAGCAAAAGTTTAAAGGCAAAATAGATAAATACTTTCGTGAGGCGTAATTTCAATTAACACAAACTATAAGGTGGGTATACGGCGGTTGTATTTCACGACCTAAGGGAAAAAGGCTCTTAAGTGCTTAGCGCCGCCTCGTTTCCCCCGCTTGCTTGTGCATGTTTTGAGAAAGAAGGCTAATCGAGGGTTTGCCGCCCAAGTATTATCTACGTATATTATATTTGCTTGTGTTTTCAAGATTAAACCCTCTTGAACGTTTTGGTGTTCCACCAACGCTCTAAAGTCATCGAGAACGTTCACTCCATGTGATCGTTTTCATTCTTTGAGGCTCCTTTAATCGAGAAAGTCGATTCGAGGGGAGATTTGTAGATTTGTGTCTACGTAATGCATTCAAAAATCCAAAAAAATTAAAAAACAATCAAAAACCAAAAAAAAAATTTGAAAAATCGAAAAACCGCAAAAAGAATCTTCTTTGCTACCACCCATTCTACGCTTAGTGCGTGCGCACTCGATCGAAGGATTATTCCAATTCTAGCGAAGCTTCGAATCGACGCAATCGTAATCGAAGGAATCGACGACGTAGACGAGAATTAGAAACCGACGTTCCTAATATCGTTGTTGAAGAAACCGTAGAGGAGATGGCCGACAATCGTTCGATGATGGAATTGCTCCAAGCGCCCACCGAGGGTTATGGAGACGCGATCGTAATTCCCGCTATCGAAGCGGAGAATTTTGAGATTAAGAGCGGAATGCTTTCGTTAATCCAAGCTACAAAGTTTCGAGGTCGTGAAGCCGATAATCCTCACGACCATATTCGGAATTTTGATCGTCTTTTGGCCACGAGCAAGTTTAAGAATGTCGACACCGATGTCGTCAAGCTTATGCTTTTTCCGTACTCGCTCGATGGTGCCGCCAAGGATTGGTACGAGAAAGAGCCACCTAATTCCATAACTACGTGGAAGGATCTCGTTTCCAAGTTCGTTAATTATTTTTTTCCCACCGTCTAAGACAACGTTTTTCAAAAACGAGATTACGAAATTTGAGCAAAAACCGAATGAATCTTTTAGAGACGCGTGGGATCGTTTTAAGGAATTGCTTAGGCAATGTCCTCACCATGGTTTTTCTGAGTTGCACCAAATCGATACGTTTTACAACGGTCTTAATTTTCTAGAGCAAGATTCGTTGAATTCCGCCGCCGGTGGCAACTTTTTGTGTAAGACTCCGAAAGATGCATTGATAATTATCGAAAACCGATCCAAGGTTTACCAACTCCGCAACGCACCGAGTGTTGCCAATGTCGCCAATGTTAGTAGTTCTAATCGCGACATTGAGAGGGTTGATGCAAAAGTCGACAAGTTAACGAATGTGTTTACGTCTTTTCTCGTTGAAATGCAAAAGAAAGACGCTCCCGCTACGGTGAAAGCGGTTGAAGTTTCGTGTACGTTTTGTGGTGGACCTCATAATTATTACGTGTGTGCGGCTACGGATGGCCAAACGTCGAATGTGAGTGCGTTAAATGGAAACAACAATTTTCAAAATCAAAATAACGCGGGTCCATCACAACAAGGCAATTATAACCAAGGCAACAATTTTCAAAACCGAAACAATTTTCAAGGAAAAACTCAACAAGGAAATTTTTCGAATCAAAATCAAGGAGGTTATAATCAAGGTCGTAATATAACTTGGCAAAATCGAGACAATAATCAAAACTCGAATTTTTCAAACAACAACAATCAAGGAAACAATTTTTCAAGTGGGAATCAAGGAAATTTTCAAAGAAACAATCAAAACTAAGGGAACTTTAATTCAAATCAAAATAGTTCGTCAAACGATTTTCAAAATTACATGAAAACGAATGAGGCTAATATGAGACGATTAGAGGGAGAAATTGGTACTTTGAAAACCGACTTTTCTAATACATTGAAATTGCAAAACACGACGATTGAGCAAGGGCAAATTGACATAAAAAAGATGTTTTCGGCCATAATGAACAAGTCCTCGGGTGCGTCATCGAGTTCGTTACCTAGTGACACCGTTGCTAATCCGAAGGAACAATGTAAAGCCGCCTCGTCTCGTGAGAAAGGTCGTGTGATTACCCCTAACCTTGAAGGATTTCGAGTTGTTCCTTCTTCTCAACCCTCGACTTCTAAGACGTCCTATTGTTCTAAAGTCGATGGGGTGAACGTGGCGACCAAGGAAAAGAGTGCACACCCTCGTGTACCTCAAATTCCATCCACGGTTCAAAAAGAGAGCTTTGTCGACCTTACCAAAGTAACCCTTGAAGAAACTTGTGCTTCAATCCTTCTTAAAAAACCCAAAAAGCGTATGCCGAGAAAGGAAAAGGATCCGGGCCAATTTCTACTACCTTGTGATTTTTCCGAGATTGAGGGATGTTTAGCCCTTGTCGATTTAGGTGCTAGCATCAATCTCATACCTCATTCTCTTTGGAAATTGATGAGATTGCCTTCGCTTACCCCCACGAACATGACAATCGAGCTTGCAAATTGTACTTCACTTATACCAATTGGAATAGCCGAGGATGTCTATGTGAAAGTTGGAAAGTTCGTTTTTCCCGCGGATTTCGTTATATCCGATTACGAGTGTGACCCTAAATGTCCCATTATTTTAGGCCGACCATTCTTATCGACGGCTCGAACGTAATCGACGTTCACGAGAGGAGACTTACTATGAGTTATGGGGATGAGAAAATAGACTTTTTCGCTAGAAAATCCCAAGGATTTAATGAGAATGAAAAAACCGAGGTTTCAAAACCTAATGATTCAAATCCTAATGATTTCAAAATGTTCACTTTAGCGGAAAGAATGAAGCTTAATGCATGTTTTGAAAGAATTAAGAAAAACGGTTTTAAAGATGATGATTTTAATGATAAAGAATACGTGTACCTAATTCAAAAGGGTATGAGTAAATTTATGGATGAAAACTCACTCCGGGATGTTTTTAGCGAAACAAGTGAAACACCAATTCCGAAGGGCGACGTTAGTGCCATCACGACAACGACCAAAATGGGCTCGTCTTCACCACCTTCTAAGGACCACGTCTTTGAGGCTTCAACTTCTAACTCCACCGAAGTGCCTCCTTTGCCTAGCCCAACACCCGTTGAGGCTAAAGGGTTTATCGACATCGATCCTCTCGTCTTAGAAAACTCACCTAAGCATAGTCATTCGACTTGTAAGACCATGGTTGTGAGTGCTCACATCGACTCTTTCTTTGACGATGACGATGGCGATTTTGCCGAGATTGATCACGTACTTCGAAATCCACATGCCATTTTTGATTCTCCTAAAAAGAAACATGTGAAGTACGATGGTTACGAGTTTGATCCCGAGATTGAGGAAATCATTGAATGAGAGCTAGCTCTTATGCCTCCACTTCCACCTACGAGTGAGGTTGATCTTTCCAAAATCGAGGATGAACTTAATGAGTTGGAACGTCTTATTTTCGATGACGAACCAACTCATGTGACCACTAAAAATCCAATTCTCGAGGAGTTACCTAATCAACACTCCTCAAATGAGAATTACGTTTACCACATTCGAGAGGATTTAACTTATCAACAATCCTCACAAAAGAATGATGGTTTCGTGCTTGATCGTGGTCTTTTCGAGAGAGTTTCTAAGATACTCAAGGAGGGGAATGACAAACCGTGGTTTGACAAGCCTATCTTTGATGAAGAAATCGATGAGATCGACGTTCATGAGGATGACGAGTATGTTGACCCCGAGGGGGCGGTGTTCTTTATTGACAAACGTTTTGAGAACTTATATAATCCACCACCCCCTAACCGCGACTTAAATGTGAGGATTTTTAGCGCGACTAATTTTGAATTTGACACGCCAAATATTTTCGACATTATTCAATCGGGTTTTCATAAAGAGTTTAAAAACGATGAAAAAGGAAAAGATTTTAAAAATGTTTTAAAAGATTTTTCTACGTGTTTAACTCCGTCATCACATCGTTTTATGAGTGCTACCACCTCGTCTACTCCTTTTGACGACGGTTGGTGTGGTTTTAGTGTGGGGGAAGCCCCAAATGTTCCCTCACATTTCTCCACCGAGGACGAGATTTACGATCCCGGAATTGCTTGTAAAGGGAAATCTCGGTCTTCCACCGATGCAATAAATGGAAAATCTTTTCGTTTGCTTGGTGTGAGTCTACCTCGAGTAGCTCATATGTTTGACTTACCCATTGCCCCACCTTTCTACTTCTCATCTATTTTCTTCTACCCCATTGGGTTTCGTGTTGAAGTAGCGTTGTTTCGTCTTCCATCCGAAAACGAGGACGCTATCTTTGACCCCGGTATACGTGTATCGGGTTTTTAAAGTACTCCACATACTTTTGGGCCTTGTTTATCATGTAAGCCCCACCAAAAATGACCATACCAAGATTATCCCTAAATGATCACATTTATGGGGATTCGAGTCGAGCTTTTGACTTGGTTATCAAAAACAAGGTGCCTCGTGGGGGATTCTCATGCTTATCCTTGTAAATATTATCGCTTTCTTAGTTAATGTAACGAGGGGACTTGTGCTCTTCCAACCTTTGTTCCTTGGTTGTTTGTGATTGTGATTTATTAGGTTCATGGTCATCATTGAAGCCTCTCGTGTTCGTTTTACGGATCACTCGAGCTTCAATCATTGCCTTTGGAGATTCCGATATCCGATGATATCCTTTTATGTTCTAACGTTTATCTTATTAGAATAATTCATAAACGGCTTTTAAGTTATTCATTTTACCCTTTCCATGCTCGAGATTAAGCATTCGACTTCGTCTCTAGTATGGGGGTGTTTACACCCCTAGACTCGAAACATTGAGGACAATGTTTAGTTCTAGTATGGGGGGTGAGTAGATACTTCACCTTGCTCACGTCACCACGCAATCCAATATTCATCTTTTTGTTATCGTTTTATGCAAAATAAGGCTAAAAATGGCCAAATTTTAAAAATTTTCTAGTTTTTCATAAGTGTTTAAGACACGAATGTAGGTTTTCCGATGGTGAGAATGAGAGTAATTTTTGACTCGACCGTACGTGTTGAGCACTTAGCTTCGATTCCTTAACTTTTTAGGCTAAGTCTCTTAAATGAGGACGAGAAATGATAGAGTTATTTATAAGTCTTGTAATCGTCACGATCTTATGTGTAGTAATTATTAGCTTATTCTCCCCACGCTTTTGCATAATAAATTGTTAATAAATATTGATTTGGCGGTTTAGTCACTATTGTTGGTTTCTAATTTGTTTTGGTAGCTTCCATGTAATTAAATTGGGAAAATATTAAGGTATCGCCAACGTCACGGTTTTGAAGTATTGGCACCCGAATAATCGAAAGCTTCACCTAATAATAAGATTTCAAGTGCTCACCTAAATTAAGCAAAAATTTGAAGCTCACAAGGCCGAAAAATCTATGCCCAAATTGAAAGTGAATCAAGCCTTAATCTTCGAAGCTTTAAAGATCCAAAATTCGCTTTAGCGTGAGGATATACGTCTTTGGCTAATAAAACCACCGATGAGGCGGATAATAAAAGGCAAGGCAAGACCGAAGTCATAATAAAAGCTTCATGGCGAAGTTGAATAAAAGATGGAGGTAAACCAAAGATAATAAGGCCCTTCCGTTAGGGGGCGTATAAAAGTCTTGGTAATAAGTCTCATGTTCAAAACTGTTATAAAACCGTGTTTATCGATCCTTCTTGTTGACTTAATTTTTTGACATCGTTGTCTATTAGGATGAATTATTAATTTAATGATTTTGGTTACACCGTTGAGTTTCTATTTTTAGACTTAACCTCTATTCACGCATAAGTCAATAATGTATCCTCGTGATCATTAAGACAAAATAAAATATAAGAGATACCAAGTAGGAATAAGGGAGTTTAGGTTCGTATTTAACACTCATGAGTAGTGATCGTGTTGCTAACTTATAATAACAATGATCTCGTTACACGCTTAGCATGGAATTCGGTGAAAATCGAGGACGACGAAATTATTTCTAACGAAGAATTCACGTGTTCTTGTTCTATGATCCCAAAAGTCACTTAATCGTGATGAAAACAATACATAATGTCTAAAACACGTGTAGTAGTTCATTTAAATTTATGTCTTGAATAAAAGTCATCATAAAATGAATTTTGGAAGTGCTACGATACTTAATTCTAGCATTGCGTGGGGACAAGACAATGGTTTAGTATGGGGGAGTGATGAGACTGTATTTATACATAGTCTCATCGTCCAAATCGGGCTTAAAATGTATTAAATATCATCAAAATACCCAAAAATATGCCTGTGTTTGTTCATTGTGTATTTGAGGTACGGATATCGTGAATTCACCAAATGATCACAAGAATCAAGCAAAAACGAACACGGGAAACGAAGCCGCACAAAGAACCGGACCCGAATCAAGATTTTCCTTTGAAGTCCTTGAAGTTTGAAGAATTGGCAAGAATGGTCCCTCTACTTTTGAAGAATTGTCATTTTAAACCCTTGTAAAAACTCAAAATTAGTTATGGGTCCCTAAAATGATGATAATGTGCAAGAAAAAACCTTGAAGAATGCAAAAGTTGCATTATGAGTCCTTGATTCAAAGTTGTTAACCCTTGTGCCATTTTTAGCAAGTTGCCTAAAGTTATTATAAGGGATTTCAAGTTTAGAAGCTGTTTTATACTAAATGAACAAGTTTGGGAGTTCAGGGACTATTTGCATCAAACACACAAACATATCCCAGCCAACCACGTGCTGTCACGTCGCCCCCACTAACACCACCAGCCAATCACCATCTCACTACTGTCCACCTCATTTTCTACTTAAATTATTAAACAGAATTTTAATAATTCAGTTTAATCTTGGAGGCAAACAAGTTATTTAAATGTAATCTTCCCTAAAACAGATTTAAACTCACCCTATTCACTAAACCATCATGAACGAACCCTAATTCCCATATCCTTAATTACCCGATAATTAACCCCCAAACTTTCCAGAACAGTGATTAACAACCACCTCACTTAAACCCAACCCTCAAAACACCCTCACATGGGTTATGGACCCCACCTTGTACCTCCCCTGCCCCATCACTTTCTTCCCCAATTCCAAAAACCGACCAAATGAACAGCTCTCATTCAAACCTTGCTCCCAAAGCACAAACGAACGCTCCAAGATCAAATTTGCAAGCTGGCTATGTCAACATCATCACATGGACGATTTGACCAAGACTTTTCAAAGGGCAGATTGGGAATTCCTAGAGCTAGGGTTTCTCCTTTGTATTTTTTAATCAGTATTCTACAATTATCCTAGGAGTAGTATAAAAAGAGGACCAACATGTGGTATCCCTTTTTGTTCCAGATTTTTTTGTAAAAATTTTTGAGTTAATGAATATTTAAAGTATTGCTTTTAACCTTTCAAAAAGTCTGAGTTCCACTTTTTATTTACTGTTTTAGTTTAATTTGTCAGTTAAAAAAACGTTTTTCATCCGACTGGTTTCCAAAAGTTGTTGAGTCAAGGACACTTGCTCACCTTCTTGTTGCTTACTGTTTAGATTATATAAGCTTATAAAGCTGCTTGGTTGACACCCAAGCAGTTTTGTTAAGCTTGTATAAGCTAATTTTTCTTATTTTAGTCAAGTTTGGTTTTCAAAGGTTATTTATTGTTTTTTTTCAGAAATATGTTTTTCAAGGTTGCTTATTGTCATTATTGGTAACCATACCTGCATCATAAGCTCATATAAGCCTGACAAGCTTATATAAGCTTATTGTGTTTGGTTTTATTCTGTTTTCTTTTTTTTCTTAGCAGGTTTCCATTTCATCAAGATTTGAAGATATTTGGGGGTGTTTGGGACTGCTGTAGTCTCCACCTTTCCATTTCTCTACATCAACATCCTTCCATAAGCTCCCATAAGCTCAACCAAACACCTTTTGAAGGCATCAGCCCAGGTATTAGGCTTGAACCCCAAATTGGTCTTGTTTTTTAGTATTTTGTGAATTTTATGGTGATTTGTGTAGAATCTGTTCTTTGGTTAGTTTTCTTGCTTGATTCTGCTTTTATATGATCTATATGCATGTTAGGTTAAGTTAGATTAGGGTTGGAGTTAGTTTGAATGCATTTGCTTTGGTAAAATTTTGTTAGCAATTATTAAGGGGTGTTTGGATCTGAATATTAAGTGCAATTTGTGACAGATTTGATCTTGTAAACATTTCAATCACACTCTAAATAGTTGTTATAGTATTATTGGTACTTTGTTTTCTTAGTTTGGTAGGTAAATTTACACTTGGTATGCTCTAAAATTTGCAAAACTGGCATAAAATTCAGTAGGCCCTTAATTGACTGATTTTTGTTAATTTTGCTCACCAATACTTGCTCATTGTTAGATAATAGACTAAACTAGGGTTGGTTATCAGTTTTATGTGACTTGGATGGATTGTGTACAAGTTGTGAGCATGTGAAACTCATTATTGTGCCAAACACATCAACAAACAGCCCTAGGCCACTTTTCTGTTTATCAGTGACTGTATTTATGCCTTTTGTGTGTAATTCTTGTGAATAGCTTGCTGTTTTTACTGTTTAATCTGACTCCCTACAGTCCATTGAGTGTAGGGGTGCCCTTGTTTCCAAGTAAAACTCAAAATCATAGAAGCTACAAGCTCCAAAAGCACCTGATCAGGTTTTTAGTTAAGTCAGTGGGAACCAAGTTCCCACTGCTAGTGGAAAAGTTTCCACTGCTTCACTACTGGACAAACAGCAACTAGATGTCACTTTCAGTTTTCTTCATTTTTTGTCTTTGGTGCTTTAAAATAGGTTTTAGGATTTAATTTTTGTTTCAATATTTTTCTTATTTTATTTTGGATTTTTCAGTTTAATTTATTTTCCATTTACTGTTCATTTAGTATTTTTTGCATTAAATAGCTATTTTAAATTACTTTTTAATTTCTGTTTTTGGCATTTAGTGTAAAAAATCATTATTTTCAGTTTTAAAATTTTTGTTATACTTAGAAAAATATTTTAAGGTTTTTAGTTTAAAAATATTTTACTGTTCACTTTTTAATTATTTTTTATAATTAATTTAGCTTAATTAGGGTTTTAATATTAAATTGTTTTGTCTTTTAGTGCAAATTTTTACTTTTTTCAAACTTTTTCAATTTTCTACTGTTCATTAGTGTAATTTAGGATTTTTAAAATTGTCAAATCATTTTTGGCATTATTTTATTATTTTTTATGATTATTTTAGTTTAAAAATAGTTTTTAGTGTTTTAAAAATAGAAAAATAGTTTTAAAATTTTAGGAAAAATACTTTTTAGTCTTTAAATAATATAAGTGAGTTATTAGTTCAATAAAATAATATTTTGGACATTTTGTTAATTATATTTAATTTTAGGGCTTTAATTAGCATTAAAAATTGAATATTTAATTAATAAAAGGTTTTAAAAATTATTTATTGGATTTTTATCCTTATTTATATTATTTTAGACTTAGTTTAATCTTTTAATTAATTTTTAGGTTTAATTTTTAATTTCGTCACGTTTTACGTAATTACGTCATCGTTTTACGTCGAATCGTCGTAGTGTAACCGTAATCGTAGCTCGTCTTTACTTTTTCTCTTCTCAACCAAAAATGTCACTAATCCAAACTTGATTTCATATATATTGGCACATTAATACACACACCTCCTTCGAGAACGAACCCGCATTTATTCGGTTTTACGTTTTTCCTAAAGCGTATAACTTAATACTTGCCATTCATACGCGTTTTTCCTAAAACGTGTACGAAAAACCTACATCAGAAAGCAACGATGGTGCGATTCTTAATTGAATCAAACTTATTCCAGGAATCTGAATTGACAGCTTCAATCATGCGGATAAACTTATCCAAATGATTCACTCTTACCACGATGTCTGCTTTGAGACGATCGGGTAACAAGAACAGGCTAGTACAACCGCAAAACCCTGTCAAGAAGATTATTAATTGAATTTATCTGTCACATATATGGTTTCTAATATTGTCTAACGGTCTTCACCAACCAGAGGTAAAGCTAACGAATCAGGGCAAATGACAAAGCCATTTCGTCCGTGTGTATGTTTAATGCTAACTGTCTTAAGGAGCGTAACAAGAAGGTAGGGTCGCGGTGTCTTATCTGAAAAAGAAGTCATCTCCACATGCTCATACTCAATGTTAAAAACTTTAAATAATTCAAGAAAGAAAAAGATCAAGTCTTCCTATGTATCAATCTCTAAATCATTCAAGAATCCAACAAAGTATGAGTATGTCGGTTCAGAAGTCACAACTTCATATAGAGGAAAAAGTCACAAGTGATGAATTCACAAGTTCAAGGCAAAGAAACATGCTCTAGCCTAGGTTCAAAGATCACGTCAACATATTCACTAGAAAAAGAAAGAAAAGAAAAGGACTGTGATCTCAAGACAAGCATAGTATGCTAGTTTTAAATCATTGTAACTTGGAGTGACCTCCCTTAGGGGGGATATTGTTAGAAATATGTTTTTATGTATTTAAAAGGATTACTCACTCCAATGCTATTTATATGTAACTGGCTCGTACTTATATAAGTTAGTTATTAAACTAACTATGCCTAAGCTTATGCTTAACCCAAGCCGTGTAAAACCCATGACCATAGGTCATGGGTATATAAACCCTCTCCACACATGAAGAGGGTGTTGGTTCATTCACATTTTACACATAGTAATAACACTTTCTCTTTCTAGTTTCTCTCTCTCTCTCTCTCTCTCTCTCTCTCTCTCTCTCTCTCTCTCTCTCTCTCTCTCGCATAAATCTACACTTATTATATCAAGTTGCAAAAGAAACTAGTCAAACACAAATATAGGTTGGATGAAGGCAAGTCGTCGAGACGTATGATATTTTTATGTTTCTTTAATTCTCATATATTTTTTTACTTTCCTAATGTTTTTTTATTTCGTAATGTTTTTTTATTTCGTAATGTTTTTTAAGTATTGTAATTTGTATTTTTAATTATGAATGAAATGAATTATTGCTTAATGAAGTAACCTATTTGCTTAAGGGGTTTTATGGAAAATAAGAATTGAGTGGTGTTATGGTAAGAGGTGTGGTGTTATTGTTGGTGTTATATTGATGTGACACTAATGTGATATTAATGTGGTAACATTTTTTTATGTTACTATGTTATGACACTTAATGCTCTTATGATTTTTATAAGAGAGCTACTTTCAATTTAAAATTTTAGATTTGTTATCCACCACTAACTTGGCATAGTTTATAGGGTTAAAGCCATAAATTACCAACGAACTTTACTTTTTTTCTCGATGTTACAAGTATGGAACATAAAATACTTATATAGCCATTGAAACTTGTTGATACCGGCTATTATTATGAACGTGAAAATATTATATTCCACGTCAAATTTTTGCCCACGTGGCATTGACTTTTATTGACTTATACAAGTCATGGCTTCATCTTCCTTAAAAGTTATAAATTGGCAAATAAAACTAAAATCCCTTTCTTTTTTCTTGCTGTGCAAAAATTATGAATTTGTTTAAATTGAAAAAAAAACATAAATCATAGGAAATGAAAAACCAAAGCCAAAAAATAGAACTATCATACCCACTTAACTAGCCTACGATGGTGTAATAATTGTGAGACATTTAACTAGCCTACGGTGGTGTGCGGCTACGATATAATCTTCCCAAATCATTTTCAGCGAGCAGTAGTTTGGCCAGTCTATTACCACCAAGCTTGCTTTAAGTATAGAAATTGTAATGCACTTCATTGGAAGGGCATGATAGAGCGCCACATTCCACAGAAATATCACCGCTATACTCCTAGAAAACACAACAGGAACTACCATGCCATTCTTCGTATCGCCGAAAAATATCACCGCTAAAGCCATTTAACTGACATGTTCCCTCGTCATCAGTTGACCCTTGCTGGAGCTCTTGAATCTAACTTCACTACAAAGATTTAAGTGTCACTTATGATAGATCTGATTATTAGGAATTTTATGAATGTTTTTCTTTTGTGATTTTTGTTAGCTCTCATCATCTTCATCATCCATGTTGATCTCGTCTTCGATGTAGATTGTGAAAAAGATTATATCAGTGATAGAGTATGGGTGATGGGTGATGGGTGATGAGTGATGATGGACGATGTATATTGAGTGGTTGGAAAAAACCCAACTAATAAAGATGGGTCAAGTGATTTGGAATTTATTAAGCCAGCTGGAAAAAATATGACCGGTAGAGAGAAGTGAGGTGTAGGTATTCGTACTTGAAACTCGGTTACTGTAGGTCACATTTTAAAATGTTTGTAGTTTTAGAAAATTAAAAAGTTCATTAACTATATAAGTATTTTATGTTCTATATTTCTAATATCAAGGAAAAAAAGTAAAGTTCGTTGGTAATTTATGGCTTTAACCCTAGTTTATAACATCATTATATAATAAATATTTTCGCTAATAAAAGTTATATAGTATACAATCAAAAATACCCATGTCACCAAAAAAGTAAACAATAAAACATGTAACTCTAACGTTAACACACACGATGGCAAAAAAACTCTATAACATCAAACAATGATGCAGTTTAACATATTATAGCAGCGCCAAATAACAAATAAAATTTATAATGTGTTATACATCACTGTATACCGTGCTCTTTAAACGGGTGCAAAATATAAAAACATATTTGCTTTATTTAATTACAAAACTCGAAATCGTTCATTTGACAATAAACATACACGCTTTATGAAAAAACTAGTAATGTAGTAAGTTTTCTTGAATATTGATCTAAGGACGCGATATTAATTTAGTAATTCATTTATATTCTTTGACCACAAGGTATCTTGAACTATAGTTTAAGTCTTCTTCAAAAACGCTATTTGATGGCTCGTGACCATAATGTATTTTGTGTTTTTGAGTGTTAAGTCGTCATCATCACATTATATGAGCGCAGAAAAGTAGTACAAGACTTACACCATCGCTCGTGTTTTCGAGTATTTTTTTCGTGTTGTGAGAAAAAAAACAAAAGTTGACAACACCAAAAATGTTGGTATTACTCAGTATTCTAACGTAGGGATGCAAAACAGTCAAGTTTTTATCAAGCAACTCGAGCTCGAGTCCAAGATCAACTTGAACGAGCCAAGATTTTATCGAGCTCAATGTCACAGAGTCATCCTTTAGAGCCCGCGTGGCGTCCTTCCACCAATAAGGACCAGCCATCCATCTCGCGTATAATCGCGTATAACAGAGGTTCACTGGTTTCGTCATGTCTTGGACTCATCAGGGGAGATGCCCCAACTCCCAACCAGTGTAGTGCTATATTGAGTCTCTACTCGTGGCACGTACTACACCCTTACCGTTGGGGTACTCCAACAAGATCAAGAGGAATAAACCATGAACCCTTGCATTCATGTGCGCCTTTGATTGTAGGTAAATTATACATGTTTTAGAAAAAACGTGTATAATCGGCAAGTATAATCGATACGGTTTAGGAAAATCGTGAAAACGAATAAATGCGGGTTCGTTCTCGAAGGAGGTGTGTGTTGTGTGCCAATAAAATAAAACAATGTTTGGATTAGTGATCGTTTTTGGATGAGAAAGATGTAAAAATAAAGACGAACTACGCTAAAAACTATGCTACGACGGTTAAAACGCGAAATCGTAAAATTCAACAAAAACCGAAACTACTCTAAAAATCACCAAAATTTTAAACTAAGTTAAGAAAAATTTAATTAAAACAAAAGTGAAAACCAAAATTTCCAAAACTTTTTAATTAATATATATGAAGCTACGACGAAAATTAAACGTATACGTAAAAACGTAAAACGTGACGAAAATAAAAATTTAATCTAAAAATTAATTAAAACTCAAAAGTCTAAATAATATAAATAAGAATAAAAATTCAATAAATAAATTTTATAACTTATTATTAATTAAATATTTAATTTTAAATGCTAATTAAAGCCCTAAAATTAAATATAATTGACAAAAAGTCCAAAACTTTATTTTATCAAACTAAAATATGACTTATATTATATAAAAACTAAAAAGTATTTTCTACAATTTTTCAAACTATTTTTCTATTTTTAAATAGCTAAAAACACTTTTTAAATGAAAATAATAATAAAAAATAATAAAATAATGGAAAAATTATAAAATCTTTTTGCAAAATCCTATTTTAACTAAAAGTAACAGAGAAAAATGAGAAAGTTAAAGAAAACTAAAAAAATGGCTAAAAACAAAAGTACCCCAAAGTATTCCAAATTTGGAGTACTTATGTGTTGTCCGATATATCACCAGAGAAAAGTGTTGTCCAATATCTGTGTTGTCCGATATCAGACAACACTAAAAAACAAAAAAAAATGACCGTTCTCGGACAACAAATAGAAAAGTTGTTGTAAGATTTTTTGGCTGTATCGAGCTCGTTTTTACTTGTTTTGAGCTTGTAAATCGATGTTTTTGGGCACAAACGGCACCCCCACAAGCATGGGCTTGTGGGGAGTCAAGATAAACACAAATACACCAAAAACAAACACAATTAAACGCCCTACACACCCATAGATCGGTCAATCTAGAAAAACTATGCAGAAAATATGATTTTGTTGAACTGGTATGCAATAACAGTAAGCTTCAAAGGCCTACACAAGCTTCAATAAGCTAACCTACTAAAAACCAATAACCATCAGATCTAACCTAACCCTATTCCATCCAAATTCTCAAATTTCAAGTCCTAGATCACTAAAACAAAGCTATAGCAGTCTATTGTGATAATTATTCAGATTTGGGAAATTAACATGCAACTTCCATTTTTTACATTACAAACTTGAAACAAATTGTAAATAACTTCTACCTAAGACTATTAGAGAATGTTCAAACACATTATAACATACAAATGAGACACATCATGCACATAATAAGCATATCCAAACACCCCTTAATAGGCCTGCTATGGATAGAATAGGGGGCTGTAGGTCTAAAGCTCCTACAGTGAGTTTCTACAGCTATGTAAACCACCAAAAACCCATAAAATCCTAAATACTAGGTAATATACACCCTATAAACTAACTTTCACCCAAATTCCAAGTCACCAAATCATAATAACCACGATCACAATAGCCTACTATCTAGATTATGACACAAAACCAAAGAACACACTTTTTTGGATTTTAAGATTTAGAGAAAATTAAAGGCCGATTAATTCTATGACTAGCCTCGAAATGGTGATGCAACAAAGCCAAACCCATAATTATAACCTAGTGACTAAAAGTTCATAACTCCAAACACTAGTTCTTGAGCATAAAATGAAATTTAACAAAGTAAAACTGAATTTTAAGCTATGATAGATAAAAGTAAATGTAAGGACAAGTAAACAAGCAACAAGGAAGGACAAATAAGCAACTAAAACAGTTCAAATATACATAATAAGCAAAGAGCACATAAGCTATTATAATTTATGACATAGATGTAAAAAAGGGAAAGGAACATTACTTGCATTGAGTCTAAGGGCATATGACCCTCAGCCTAGTCTTACTACAAGAGTCACTCAGATCCTTCTTTTTTTCAGCTTATCATATATTCAAAACAGTTTATCACTTGGGCTTAATTCTGCAAAAATCAACACATCTACACATCTACACCTTGTAATCTACTTCAAACCTGCAAAAGGTTAAGCAAACACACAAAGGACAAAGAAATAGCATAACAATAAGCTCAATAAGCTCAACTTATTGAAGCTTATTGCTATAGTAATAAAAATGTTTAAGGAAAAAAGGAAAAAAAAACTTTTGAAAGATATAAAATCCTTTTGAAATTCAGAAACCAACAAGAAATTAACAAAAAAAAGGCTATGTATATCTTACTTGTCAAATGAGATATACACGCCTCTTAATTCTGGATCTCCAAGGAACAAAAACAATAAAGCTTTTCTCCTTGAATAAACTGAAAAATAAAACTTTCACAAATAATTTAAAGCTGACAGAAAATTAACATTCTTCAATAACCTTGGATCCAAAACCTAGTTGTCAGTTAAGTTTGAACCAAGCTTATCCAACAATGGTTCTCAAAAATTTAAGCAATTTCTTGAAAAAACTTTTGATAAAACAGAAAAATTTAAATTAGCAAATAATCTAAAAGATGGAAAAGTAAGTAAATCTAAAGACAATGGAACTCAAATCTGCTTTTTCATTAAATTGCATAAATCTTTACAAAATAAGAAAAACCAAAATTTTGAACAAACGTAAATGATGCTACAACTAAGCCATTTATATACATTGATAGAAGGAACTAGAAGCCTAAAACCCTAATGATAATCTTCCAATCTTGCTCTGTGAAGATCCGAATCTTAGATGGCATCTTTTGAAATTCAAACTTGGTCTTTGGTAGACATGTGATTGAGTAGAGTACTGGTTAATCTTGGACCTTTAATCTTGTGTGGTGAACACGAACTTGAATTTGGTTCATTGATTTTTTGCCATATCACATGGGTTTCTTGTGATTCTTTGTCTAGATTCGAGATGTGGGGTAGGTTGATAGTGATGGGAAAGGTAAAACGTGATTAGGTATTTAGGGTTATGTTTAAGGTGGATTGAAAATGGTGGCTGAGATGGGATAATAAGAACCCTAATCTTTTTTTTTTCTTTCTTTTTTTTTACGTCTGATAATAAACCAAAAGACAAAAGATAGAAGTTGTATGTGATGGGTAAATGGTTAAAATGAATTGGGTTAGGTATTTTGATGTTGGCAATAATGACCCCCTGTCTTCCAAAACTAGTGCGTACAAAGATTTCGGCTTTCATACTTCCATTTCCTTTGTTATGAAATATTGCCAAATTGCAATAGGAGTCCCTCTAATTTGTATAGTCATAGAACAAGGGCTAATCATGGACATTTGTGAATCTTCAAAGACCAATCATGTAAAATCTTGAAATATTAGGGACCCAAATGTAATATTTGAGATTTACAAGGGTATAATATTGATGTGATCGTGATAGTATATGTGATAATTAGATACGTTATAGGATAAATTAGAACTTTACCTTTAGGAAAAAGTAATAGACTAAAATTACTAAAGACGAATTCAATTAAACACGATGGTGAACCAAGTTCGTTGTACACGAAGATCTTATGAATTTGAGACGTTTTGTATCGATTCGGACAATTGATTCAAATTGGTTTCGGTTTTTAAACTAAAATTAAATCCTACAAATTTACTACCTAATTTTATCCTAAAGTGCATGAATCGTTCCCCATATATTTAATCTAAAAGACAATTATTAGGAATTAAAACTATTTTAAAAATTTAAAACTACTTAAAAATCTATTAAAAATTAATCTATTTAATTAAAATAACTTTTACACTATTTTTAAATCTATTTATGAGATTACTCTATTTAAAATCTAAATTAGTTAAAATCTAATTATTTAAAAACTAATTCAAAATGACTAATAAAATTTCTAAAAAATAACAAAACATTTTTTTTCATTTTGTTTTCTATATATTTATTATCTATTTAATAAAATTAAATATGTGAAACTAATTTAAACTAAGTAATTAACTTAAGTTAACAAACTGCCAGAAACAATGTGACTATATTAACTAATTTGACCGAAAGTAAAATCAAAAGAGCAGTTAGCTCAAATGGTTATATCACTTGGCCCATGACCAGGAGGTCATGGGTTCGAGTCTCGTCAGAGACATATTTTGCGGATATAATTTTTTACACAATGAGAATAAAAGAAAATCACATGAGGTGACTTTTGTGGTGGAAAACTGGTCTGATAACTCAGATTTGAACTACCAGATTAAATTAATCTGGTAGCTTTTATTACTCAGCAAAATAAGAATATCAGTAATACTAAATTATAACAGCAAAGCTAGACAATAAATCAGCAAGTAAACACTTATATAGCAAAATGAGACCAATATCAGCTATAACAACTAATCATTCAGCAAAATTAGAAACCAGCAAAAGCTTATATAAGATACTCAAACTATCAAATACAGTTACCCTAAAATCCAGTTATAAACTACAACATGTAAATACTAATTAAACTAATATCAGACTTAAATTTCTAACAGCTATGAAGAAGGAACTAATAGCAATTTATGAAATCTCAGCTAATGACTGTTTATTCAGCAATGAATGACACAAATAAGGCTCAAATCAGATATGAAACTGATGAATAAACTCAGAGAAAAAAAACACAAGCTAGCAGACAATAAAGTGCAGGCCTAAAACGGAGCGTAAACAACACATGTAGCCAGTAGTCATCACAGATATAATCAAACTCAGCATAGATCACAACTCTAGCAGATTTAGATTACTAACTTGTCAGCAATTTAACAAATTAGTTATAAAAGATAACTGATTAAAACTCACAAGCTAAACTTGCTTCAAAATCTTATTAACTTCGATAAAATCAACAAAATCAGCAGACTAAAAAAAACTCAGTATAACCCAACATCTAGAATAGAATTAAATCGTACTAACTAAACATACTATCATTTAAACAAACTCAGTTGCTAAGTAAAACTATAAGCTTAGATATAAATCCAAGTTTAGCAGATTCAATCCATATATCAAAGTAGTAATAATAAAACACTTAGCAAATATCAAAAGGTGGTATAATAAGATACAAATTCACGAATTAAAATATCTAAACAGATTAAACTAAAAACATATAAATAAAACGGAGTTGAACCTTTTTGAAGAAATCCTTTGGGAAGAGGTGCAGCGCTGAGTTGACCTAGTAAATCTAATCAACACCACCCGAACCAATCACATCCTTCACGAACACCATAACTTCGAACAATACCCACCATTCGAACCACAAACAGATTACCAATATT
This sequence comes from Glebionis coronaria, assembly GCA_025667525.1. Classification (NCBI taxonomy): domain Eukaryota; kingdom Viridiplantae; phylum Streptophyta; class Magnoliopsida; order Asterales; family Asteraceae; genus Glebionis; species Glebionis coronaria. Next base: position 471,165 of record JANFOE010000446.1, on the reverse strand, counting down.
TGTTCACAGTTAACTATAACCTATCCAGTGGGGATAGATTTCTCCCAAATTTCACTTTTAATATTCAATCCAAACTATTATTTCAGCTTAGATCAAATACTTTCAATATAATATAAATTTAGATTAATAGAATCACTGTAATTAGTTTTAACAGGAAATAAAACTCACGAATAAATTTAACTCGAAATCACTTTTATTAATCGGAAAGATGATTACAAAACTAGTAAAATAAAAATACAATAAATTCTACATCTATTTTGACATTATAACTATAAAATAAAAAATGGGATGAAGATTACAATTATTTTGGGGGTTTTTATAGGCAACCCCCTAGCCCTTTGCTGAGAAGTTTGTTGAAGCCATCTTGAATCTTGGCCGTTGATGAAGCATCTTATTATTCTCTCTCTTCTTTGTTTTGATCTGAAGGCTGAGATGAGCCAACTAGCACACGGATCGCCAATGTGGCATCCGAGTGTGCTAGTTGTGCTAGTTTTGAGATGAGCTGGCTTCATTTAATTGGTGGAGTGATTGTTATTTGCTGTCACAGCCACTCATATGGTGTCACGTCGAAGATGCCTTCCACTTCTTCCTTCCGAAAACAATGGGGATTTGTTCTCCCTCGTGTGAATCACACGCTCCACATAAATCCCCCAATTTATTTATTGATTTATTGAATTAGGGTTTTGGGGGAATAGTGATTTTACAGGTTTATTTTGGGGTGAGGAAGAAAATACATAGAGAGTAACGAAAGCTTTTGTGGTGAAAAACGTGTGTGTGATAAATGAATGTTGACCAAGAAAAAGTTTAATAAACTTTATATAACTGTTCTTAGTTTTGTTGCCCAAATGGGCTTTAGAGTCCAAATACTCTTTCCAGTTTTACAAGTAACGAAATGAATTGGCTTGGCCCAATTTACTACACTCCATTCGTCCCTTTAAGTGTTTTTGGGCCTATTGGGCTTGGCATGAAGATTTTAGTTAACTTATTTTTCTAATGGACTTAATGGCCCATTAATCCAAAAGTAGGACCCACAGGCTCAACAATCCTTCATAAAGTTAAATCCGCTAAAATCGAGCTCGTTTTTGGCATTGTTGATCTTTTCTTCATTCTCGTGTCGTTTTTTGCCGATTTTCGTGAATTTGGTACCTACACACATCAAACAACAAAACAAATGTATATAATGCCCTATTCATGGTATTTATGCATTTTAAGCTCATTTTAAGATACAAATGATATGATTAAAATCACTCATATCAAACTCCCCTTGCTAAGCAATTGTCGTGTCCTCACGCAATGATAAAATAAAACACTAACCACACCATTATTTAACTTTTGACAACTTTATTTTGCAAAGACATAATGTATTGCTTTCATTATTTGAAAAATAACTTTTAGGATCATAAAACTCAAATAGATTCATCGTCCCCGACTTTTCACTTTTCCATGCCAAGTGTAAAAACAAGATCATTGTCAATCATAAGCCCCAAAATTAAAACAACTCATACAAGTAATTTGTGTTAAACTCAATCTCCTATTATTCCTAATTGTATCTCTAGATTTTATTTGTCAATCACCCAAAGGCTCATTTGACTTTATTTGATATTTATTAGTCCAAAAATGAAGGCAAGAACGGTGTAAACTCAACACTCAAAACCTAACCTCGACTTCAAAAACCGTTGTCACTAAAGAAAGCCCACATCAAGGATAACTTAACACGATTTGAGGGATAAATCCCCGGACCCGAAATTTGGCTAATAGGACTACTTAAAGCAACAATAAAACCTCCAAAGTCAATTATGACCTTATTAATAGAGTTAGCAACAATTACATCATATCACCTTGTGGCTCTTTAAGATGCAATTGTGCTCCTTATTTAAAATCCACACCCTAAGGCTCATTGGACAAAAATAAGGGAATTAACATCACCATCCCACCTTATGACTCATGATGATGAAGCAATTTTTATTCAACACGTCCCATTGCCATACACCCTAAGGCTCTAATGACAAGGTTAGTGCTACATGACTCCCACCCGAAGGCTCCTAGAGAACATGTTTTTATTTATTCTTCTTTATTAATATGATATTTATAGTAAGCCAAATTTCCGCAATCCCATGATCAAAAGTCCATGACACTGACCCCCTTAATGTGTTTCACTTTAATTACAAGGGAAGAAAAAGAAGGAGTTACGAGTTAAGATATCAAGCCTAAACCGCTAAAAACTTCATTTATTAAGCAATTACTATTCAAGCGTGGAAAGTAAATACGAGGAGATTAAATCAAACACAAAAATACTTACACAAAGAAGAATTGATCTTAGAAACTTATGATTGAACTATATCATCTCTTGTTCTCCATATTGTAAAATTTCAAAAATGGATACTTAGCCTATTAAATCAAAGTTTTGGGTTTTCAAGTCATCTATAGGATCTTGCATCTTCTAATACTTTTTCAAGTTTTAGAATTTGCGTTTTAAAGTTCCCTTGATAAACGACTTTCTAGGATCAATTATAGGATCTTGCGAAAAGTTCTTGTTCTTAATCCGTATGAATTAAGACTTTCGTGTTTTAGAGCTCCCTATATAAAAGCCTAGCAAAACTTAATTTAAATACGTTAAGGAAAAGCTAAGGTAAAAACCGAGTCGAGTCAAAAACTATTTTTATTTTCACCAACGGAAAGCCTACATTTGTGTCAAAAGCACTTATTTTCTTTTAAACTTAAAATTAACACAAAAATTTTAAATTTTTTATGAAAAACGAAAAAAACAATTACGTTTAGACACGACAAAAGCAATTGCAAGCGATTATATTGATTGACTCCCCCATGCTAAAACCAAACATTGTCCTCAATGTTTCTTAGCTCAAGAGTAACACCCCCTTGCTAAAACACGAAGAGTCTAATGCAAAATCCTAACATGGTAAGAGCACGCAAATCTATAAGTCGTTTATTAGTTAAGCCTCAAGATAAAATGTTAGTCGATAAAAATCAAAGGATAGAGAGTGTGCCCCTTTTTGGCAATCAAAGATTGGAAGATCAAGTGGACCGGCAAAAACCGAACACGATAGTCTTCAATGATTAGGGTCATACCTAAGATTCACAACACAACAAAACACGAGCACGAGCTTGAAAGATCAAGTCTTATTAATGTTAGAAAATAGAAAGAAGATAGAATGTATGGGACTCCCCCACAAGGCACCTCATTTTTGTTAACCGAGTCATGAGCTCGACTCGATCCCCGCATTCATTGGTCCTTAGGGAAAGTGGTGAAAACCGGCATATTGGAATAGAATCCAACATAAAGCACGATGCCGGGGTCAAAGATCTCATCCTCGTTGTCGGATGACAAACGAAAGGATAAAACTCCAACACAAATCTCTAAAAAGAGATGGTAGTCACAAATCACGAAATGGATGTAGGCTCCCCGAGATAAACTCGCACCAAGATGATCAAAAAGTCTTTCAATTATTGCATCGGTGAAAGGCCGAGATTTCCCTAAATCAACGATTCCGGGGTCGAATACCTCGTCCTCGGTGGAGAAAGGAATAGACAACACGGTGTCGTCCCCCCATGCTAATCCAAAATCACGTGAAGCACATGGTAATGGAGTAGTAAAAGTCTCAACCATAGTGGTTTCAACTTGCAAGACTTTGTTGACCTTATCACTCTTATGAATGTGAACAAAGGGGTCATGGTACTCAAAATGAGTCGCATGAAAAACCCGCACATTAAGATCAAAGCGAGTGGGAAGGATAATTGGAGCAAAGGTAAGTTCTCCCTCCGGGTCAACATTATCATCATCATAAATCGGGTGATCAAACCAAGAATCTTCATCACCGTCATTAGACTCTTCCTCAAATTCCGAAGGAATTTCTATATAAAGAAACTCATCAACCTCCTTCAAGAGAAGTTCATCATCACAAAGGTTGTAAGATGTAGGAAGTATGATGCTCTCAAAATCCTCTTGAAACAATGGATTACTGTTCATTGAAGCTTCAAAGAGAGGATTTGAGTAAGTCACAAAAGTGTCGTCATTCTCGTCATCACAAGAAATATCCGACAAGGTATCAAGTGTGTCACACTCGGATACAAGATCATCATTCTCATTAAAAGGAAATTCATCGGAGAATTCCTCAAGAATGGTAGGTAAATCATGAGAAACACGCTCGATCTCGAGATTGGAAACGTCTTCACTTCCCCGTGGAAGTGGATCAATGATAGCAAAAAGTTCATTGGCGAACTTATCGAATGAATAGTCACTAACCTCACTCGGTGTGAAGTTAGGAATCAAAGGCTCTTCAAATGAAGATTGTGCCTTAGGAACATCAATTTGGTCCTTCGAAGAGAGTGAAAATGAGTCCATTTTTAATGATTTTTCAATTAAAGCAATATCACTCTCGGGATCAAAATTCTCACTATTAAACTCACTAGCATCAAATGGCGCACTTAGGTATTCATCAATTTGTTTTTTAATCTTAGAACTATCATCCTCGTGTGGAGTGAGTGGAGATGAGGTAAGATTACAACATGATTCAACAAAACAAGCATCTTCCTTTAACTTTTCTTCATTACAAAATGAGGTTTCCAAAATTAGAAAAACACCTTTATCAAAGAGAGCTTTCTTATTACTTTCAATAGTCTCGACATGTTTAACACTTTCCACTTTCTTAGAAACAAATCTTGGAATCTTTTCCGGTTTAAAAATAATACTTTTATCCCCATAAAACAATTTAATCTCCTTTTTCCTCATATCAACTTGAACATGAGCCATGCACAAAAATGGTCGTCCTAAAATGATAGGCACACGAGGATTGGTCTCATAATCAACTATAGCAAAATCGGCTAAATACAAAAACTTTCCCACTTAAACAATGACATTTTCCGCTATACCAACCGGACGGGTGGTGGTACCATTAGCAAGCTCAATGATCATTCGAGTGGTACTAAGTTGTGCATAGTCAATAGTTTTCCAGATGGCTAGGGGCATTAAGTTAATGCTAGCTCCTAGATCGGCTAGGGCTTTGCATACCACAAGCTCATTGAAAACACAAGGTATCAAGAATTGACCCGGATCTTTATATTTCTCGGGAAAGAAATCAAAGAAAACCGAGGTACTAATCACATTTAAAGTAGCCTTGGTGATATCAAGAAAAGTTTCCTTAGGTGGAGGATTAAACTCAATCACTTCAACTTCTTCCAAATTATCACAATCATCATAAACGGTTATGGCCTTAAGCTCTCCCTTCGGGTTTGGAATGGTATTAATAGGTAAGCAACCCGAAGAAGATGATGGTTTGGACATAAATCCCTCAAACATCGAAAGCAATTTATTTTGACCTTGTTCCAAACTTTGTTGCATACGATTGTGACTTTGCTCTAATCTTTGCTCAAAACGGTTTCGGTTTTGTTCAAGTCTTTGTTGATTAAGCTCAATCTTATTATTTTGCCCTTTAATCGTATTTTGAAACTCATTTTTCAAAGTTGCCATTTGTCCTTGAATGTTATTTTGAAAAGCTTTCAAATTTGCCTCATTCGTTTTAATGTAGCTTGACAAATCATTTTGGTTATTGCTTTGAAAACCTTGATTGTTTTGATTAGCATTAAACCCATTTCCTTGATTGTAATTCCCTTGGTTACCACGGTTAGAATTGTTCCCATTGTTTCCATTGTTGTACCTATTTTGAACCGGTGGAAAACCCGGTGGAGCAACATGATTTTAACGAGGAACTTGACCGTTGGAGCCATAAGTTCCTGTCGCGGCAAAAGCACTAGCTTGATCAAACCCCGTGGTTGAACAAGCATAATTAGGATGTGCTCCACCACATGATACACAAACATTCTCAACCATATTAATCGATCCATGAGGATTCTTCCTAAGCTCATTCAAAATCGTGTCAATCTTAGAGTCCAATCTAGCAATCTCGGGATTAAATGAATTCACATTGGAAACACCCGGTGTGTTTTGTGAATATTGTGCTCTAGACTTATTCTTAATTATACCCCACGCGTCTCTCGGAGTTTTTCTTAAAAGATTACCACCCGCGGCGGCATTTAAAGAATCTTGTTCAATCATATTAAGCCCATTATAAAAAGTATTGATTTGGTGCAATTCCGAGAAACCGCGGTGTGGAAATTGTCTTAACAAATCTTTAAATCTTTCCCAAGTAACCCCAAACAATTCATGCACTTTTTGTTCAGATCTAGTGATCTCGTTCTTAAAGTGTGTTGTTTTAGATGGTGGAAAGAAATAATTCATGAACTTAGATACTAAATCATCCCATGTCAAATCGAACCCGGTGGTTCTTTCTCATACCAAATCTTAGCGTTACCCTCGAGCGAGTACAGAAAAAGCATGAGCTTAATCGTGTCATTCGACACATCTCTAAACTTGAGAGTCGAGGTAATTCGAAGAAAATTCTGAATGTGAGAATGCGGGTTATCGGTCTCATTGCCACGAAATTGGTCGGAACGAATGAGCGATAAAAGACCCGTCTTAATCTCATAAAGATCCTCTAAAATAGCCGGCACAACGGTTGCTTCCCCATACCCTTCGGTGGGTGCACGGAGCAATTCCTCCATTGTTCGGTTATCGGCCATCTCTACAACAATAGGTGGAAGCTCGGGTTCCACTATTCGTTGTTGACGATTTCTATTTCTACGAGGAATATTTTCAAGCCTATTAAAATCAATCACAAGTCGAGAAGAGCGTAATTGCATACACTACAATGACGAGAATTTAGAGGATTAAAGAAAAGAAATTAGACAAGAAGAAGATTATTTTCGGTATTTTTATTTGGTATTGCTCAATCAAAAATGATCGATAAAAAACAAGGAATGAGGATAACTACTATGGAAGTAAATTACCCTCGGTCGACTTTGAAACGATAGGTGAAAACCTAAACGTCTCGAGGTTCAATAAGTAAACTACAAAAATAAGATCTAATACTACTTGAGTTGGCAAACCAATAATAGGTCGTCCCTCTCAATATACGCACACGCAAGCGGGGAAACGAGGTGGCACAAAGCACTTAAAAACCTTTTCCTTAGACGGACTTTTATAGCACGTCGCCTTATACCCATCTTATAGTTTGTATAAATCGAGTTCAAACTTTTTATTAGTATTTATCTATTTTGCCTTTTATTTTTCGTTTTGGATTCGAATACAATAGCTAGGTGATGAAATCCCAACTAAGGTCTTTCGTAAGATTTTCATCTAAGAAACTCATGCTATTTCTCTCTCACCTTTTCTCTCTCTAAAAACTATGAAATTTTATTAAGTAATCATCCATTTAATTTTGATCTAACCTTTGGATCATTAATTTTATTTTTGATTACTGTTCTACTGTTCTTGATCTACTATTTTATATAAAAATCATCTATTAAACATTTCATTAGCTATTTTTAAAAAATAGTTATTACTATTCCTGGGTTTACGTTACACACACTTAAAAACACATACTGTTCATATTTTACATTGTACTCTTAATTCATTCATTAAACCTGTTTTTCACCATGATTCTCCTTTTCTATATCTCCGCTTGATTCGTCACTATCATCATGGTGAAACAGGATCCTCCTGTTAATGAATCTTCCCAAATGCCTCCTAGGGCTACGGATGAGATTGTTCGTACCACGAAGGGTAATAAGTTTAGGAACAAGGAGACGGGTTTGTTTGTTGGGAATACGCAGGCTAAACAGGTGTCTAAGCCCTCTCATGCTAGTTTTAAGAAGGGGGTAAACAATAATTATGGGCGAAAGGATATTGAGGGGTTAGTTATTGATGGTAACAGTGAAGCAGGGGAGGGTAATGATGGTGGTTCGGTGATGGGCTCAGAAACCTATAGTCAGAATTCTAGAGGTGTGAATGAATCTATGACTGAGAGTGAGGTGCTAGCAGGGCTTGAAAAAGAGATTGTGAATGAAGTTTTTGATGAACCAAATAGGAAGAAAGGTAATGTTACTTTTAATTTTGTGAATAGAATGGATAATGGTGATGATAATAGGGGTGTATTGGGTCCAATGCCAGTCCCTGTGGCAGAGAACCCTGTTTTGAACAGAATTAGTGTTGATGAAAGTCCTAGGATTATTAAGAGAGGTGAGATTTTGACAGATGGGGGAATAGGACTGAGGTTAATCTCTCTTTGAACAATGGGGAGAGTTGGCCTAGTCTAAATGGTACAAGTGGTAATGCTAATGTTGTTGATGAGGTTGTAGTTGTAGGTGATACGATTATAGAGGAAAATCATAGTACTAGGCTGTCTAGTGCTTTTAAGGATGTTGTGAAAGGTTTTGTGGATAGAAATAGCAATATGTTAAGAACCTTTCCTGTGAAAGTGAATGAAATAGGTATCATGAGTGCTAGTCTGGATCCGATTACTGTTGAAGGGAGTAAAAAATAGGATTGAACATTAGTCGAATACTTTGTGGGTATGAAAATGTCGTATAGAGATATAATGGGCCATTTGAGAAGAATGTGGAGGAGTTATGGTTTTGTTGAGGTGATTACGAATGAGTGTGGGTTGTATTTTCTTTAGTTCAAAACTGTAGAGGACATGCAGTATATATTGGAGAATGGTCCATGGATTGTAAATGGGCTTCCATTGTTTGTGAAAAAGTGGGAACGCGGGATGTGTATGGTTAAACCTGAGCCTAAAAAAGTTCCTCTATGGGTCCGTATTATGAATGTTCCATTAGAAGCTTGGAGTAATGAGGGGATTAGTCGTATTGCTAGTTGCATAGGTACACATATCATGATGGATAGGGTTACCACTTCTATGTGTGATAAAGCGTATGGAAGGGCTAGTTTTGCTAGGGTGTTGGTTGAAGTGGAAGCTGAGAGAGGTTTGCCGGAAGTTGTTGAGGTTACATATGAGAAGTTGGGTAAGAAGATGGAGTTGAGAGTTGATTATCCTTGGAGGCCTCCGGTTTGTTCTAACTGCAAGGTTTTTGGACACTACTTTGGTAATTGTTCTAAACGTATTTTGAATGAGGCTGAGAAGACTAAATTGGCTGAGGAAAAGGGTAAAACGAAGGTTAATGAGGTGAATCTGAATGAAGAGAATGAATGGAAGACTGTGGGTAATAGAAAAGGTAATGATGGTTCGGGCTTTGTTAACAATGGACAGAAAAATAGGTTTGGTGAGGGAACAAGTAGGGGTGGGCACAGTTTGAGAGGCAGAGGTAATATGGGAAGAGGTAATATGGGAAGAGGTGGAAGGAGTTTAGGTGATCAAAGATTTAATAGGAATGATGTGGAACAAAGTTTTCAAGTTAAGAAAACGGGTCCAGGAAAGGTGTCAAATGATGGTATTGGTAATATTGTTAAGGGAGTGAGTCAAATGGAAATTGATAGAGTGGTAAATGGTGTTAATGAAGGTACTGGTAAAGTTGTTAGAGAGAAAAGCCAAAAAGAGATTAGGAAAGAAGGTAATGAAAAAGTGTCGAGTGGTGTTGTAAACAGGTTTGCTACATTAGGGAATGAGGATGAAGTGAATGATGCTCTTGAATGGGAGAATATGAAGAGGAAGATAGATATGTGTTGTGAAATGGGAGTGTTGATTTCTGTTGCTGAGAAGAATTGTTGGGATGATTCGTTAAAGGAATATTTTATCAAAAGAATGCAAGATGTAGTGAAGAAGTCGTCAGTTAAGGAGTTGAAGTCTAAGATAGATATAATTAACAAACAGATTATTCATAGTAACAAAATGATAGCAATTGAGTGTAAGAATGTTGCTGACCAAAAATATAGAGCTGTTATGATTGAAAAGGGATTATCTGAAGATGAAGCTTTTCAGGATGTGTATGAAGATGTGTATAATGAAGAGTTAGATAGAATTGGGGTGCTTGAGTTGAGGAAAAAGTTTGCCGAAGTTGAGCTATTCTTTAAGAATGGACAAGTCTTTACCATTACTAAACTTAGTAGCTGGCCGAAAGAGAAAATTGAGTTTTATAAATCATCAATTGGTGAAGCTGCTTTCAAACGTGCTTTAGAAGCTATTAGCAATAATGGTGGAAGTATGGATGAAGATGTCGTCGCTGATACAAGTAGGAATGCTCAATTTATGGCAAGTAATATTGTGACGAATGTTATGGATTCTGAGATTAGCCAGATGCAGGGTATGGCTGCACCCCCCCCCCCCCCCCCCCCACACCTGTTAATCATGAGTATTAAGCTAGCATCTTGGAATGTCAAGGGTTTAGGAAATACCCTTAGACAAAGTGAAGTTAGGAATTTTGTTAGGGATAATGGTATTGTATTTTTAGGTATATAGAAACTCAATTGCAAAAGAAGATGGTTAATAAAGTCTGTGAGAATGTGTTTGGTAGTTGGTGTTCTAACTCTGCTGAGAGCCCGAAAGGTTGTAGGATAACTGTTGGTTGGAATACTAATATGATTGATGCTCAATTAATTTCTCAATTTGATCAAGCTATGCATTTTTTGGTTACTTTCCTGAAGGATAATAGAAAGATATTTGTTTCGGTCGTATATGGTGAAAATTATTTGACTCCTAGGATTAGACTTTGGAACAATCTTGTTGAGCATTCTTTGGTGGTTGGGAACTGTCCATGGGTGCTAATGGGAGATTTCAATGTTATTCTTAGGACTAATGAGAATTCAAGTGGGAATTATATCAGGTTTGAAGAGAGAAGAGATTTTGTGGAGTGTATGGAGATTTTGGGTATGGAAGATGTTACGAGTCGTGGGATGTTTTATACGTGGATTCAGAGAATGAGGAACCCAGAACTTGGAATTTTTAAAAAATTGGATAGGGTTATGGGAAATTCGTTTTTTGTTGACCAATACCCGTCTAGTTTTGCTAACTTTATGCCATTTTTATCATTTGATCATTGCCCTGCTGTTCTATGTTTACCTGAGGTAAGTGCTTTTAGGCAGAAGTCATTTAGGTTCATGAATTATATCACGGATAAGAAGGAGTTCATTGAGACTGTTACTGAGAAATGAGGTTAAGAAGTTAAAGGTTATGCTATATTTAGATTAGTTAAAAGACTCAAAGCTATGAAGAAGTACATAAGGAACCTTAACAAAGATAATGGGGATGTTTTTGAGAAGGTTAAGGCCTTAAAGAAGGAATTGGAGAATGTTCAGGTTTGTCTTGAAAAGGATCTGTCCAATAGTGAGCTTAGAGAGGAGGAGAGTATTTTTGTTTGTGCATACAAGCAAGCGATGATTGATGAGGAAAAGGTGCTGATGCAGAAGACTAAAGTGGAGTGGCTCAAGGATGGTGATACTAATAGCAAATATTTTCATAATGTAATTAGGGGTAGTGATGAGACTGCTTTTATACATAGTCTCGTCGTCCAAAAAGGGCTTAAAATGCATTAAATATCATCAAAATACCCATATATATGCTTGTGTTTGTTGCTTGTGTATTTTAGGTACGGATATTGAGAAAATGACAAAAGATCACAAGAATCATGCAAAAACGAACACGGGAAACGAAGTCGCACAATGAACCAAGCCCTAATGAAGATTTTCCAAGAAAAACCCTTGAAGATTTGAAGAATTATGAAGAAGGGTCCTCCAATATGGAATAATTGACACTTTATACCATTTTATCCACATAATTACAAGTTTGGTCCCTAAAGTTGTCAAAATTACAAAAAGGGCCCTCCACTTTGAAGATTTGCCAAGTTTAGCCCCTTAACAAAGCTAAATTGTCAACCATCATCCTCCACAAAGTCAAATATATCATGAAGTCCTTCAAAGTACAAGAAATTACAAGTTTGGTCCTTTGAAAATCCCAAAATTACAAAAAGGACCCTTGACTTTCAAAATTTGGCAAGAATGGTCCCTCATCAAACAAGACTTGGCAATTTCAGTCCTCCAAAATGCCAAACGTACAAGTCAAGACCACTACCATTGAATAAAATGCCAAATCAGTCCCTCAAGAATCACAAAATGGCAAGAATTACCCCTGAATTCACTTTGCAAAATGTTTTGGGGCAAAAGTGTAAAGAATGAAAAGTTGTTATAGCTTAAATGGGCGTTGACAAGGTTTTGAAGTGAAAAGACAAGTTCAATAAAGATGGGGGTTTAATACTGGCCGACACAATTCTTACCTAGACCAACCAATGGGTGACACCTGTCCCACTTACTCCTCTCCTCCAATCACATTCCACCAATCCTCCACATCAGCTATCCACTCACTTATTTAAATAACTAATCCTAACAGATTAGTTAAAACTTGGCGCTTAACACATTTTTAAACCCAAATCTGGATCAAACGTCACACTATTCACTCAAGAACAAGGATTAGGGCTTTTTGATTAAGCAAAAACTAAGCCCCAATATTATCCAGATTTATGATTAATGATATCATAATCACATCCCAAACCTTAAACATGACACCCCACCAACCCACATGTTGCATGGGACCTCCCCTGCTACGTCTAAGAGGAAGAAGACAAAGAGAGCCAGTCATCCAACGTCCCTCAATTGTGCTTACATCCTAAGCTTGATAAAAACCCTTGGATACTCTTTTTACTTGCCAGCTATCACAAGACAACAAAATTCGTCACATGATTCTTCAAGAAATTCAAACAAGACAAGGGCAAATTTGGAAGTTCAAGGCTAGGGTTTCACTTCTTTTTCAGCTTTCTAGATACATTGTATGCCTATATAAAGGCACTAGGACTTTACATTTCAGCTGCTTTTGGTTTTTCCTAGTTCAACTACTTGTAAATCCTCTTTTCAATTAATGAAAGTGTGTTGAGTTTTGTTGAAGAAAGACCAAGTGCCATCTTATTTTAAGCTTGTTTATGATATTTGTTAACTGTAATTGGACCTTAAAACATTTTTTAAACGTTGTGTAAGAAATTACACATTGGATCAAAATTTGATATTTTGCTAAGTTCTTGTTCAAACCTTGGAATTCTTGGGTTATAGGGCTGATCATAGCATCCTAATTGTGATATTAAGGTGTGGTGAGGCTTATAACTTGGGTATAATCAAGTGTGGGGTAACAAGGTTGCATCAATCAACTTTATTTTCCAAAAAGTCACCTTTCGGTTTTGATTTTGTGCTTCTAACTTTGTTGAATCTTAGCAGGGTTGTAATTGGAAGCTTTTGCTTGTTCTTGCTAGCACATAAGCTCTTAAATTCGTGGGTGTGGATGTACATCCATGAGGTTTGTCTTGAAACCTTATAAATTTGATAAAAATTGGATTTTTTGTGGATTTGTGCTCTACTGTTGTTCTTGTTGTTTTCTTGGCTTGAATCTGCTTAGTCTTGCATGATAATGTTGTTTATACGCTAGATTGATCATTGGGTTAACTGAATCACACTTTTTCTTGTTTAAAATTTTCTTTGAAAAGTTAAAAGGGTGTTTGGGTCTACCTGTTTAAGTTCTAATCTTGTAATTGTGTTGTGGAAAGTTTGGTTTTGTGCTCTATATCTTATATATGCTTGGTTGAGAGTGTTTTGCTGCAAGTTTTTAGGTTTGAAACTTTAAATCATACAATTTGCTATAACTTGTTGGATTTAACTGTTTTTGACCTAATATTTTGGTGAAATCTAGTATTTGTGCATGCTTAGGGTTGAAAGTTATTAAAACATCATTATTATAACTTATTTGATAGATCTTGAGGTTTGAATCTGGCTTATTGGTCAAATACATCAGCAAAGTGTAAAACTGCATTGTTCTTGTGTTCATCAGTAACTTAAGGTGCTTGAATCTTGCTTAATACTTTGAATCCCTGCATGAAACCTGTTTAGACTTGTTCATTTGAGTTTATAATAGCTTGTGTATGCATTTGGTTGAGTTTGGCTGGCTGAATATTGCTCTAAGTGCTTATTGAACCTGTTCTGCTTATTTGTTCATGTCTGTGCTAGATCTGGTACTTTATTGATTAAACTGTATCAATTGGGTTATTGTGTTTGTGATTTATTGATTGTTTTTTACTCCTTATGATCCAAAGATCATTTGGGTGCCTTTGTGTAATCTGAATCTTAAAAAAGTTCACTAAAGACAAATAGTCAAACAAGTCAAGCAGGGGAAAAAGTTTCCACTGCTCAACACCCAAAACTAGCCCCTGCTAGTGTAAATTTGTCATCAGCTTATCAATAAGCTATTTTAACTTATCCAGACTTGCAACAACTTATTTTTTGTGATAGATCTTCATTATTTGACCCATTTGATTAGACTGGAGCTTATTGGACTTTGACTTTGACTTTTTGCTAGAAAACCAACTTATTTGACTTTTACATAAGTGCTTATTTGCTTTTTCCAGCTTATTGAGTCAGCTTATTTGAAAACTCTTTGTTGATTTTGCTTAATTAAGTCATTTAAAAGCTTTAGAAACTTGAATCAGCTTTTGGGGTGGCCTAGAACTCAAAAACGACTATTTTGTCGTTTTCTGTAGATTGCTTATTGCATTTTCAGGATTATTCCTTTGGCTTATTTCAAATTTCTTTTTACAGAAGTCTTATTTAGGACAAAAGAAGCTTGTGTGTCTAATATGAGCTCATGGCATTAGCTTATAGCTTAATGGGCCAAAAAGCCCATTAAGAATAAGCTGTTTGGTATAAGCTAGCTTATTTCACACTTTCAGCTTTTGGGCCTTTGGAAAAAGTTGTTTAAAATCAAACTTTAAGTCAAGTAGTGCTTTTTGGGCTTATTTTGGACACTTTTTCTCTTTGGGCCAAATTTAGCCCATTAAGTGATCTGTTTTGGGTTTAGCCCATTTTCTAGGCCCATTAAGGGTATTTAGGTAATTTCATGTTCATTTCTGAGTTATTTAGGTTAAATTAAGCTAGTTTGCAACTTTTTAGAATTTTTATTATTTTTGGATTTTTAATAATATTTTAATATTATTTTATTGTTAAAAATTAAAAGTCTGATTTTCTAAGTTTTTATATTTTTCCTAGATTGTAGACACTTAATTAGGAATTTTGCAACTTTCTAAATATTTTTAGAGTCTTTTAATTATTTTCTAGAGTTAATTTAAGTTTTAATTGATTTTAATAGTTTTTATTGGTTTTAAAATTTTGAAAAATACTTTTTAGCTTAAGTAGGTTATTTTAAAGGTTTACAAACTTTAAGATCTTGTTTTGGACTTTTTAATAGTTAATATTGATTTTTAGGGTTTTAATTAGCATTAAAAAGTTAATATTTAATTAATTAAAAGGTTTTGGCAAGTTTGGATTTTTTTGTAAACTCTTAGAATATTTTTGTGGATTTTTAGTGATTTATAGGAATTTTTAGGGTAAAATTTTAATTTTAGTGCTTTTTACGGTTTTACGTGTACACCTTTTTCGTCTTAGTTTAATTCGACATCGTAACCGTCAATCTCTTCTTATCCCCTTTCTATTTTACTTTCTCACAAATATAATCACAAAGTTAATCAATTCATTACACACACACTAAGCCTCCTTGAGAACGATCCCCATCTTGGGTCATTAGTGCTTGGTTTTCCTAAACCGACACTTAATACTTGCCACTTTTGCTCTCTTTTCCTAAAGAGTAGTAAAGCAACTACATCGTTTTGGCGCCGCCGCCGGGGAGGCGTGTTGTGTTTTGATTTGGAATTGTTGTTTTTATATACTAAACAAAATAGTATTTGTATTAGTAGCACTCTACTAATACGTATTATCGGTTTTCGTTTTTTGTGTGAATACTATTACTATAGTGTATACGTAGAACAATAAATTCACAAGTACTCCAAATACGTGAGAAATTACAACCTTGACTTGGGAGGTCATTACCCAATCATTGTATTCGAATCTCAAACCAAAGAAAAAGGAAAAAATAGATAAATACTTTCGTGAGGCTCAATTTTGAAAAATACAAACTATAAGGTGGGTATAAGGCGAATATTATAAAATATATCCTAAGGAAAAAGGCTCTTAAGTGCTTCGCGCCGCCTCGTTTCCCCGCTTGCTTGTGAGTATTTGATTTTGAGAGCTAATCGAGGGTTTTGCCGCCCAAAGTATTACTAAGTATCATATATATTTTCTTGGTTTCATTGATTAAACCCTCTTGAACGTTTTGGTGTTCCACCAACGTTCTAAAGTCATCGAAGGCGTTCGCTTCACGTGATCGTTTTCAGTCCTTGAGGCTTCTTTAATCAAGAGATTTGATTAAGGAGGAGATTTGTAGATTTGTGTCTACTTAATACATTCACCAAAATCCAAAAAGGTTAATACAATCAAAAACCACAAAAAAATTGAAAAATACAAAACACCAAAAAGAATCTTTTTTGCTCGTCTCCTCGTTGTACGTGACGTTTATGCTAACTCGTAATCAAGCAAGACGTGCACGTAAACGAAAGAACAAAACTCCCACACCCAATCTTTCTAGTGAGGAGTCTCCTATTGACGAACCCATTGTAAGATAAGCACCAACCATGGCGAATCGAACTATGATGGAGTTACTTCAAGCACCCACCGAGGGTTATGGAGAGGCTATTGTGATTCCCGCTATCCTTGCGGAGAATTTTGAGGTGAAAACGGGTTTGTTGTCGATGATCCAAAACAACAAATTCCGTTGTGATGAGAAGGACAATCCACACAACCATATCCGCCAATTCAATCGTCTTACCGCCACTTGCAAGTTTAAGGATGTCTCGAATGACTCGATTAAGATGATGCTTTTTCCGTATTCCTTAGCGGGGCCCGCTAAAATTTGGTTAGAGAAAGAGCCACCCAATTCTATATTGACGTGGAAGGATCTCGTGTCTAAATTTGTGAACCAATTTTTTCCGCCCTCTAAGACTACGCACTTGAAAAACGAGATTTCAAAATTTTCACAAGAGTTTAATGAAAGTTTTTCAACGGCTTGGAATAGGTTCAAGGAGATGTTACATGAATGTCCTCATCACGGTTTTTCCGACTTGCATCAAATTGACACGTTTTACAATGGACTTAATGATCATGAAAGGGATTATTTAAATGCCGCCGCGGGTGGTAATTTTTTGTGTAAAACGGTTGAGGAAGCTTTGGTGATAATTGAGAATAGATCTAAGGTGTATTGTCCTCGTAGCACGTCTAGTGTTCGTAAGGCTTCGTCTTCGGCTTCACCTTCTTTGTCTACTACCATCGATGCTTGCCAAATTGAGGCGAACTTGGAAAACAAGATTTTTGATAAGCTAAAAGGATTTTTGATTGAGTTTAAAGTTGGTGAACCAAGTGCTCCCGCTACGGCTAAAGCGGTTGAGGTTTCGTGCATGTATTGTGGTGGAGGTCATGATTTCTCCGAGTGCATTACCAACGGTGGTAACACTTCGAGTGCCTACGCGGCCACGAGAACTTACAACCAAAACGGTCAAGTTACCCGCTCTAATCAATTGACTCCACCGGGTTTTGGTTCAAATCAAAATGCTAACAACAACTATTGCAACAATCAAGTTGGTTTCAAAAACAATTTCAACAAGGGAAACTATGGTAATCAAGGGGCTAATAATCAAGTTTCAAACAAAAATCAAAATGATTTTCAAAACAACAACTAAGGTTTGCAAACGTTGAAAGATCTTCCAAATGAATTTGTTGAATACGCTAATGGGAATGATGCTAGGTTTGACAATATTCAAAGAGAAATCATTAGCCTAAGATCCGAGTTTAAGAACGACTTGAAGAAAGAGATGAAAAATGAGTTAGCTAATGAACTTAAGATCCATACCAACAAGATGGAATGAACCGTAACTAGGTTACAACAAAACCAACAAAAAATGGAACAAGGGCAACATGAGATAAAACAAGAAATGGTTAAAGCCGAGAAGAGGCAATCCAAGTTTGAAGATAAATTCTCATCTATGTTTGAGGCAATTATGTGCAACCCGTATTCGAGTAGTCTTCCTAGCAACACCGTATCAAACCCTAAGGTTGAGATGAAAGTGATTACCACACGTAGTGGAAAGACACTTAATGAACCGACTCCTCAACCAATTGCTCCTACGGAGGAAGCAATTGAGGAAGAACCCGAGGTGGTGGTCCAAAAGGAGCATGTCCCAATCCCACGAAGTACCGCTCATGCCACACCTACGGTTGACCCTTTACCAACATTGGAACCCGAGATTCCAAAGGCTATGCCTATGCCTCAACCCACACCACCTTTGCCCTATCCCATCGAGACTTAGAAAGGAGAAACGTCAAGAGCGCGACAATTATCAATTTGAGCTTTTTATGAAAATGTTTCGTGATTTGCACTTTAATGTGAGTTTTGCCGATGCTTTGGTCATGATGCCTCGATTTGCCGCTAACTTTAAGAGTATGTTGAACAACAAGGAGAAATTGCACCAATTGTCTAGTTGTTCGTCGGTTTATCTTAATCGCATACCTCAAAAAGTCGGTGATCCCGGTAAATTTTTGATCCCTTGTGCAATCCAAGATATGGAGGAATGCTTCGCCTTGGCCGATCTTGGTGCTAGCATTAATTTGATGCCACTTTGAATCTTCAAGTCGCTCAATCTTCCTAATCTTACTCCTTCACTAATGTCTATCAAGTTGGCCGACCATTCCACGATTCCCGCATGTGGATTGGCGGAAGACGTTTTTGTAAAAGTGGGTAAGTTCTACTATCCCGTAGACTTTATCGTTGTTGATATCCCCACGGATCCTCAAGTTCCTCTTATTTTAGGTCGTTCGTTTTTAGATACGTCTATGGCTTTGATCTATGTTCATGCTAGAAAGATCACCTTACGTTTCAACGACGAGGAGCTTGTTATAAACGCAACTCAAAACTCTCAAATTTCTCATGTTTATTCTGTTGCAACCATAAACCTCGTTGATATGATCGACGTGGTTTGCGAGGAATTTTCACAAGAAGTTCTAGGTTTTGGTGATGAAGAAACTAGTGGCAATCCCACTATGTTAGATCCAATTCTTGATAATTCGACACCAACCTTCACTCTATTTGAAGGTGGTGGTTTTACGTTACAAGAATTCGATGTTCCACGTACTTGTAACGAAGACCTAGACAACGATGAGGACTTCTCGATTATCAAGGATTTTCTTAACGATTTCCCATTTCCTCCACCCGAGGAGGTTATGAGTATCGAGCCCAAATCTTAACTTGAGGAACCACCTATCCTCGAGTTAAAAGATTTACCTCCTCATCTCGAATATGTCTATTTGTAGGAGGGCGACAAGTTGCCAGTTATTATTGCGAAGGAACTTTCGAATAATGAAAAAACCGCACTTGTCGATGTTCTAAAGGATCACAAAGGGGAAATTGCATGGAAGTTATCCGACATTAAGGGGAACGATCCCAAATTTTGTACCCACAAAATCTTAATGGAGGAGGATTACAAGCCCGCAATCCAATGTCAAAGGAGGGTGAACCCCAAAATTCACGACGTCAACAAAAAGGAAGTCCTTAAACTCCTTGACGCGGGAATGATTTACCCTATTTCCGATAGCCCTTGGGTGAGTCCTATTCATTGTGTCCCTAAGAAGGGAGGAATGACCGTTGTGCCAAATGATGCCAACGAGTTAATTCCCACTAGACTTGTGACCGGATGGAGAGTGTGCATTGACTATCGAAAGTTGAATGAAGCCACTCGAAAAGACCATTTTTTCCCTTGCCCTTCATGGACCAAATGTTGGAGCGTCTTGCGGGAAACGATTTCTATTGCTTTTTAGATGGTTTTTCCGGTTACTTCCAAATTCCCATCGATCCTCGTGATCAAGAAAAAACTACGTTTACGTGTCCATATAGAATGTTTGCCTATCGTAGAATGCCATTCGGACTTTGCAATGCACCGGGAACCTTTCAAAGGTGCATGATGGCTATTTTTCATGACATGATCGAGAAAACGATGGAAGTCTTCATGGATGACTTTTCCGCGTTTGGTAGTTCGTTCACTTCGTGTTTATCGAACCTTGAGAGAATGTTGAAACGTTGTGAGGAAACCAACCTTGTGCTCAATTGGGAAAAGTGTCATTTTATGGTTAAGAGTGGAATCGTCTTAGGGCACAAGGTCTCGAAAGCGGGGATTGAGGTAGATCAAGCTAAGGTAGACGTCATCGCCAAATTACCTCATCCCAAAACCGTTAAGGGAGTTAGGAGTTTCCTAGGCCACGCGGGCTTTTATCGTCGATTCATCAAGGATTTTTCAAAGATCTCTCGACCCATTACACATCTTCTTGAAAAAGAGGCACGTTTTGTCTTTAACGAAGATTGTGTACGAGCCTTTGAAATCCTTAAGAGGAAACTTACCGAAGCTCCCATTCATGTTGCTCCCAATTGAAACCTCCCCTTTGATCTCATGTGTGATGCTAGTGATTACGCTATTGGGGCCGTATTGGGGCAACGTCATGAAAAGCACTTCTTGCCTATTCACTATGCTAGCAAGACGATGACCGAGGCTCAACTAAAATACACTACAACGGAGAAGGAGTTCCTTGCCGTGGTGTATGCATTTGAGAAATTTTGACCTTATCTCGTCTTGACGAAATGCATAGTGTATACGGATCATTCGGCTATCAAGTATCTCATGGCTAAACAAGATGCAAAGCCGATATTACTTCGTTGGATTCTCCTCCTTCAAGAATTTGACCACAAAATTGTTGACAAAAAAGGAGCCGAGAATCTACCGGCCGATCATCTTTCTCGTTTGGAAGATCCTCACCTAAGTGTTTACGAGCCCAAGGAAATCACCGAAAGATTTCCGCTTGAGACACTTGGTGTAGTGAATTCTAAGCTTGATTCTTCCACCCCATGGTTTGCGGACTTTGCAAATTACCATGCGGGTAACTTCATCATCAAGGGTATGACGACTCAAGAAAAACGAAAATTCTTTCGTGACGTCAAGTTCTACTTTTGGAACGACCCTTACTTGTTTCGAACTTGTGCGGATCAAATCATTCGACGTTGTGTATTTGGCACCGAAGCTTCTAATATCCTTAGAGCTTGCCATGAGGGACCCACGGGTGGTCACCACGGTGCTAATCTCACGGCTAAGAAGGTGTTTGATGTCGGCTTCTTTTGGCCTACTATTTACCGAGATGCACAAGATCTTGTGAAGTCGTGTGACTCATGCCAACGACAAGGAAAAGCCTCACACAAAGATGAAATGCCACAAAATATCATCCAAGTGTGTGAGATCTTTGACGTTTGGGGTATAGACTTTATGGGGCCGTTCCCATCATCTCATGGTAATAAGTACATCCTCGTTGTGGTTGACTACCTATCTAAGTGGGTGGAAGCTAAGGCTTTGCCAACCAATGATGCTCGTGTGGTAGTCAAGTTTTTGAAAAGCTTGTTTTCTCGGTTTGGAACCCCTCGTGCGATCATAAGCGATCGTGGAACCCATTTTTGTAACGACTAATTCGAAAGGGTCCTAAGGAAATATGGGGTTACACATCGGCTTTCTACGGCTTATCACCCACAAACGAGTGGGCAAGTCGAGGTTTCAAACCGAGCGTTGAAGAGGATCTTGGAGAGATCCGTTGGGGAAAACCGACATACTTGGTCGGATAAGTTAGACGATGCTTTATGGGCCTTTAGGACCGCTCATAAGACGCCCATTGGGTGCACTCCCTATAAGCTTGTGTATGGGAAAAATTGCCATTTGCCAATTGAATTAGAACACAAGGCTTATTGGGCCCTAAAGCATTGTAATGATGATATGGAGACCGCGGGAAAACACCAGAAAATGCAATTAAATGAATTGGATGAATTGAGGGACATTGCTTATGAAAATTCATTGATTTATAAAGAAAAAACTAAAAAGTTGCATGATTCTAAAATTAAAAACCGGGTTTTTAACATTGGGGATCAAGTTTTGCTTTTTAATTCTCGCTTGAAAATATTTTCCGGTAAGTTGAAATCCCGTTGGTCTGGTCCATTCACCGTGACTCAAGTTATTCCATATGGGACCATCGAGCTAGCTCAAAATGATGGCCCCAATTTCAAGGTGAATGGACATAGGTTGAAGCACTACTTTGGCGGGGAAGTTCCATCCTTGAACTACCTCGACCAAGTCACCTTCCCGAATGATAATTAGCATTGAGGGGATTGAGTCGAGCTCATGACTCGGTAATAAAAAACGAGGTGCCTCGTGGGGGAGTCCCATGCTTATCCTATGTATATATTATCGCTTTCTAATGTAGTAACGTGTGGGGATTTGTGCCCTTCCAACCTTTGTTTCGTGGTTGTTTGTGAATTGTGAACTTTAGATGATCATGATCTTCACGATTGGAGCCTCTCGTGTTCGTTTTATGGGAGCACTCGATCGTTTGCTTTGAAGACTTTCTCAATATCCATGATATATCCTTTGATGTTCTAACCTTAGGTTTTTAGCACACTTCATAAACGGCTTTAAATTTAACGGTTACACCCTTTCCATGCTAGATTAAGCATTCGACTACGTCTCTAGTATGGGGGTGTTTGCACCCCTAGACTCAAAACATTGAGGACAATGTTTAAATTTAGTATGGGGGTGTGAATAGATACTTGCCTTGCCAAACCTTCACGCTTTCCAAAGTTTATCTTTTTGTTTATCATTTTTTTTGCAAAATAAGGCTAAAAATGGCCAAATTTTAAAAATTTTCTCATATTTTATAAGTGTTTGAAGACACGAATGTAGGTTTTCCGATGGCGAGAATAAGAGTAATTTTTGACTCGACCGTGCGTGTTGAGCACTTAGCTTCGATTCCTTAACTTCACATTAGGCTAAGTCTCTTAAATGAGGACGAGAAATGATAGGGTTAATTATAAGTTACTATGCTAAACGTAGAGTACTCGTATTCTTTCAAAAACTCATGTGTTCTCGTTGTTTGCTTATTCTCCCTTCGCATGTAAATATTTTTTGCTTAATAAATATTGACTTAGCGGTTTAGTTGGGATTGTTGGGTTTCTAGTCTTTTCTAGTAGCTTCCGTGTAATTAAATTGGGAAGACATTAAGGTATCGCCAGCGTCACGGTTTTGAAGTATTGGCACCCGAATAATCAAAAGCTTCACCCAATAATAAGATTTCAAGTGCTCACCTAAATCAAGCAAACAATTTGAAGCCCCACAAGGCCGAAAAATCTATGCAAAATTGAAAGTGAATCAAGCCTTAATCTTCGAAGCTTTAAAGATCCAAAATTCGCCTTAGCGTGAGGATATACGTCTTTGGCTAATAAAACTACCGATGAGGTGGATAATTGTTGGGAATCTAAACTTGTTAGATTCCCTGTTCATTGATTTAAACATAATTAGGCTGATAGATAGTCCCTTGCCTGTGCCTAGGAGGCAGGCAAGTTTCACAAGACTCACAGAGATCCGAATCTCTGTGAGCAACCTCAGAGGAGTCCATGTCAGAGACATTGTCAGGGAAGTCGAAGATTACCTAAAGACATACTCCTTGGCTGTGATGGATAACAGCCAAGATGTATTAGGGACTCTGAGGGGTTGAGAGTTAACAGGGGTGGCAATACCCTGATAACTCTCAGCACACTTTGGACATGCCATTTGTGTGTTCGAGAATATGAAGAATAAGGAAACTGTTTTGGACAACTGTTCCTTAAAGCATAATGGAAGACTACCAAGAATAGAAGGACATCATGTGACTGATGTGGGAACTTGTAAAAGTTGTGTAGTCGACATCAAGTAATGTTCAAGTCAAACTCGTAACACTATAAATAGGATGTGTATCCTTGCATTAAGATTTAACACTTTGCAATATTAAGAACATTAGTGCGTGTAACTTAGTGAATCAAACAGCTACGACTGTATTCATAAGTTAAGTTTTATTGTTGTTCAAAGTGTGCACAACACATTGTCATCAAACGGTGTTATCCATAACACTTGTAATTCTTTATTATACAATAATAAGATTACGTTTGAAAAGTAATACCTTGTGTTGATTAAGTTAAGATTAGGGTTTCTCGCATTGATTAGGGACTTTCAATTGGTATCAGAGCGGTGTTTGATATTAAAACCTTCAAGAAACATCGTTCTCCGTTTTATAATCAAGATCCACCATGCCGGAAACCTCTAGCCCACACTCACCTTCCAGAAACCCATCTTCACCAAGACTTACCCCCCCCACCAAATGACGATGATCTACCCCAACTTCTTGACTCAAGAGGTGGATCACACGTAACCAGTGTACCAGTCTTTGATGAAGAAGACTTTGCCAGTTGGAAGAGTCAATTTCTTGTATACCTTGATGGACTTGAACCTTTTCTCTTAGAAATTTTAGAAAATGGTCCATATATTCCCATGGCACTTACTTCTACTGAAGAAAACCCTCTTCCCAAGCCTGTCAAACAATGGACCGCAGCTGATAGGAAATTAGCAAACCAAGATAAACGTCTCAAAAGCATCATAATTTCCTGTCTTCCAAAGCATATCATGAACTCTGTCATTCAGTGTCCCACAGCTAAACAAATGTGGACAGACCTCATTCTTGGCCATGAAGGACCCTCTGAAACAAGAGAGACAAAGATTCAGGCCCTCAGACTTCAGTTTAATGCCTTTAAGTCTCTTGAAGGTGAAAAAGTTCAGCAAACCTATACTAGGCTGAAGATTCTTCTAAATGACCTCGCTATGAATGATGTTACTATTGGTCAAGCTGAGATCAATGCCACTTTTTGTCAACAGCCTTCCAAGAAAGTGGCTGAGCATGAATCAGACTCAGAGAGCTAACAACTCAATCAAAAATGATACCCTTTCTCAGCTCTATGGAAAGTACAATTATGAAGAAGGGCTGATCGATACTATCTACAAATCAGAGACTGAAAGATTTGTAGTCCAAGGAGCATCTTCCAAAGCTTTGATCTCTGCAACACATCCTCTTGACAGCGATTCTGATATTGAAGAAGATACCCGTAGCAGCCAAGAGTTCTTGTCAGACCTAAATGCAGAATTTCATGAAAGAGCACTGCTAGCCAACCAAAGAAGATACTACAAAAGATCTGGAAGAGTAGGATCAGCTAGCAAACCAACTGACAGGTCAAAAGAAACATGTTTTGCCTGTGGAAAGCTTGGACATTTTCAAAAAGAATGTCCTTCCACCAAAACATCCTCACCCTCTTATCCATCATCTTCATCCAAACCCTACAAGTTCAAACAACATAACAACTCATCTCAATCCAATTCTTCAGACACTGAGAAGAAAGATTACAAAAATAAGTACAAGGCACTTAAAGCTGAGTTAGAACAGATGAACTTGAAGATAGAAGCTATGTCCAAAAAGAAAGGTGGTGAGAAAAAGGCTGAGAAAGGGTTGGTTGCTGAAACCTATGATTAGAATGATGAACCATTGACTTCAGATGAAGAAGACACCACAAGAGTCAGGGCTTTTATGGCAATAGCTGAGGATGAACCAGCTGTTGGAAAAGGTGATGCAAGATCAGGACAATGGGTCGACATCACAATGAAAAAGGTACACAGGCTTCTATCTATGACTGATTGTGATGAACGTAAGCATGTTCTTGATTATACCATTGTTGACTTGCACTTTGTTAAGGAACAAAGGAAGAACCTACTTGACAAGTTTCACTCTGTTAAAACTGAAATGATTAATGCTAAGGCTGAATGTGAAACTCTCAGGCGGGTTAACTTAGAAAAAATATCCCTGCAAAATGAAGTAGCTAGATTAACCTTGAAAAACTTAGCTTTAAATGATAAAGTCACTGAATTAAACAAAGTTATTGAAAAATGGCTGTGTGCTAGGTTTACTATTGATGAATTGCTTAGGGATGAAGTGCCTGCTGACTTAAACAGGGATATAACTGCTAAACATAAAAAGCTGAGGATTATCACCAAACCCAAAGACATTGTCTTTAAATCTACAGAGACTATTCATATGTCAGATACCTCTTTGACTAATGACCCTGTCTCTGAAGATGTGGCTGAGCTTCCACCCCTGCCCAAACTCTCTGGAGTTGAACCTAGCAGTTCTTCTAGATCTGCTAAGGATGAACTTAAGATAGATATTGAGAATCCTCCAGCCAAAGTTTTTCGTGTGCCTGCTAAACCAACTGGTAAACAAGTAGCTTTTAAGCCTGTTTCTACTAAAGCTGTGAATAAGGTTGACCCCACCACTGAAGATCGCCTGTTGTCTCTTATGAAAGAAGTAGAACTCTTGAAACAACACATTAAGCCTTCCGCTGAATGCTCTACTTCTCATGAACCTAAGTCTGTCCTAGGTGAACCCAAAGGGGAAAGGTTAATCAAACCTTATTGCAATGTTTGTAAGAATACTCACCACTCGACCTTAGATCATGACAGACACATGGCAGCTAAAAGAGCTCAGACACCCTCTAGGGACAGACCACAGAGTTCCAAAAGACAACAGGGAAATTACAATTCTTATCCTCCCTGTAAATTCTGTGGGTTCACAGACCATCACTCAGACGAGTGTGGTGACTTCCCTGGGTGTGATATCTGTGGGAGTTATAACCATGAAACCATGAACTGTCCATCCCAACGCCAAAAGTTTTTCAGGAACACAAGAGTTGCTAACAAGCAATTCAGGGAACCCACTGGAAAGTGGGTTCACCATAGGAACTAATTTGTTTCTATGTATCTGTGCAGAAATATCTCAAGGAATCGGTATGGTATCTAGATAGTGGTTGTTCTAGACACATGACAGGGATTCAACAATACCTGCACAGATACTCAAAGGAGCCAGGTCCCAAAGTGGTGTTTGGAGATAACTCTTCAGGTGACACAGAAGGATATGGCTCAGTGAATTGCAATGGGATCACTTTTACCAGGGTTGCATATGTGAATGGTCTTAAGCACAATCTTATTAGCATCAGCCAGTTATGTGATGCTGATTATAAGGTTTTGTTTACTAAGACTCAGGGAACCATATTCAACAAAAATAATGATGTTGTGCTGGTGGCACCTAGAAGGAGAGATGTGTATGTCATCAACATGGCTGTGTGCTCTGAAGACAGCTCAAATTGTTTTCTTGCCAAAGCCTCTGAAAGTGTCAACTGGCTGTGGCACAAAAGACTGTCTCATCTCAACTTCAAGAACATCAATAAGATAGCCACTCAAAACTTGGTTGCTGGTCTACCTTCAGTAATGTTTTCCAAAGACAAAACTTGTTCTGCCTGTGTCAAAGGAAAACATCACAGGTCTTCATTCAAGACTAGGCAATCATTCTCTATTGACAAGTGCTTACATCTCCTTCACATGGACTTGTTTGGGCCTGTCAAACCTCAAACCATTAATCACAACAAATACACCTTGGTCATAGTTGATGAATTTTCAAGATATACATGGGTGTTCTTCCTCAGAAGGAAAAGTGATGCAGCTGATGCTATCATGTCCTTCATCAGACAGGTTGAAAACATGAATGATGTTAGAGTCAAAGCTCTAAGAAGTGATAATGGTACAGAATTCAAGAATCATCAACTTGAATCATTTTGTGATGAAAAAGGGATTTCACAAAACTTCTCTTCAGCTGGCACTCCTGAACAAAATGGTGTGGCTGAAAGAAGAAACAGGACTCTGATTGAAGCAGCAAGAACTATGTTAAATGGTGCAGCTTTACCAAAGCAATTTTGGGGAGAAGCTGTACACACTGCCTGCTATACTCAAAACAGATCAATCATTGTCAAAAGACATGGCAAAACCTCCTATGAAGTTTTCAGAAAAAGATCTCCAGACGTCAGCTATTTTCATGTGTTTGGATGCCCTGTGTTTATTTATAACTACAGGGATAAACTTGGAAAGTTTGATGAAAAGGCTGATGATGGATTCTTTTTGGGATACTCTCCAACAGCCAAAGCCTTTAGAGTATTCAACATCAGAAGACAAGAAGTTGAAGAAACTTTCCATGTCAGATTTAATGAAGATGATGAAGTCATACAGAGAACAGGAACAGAGGGTGATGAAGTAGTTTTTAATGAAAATATTTCTTTCCCAAGTGATGAGTTCACAGAACCCAGACCTACCAGTCATCACCACTCCAACACTCTCACTCCCTATGTTCCTGCTTTTGATCCTCTGTCTACTCACAACATAGAAGTTCCTACCTCTCAGGGACTTGATGAAGAAGAACCTCAAATCTCTGATGGTTCTTCTCATGATATTAATGACTCACCAATTCTTCAAACCTCTGAAGTTGCTCCTGCTAATAATGAAATTGCTTCCCTTGATGTGGCTGAAGAAGACTCAGACACTGAAGTAATCTTTGAAGAAAGCCCTCCTAGTCAGCAGGATGAAACTCAAATTGTACCAGCTGTGCCCTCAAGTACCCCTGTTCTTGAAAATCCAGCTCCTCAAAATAAGTGGTCAAGAGATCAACACATTCTTCTTGTCAACATTATTGGGGAACCAAATGCAGGGGTCACAACCAGACAGCGAATCCAAGACTCAGAGTCTGCCTCAGCCAATGAATGTCTATTTGCTGAATTTCTTTCTCAAATTGAACCTAAAAGAGTTGCTGAGGCTCTAGTAGAAGATGGATGGGTAGCTGCTATGCAAGAAGAAATCAATCAGTTCAAAAGGAACAAAGTATGGACACTAGTGCCAGCTCCACCTGGAAAGAATATCACAGGCACTAGATGGATCTATAGAAACAAGATGGATGAAATTGGGAACATCATCAGGAACAAGGCAAGATTGGTAGCACAGGGATACTCTCAGACTGAAGGAATTGATTATGATGAAACTTTTGCACCTGTTGCTAGACTTGAAGCCATCAGAATCTTTCTTGCTTATGCTGCCTATATGAACATCACTGTCTATCAGATGGATGTAAAAAGTGCCTTCCTCAATGGTGATTTGGCTGAAGAAGTCTATGTTGCTAAACCTGAAGGATTTGAGAACAGCGAGTTTCCCAACCATGTGTACAGACTTCAC
The DNA here is from genome assembly GCA_025667525.1 of Glebionis coronaria. Classification (NCBI taxonomy): domain Eukaryota; kingdom Viridiplantae; phylum Streptophyta; class Magnoliopsida; order Asterales; family Asteraceae; genus Glebionis; species Glebionis coronaria. The sequence goes on along the minus strand of JANFOE010000446.1, from coordinate 442,401 downwards.
AAGGCAATGTATGGTCTGAAACAAGCTCCAAGAGCATGGTATGAAACTCTTTCAAATTTCTTATCTGAAAACAAATTTATCAGGGGTTCTATTGATAAAACACTCTTTACCTTCAAGGACAAGAGTGATTTCATCATTGTGCAGATTTATGTGGATGATATCATCTTTGGGTCAACAAATGTCAATCTTAGTAAACGTTTTGCTAAATTAATGACCAAGAAATATGAGATGAGTATGATGGGTGAATTAACTTACTTTTTGGGTTTTCAAATTAAACAATGTCCTAAGGGAATTTCTATTTGTCAAGAAAAGTATGTTAAGGATTTACTTAAAAAATATGACTTGGCTGATTGTGCTTCAGTGAAATGTCCCATGCTTCCACCCAACAACTTGGGCCCTGATGAGTCAGGGGTCTCTGTCAATGAGACTTTATATAGAGGCATGATTGGGTCACTGATGTATCTAACAGCCAGTCGTCCAGATATCCAATTCTCCACATGTCTCTGTGCAAGGTACCAAGCTAACCCAAAAGAATCCCATCTAGTGGCTGTTAAGAGAATTTTCAGGTATCTCAAAGGAACACCATCCCTAGGACTATGGTACCCAAAGGAATCAGGCTTTGATCTCAAGGCCTATTCAGATTCAGATTATGCTGGATGCTGTATTGACAGGAAAAGTACTTCAGGCAGCTGTCAAATCCTAGGAGGAAAATTGGTTGGATGGAGTGCTAAGAAGCAAAACTCTGTGGCTATGTCTTCAGCTGAAGCTGAATATGTCGCTGCAGCCAGCTGTTGTGCTCAGGTGCTCTGGATGAAAAGTCAATTGGCTGACTATGAAATCTTGTATGACAAAGTGCCAATCTTTTGTGACAACACCAGCGCCATTGCCATATCCAACAACCCTGTTCTTCACTCTCGTACCAAACACATTGATATCAGGTATCATTTTATCAGGGATCATATTATGAAGGGAGATATTGAGCTGCATTTTGTTCCCACAGAGCTGCAACTAGCTGATATCTTTACAAAGCCTTTGGCTGAACCTACGTTCAACAGGCTAGTTGCTGAGCTAGGGATGCTCAATATTTCAAAGCCTGTGGCTTGATATTAAATGTGTTCATTAAATGATTGATTCTATATTAAATGTTTTATTAAATGTTTTTCACATGAAACTAGGTAGTTGCGTTCCAAGTAAATGCGAAAAACATTCTCACATTTTTTAATCATTTAAGTTTCGGATAACGAGGAGACAAACGTTTTGAAAGGTCAAGGGGACCCACTTGAGCAGTCATTTTCGCTTTTGCATTTAATACGGTTGAATAACTGTTCACTCTAGTTTGAATATATATATTGTCTTCTTTCTCTTCTCACCCACCACCATTCAAAAAAAATCATCTTTTCTCTCTCTAAACTCTTATCTCTCTCAACCATCCGCCATTTTCATTCTCCTTCAACCTTAAATCAATGGCGTTTCCAGTACCAAAAGCCTCCAATGTGAACTTCGAGATCAACGAGAGCATCATCGCTTCCAATAACGCCATTGGATGGATCAAGGCACCAAACAACACCTACTCAGATCTGGTAAATTTCATGCAGAATTGTGACCTAAACGAAGCCTTCACCAAATCTCCATCCACCTTTTACCAAGAATACCTTAGGGAATTCTGGTATTCTGCTGAAGTTGAAGAAGACACCATTACTTTTAGCCTTTCTTGCAATAAACATCCTTTTGCCTTTTCCCTTGCTGATTTTGCCAGTGTGGCCGGACTTAAACATGGAGATGAATGCCTGAAGACCGTTGACAAAAAGGCTGTCAAGGAAGCATTGGCCACACTCAACCCTTGTCATGACATTAACCCTGCCCTCACACCAGCTGAAATCCTTGCTAAAGCCCCTCTGAAGATTAAGTATTTTTCTCCTATGTGGCGTGTCCTCTTCACCCACATTGTGAAGTCCCTGGGAGGCATGCAGGGATCACTAGATCAAATGTCGTTCAAACATCAGACTATTGCGTATGGATTAATATGGGGAGCTGATGTTGACGTTGGAAGCATCCTTTTCTCTAACCTGGTAGAACAGCTGAAAGGACGGAATCAGGTCAGGGAAAAGAACATCTGCTATGTGCGTTATTTGTCCCTGATCTTTGAGAGTTTGCTGGGAGAGAACTACCATAACAAGGCCTTGACAGCTCTGAAGCCATATCGCATCACAGGCGCCATCTACAAGGAGATAGGAGCTGAGGATATCCCTGTGACTGCACACATGCTGAACGTGGCCAACCAGGTACCCAACGCTGAGAAGCCCTTGCTCCCTTCCTCTGAGAAGGTGAATACTTCTAGTGTCGCTGGCAAGTCTACGTCTTTGACCTCTGGGCAGCACACTACCAAGTCCAAGGCTTCATCTGGCCAACAGCTAAAGAAGAAGAAAATCCCCTCTTCTTCCCAACCTAAAGTTGTTAGCAAGGCCAAGGAAAAGAAGATTGACACCGCCTCTGGTCCAGATACTCTTGTGGATACAGAATCTTTGGCTGACAAACAACAGGCGTCTAGTGTCTCTAGGTCAGCAGAGACTACAGGAAACCAGCCAAACCAAGCTGATATCTCACAGGTAATCAGTGTACATTTTTAGAGGTTCACAATCAACCACTCTCATTTGTCTGTAGGAGAGAGTGGTGAAGTTAGGGTAATCCTCGACCCATAGAAGTCTGTCATTTCACTTAGAATTCTTTAAGACTTCTGTACACTCTGTCTTTGCACCAGGGAGTGATTCATTTGTGTTTATAAAGCACCCCGATGACCCTGAACCCTCTAGACAGTATTCAGGCTAACAACAACCTGAATACATTAATGTCTCAACCTTGATGGCTGTACTTCACACAGCCTCTTGGTTCCCTCATTAAAAGAGTCCCAAAGGATTTATCCTTTCAGGGGGAGCTGAATCATCACCCTCAGCTTTCCTAGGGGCAGCGTAACAGGCGACCTACAACAACATATGTTTCACTCTTAAAAGAGTCCCAAAGGTTTTACCTTTTGGGGGGGCTGAATAATCACACTCAGCTTTCCTAGGGGCAGCGAAATGGCGATCATTAAACAACATATGTTTCACAATCAAAAGAGTCCCAAAGGTTTTTACCTTTTGGGGGGGCTGAATAATCACACTCAGCTTTCCTAGGGGCAGCGAATGGCGACCATTAACCACACTTCATTCACACTTAAAAGAATCCCAAGGATTTATCCTTTGGAGTGGCTGAGTAATCACCCTCAGCCTCTCTGGGACAGCGAAATGGCGACCATTCACTTTATATTTTCCCTGTTACTAATTTCAACAAACTTGCAGGCTGAAATTGTACAGCCAGTCCAAGAACCTCAGGTACATGAAAAGGAGGCTGAAACTATAACTCAGGACATTCCGATTGAAGAAGAACTTGTGCTCAATGCTGATGAAGATATGCTTACTGTTGAAGATTATGTCGCTGAGTTTGAACCAATGCCTGAAGATGAATTCCCTGAGGGAATGTTTGATGAAGAGGAGGAAGAAGATGAGGATGACCAGCTGTCAGCCTCTCCTCCTAAAGAAGATGACAAGACTTCTCCTCTTAAGGAAGCTGTTGATACACAAAACTCTGCTACATCTGCAACAACAGTCTTCCACAGACCAATTTATGATCCAACAGCTGAATTCCTTTTGTTTGATCATCCTACCCAGACTAACTTCGACTTAATTCCAAGGGAGGATGATTTTGCTCAACAAAGCCTCAATATCAAGAATCTTCAGCCTGTCCACCATCAGTCTGATATTGAGCGCTTATCAAGAAAGCTGGACGTGATCAAGTCAGAGATGCACAATTTTACTGTCACCTTTCCAGGTATTATAAAGAAGGCTGTGACTGAGGCTGTCACTGAGCCTATTCAGGAGGGTGCCAGAAAAGGTGTGGCTCAGGGACTAAGTCATCTCTCGACACGAATCAAGAATGCAATTGACTCAGTTGTCCCTGCATTGTTCCAAGAACAAGAAACCAACATGAACAGGCACTTCAATGCAGTGCGCAACAGGCAATACAACCATGCTGGTTTTATTGTCATACGAGTTCAGGCAAATACCAATGCTAATGCCAACTTATTGCTGAAGATTGCCAGGGCATCAAGAAAAAGACAGCGTACCATGGCTGCCTCTGTGGAGCAGATTGCAAGAAGATTTCAGGCACGTTCATCCAAGCATAAGAGAAGTAAGGATGAACGTGAGGGGGAGAAGAATACTAAACTCAGCCTTGCATCTGCTGAACAAGGCTCATCTTCAGCCAATCCTTCAACAACACCTGTTCCTCTTCAAGTCATCAAACCAGTTATAGTACCTGATGATGAGGATCAGACTCAGGGGGAGCAACAAACACAAGATGGAGCTGACTCATCTAAATCCATGATCCTAGTTAACATCAGCAAGCCTGAGGATGATGATGAACCAGCAGCCAAGAAACTTAAATTCACTGTGAGCTCCCTACCAAAATCCATTCAAAATCAGGCTCAGACAGCGTTCCTCAAAAGAGCTGATGATTTGAAAAACATAAGTGTGGAGTCCTCTGTCTCAAAGAAAGGTAAAGAGATAGTTTTGGTTGATACTGACACCAAACTTAAGAAGATAGCTGCGATGCTAGAGACAGGAGGATCCACAACAGACCTTTCCCAATTTTCAACCTTTACACCTTCCGATGAGAGACCTTTAACGCCTGAGGAAATAGAGCAACAGGCTGAGGAATTCAAAAGACTAAGTGAGCTCAAGGCAGCCAAAGAATTAAATGAAGCAACTCTGAGGAAGATGACACCACCTGAAAAAGAAAAACAAAAACAAAGGTTGAGGGAAATGGAACTTAAACGCGCTGAGGCCTTAAAGAAAGTCAAAGCTGATTATGATGCCTGCGTGAACAACAGGTATGCTGCTGGCAAGATAACCAAGTTTAGATACACCATTCACAAGTCCACAAACACTCCACAGATGATCTTATGGAGGGATAATCAAACGGGGAATATGGATGTGTTTGACAACTTCAGGTTAAAAACACTTGGGTTATCAGAATGGTTTGAACTCGAAGCCTTAGCTGCCAAAAAGTGTGGACAGGCAAATTTCCTTCTGCTTAAAACTCTTAAGGCTAAGTTTAACTGGATCAAGGAAACAGCTGCCAAACTCAAGATTGATCCCCCACCACAGCTTTTCGAACAAGGACCCCCAAAGACAGGCAACAAAAGAAGAAGAATTTCCCAAATCATTGATGAAACTTTTGTTACTGAAGATGTTCGTGTGGATGGCATGCACAGGGATCTGATCCTTCCTAATGGTATTTTTGGCCCTGTTGATGGTCAGACATACTCAGTGCCTGAAAGAGGAATGGCGTTTATGAACAAAGCCTGCCAATATGCTTTTCAGAGGGAAGATGAGCTTTGCCTGGCTTCAACTATTCAGCTACTCTGTCACAAGAAGTGTCTCAAGATCAACTCAGAGTATTCCAAGAAGTTTGCAAAGACTTTGCAGGATGAAATTGATAACAGATTAGATGTGGCCGAAGCTGAAGAAAGAATCAAAAATGATGACTATTGAAGATAGTATCAGCCCTTTTACCTTCATCTTTTATTTAACTTATGTAATGAACTTGTAATTTTTCTTTAAGTCGTAATAAAATCATAAGGTATGTTTGTTTAGATCTGTTATGTGTAAGAAGAAGCTGTTAAACTCACTTACCTTAACTTAGTTAGATCTAGCACTATTTATGTTTAAATAGGGGGAGATTGTTGGGAATCTAAACTTGTTAGATTCCCTGTTCATTGATTTAAACATAATTAGGCTGATAGATAGTCCCTTGCCTGTGCCTAGGAGGCAGGCAAGTTTCACAAGACTCACAGAGATCCGAATCTCTGTGAGCAACCTCAGAGGAGTCCATGTCAGAGACATTGTCAGGGAAGTCGAAGATTACCTGAATACATACTCCTTGGCTGTGATGGATAACAGCCAAGATGTATTAGGGACTCTGAGGGGTTGAGAGTTAACAGGGGTGGCAATACCCTGATAACTCTCAGCACACTTTGGACATGCCATTTGTGTGTTCGAGAATATGAAGAATAAGGAAACTGTTTTGGACAACTGTTCCTTAAAGCATAATGGAAGACTACCAAGAATAGAAGGACATCATGTGACTGATGTGGGAACTTGTAAAAGTTGTGCAGTCGACATCAAGTACTGTTCAAGTCAAACTCGTAACACTATAAATAGGATGTGTATCCTTGCATTAAGATTTAACACTTTGCAATATTAAGAACATTAGTGCGTGTAACTTAGTGAATCAAACAGCTACGACTGTATTCATAAGTTAAGGTTTATTGTTGTTCAAAGTGTGCACAACACATTGTCATCAAACGGTGTTATCCATAACACTTGTAATTCTTTATTATACAATAATAAGATTACGTTTGAAAAGTAATACCTTGTGTTGATTAAGTTAAGATTAGGGTTTCTCGCATTGATTAGGGACTTTCAATAATAAAAGGCAAGGCAAGACCGAAGTCATAATAAAAGCTTCATGGCGAAGTTGAATAAAAGATGGAGGTAAACCAAAGATAATAAGGCCCTTCCGTTAGGGGGCGTATAAAAGTCTTGGTAATAAGTCTCATGTTCAAAACCGTTATAAAACCGTGTTTATCGATTCTTCTTGTTGACTTAATTTTTTGACATTGTTGTCTATTGGGAGGGGTTATTGATTTGATGGTCTTGGTTACACCGTTAGGACTCTATTTTTAGACCTAAATCTCTACTATCGCAGAAGTCAAACAATGTATCCTCGTGAAGCATTCAAGACAAAATAAAATATAAGAGATACAACTTAGGAAAATGGGAGGATAAGTACGTGATTAGGGCATATGAGTAGTGTTACCATTACTAACTTATAATGACAATGATCTCGTTGCACGCTTGGCATGGATTTGGGGTGAAAATCGAGGACGATGAAATTATTTCTAACGAAGCATTCACGTGTTCTTATTCTATGAACCTAAACGTCCCATTTTGCGATGAAAATCATACATTATGTCTAAAACGCAAGTAGTAGTAGCAATAGAAGTAGTGTAGCTAGTTTATCATTTAATAAAGTGAATAAAAATGAATTTTGGAGGTGCTACGATACTTTATTCTAGCATTGCGTGAGGGCACGGCAATGGTTTAGTATAGGGGAGTGATGAGACTGCTTTTATACATAGTCTCATCGTCTAAAAAGGGCTTAAAATGCATTAAATATCATCAAAATACCCATATATATGCTTGTGTTTGTTGCTTGTGTATTTTAGGTACGGATATTGAGATAATGACAAAAGATCACAAGAATCATGCAAAAACGAACACGGGAAACGAAGTCGCACAATGAACCAAGCCCTAATGAAGATTTTCCAAGAAAAACCCTTGAAGATTTGAATAATTATGAAGAAGGGTCCTCCAATATGGAAGAATTGACACTTTATACCCTTGTATCCTCATAATTACAAGTTTGGTCCCTAAAGTTTGTCAAAATTACAAAAAGGGCCCTCCACTTTGAAGATTTGACAAGTTTAGCCCCTCAACAAAGCTAAATTGTCAACCATCATCCTCCATAAAGTCAAATATATCATGAAGTCCTTCAAAGTACAAGAAATTACAAGTTTGGTCCTTTGAAAATCCCAAAATTACAAAAAGGACCCTTGACTTTCAAAATTTGGCAAGAATGGTCCCTCATCAAACAAGACTTGGCAATTTCAGTCCTCCAAGATGCCAAACATACAAGTCAAGACCATTACCATTGAAGAAAATGCCAAATCAGTCCCTCAAGAATCACAAAATGGCAAGAATTACCCCTGGATTCACTTTGCAAAATGTTTTGGGGAAAAAGTGTAAAGAATGAAAAGTTGTTATAGCTTAAATGGGCGTTGACAAGGTTTTGAAGTGAAAAGACAAGTTCAATAAAGATGGGGGTTTAATACTGGCCGACACAATTCTTACCTAGACCAACCAATGGGTGACACCTGTCCCACTTACTCCTCTCCTCCAATCACATTCCACCAATCCTCCACATCAGCTATCCACTCACTTGTTTAAATAACTAATCCTAAAAGATTAGTTAAAACTTGGCGCTTAACACATTTTTAAACCCAAATCTGGATCAAACGTCACACTATTCACTCAAGAACAAGTATTAGGGCTTTTTGATTAAGCAAAAATTAAGCCCCAATATTATCCAGATTTATGATTAATGATATCATAATCACATCCCAAACCTTAAACATGACACCCCATCAACCCACATGCTGCATGGGACCTCCCCTGCTACGTCTAAGAGGAAGAAGACAAAGAGAGCCAGTCATCCAACGTCCCACAATTGTGCTTACATCCTAAGCTTGATACAAACCCTTGGATACTCTTTTTACTTGCCAGCTATCACAAGACAACAAAATTCGTCACATGATTCTTCAAGAAATTCAAACAAGACAAGGGAAAATTTGGAAGTTCAAGGCTAGGGTTTCACTTCTTTTCAGCTTTCTAGATACATTGTATGCCTGTGTAAAGGAACTAGGACTTTACATTTCAGCTACTTTTGGTTTTTCCTAGTTCAACTACTTGTAAATCCTCTTTTCAATTAATGAAAGTGTGTTGAGTTTTGTTGAAGAAAGACCAAGTTCCATCTTATTTTAAGCTTGTTTATGATATTTGTTAACTGTAATTGGACCTTAAAACGTTTTTTAAACCTTGTGTAAGAAATTACATATTGGATCAAAATTTGATATTTTGCTAAGTTCTTGTTCAAACCTTAGAATTCTTGGGTTATAGGGTTGATCATAGCATCCTAATTGTGATATTAAGGTGTGGTGAGGCTTATAACTTGGGGATAATCAAGTGTGGGGTAACAAGGTTGCATCAATCAAGTTTATTTTCCAAAAAGTCACCTTTCTGTTTTGATTTTGTGCTTCTAACTTTGTTGAATCTTAGCAGGGTTGTTATTGGAAGCTTGTGCTTGTTCTTGCTAGCACATAAGCTCTTAAATTCGTGGGTGTGGATGTACATCCATGAGGTTTGTCTTGAAACCTTAGAAATCTGATAAAAATTGGATTTTTTGTGGACTTGTGCTCTACTGTTGTTCTTGTTGTTTTCTTGGCTTGAATCTGCTTAGTCTTGCATGATAATGTTGTTTATATGCTAGATTGATCATTGGGTTAACTGAATCATACTTTTTCTTGTTTAAAATTTGCTTTGAAAAGTTAAAAGGGTGTTTGGGTCTACCTGTTTAAGTTCTAATCTTGTTATTGTGTTGTGGAAAGTTTGGTTTTGTGCTCTATATCTGATATATGCTTGGTTGAGAGTGTTTTGCTGCAAGTTTTTGGGTTTGAAACTTCAAATCATACAATCTCCTATAACTTGTTGGATTTAACTGTTTTTGACCTAAGATTTTGGTGAAATCTAGTATTTGTGCATGCTTAGGGTTGAAACTTGTTAAAACATCATTATTATAACTTATTTGATAGATCTTGAGGTTTGAATCTGGCTTATTGGTCAAATACATCAGCAAAGTGTAAAACTACATGTTCTTGTGTTCATAAGTAACTTAAGGTGCTTGAATCTTGCTTAATACTTTGAATCATTGCATGAAACCTGTTTAGACTTGTTCATTTGAGTTTATAATAGCTTGTGTATGCATTTGGTTGAGTTTGGCTAGCTAAATATTGCTCTAAGTGCATATTGAACCTGTTCTGCTTATTTGTTCATGTCTGTGCTAGATCTGGTACTTTATTGATTAAACTATATAAATTGGGTGATTGTGTTTGTGATTTATTGATTGTTTTTGACTCCTTATGATCCAAAGATCATTTGGGTGCCTTTGTGTAATCTGAATCTCAAAAAAGTTCACTAAAGACAAATAGTAAAACAAGTCAAGCAGTGGAAAAAGTTTCCACTGCTCAACACCCAAAACTAGCCCCTGCTAGTGTAAATTTGTCATCAGCTTATCAATAAGCTATTTTAACTTATCCAGACTTGCAACAACTTATTTTTTGTGATAGATCTTCATTATTTGACCCATTTGATTAGACTGGAGCTTATTGGACTTTGACTTTGACTTTTTGCTAGAAAACCAACTTATTTGACTTTTACATAAGTGCTTATTTGCTTTTTCCAGCTTATTGAGTCAGCTTATTTGAAAACTCTTTGTTGATTTTGCTTAATTAAGTCATTTAAAAGGTTTAGAAACTTGAATCAGCTTTTGGGATGGCCTAGAACTCAAAAACGACTATTTTGTCGTTTTCTATAGATTGCTTATTGCATTTTCAGGCTTATTCCTTGGGCTTATTTCAAATTTATTATTACAGAAGTCTTATTTAGGACAAAAGAAGCTTGTTTGTCTAATTTGAGCTCATGGCATTAGCTTATAGCTTAATGGGCCAAAAAGCCCATTAAGAATAAGCTGTTTGGTATAAGCAGCTTATTTCACACTTTCAGCTTTTGCGCCTTTGGAAAAAGTTGTTTAAAATCAAATTTTGAGTCAAGTAGTGCTTTTTGGGCTTATTTTGGACACTTTTTCATTTTGGGCCAAATTTAGCCCATTAAGTGATATGTTTTGGGTTTAGCTCATTTTCTAGGCCCATTAAGGGTATTTAGGTAATTTCATGTTCATTTCTGAGTTACTTAGGTTAAATTAAGCTAGTTTGCAACTTTTTATAATTTTTATTATTTTTGGATTTTTAATAATATTTTAATAATATTTTATTGTTAAAAATTAAAAGTCTGATTTTCTAAGTTTTTATATTTTTCCTAGATTGTAGACACTTAATTATGAATTTTGCAACTTTCCAAATATTTTTAGAGTCTTTTAATTATTTTCTAGAATTAATTTAAGTTATAATTGATTTTAATAGTTTTTATTGGTTTTAAAATTTTGAAAAATACTTTTTAGCTTAAGTAGGTTATTTTAAAGGTTTACAAACTTTAAGATCTTGTTTCGGACTTTTTAATAGTTAATATTGATGGGCTTTAATTAGCATTAAAAAGTTAATATTTAATTAATTAAAAGGTTTTGGCAAGTTTGGATTTTTTGTAAACTCTTAAAATATTTTTGTTGATTTTTAGTGATTTTTAGGAATTTTTAGGGTAAAATTTTAATTTTAGTTCTTTTTACGGTTTTACGTGTACACCTTTTTCGTCTTAGTTTAATTCGACATCGTAGTCGTCAATCTCTTCTTATCCCCTTTCTATTTTTCTTTCTCACAAATATAATTACAAAGTTAATCAATTCATTACACACACACTAAGCCTCCTTGAGAACGATCCCCATCTTGGGTCATTAGTGCTTGGTTTTTCTAAACCGACACTTAATACTTGCCACTTTTGCTCTCTTTTCCTAAAGAGTAGTAAAAAACACTACATCAGGTAGGGTGAGTAGAAACAGAATCCAGGTGGTTTATGATAGCAATGTTAAAGCTTGTTATGGAGATGAAGTTGCTGTGAAGTTTGTGGAACATTTCAGTAAATTCTTTGGTACCTGTGATGAGGTTTATGCTATTGAAGACCCGGGAAGCTTATTTGTTAGAAAACTGAGTATGAATAAGGCTGTGAACATGATCAAACCTATTTCTGAAGCTGAAATTAAAGTTTCTCTTAACAATATTGAAGACAATAAGGCTTCCGGACCAGACGGTTACACTTCAAAGTTTTTTAAAGCTGCATGGGAGGTGGTGAAGCATGATGTTTGCTCGGCTGTGAGGGAATTTTGTGCCAGTGGAAAGATGCTTGGTCAGGTTAATGCTACTCTTATATCTCTTATCCCGAAAATTGCTATTCCTGTTAAGGTTACTGACTATAGGCCCATTTCCTGTTGCAATATTTTCTATAAGATTATTAGCAAGGTTATTACTAATAGGATTAAGCCGGTGCTTAATGATTTAGTTTATATCAATCAAAGTGCTTTTATTCAGGGTAGGCCTATTAGTGATAACATCTTGCTTGCTCAGGAATTTATGAAAAGCTATAATTGGGAATGTGGAATTAGGAATTGTGCGTTTAAGATAGATATCTAGAAATCTTATGACACGGTTAATTGGAGCTTTTTGAGAACCTGCCTTAAGGAATTCGGGTTTCATCCTGTTATGATCCATTGGATTATGACTTGTCTTGAAACTGCTTATTTTTCGGTGTGTATTAATGGTGAGACCCATGGATACTTTAAAGCTAAAAGGGGATTAAGGCAGGGTGATCCAATATCACCTTATCTTTTTACTTTGGCGATGGAAGTTTTAAATCTTATGGTTAAGAGGCAAATTAGATTAGATAAGAGATTTAAATATCATTCGGGATGTCAAAAATTAAATATTAATAGTCTGTGTTTTGCCGATTATTTGCTTATGTTGTGCCATGGTGATATGGTCTCTGCTTCCATTCTTAGGAGAGGTCTAGATGAGTTTACCCTTTCGTCTGGTCTATATCCTAGTATGAGTAAGAGCAACGTGTTTTTCTGTAATGTCTCGATGGATGTGAAGAATGACATCTTAATGGTTATGCCATTTAATGAGGGTAAGTTGCCTATTAGATATTTAGGTGTGCCCCTTGTATCCAAAAGGATTACTAAGAGGGATTGCAGTTATCTCTTAGAGGTTGTTCAAAATAAGTTGAATTCTTGGAAAAATAAATGTCTCTCTTTTGTTGGTAGATTAAAACTTATTATTTCTATTTTATCTTTGATGCAAGTGTATTGGGGTTCGCTGTTTATTCTCCCTATTGCGGTGTGTGATGATATAGATATTTTGTTAAGCAACTTTTTGTGGGGAAATAACAGGAATACTGGTGCTCTTGTTAGTGTTAAATGGGATGATGTTTGTAGACCTAAGAATCAAGGGGGTTTAGGACTTAAGTCGATGCATAGTTGGAACATTGCGCTTATGGTAAAACACCTTTGGCATGTCATTTGTGACAAAGACACTATTTGGGTTAAATGGGTGAAGCTCCATAAGTTAAAAGGTCAAAACATTTGGAATATAAAACCTACGAGAGGTATGTCTTGGTGTTGGAAACATATTTTATCCTTAAGAGACATGATTAAGAATTTTGTTTTTGTTAAGTTAGGAGATGGTAAATCTTGTAATGTATGGGCTGACAAGTGGCATCCTAGGGGTCCTATTAGTAAGTTCATTTGCCATGCTATTATTAAACAGGCAGGTTTATATTTAAATAATAGTGTGAGCGATCTTATTGTTGATGGAACTTGGGCTTGGCCTATTGACTGGATTAGGGAGTTTGATGATATTCTTGAGGTACCGGTGCCTGATCTTAGAGACTTTACTGTTTGGTGGGATAAGAAAGGGATTGAAAGGAAGTTTAGTGCTACTGAGGTTTGGAGAGCGCTTAAGACTGATTGCCCTGAAGTTATATGGCACATACATATATGGTTCACCCAATGTATTCCTAGACATGCGTTTATCGTTTGGTTAGCTATCAAGGAGAGACTCAAAACTAGTGATAGGCTTGCCAAATGGTTTAATGTTAGTGTTACTTCATGTTTTTTATGTGGGGATAATAGTGAATCGCGTAGTCATTTGTTCTTTTCGTGTAATTTTTTTAAGCGGCTATGGGAAAGGTTAAAGCCTATAGCAAGGTTGGACCATGTGAGTAACATTTGGCCTAATGTTATCTCTGGCCTTGTTACTTGTCCTGCTAAGAATAATATTTGGAGTGTGATACAAAGGTTGGTTTTTGGTGCGTGCATTTACTTTCTTTGGCAGGAGAGGAATAATAGGAGAATGGAAATGGCAAATAGGGATGTGGAATGCTTAGTCAAGATGGTTATTAACACGGTTAGAATGAAGCTGCTTAGTCTTACGGTTAAGCCCTCTAGTAAAGTTTCTAATGCTGCTTTGGTGTGGAATGTGAAGTTTATCAGGGGAATTAACTCTTGTGATAGAGTTAGTTTCGAGATTAATAACCATATGTTATCTTAATGTGTAGCCTTTTTTTATCTGATTTGTGGTTTGAGAAGTCCTTTGGTGGGACTGGTCTCTGGGATTGCAACAGGATTTGGGTTCACTTATGTCTTATTTATAACCATAGTAGGAATTTTGGGAGGTTGTCGTTTATGTATGATTGCAGGTCTTGCTTTGCTTGCTATAAGGACTCATGGCTGCTACTTTTGTATCTCTGTTTGTGTGTTGCTATGGGTTTCGTCCAAGATATTATTTCTCTTCGGCTTTATGTTGTTGTTATCAGGTATATGCACTATATCTGTTATCCTCTTGTGTTGAGGATCTGGGTGGACAGGTTTCTGGTTGTTATCGGGTCAGGTTTGATGTGCTATTAGTGGACAACTTGGTAATTCTTGTGAGGGTGTGCTTGCACTTCTCTCCCTTGTTTTTACCCATTGTACAATTTTTTAGTTGCCAAACCTTGTTTGTGATGCAATGTCCATCCTTATAAATCTTATATCTGATTAATGTCGTGAACATAGATATACAGGTTTATGCATCATGAGAGAGGAGACTTGTTTAGTTGTACTCTTTCCCCCCTCTATGGTTTCCCACTGGGTTTTACATAGATGGGGGTTTTAAGGAGGCAATGAACAAGTTGTGCTACACTGGCACCTCTCCAGTTTTCCTGCAGTTTGTTTCTGATGGCGTTTGGAGTAGGTTATCTGATGCCTGCTTTACTTTGTCCTTAGTTTGAGGTAAGGTTGCCCATGGGGGATGGATTGGTTGCTCTTGATGCTTCCCTTTTGGGGTTGAATCAAAGTAACCATGTATTCTAAAGTGGGCCCTTATCTCAGCTTATGGACTAGTTTTGTTTGATGTGCCATGGATTTGCAGAAGGTGAACCTCATCTATTGGGTTCATATTGTGTTGGTATGGGAAGCATTTATGTTCTATGCATAAGTTGCTTAGTTTTTTGGACTTGGTTATGGGATCTAGTAGTATAGATATGGGAAGCAGCTAGGTACTTAGTTTTTTATCTAGTTGCTTGTTTTTGTTGTTTAAGTATTGAGCATGGGTTTTGTCCATGGCCTTTACTGATAGTGTTTGTATTGGTTGTTCATGAGATTGAGCATGGAATGTTTGTCCATGCCAATGTTTTTTGTTTGCTCAAGCTTGTTAGTGGGGGGTGTGCCCCTATCTAATTTTTGTTAAGCTTGGAGATTTTTGTACTTCTGCCTTTGTGGCCTTTTCTTAATAAATTAACCGTTAAGAAAAAAAATGTAATCATATTATCAAGTCAATTAAAGTTAAAGTTAAACAAAATGCATGGTCTTCTCATCTCTATTTCTTAAGGAGATAGCATCACGCTTGAAGGGGTGCCTTATCCCGATACTATCCGAGAGGGTCGTATCAATTGGTGCTTTCATTGAGAGTCCTCAACTCGTTGAGGGTTTTTTATCTAAGGATCCAATAAAAAAATTAATATTCATCGATAGTGTTATTGTTCATCAGCGGCACTGTTCATCGGGGGGGGGGGGGGGGGGGGGGGGTCCTGTTCATCGCGCACTGTTCATCCGGCAGTACTGTTCATCGGCGTACTGTTCATCCAGAAAAAAAATTAAAACAAACTTTTTTTTATTTGTTTTTCGATTTTTTATGGCATCGAGTAGCAGCGATCGGGATGCACTATCTAAGCTTTTGCAGATGGGTACGATGGCCGAATATCAGAGTCAGTTTGTGATACTTACAAATCGGGTAACGGGAATCTCTATAAACTTACTGAAGTGTTTTTATATTTCTGGCCTAAAAGTGCCATTACAACGGGAATTGTTGAGATTAAGACCTACAACTTTAGTCGAAGCTTTTTATTTAGCCCGTATCACTGAGGCTCGTTTTGGGGCAATTGCAGAAAAAGAAAAAGAGCAGGTCGTTGTTAGTGAAAGACAGCTTGGGGTTGGTGAATCGAATACTAATCTTGGTGAATTGCAGAAAAAGAAAGAGAAGGCCGTTGCAGAAAAAGAAAAAGAAAAATAGAAAGAGAATGCCGTTGTTAGTGAATCGCAAAAACTTGTTAGTGAATTGCAACTTATTGTTGGTGAATCGTGCTTGAGGTTAGTAAATCACGGCTTGTTATTGATGTATCGCCTAAAAGGGTTACGTGGTTTGTTACATCCAAATGGAAAGAGTGTAGAATATGAATCCAAAAACTGTTACTACTTGAGCCACTTAACAAGTTGAAGCAGAGAATGCAAATGCTTAAGGAACATTTCAAGATTTGGGATCCGGGAATTAAGAGTGTTTTTTAAAACGTCACCTTGAGGGTAAGGTGAATTCGAAGGAGTGGAGAATGTTACGTCTGTGCATGCCTATCCAAAAGGAACCAAGATAGCTTTTATTTGTTTAGATATACGTTTATTATCTTTTTATGTTTATCATTTATTCTAGTGTTTATCACACAACTAGTAGTTAAGGTTTCACAATGTAATCATAGTATCAAGTCAATTAAAGTTAAAGTTAAACAAAACGTCTGGTCTTCTCATCTCTATTTCTTAAGGAGCTAGCATCACGCTTGAAGGGGTGCCTTATCCCGATACTATTTGAGAGGGCCGTATCACAAAATATGTAAATTTTTGTGTTTACTTTTATATTAAATGTGTTTTAGTAAGGAAAAATAATTCAAATGATTGTTTATTTTATTAATAAAAAAAACTTTTAATAAATAAATGTTTTTTATTTTATAGTGCGACTATGATTGTGTATTTATATAAGATGACGAAAAATATCAATTGAACTTAGAACTCATTTATTTTAGTAATTATGGTTTCTGTCTTTTTCCAAAAGGTTGGTGTAACCACTAAAATTTTATTTGCACCTATAAAAAATGGAACTTGAAACATCATTTATTTTAAAATGACTCATTATTTTTTTAGAGTCTTGATATATGGAATTAATAAGGTCTAAAAATAAATTTAAGTTTATTTGTCGTTTTCTGATTGGTGAAATGCAAAGAACTCGATATTTCATATTTTCTTTTTTCTCATCTCAACTTTTCATTCCGTCACTTCTCTTAATTCTATAATTAAATCTTTTTTTAAGCATACAAATTAAGTCCCACAATTATTTTTTTATCACTACTCTTAACTTGAAACTGACTACGACCCAAAAAATAAGTTACTTTCCGGTAAAACTCGGCATGCGTTTCTTATGACAGTCATTTATCTTCTTATAAACAAGTGTTTTTACCTAGCACACGACCACATTACCATAATTAGATACCTAATAGTGTGTTCCCGTTCAAGAACGTTGTTTCAAATTTCCAAAATAGTTTTTTGTGTATAGAAAACTGACTACGTGTTACATTTTTCATATGCGAGAACTCGGCAATGACTTTTGATAGCCCCACAATGTCGTTAAGCTAACGATTTGGTACTATTTTATTAGGTTCGATGTAACACGTTGACAACTAAACCAACATGATTTATTCACTTTTGGAAAGATTATAAAAGGAGGTGCATGTGAATCCCACGTGATATTGTTAAACATGTTCGAGCATAATTCCATTCACATTGGCCCCAATTTAGTGGAGACATTCAATCATAATTTTTGGGATTCATGCATCACTATTATTCGAAAGCAATTTGTGAACCCTTCCAACAAACCTTCCATTAGATTGCTTTAAGGGGTCATACTATAGATACCCTTTGGCCCACTAAAAAGGACAAAAAAATACATTATTTATATACTTTTTGTCCCCTGGTCATTTTCTGAATAGTGTTTTTATCTGTTTTTGTTCCGTATTTTTGTCAGTTTAACAGTTTTAACCTGTTAAACTTTATTTTTTTAATTTCGCATTTTTTGTTTCACAGTTTTATAATAAAACCAAAATTATAAAAATAAAAAAAATAAAAAAAAATCAAAATTCAAGGGTATATATATAGGGTTTTAGGGTTTTAGGGGGGTCTGTATAACCTTGTCCTTGCTTTAAATATATGTTTAAGTACCGATTTAAAAGATATAATCAGTACTACTTAATAAATAATGACTCCAGAACACACACTAACTAGCCACGTGAGCTTTAAACAAAAACAGGCAAAGCTAGTACGTATTAAAACAAAGGATTAAAAAAACATGAGAGGTAATAATTAAGGGTCCGTTTGGTTGCCTCCTCTAGGCTAGGATTATAATTAATAAGGGGTTAATACATACGTAGGTAACTAACGTTTCCAAAAAAGTGCGCCTATAGTAATAACGTTTCAAATCGTTCACTCAAGTTACTAAAGTATATGTTACCGGTTAATTGAGTTGCTCATTTTTTTATTTACCTACGTTAGCCGGTTTTAGTAACTTAGACGCATTTTTTTATAAACGTTAGTAACTTCTTTATGTATTAAAGGACAAAGTTTGTGTATTAAGGAGTTACTAACGTTTACAAAAATGTGCGTCTAAGTTACTAAAACCGGCTAACATAGGTAAATAAAAAAATGAGTAACTCAATTAACCGGTAACATATAGTTTAGTAACTTGAGTGAACGATTTGAAACGTTATTATTTTAGGCGTACTTTTTTAGAAACGTTAGTTACCTACGTATGTATTAACCCTTAATAAGGGTGCATACTACCGTTTGGATGAAAAGTTGACCATCAAATTTGGTATTGATCCGCACCAAGGTTGCACCGAAACGGGATCGGAACGGGGATACGGGAACGATACGGGAACGGGAATCGGCAAAAATAAAAAAATCAAGATACGGGATCGGCATGGATACGACAATAAAAATATATAAAAAATATATTAAAGAAAATTCAAAATAAATATTTATTGATGTAAATTCTAAAATTCAAATTACTATGTTT
This sequence comes from Glebionis coronaria, assembly GCA_025667525.1. Classification (NCBI taxonomy): domain Eukaryota; kingdom Viridiplantae; phylum Streptophyta; class Magnoliopsida; order Asterales; family Asteraceae; genus Glebionis; species Glebionis coronaria. The sequence continues at coordinate 423,599 of JANFOE010000446.1, read as the reverse complement.
CAAAAGAAAACTAACAATTAATTAATCAAAAAATTCTCCAACTCCGGCTCATCTAGTGAAAGGTCGGCAAACTCCATAAACCCAGCGTCTTCCATAGAATCAAAAGCATCTGCACCCAAATCCCACATCTTTTCATCATCATTGGGATTCCTTGACAATAGTCGGAGATTATTATGAATGTAAACCAAGTCTTGAGCACGACTTGTATTCAACTTATTCCTCCTAAGGGAGTGTATAAATGCATACGTACTCCAATTACGCTCAGCACAAGAAGACGAAGTAGGTTGCCCAAGTAATTTAAAAGCCAAAGTCTGGAGTAAAGGAGCTTGAGCACCAAAGTTAACCCACCAAGTCTTAGGTTCCATAGTACCCATCATTGTAATGCTTGTTAAATCAGAAAATGCTCCACTCTTTGTTGAAAACATTGCATACTCTTGAAAGACTGCGCTTTGCTCATCATTATTAGGAAACAACCTTTCAAAACATTTTTTCCTTTCTTGTGAAACTTCTCCATCTCTATGCGGAGAACTTCTCTTAGGATCCACAATTAACCATGCATCACTATAATATCTACAATATTAAAAAGTCAAAACGTAACTACATAATAAATAGTAATCAAGCATATAGTTTAAAATTAAAATCACATACCTTGGTTTTAAAGAGTGAACTAAACAATGTAGCGGAGTGTTATTCTTCCCCCATCGAGACACTAAAATATCATGGATAACATCATAAAAAATGTTTAAATCATCCATATCATGCTTTTCTTTTTTATAGATCTCAATTTTCACTTTCTCTATCATTGAATCCCACATCTCATACACCAAGTGCAAACATGGTTTGTCGGTGTCACATAATCTAATCATCTCACATATAGGCTCAATGAAACTAATAATATATGATACTTTATCCCACCATTCATCACTTAGAATCTTCTCTTTAACAAAGTTTGCTTTTGCAGTGTCATCTTCTCTATAAGAAGACCATTCTTCGCTTATGACCATACCTTGAAGAGCTGTTTTGATAAGTCTCAGTCTCTTAAGCATGACAATGATGGGGGCAAAGCGGGTATCAGCAATTGAAAGCAGTCTAAGAGGAGTAAACTTGGAGAGAATCGAGAGTCTCATGTTATGGTTCATGATGAATTTTTTTATTGCAAGCGCATCCCCATGAACATATTTTATCCACCCGCATTGTTCATATACTAGTTCATTTGTTTCTACATTATTTGGGGAACAAATGTTTTTCACAGCAAGATTGAGTGTATGAAAAACACATGGTGTCCAATAGATGTGAGGAAACTCACTCTCTATAAGATGTCCAACCGCTTTACAATTTGCTGCATTGTCAGTAATTATTTGAACAACATATGATGATCAACTTCATTGATCACTTCCTTCATTAAATTAGCAATAAAATGTTTATCTTTTACTTCACCAAAACAATTCACCGCCTTTAGAAATAATGGACCATTAGTACCTGTTGTAGCCATGAAATTGATTAGAGGCTTTCTAGTAGGATCACTCCAACCATCAGTCACTATAGTCACACCTTTTTCTTTCCATGTTGACCTAAGGGGTTCCAATTACCGCTCGACATTAGCCTTCTCTTTCTGTAATAAGGTTGTTATGAGCTTATTATAACTAGGAGGGACATAACCATCAATTTGTTGTCTGCCGCAAACTGAAAAGCCCTATGATAATGTGGATTTCTTGCAAGATTAAAAGGCAAACCTCCCGTATAAAACATCCTTGCAATTCCTTCATCTAGCTGGTCCCTAATTCCAACACCAAAAGATTTTTCAATAGGGCTTGTAATACCTTTTCTTTTCTTAAATCCAACACTAGCCTCATATGGCAACGCAACATCATTCTCTTTTGCCTCGACTTTCTTCTATTCATACGCTTCTTCTAACTTTTTCATCTCTTGTTTTTGACTCGCTGATACTTGCTTGCAAGCTGCAATCCCACAACCTATAAAAGAGGAACATATTAATTGTATTCTTACTTTATAACCTACACCTATACATGCAAAAAAACGTTTACATGCTCCTAATACATGCTGGTCAATATGTTTATCACGACTATACCCACCCCACGTTAACCTACAATTAATTGTATTCTTAATTTCTTACTTTTTGTTTTCTACTCAAAACTAACCAAGTCCAAAACACATGTGAAGAAACGTTTATTCAACCTCTTACTTTTTGTTTTAGACCTAACTTTAATTTCAACACCATGCAAAAAGAAAAAACGTTTATTCCATGCTTAGTATTAGTATTAGAATACATGCTGGTCAACAATTACATGCGTTTATAACGTAACATGCAATTTGGAGAAAGAAAAAACATGACAAATAGGGATCCGATTTACAATTACATGTGTTTATAACAACCATTACATGCGTTTATAACAACAATTACAACGTTACCGGTTATTCCAAGCAAGTGTGCTCGAACTCTTGAATAAGATCCGGTTCTAACTTGGTTGCAAAGCTTGCACTTAAATTTACATGCTCCTCCTTGTGGACCTTGCTTTTCTTGTTTTTCAACAAAATCCCACAATGGAGGTTTCTCATCAGTGGTAGATGATGCTTGTGTTTGTTGTGTTTGGGAATAGGAAGACATGTTGATGAATGAATCGTTGATGAATGATGATAAATAATTGATAATAAGAACTGATAAGAATATAAGATGTATCGTTCAATGATGAATCGTTTGTGTTGGTTTAATAATGAATCGCTGTGTCAGTTGAACCCTTATTTATAACATTAAGAATGATAAAAACCCTAAAAAGTAACATACGGGCCATGAAACTGGGCTTAAAAATCAGAATCGTTGCCAGAGTCGGTCAAGATTTGCTCCCTTGGATTTGGAATCGGTCAAGATTCGCTCCTGAGCCGCTCCCGAGTCGATCCCGATCCCGAGGCGATCCCAAACGGGTACGATAGCATTCTGGGCGATCCCGTGCTTCATAGATCCCCACTGTTACAAAGGGTAAGAGGTACCTTGTATTTGTATAAAGCATGGTCTCACTTTTTCTCATCTCTCTCTATGTTGTTTTTTTTAATATATTTTTTTTACTTTTTATTCAAAATATATATATTTAAATATATATTCTGTTTTATTTATTTTAAATCATAAATTTTTTTCAAACATAACATCAAAACCTAAACCCACTTATTCAATCCTAAACCCTCTACTTTATAAACCCAAACCTAAATTAAAACCTTACTTCAAACCAAATAGACCCTAAAATACCAGTTGGATTCAAATACGCGAAGCAACGTAAACCCGACATGATGATTTAGCAAGTCTGACTTCAAGCTCGGGATTGTCAGTCTGCATGAGCTCGGTTAAGTAACGCGCTATCTGTGTTGGTTCACTAATAGTTCTTAAAATTAGTTTTGACCATTCAATATTAGGGTTAACCCATATTTATCGTACTGGCTGTTGTAAAAGTAGTTTTTTGAAGTTCCGAAAATTTTGGTTTTACAGTTGTTCATAAAAAAACAAAGCCTATAACTGAAAAGGGAAGGTCAAAACAGTCAAATGATGGCTATATATCAATCGTTCCAAACTCGGATTGTGATTCATTGGAGTTTTGTTATACGCTTTCTTTGTTAGATGGCATTTTAGTTCGGCCTTGTAAGCCGACTATTTTTAGAACAATTACATTTTTGGCAGCAGAAGTCGAAGCATGCGAACCTCCATGTTCACCCCAAATGTGTCACCTAGCGAGGTTTGTATTAGATGACCAAGTCGTTGATCCAAGCCTGATTGTGAGATCGTGGTTCATTAAGGTTAGGGTATAATGTCTCTTATTATCAAAACTATGTATATATTACGAGGACCTCATATATTGTATATACACACGCTATTTTAAATATTTAATTCATTCAATCAATACAACCTTTACATATTTTACATCGTACTAAAATTTTAGGTAAAATCCATCAACAAAATTTGATATCCTTTGTTATCGGCTACATGCCATTGATTCAATGGATCCTTTTATTCCAGATTATTGTTTTTTGATTATTTAAGATTTTATTTTCTATCAGTGCATAAACTCTATAATTTAGCTCGTCAAAACATAAAATAGGTCGAGTAGATTAGATTGACCACATTTTTTAAGTTCCTGTCTGAAAGTTTATGGACTTTAATTTTAATAGTCGTGTGTTAGGATCAAACTCGGGATTACGGGATTGCACACAATACGTAAAGAGTTAATTTATTTAATAAATATATTTATATGTTTAATAGATTAAATCGAGCAATAACTTTAACCGTCGTTAAATTGAAGAGTTAAGGACTTAATGGTTAAAACGTGAAATAAACTAGAAGAGATAAGAAAAGTCCGAAAACCCCTATGGGTTGGGCTTGGCCGACGGTGGACAAAAGAAAGAAGGAAAAGGATTTGTTTCCTAATTAGTGTTAAACTTGGAGTACAAGTTTAATCACACTATATAAACAAACCTAACCCTTCATTATTTTTTACTCCATTTTTTTCTCTCTTTCTTTCCTACGATCAACATTAAAGGCAAACACCTTTTTTATGGTTCCTTTTAAACTTTGGTTTTGATTACTTAATCAAGTCCTAGCCCCTCTCTAGGGTTGTTGGGTTGATTTTTCACAAAACCTTTTAAGCTCGTTTTGGCGTACTAGTATTACGGTTAACTCGTTATTATACGTGTGTACAAGAACGTAATACAATCTTACTTTAGATTGCATCTTGGATCGATTAACAAAACGGTAAGAGGTTAATCATTGATCCTCATAAACCCTAATTTGATGAATCGTTCTTGTTCGTTGGAATTGCTTTGCAAAAGGTACGTAACCCTAATTCGATTAATTATGAATGAGTTATTATTATGATCTTGTTAAATCGCTTCCGCTATTACGTGCTTTGATCTTTACTTATGTTATTATAATTGCTATGAACTTCACAAACCATTGGTGGCATCAAGAGCCGTTTTAACATGTTATAATTATCGAGATCTAAAAGTTTTTTTTAACTAATAATTGTTTTGAGTTAAAACTACATGTTTTTTTAGGTTTTCATTAAAATTAGGGTTTTGTTTTTTTTAAAATTAGGGCTCGGTCGGGTTTTTTTAAAAAGTATTTTGAAACCCTAAAATTGCATGTTGTTATGATCTTTAGATGTTTGCATGACTAATTGTTATGTCATGTATTTAAGGTTATGATCCATAGAGATTTAATTAATTTGTTAAGTTATTTGGGTGGAACTTTGATGAATTACATGATTAATTGTTATGTTATGTAAATTAATGTTTTGATCCGTAGAGATTTAATTGTTAAGTGACTTGGGTGGATCCATGATGAACATGCATGTTTTTCATGAATCATATGATTTTATGTGGTAATTGTCACGTGTTTTGCTACTTGTTTTATTTGATTCAATAAATCTAAAATTAGGGAAGACTTTTATATGAATATAAAAACCTAGATTTGATGTTTTATTGAGTAAATCGTATGCATGTGGCTATTTGATTTATTTATTGCACATATAAATTGTTATTATGTGTTTATGATTTAGTTTTTTTGTACCCTATTGTTGCATGCGTTTTTTATTGTATGTTGTAAACAAAGGTAAGTTTTCTAAGAAAAATAATATGGCCTGAATCATATTAAGATTAGTTAATTGTTTTGAGATCTAAATTACATACTATTGCGTTGATTGGAATTGCAAAAATAATTTAACGTCCTACTCAATTTGACAAACTATAAAGTGGGTATAACGAGTTGCTGGTCATGTACCCGACTAAGGAAGGAGGTTATGCTATTGTCGCTGACCAAATTCCCGGCTCGCCTGTGCGTCAAATTGGAATAACCTACGATTATTATTTCATTATTCCTTAAGGTTGATTTAACCGCAAATTCATACCAGAATCACAATGAATAAGGTTATTGCTTTGTGCTTACCCGTGTTCTAGAATAAGTACAGTGTGAATTTAGTTGTGGGAAAACTCTTTAATTGGCTTAACCAATACCTCAACCTAATGTATGGCGAAATTTTAGTCTCACCAAATAGTTTATTAAAGTTTTATTAAACTAATGCTATGGAGATGTATGCATGCTTCTCCATACATGATTTTGACATCAAAACTTATACCCTAAATTTAAGTCATATACCATCTAATTGACGAACACTTTAAGTTACAATTGTCATCATATGAGATTCTGGACGATGTTGTAATGGAAAGGAAACTTTCATGACTGAATGAGATTGCACATGAATGGTTTTACGTTCTTTAGATTAGTCGACCTAATTAAGTTACTTAGTGAGATCTAGAAACTTAAGGCATAAGAGGGGATGAAACATGTTTACAATGCAAAATGCTTTTTTGGCAATGTAAGTCCCTAAAGAATCTAGAAATTATAAATTGTTTTGTCAATTATTGTTCGACAAGTTACCATCTTGAATACTTTTATTGCTAGCAGATCAACTGATGTGATGAAATTATGTCAATTTGGATTCTAGTTTTCAAGGAAATATTATGGTTATATGAATATTACCGGGGTAATTTTATTTTTTGAATGGTATTATCAAAAATACTGAAATTGAATTTTGTAAATTCTTTTACAATGTATTGATGCGACGTTAAACCGTAAACAACGTTTATTCATTTATTGATCTACAAACTGTATAGTTGAGGATAGAGTCAATTTACAATGAAAAGATAAGCCTAAACTCTTTTCCAAGAGTGAAGAATGAGTACTAAGGATTTTAGAAATGTCTAATTCTAAATACACAACTCATAGCATAGTTAAGAAAAGTGCTTATTTTGAGTTATTAAATTTTAATAATGGTTACCGCTAATTGATTAAAAGGCAAACAATTATAATTTGTCTAGTAGTTGTGCTTTGACCATTTATAGGCACTACATACCATTGTGGGGTTGGTAGACCTATTAAGGAAGAAATTGCATGTCAAATCTTTCAAGTTAAAAATCAATTGATGGATAAGTCATCATTTACGAAGTAGAGTACACTCTTAAGCACTACAAGTAATTGTTACGAATGTGTTTTTCAAAGGAGTAAGAAAGTAAACAACACACTAATATGTTTCACCGATTATGAAACATTTACAATGATCTATTACTGATTTTGAGTCTATTAAAACATTCTCTAATTCAGAGGGAGTTACAAGCTTTGTTGTCTTGGTAATAACCCATGTTATCTTTAGTATGTCCTAAGATAATTACTTTCGAATTGTTTACACTATTATCTTCAAAGGATAGTCATGTATTGATTCTTGTTGGTTAAGTGGTTCTACATCTACTTGTAAAAGCTAATATATATGACACAATCATATTTTGTATAAACAAACGTTAGATGTGATGTTTATATAATGTATGAGGTTGTTCCGTGCACAAGTGGGAGAAATGAATGTTGTGTGCAAGAAACAACTCATAAAGATATGATTCCCTTGACTGCAAGATAAGAGACTAACAATCTAATTAGTATTAGATGAAAGTTAGATCATGTGTCAATATGACTAAAAGACTACTTAAAAGTATATATATCATTCGCATTAAGAAACACTTGTTGTTTTGATTTAGTCATGTGGGAGCTTAGACTAAATTGTAAATACAAGGGTAAAATATCCATATGTCGTGAGATCGGGCGTGGATTATTTTCTAGTTTCTTAAGATGGATTATTCCTAGAATGACATATATACATAGAGTAATCTTATACTACTAAAGTAAAATATCTATGTATTATTGGAAATACATAAATAGACATAGTAGTGAATAACTTAAAAATATTGTTGAAACCTTGTGGTGTTCATGATTACTTTAGTTTTACATGTTTATGATTTATTGTATAAAGTCACAAACATAAAGTCTTGAAACACGTATAATATAAAGTAAGACGTGAATGTATTGTCTCTATTTCACTAAAGACATATACATGAATTCATGGTCAAATGACTTAAAACGTATAATGGAATTATAACTTTTATGTTTTAAAGACATGAAAATAAAGTGACTTTGTGTTAGAAGTACTTGAGTTATAAAGCTTGCAAAATGGTTACGAAATCTATTTGTACCATTAAGATGATTTAGTTGGTATATAGGTAAGCCGAAAGATATATATATATTTATGTTGAATATTGTTAGATTGACTTACAATATTTCTCTAAATAAAATACAACATTGTTATGTATGTTCATTAGCATAATCAAAATGATGATTGATTCAAGATAACTATATCTTCTTTTCTTCCAAAAGATATCAAGGTTAGAAAGTTGAGTATGACTTGAGCTAAGAAGATTAATAAGATACCATTATATATGGAATGTGATGAATCACGTTATATCTTAAATGAAATTCAGATTTTGCTAAACTACTTATGAAGTGGGTTGTTTAGAAAATAAAGAGTTAGGAAATTTCATTGTGTTTTGTAATGTCCCAATAGATAACGTTAGATTGTTGATCTATTTGCTATGTATTAACTTTAAGTTACTAAAAGCAAGTGGGAGTTTTGATCTTGAAAGATAAAATTACAAGATACATAATCTTCTAAAATACACTAGTAATTATCATGAGGTAGGCGTGTAAATGCTAACTCTCGTGATAAAGGAATTTAAGTCACAGGTCCGCAAGGATATCTTGGATATGCGAGTAATATGCTGAGAATTATGAGTTACAAATAATCGTTATGATTTGTTAACAAAATATTGTCTTGGGTAAACTACTCATACTATGAATGTTATTATAGATGTTGTCCAAACAAGATAATCAATTTTAGATTTGGTTTATCTTAAATAGTTTGACTAGAAATTAAAGATGAGTTTCGTCAAAGAAAGGAAAAAACGCCCATAGTGGTGGTTTTAATCCTTGTGTCGAAATTATATGGACAAGATTATACACATATTTAATGTATGTATAATGAATAGATTATTAATCACACTTAAGTAATTAATTGTGATTGAGTATTATTTGCTAAAACGCATTAAATGTATAAAGATTTTGGTGGTCATATTTTAATTGACAAATTGAGTATATATGAACTCTTTCTTGATTGACTACTTGAGCAAGGACTTAAGTAGTCGAAAGGAGTTTATTAATTCAGAAATAAATCTTTGGAAAGTACAAAGTGCAATTATCCATGAATGGATATATGTAGGCCTCTAGGAGATTATTCTTATATTTAAACTGAAAATCCAAGATTGGATTTAAAATTAAAATAAGATAATTTCTGAGTATTCATAAAAGCTAGTGGCAGTATTATGATTATTTTCTAAAATTATATGTGTCGAATAGACATGTAAGAAAGTAAGTTTTCATTCAAATTAAATGTTGATTTGGTTTAGATTTGAAGTGAAATTTTACATTGAAGATTTAGAAAATAAGATATACATAACCTTGAAAACAAAATAAATTTATTTATTTATGCGGTGGAAATACAACATAATATGCCATGTAGTAAGTTTATATATATATTTAGAACATGAATAAATCTAAATCTGGTTTGAGAATTTTCATGTGTATCACGTTGTATTTATATCATGCTTAAAATGCAAGATGATTTATATATATTAATCTATTTGAAAGTTATTAAATAACTTGTGTAATGAATATTCTGGAGGAATATGTTTGGATATAGAATAACATCCTTGTCTTGGATCAGCTTCCATATTCTATAGATGAATAATTTGTCAATAGCTGTGCAAATTATCGTTGCCAACAAACTTGGATGTTTGGTTGGAATCAAACATTACATAATAGATATTATATGTAACGTATTTATATCTTTGAATGACAAGTTATCAAGTTTAAAAATATATAATTGAGGTAACACTTAATATTAATCATGGTATCCTTGGAGATGACATATCAATTAAAGTTGCATTATACATTAAAGAATTAGAATACTTTGAACTTCAAATGTTGTTTTGGAAGTTTAGTATGATAAATTGGTGATCAAGGATGTTTCACAATTTTGGTACTATGTGACAATATCAAACTATTTGAATGCACATATACAAGAGCTTCAATGACTTGAATTCTTAAAGAAAGTATTCTCAAAATTTTAGTAGGTCAAGATTGGTTGATTTATGCTTTGACAAACAAGTATGAATTTCATTACTATAGGCATAATGCATATACCAGTTTTATTCATTGATCAATTTAGTATTTAGATAAGGGATGTTAGATAATTATTATAGTGAAATAAATTACTTGGTAAGTTATTTATAATATATTATATCCTATATATACATGTTTAATCCATGAATATTATTGTTGTATTCTAAATGTCCGTTGTCGATTAATAATATGAGAGTATTATTAAATTAAGACAAATTAAAATAGTGATAGAGTATACTTGAAAGTATATTGATCAATTTTGGATGATATTCGACGATTCGAGTATTGGAGTTATCCTAACTATATGATTATACTTTATGGATCTTTATCATTAAGTAAATCATAAATATTTATCCTCGGACCTGTGATACCAGGAAACTGTCGTGGATCTAGTGCATTTTTGTGAAATAATCTAACCCTATGGTGTGGGCTTGGCCGGCGGTGGACAAAAGAAAGAAGGAAAAATATTTGTTTCCTAATTAGTGTTAAACTTGGATTACAAGTTTAATCACACTATATAAACAAACCTAACCCTTCATTATTTTTTACTCCGTTTTTTTCTCTCTTTCTTTCCTGCGATCAACACCAAAGGCAAACACCTTTTGTAGGGTTCCTTTTAACCTTTGGTTTTGATTTCTTAATCAAGTCATAGCCCCTCTCTAGGGTTGTTGGGTTTATTTTCCACTAAACGTTTTAAGCTCGTTTTGACGTACTAGTATTACTGTTAACTCGTTATTATACGTGTGTACAAGAACGTAATACAATCTTACTTTAGATTTGCATCTTGGATCGATTAAAAAAACGGTAAGGGGTTAATCATTGATCCTCATAAACCCTAATTTGGTGAATCGTTCTTGTTCGTTGGAATTGCTTTGCAAAAGGTACGTAACTCTAATTCGATTAATTATGAATATGTAATTATTATGATCTTGTTAAATCGCTTCCGCTGTTACGTGTTTTGATCTTTGCTTGTGTTATTATAATTCTTATGAACTTCATAAACCATCACTGTCTATTTGTTTTTGTTGTTGAAGATCATTTTCTTTGACAAAAAGAGTTGATCATCAAATTATCACTCCCTCTTAAAGGCAAGATAAGACATGGCGTAAAAAGATACTCTTGAAAGTAATAAAAGAATGGGCGTAACCATAAAGTAGCATACAATTATGTTTTCAAATATATGTTATCAAGTATATGTAAATAAATAAAGAGAAAAGTGAATATGAGGCTGTTATGCATGTAAGCTTAGATGCGAAACTCTTCTAAACTACGTCATTTTGGTTTAATTACCAATAAAACTACGTAGTTTTGATTAAACTTGAATTCGTTAAATTTTACTCAACAATTATATTTATGTGTGCTTGTATCATTTAACAGTGACTGAATGTTTTAGGATTATAATATAGGATCATCCAAACATAAAGCTCTTCTAAAACGAATACAATATCTGATGAGATAAAAAGTGACAATTGAATTTTTAATCTAATAAAAAACATGGATAGCATTACTATAAAGTATAAACTGGTTGTTTTTTTTATCGAATACTCGTCCTAATAAAATTGATTTTGAATTCAATACTCGTAAATAAAGTTCAGGTCTATGATTAAAAAACTGGTAGGTTTTTATCATACGAAAGGAGGACAAAATTATATTAAAACCATTCTCTATGAGTGTTTGCGTAAAGAATTAGTGAAGATCCACTCAGATTCTAAGAGATTTTGATAAATTAATGTGTATTTGAAAAGGTTTTGCATCTAATCTTACATGCATAACAGCCTCATATTCACTTTCCTCTCTCTCTCTCTCTCTCTCTCTCTCTCTCTCTCTCTCTATATATATATATATATATATATATATATATATATATATATATATATATATATATATATATATATATATATATATATATATATATATATATATATATATATATATATATATATATATATATATATATATATATATATATATATATATATATATATATATATATATATATATATATATATATATATATATATATATATATATATATATATATATATATATATATATATATATATATATATGTATATATAACTTTTTAATATCAAAATAGGAAGATCATTACATAATCAACACATGCAATATGATCAAAACATTACTAACCATAAAATCATAAAGTTTTTGAAATTTTGATGCATGTGGGTGATTATGGTATCAATAGAATCACAAGATTTTAGGAATGAGTCTAATTTTTGTTTTGATTAGATCATTGACAAAAATCAAAATTTGTGGATGTTTAGGGTGTTTAGGGTGGCGGCACATTTGAGAGAAAAGGGAGAGATGGAGTTATTGTGTGTGTGTGTATTTTATGAATAAGGTGGAAGTAAAAAAAATGTTTATATATGGTGTAAATTTAGGGCCAAATTTGCCAAGTTTTAAAACTTGTGGACTTAAAAACAATTAATAGTTTAAAGGGTAGAAAATGACTATTGGTAAATATTGAAAATATTTACGGGGCTTGGGTTTCGTAAAAATACTTTTCAAAAGCTACAATGCATCATAAATATGATTATATGATTTACCGACACGACTTAACACGTAATTAAAACGAAATCGTCAAAATATTAATTATCAAAACGATCGATAATAAAATGTAAGATTTTGGGCATCCGTCGGTATAACGATCACTAGGAATTCTCATTGTACATTGATTTGAATAAACTCGTTGTACAATGCACGCGGGTGATTTTAAATCAAAAACTTTGATTAAAATAAATATGGAAAAATAAAATAAAAACTTTATAATTCCATACAAAATATTGTCAATGATCAGAAAATACTTAAAAGTATAATTTATTAAAATTATCATGATCTCATGATTTAATATAAGAATACAAGAAAAACGTAATACGTTGGAAAATTCAAGAAACACGAATAAAAGAATAAAATAATGCTGGGAAAGTACGGGTTCTTACAGTCTTCCCTCCTAAAGGAACTCTGGTCCCCCAGAGTTCTCCTAGAAACAGTAGAAGATGCAAACAAGAGGAGGTACAAAGAGTAGAACAACTCATTGCTTCCCAGGTAATTTTTTCACCACGATGTACCTTCACGATTTGAATTCACTACACTTCAGTTTCTTAGCTCCTCTTCGAATAAAGTTTTCAAACTCGGATTAGAATAATGACCTTTCAGTATGGAGACATATTCAAAAGATAGAATGAACATGAGAATCGCTTAAACGGACAAAGTGCGATAAAAAGAACCAATATTGTTAATCAACAAGGAGTCGCAAATCGTGCAACTGTAAAACGTGACAATCTTAAAATGTAAGAATCTGGTCACAAGTGAAATAGAAGGGAAAATGAATTACATATGATTATTTAAAATACAAACTGTCAAAATCAGTTGTCTAGGGTTTTGGTATTACTTTAAAACTCAGTTTAAATATTTTCTTGATTAAAATAAAATTTTACAAGGTGTAGCGATTTAAAATCAAACTATCTATATTTAGTGAGTAAGTTGTTGCTATATCTTTTTCTTGATCAGGGTTTTTAAAGCAAAAGTAGAACTGTTCAAAATATTTATCCTGATCGGCTTAAGAACTTTTGGATATCTGCATGAAATTATCGTTAAAACCTCATGTTTATCGTTACCATTAGAAAAATTAGGTTTTTCCAAGTTATTTAGAATCATTGTTAGAAATTATAACTTAATTTAATATTTTTATTATATTGAAAGTAAAGTATGATAAAATCAATTACTTTAAAAGATACAACCTGATATCCTTTGAAACACTAGGTAAATTTCCCAAAGAGGATATATATCTGGTATTTAACTTGAAACAATTATTTTGGTAATCTAAACATTTGATAAAATATATAAAACGTTCTTAAAAATTAATAATAATTTTTAGAAATCCCAGAAGGTGATTAAGGTATCAAATGGTAAACATGTGACATATAAAGGTCAACAATTTGTATACGAAAACACTAACACAAGGGAATAAAACGAATTTCGTATCAATTCTTAACAAACGTGATAGAATAGATGCGTCGATGATAAAAATAATAAGAAACAAAGGATTATAGCAAGTCATCACTTCTTTAGTGCAGTTGGTGTCACCAAAAACGGATTATTTAATTCTCGATGGTCGATACATGATCGAAAGAGAAAAGCCACACAACGAATTTTTCGAATCAAAGAAAATTCTTAAGAAGTCACTTGAGAGTAATTCCAGTAAAATAAACAACATTAGCAATGAGAGGCGAAATAAATACGTGGTTCACACGAATGAATTTCAAGACGATATAGTCTAACACACATCATGATAAATACACGTAATCATTGTTCACGTCCAATAATAAATCATTATCCACGTCCAGAGACGTTTCGAAGGTCGACCAAAATAGATAGAGAAGGTCAATCGATGTAGAAGCATAGCAACATTGAAACTTTCGAGTTTGTATCAATGGTAAGAAATTAGACGAGTCGTAACGAGAATTATATCATAAGGATGATGAGGTAACAAGTAAAACAAAGATTGTTAGGTGCTTTAGGCATGTACTTAGTTCACGAAAAGGTAAGGGTGCATAGGTGTATGTTGTGAATTGGTGCTACTCGCATAAGATGTATAAGTTTTCAAAACTATTATTTTATCTAACTTTTTAAGGAACATAATTAAAAAGATGATTCTTGGTCAAATATTTAAGGCGGCTACTATTCGGCCTTGCATGGCTCCTTCTAAATTACGCATAGGTGATCAGGCCATGCATAATTTAGGACTAGCAATGCGATGCTCAGCTTCGTCAAATCAGTATTACATATCATATGATTTAAAATATGTATATAATAGCATTTGTAAAAACAGGAATCAAAATAACATATGAAACTTTTCGCCAATAAGTTACTGGCTAACTGTTTAAATCAACAATTTGTATTGTTACAAGGGTTCTTTATAAGACTATAGTAGAACAATTTGTGGAAATACATTATAAAATTAATATAAATTAATTTTATAAGATAACCTTGTTGGGAATAAAATATAGCCAGTCCACTTGAGCGCTGACAAGAGGAAAACAAGCGTTGATAAGAAGAAAACAAACGCTGACATATCAAACGTTGACAAGAAGAAGTCAAGCGTTGATAGGTTGAAGACAAGCACTGATAGAAAGATATGGTCTACGCGTATTATGTTTCTAGTTTGTTTCTAGTAAAGATAAGTTCAACATTGTATTTTCTATAATTATCTTTACCTAGAATAGTTGATACGTAGACTCTTGTACAAGGCTTCTTATGTCTATAAAAGACCTTTAGGTTATGTTTCATAATAAGTTTTCATACGTTAAACACTTTCATTGTAAGCAAGTTTGTTATTATCAATCAAGTGGAAGTTTGTTTACATCCTTTGTGTGTTCTTTTTTAAGTGTTAATTCCGCATAACACTTAGATTACTTTATACATAAAAAAAGTTTCTCTACGTGTATAACTTGATCTAATCTCGTTTACACAAGCTTAATCGATCTAAGTTTGGGATCAACAAGTGGTATCAGAGCTTGTTGAGAAACTTTGATCTAAAAGAACACAAGAACCCTAAAAATCACCAAAACCCTAATTTTCACAAAACCCTAAAAACATCATGTCCACTCCCGAAGAAACCTCCTCCTCCTCAAACCACAACATCAAGATTCCCATGCTTGATGCAAACAACTTTCAGCTGTGGAAGCAACTTTGAGCAATATTTGGGGATCTATGACTACACTCTCTGGGAGATTATTGAATATGGAAACACATTCAATAAAGCTCAAAAGATTGCTAATGCCATTGCTACAAGATCAGCTGTTCAAGGATGTTCAGAAGAAGATAAGAAAGAAAAACCTGATGATGGTAGAGCTGTGTCTGCTGAAGACATAGCAAAGAAAAGGGTTGATATGAAAACCCTAAACATTCTAAAACTTTCTCTGGGACAAGAAAATCAGCACAAATACAGAGGTTATGAGTCCGCAAAAGACCTTTGGGCAGCCCTTGAAGTTGCATATAGTGGTAATGCTGATACTAAGGAAGAGAAGAAGAAGCAACTCATGCATAAGTATGCTGTTTTTAAGGCTCAACCTAATGAGAAGCTTAGCAGTGTGAGAAGCAGTCTGCTTGACATTACAAGCAGGTTGTCCTTCATGGGGACACAAGTTGGTGATGTTGACATTATAGCCACTTTTCTTAAAAGCCTTGGTGATGCATGGAAGATTTAGGCAAGATCTTTACTTGCCAATAACACTCACAAAAGTTCTACTTTTGATGATATCTACAACAAACTGAAGCTGTTGGAGAATGAAACTCTTTTGGAGCATGGAAGTAAGTCTACCAATAGTAACATGGCCTTCTTCTCACATAGTGAAGGTCAATTTAATCAGAAGGACTCATATATGCATCCAGTTAATGGATCAACATGTGTCAACGCTGGATCATATCCTATCAACGCCTCACATTCAGACGCTGACACATACAAAATTGACTCACCAAGAGTTAAGCCTGCTGGTTTGGATCTGGATATTGTGTGTGCATACATTGCTTCATTGCCAAATGGTTCAGTGATTACATATGAGGACCTTGAGCAAATAAGTGATGAGCACTTGGAGGAGATGGATATAAAGTGGAACATGACTCTTGCAAGTATAAGAGCAAACAGATGGAATAGAAGGTTCAAGAAGAAGATGACCTTTAATGCAAAGGACACTGCTGGATTTGATAAATCCAAGGTTGAGTGCTACAATTTTCATCGTATGGGCACTTTATGAGGGAATGCAAATCTCTAAGAAGATCTGATGCTGGAAAACCCTCAAGACAAATTGTTAAGGCTCAGGATCCTAAGGCCATGGTGGTAGTGCAAGAAATTGATGGCATTGGATGGGACTGGAGCTATTTGGCTAAGGATGAGGAAGAGGATAAAGCTTTGGTTGCTGAGATATAAGAAGAAGAGTATGTTCAATATGCTCTCATGGCACACTCCTCCTCTTCATCAGACAATGAGGTATACGATGATGCTTTTTGTAGTAAGGGTTGTCGTTTAAATACTGAAAAACTTAACAAAGAGGTTTTAAGATTGTTAAGTGATGTGAGTACTGAGAGATGCAAGTTGTCTAACTATAAAATTGCTCTCACTCAAACTGAAAAGACAGTTGAGGAGTATAAGAAAATGGAGCTTGACCTAAAAGATAAAATAAATATCTCAAAACATGATTTAAATGCTAGTAATGATGTTAGAAACATCATGGAAAGGGTCAATGCTGAATTACAGGCTAAGTTAGATGAGGCTATCAAGAATAAGGATAATGTTGACCTTAAAATTTAGAGATTTGATAAGGCCTCACAAACCCTAGGAGAATGTGTTAATAAATAGAGGGATCCTAAGGACATGACTAGGATTGGGATGAAAGACTATACTGTTGTTCCACCACCAGCTGGGGACTTCTATGGTGTCCAAAGAAAGGACTTATCTTGGATTGGTTTGCTAGAACTCCAAGAAGAGGAATTTATTCCTCCACCAAGAGTCCTTACCCCAGTTGAAGAGTATAGGCAAAAGTTGATTGACTTAAATGAATGGAAGAAAGCCAACCCTACCTTATTTGTCAAGGGTGGCATGCTTTGTGATAGTCCAAATGAGTCAACCCCTATTAAAGTAACAAACCCAATCACTGGCAAGACTGTTGATCTTGGCTCAGACACTGTTAGAAAACCTAGCATTAAGTATGCAGAAATGTATAGGAATACTAGGTCACCTAAAAGCCAAGTTAGTGATAATGGAACAGGCTTCTTCTCTTCTAGACCTAGAGTTGTGTCTAGAAAATCCTGTTACACTTGTGGTAGCTTTTCACATTTAGCATATAAGTGTGTCAACGCTTCCAAAGTCAACATTGTTAAAAGGTCAAACATTGTCAGACCCAAAACTTTTGTGGAACAAAGTCCACAAGTTGTTAGACCAGTCCCATTCTTCACTAAAGGGTCTAACACTCATGGACAAAGACCATTTTAGAAGACCAATACTTGGTCTAATAGGCAATGGGTTTCTGTAGCAAACCCTAGGTTCAACGCTGAAAAGGGTAATTTCAGCGTTGACAAGACCAAATCAAACGCTGACAGAAACGTTGCCAGACCTAAATATTTGCAACCACAGGGAAAGGGGTCTAAAGCTTCTTCTAGCTTGACATGGAGACCTAAGCAAGATCAAAACCCTAATTCTAATGGGATTTCTATGACCTGCTACAGATTTAGTTATATTTCAAAGGTCATCACAAAACCAATTGGGGTTAACTGGGTATTTCATCCAAAAAGGGATGAACAAGGGGTTGTTATAAGAACTAAGTCTGTTCTTGTTGAACAACCAGATGAATCCAAGTCTGCTAAGTCTTGGGTTCCCAAAGAAAACTAATTTGTTTTCTTTATGTGTAGGGCATTCAAAAACAGGTAAATGATTATGGATATTGGGATAGTGGATGCTCTAGGCATATGACTGGGAAGGAAGATTATCTGACAAACTTCACTCCCATTAAGGATGGTGATAAAGTTTACTTTGGAGGCGGATATGGAACTATCACAGGCAAAGGAACTCTTCTCACCAAGAACTTGCGTTTTGAAAACATGTTTCTGGTAAAAGAACTTGATTACAATCTTTTTAGTGTATCACAAGTCTGTGATAACAAAAATAAGGTTCTTTTTACTGATACTGAATGCTTGGTGTTGAGCAAGGATTTTAAAATACCAGATGAGAAATATATTGACTATAGAACACCTAGGCATAAGGACATTTATAATGTGAATCTTAATGGGATTAGGATGAATAATATCATGTCATGTTTTTATGCTAAAGCTTCAGTTGATGAGAGTAATCTATGGCACAGTAGACTAGGGCACATTAACTTTAAGAATATAAACAGACTTGTGAGACTTGGTTTGGTTGATGGTTTGCCTGAAAAGGCTTTCCACAATGACCACTCTTGTGTTGCATGCCTTAAAGGCAAGCAGCACAAGGTCTCATTTAAGTCTAAACAGGTGCACTCTAGTTCTAAACCACTTCACTTGCTGCATATGGACCTGTTTGGTCCAACTAATATAGAGAGTTTGAATGGTAAATCATACTGCTTTGTCATCACATATGACTTTTTTAGGTTTACTTGGACTTTCTTTTTAGCTATGAAAAGTGACACTGCTGATATTTTAATTGACTTTATTACCCAAATAGAAAATAAAACTGGTAATGAAGTTAAAATGCTTAGAAGTGATAATGGTGGCGAGTTTAGAAATAAACTATTGGATGATTTTTGTACCAAGAAAGGGATTACTAGGGAGTTTAGTGTTGCCAGAACCCCACAACAAAATAGGGTTGCTGAGAGAAAGAATAGAACCCTAATTGAAGCAGCCAGGACTATGTTGGCTGATGCTCACTTTCCCATAGCTTTTTGGGCTGAGGCTGTGAATACAACTTGTTATGTTCAGAATAGAGCATTGGTCAACAAGATACATAACAAAACACCTTATGAGTTACTTTGGGGAAGGAAACCTAATATTGGTTTTCTTAAACCTTTTGGTTGTCATGTAGTTGTACTAGCTACTAGTGATGCCTTAGGTAAATTTAGTGCTAAAGGTGATGAAGGCTATTTCATGGGTTATTCAGTACAGAGCAAGGGATATAGAGTTTACCTTAAGAAGGAAAAACGTATACTTGAGAAAGTACATGTTAGGTTTTTAGAGAGTAAACCTAGTGATCCTGAAAGTGGTCCAAATTGGTTGTTTGACTTGGAACCTCTATCTAGGACTTTGAATTATATGCCTGTTACTAATCCAGACATTGTGAAGGTAACTTCAAATGTTGTGGAAAAACCAGTTGTTGATGTTTCAGGTACACAGGTTAATGAAGAGGTTGGATCACAAGCAGACAAGTCATCTCCCATACAAGAGTATGTTACTATTCCCATATGGACAGATGCTTTTGCTGTTGCTGCTGCTGCTGGAAAGGATAATGGTGGTCCCCAAGTATCACCAGTTAACAACATGCATGGTCCTTCAAGCGCTGACAAAGGAAAATCTGGCGCTGACAGGACAAATTCAGGCGTTGATGGCTCAAACGTTGACAACAACATTTCAGGCGTTGATGATCCAAACGCTAACAACCTTGGTTCAGGCGTTGACAACACTTTTGAGCATATTTTCTCTTCAAATTTTGAACAAGGTGAACCTTCAAGCAAGAATGAAGAGGTTCATACAAATATTGATGGAAGAGAGTCTGAAGAAGATATTGGCAACTTGGATGATGAGATTGAAGACAACAGACTTTTTGAGGGAGGAGTTCTTACTTCCACTATGAAGAATCACCCCACTTCTCAAATTATTGGAGATGTGATGTCTCCTGTTCAGACTAGAAGATCTCATCAGAGTCTTGGTGGATTTATTGCCAATATACACAAGAAGGTTGATACCCCTCTTGTTAAAGCATGTTTGTTTGCCTGTTTTCTGTCACAACAGGAACCCAAGAAGATTTTTGATGCTCTCAAAGAACCAAGTTGGGTGGAAGCAATGCAGGATGAGCTTCACCAATTTGCTATTCAGGATATTTGGGAGTTGGTTGATTGTCCCATGTATGTCAGACCTATTGGGACTAGATGGGTTCTTAGAAACAAGAGAGATGAAAGAGGTATTGTGGTCAGAAACAAGGCACGTTTAGTGGCTCAGGGATATACATAAGAGGAAGGGATAGACTATGAGGAGGTCTTTGCACCAGTTGCAAGGATTGAGGCTATAAGGATATTTCTAGCCTATGCTTCCTGCATGGGCTTCACTGTTTATCAAATGGATGTGAAGAGTGCTTTCTTATATGGCACAATTGTTGAGGAGGTATATGTTATGCAGCCTCCTGGTTTTGAAGATCCAGAGAATCCAGACAAGGTGTATAGAGTCAAGAAAGCTATGTATGGACTTCATCAAGCCCCAAGAGCATGGTATGGCACATTGTCCACTTATTTGGTGGAAAATGGATTCAAAAGGGGCACCATAGACCAGACATTGTTTACAAAGAAGGCTGGTAAGGATGTCTTACTTGTTCAGGTTTATGTTGATGATATCATCTTTGGTTCCACTAATCCAAAGATGAGTGAAGACTTTTCCAAGCTTATGACAGACAAATTTAAGATGAGTGCAATAGGGGAGATGAACTTCTTTCTAGGGTTACAAGTTCAGCAGAAAGAAGATGGTATCTTCAGCTCTCAAGATAAGTATGTGGCAGAGATCTTGAAGAAGTTTGGCTTTTCTCCACATGAAAAGAGGGCTACTACTCCTATGGATAGAGAACACCCTTGGGGAAAAGTTGGGGATGGAAAAGATGTGAATTTCAGGGACTATAGATCAATGATTGGTTCATTGATGTATCTCACAGCCTCAAGACCTGACATCATGTTTGTTGTGTGTGTATGTGCACGCCATCAAGTGACTCCCAAAGAATGTCACCTTTATGCTGTCAAGAGAATCTTTAGGTACCTTAGATGTTATCCAGATCTTGGCTTGTGGTATCCAAAAGATTCACCATTGGAGCTTATTACATATTCAGACAGTGACTTTGGTGGTGATAAATTTGACAGAAAATCCACAACTGGTGGATGTCAGTTTCTTGGGAGTAGGTTGATATCTTGGCAATGCAAGAAACAAACAGTGGTGGCCAATTCTACAACTGAAGCAGAGTATGTAGCTGCAGCTGCTTGTTGTGGACAAGTCTTATGGATTCAGAACTAGCTGTTGGATTATGGGTATAATTTCATGCATACCAAGATTTTTGTTGACAATAACAGCACTTTATGCATTATTAAAAATCCTGTACATCATTCTAAAACAAAACACATAGAAATTAGACATCATTTTATAAGGGATTGTTTTGAAAAGGGTTTAATATAACCAGATAGGGTTGACACAGAAGAAAATGTGATTTATTAACTAAACCTTTTGATGATGGAAGGTTTCAATACTTGGTAACAAGTATTGGAATGATCAATCTCACATAATATGTGTTTTGGGGTCTTATTGAAAAAGTATGTACAGGATAATGCATTGTTATTGGTCTTTTTGAAGTTAGATTTTCCACTATATTTTTCTAACGCTGACAAAGGTTATCTTAACGCTGATAAGTGTTATCGTGGCGTTGTTAGCAAAAATGTTAGTTTTGTGGTTTTTAATCTTAGTGTGTAGGTGGTGTTATCATTATACCATTGGATACAAAGTTGCTTATGGATCCTTGGAGAATCATTTGAGCATGTTTTTATTTATGGATGATGGTTGGAATATTTCTATTCCTATCTTGACATAAATTTTTATGTTCATGCATGTTTTTGGGCAACATATGCATCACAGTTTAAGGGGAGGTTTTAGGAACCTTTAGGACTTTTGGGTATTCTTATAGTACTCTTATAACAATTCTAGATTGTGTCCACAGGTGAGTATGAGTTAGTTTACTAAATCATGAGGCACTGTAGCATGCAAAGTTGATATACTATGCATGCTGCCAAGACATTTTTGGCCTAGAATTGGTTGTGGTCTGTTGGGAGACTTGGGAATGATTTTATCATGGGTTTTGATGAGATGGCATTTGTACATGATCTCATCGTCCAAAACGGCCTTTAAATGCATTAAATATCATAAAATATGCCAAATATATGCTCGTGTTTGTTACTTGTGTATTTTTAGGTACGGATATTGAGGAATTGGCAAAAGATCACAAGAATCATTCAAAAACGAACACGGGAAACGAAGACGCACAATGAACCAAGCTCATTTATGTAATTTTGCAAAAAGACCCCTCAAGTTTGAAGAATTGGCAAAAATGGCCCCTCATCTTTGAAGAACTTGTCATAATTAACCCTCCAAATGTTAATTGTACAAGTGTGATCCTTGAAGAATGAAGATATAACAAGAAATGCCCTTGGGAAATGTTCAAAGTTGCTAAAGTTAGTCAAGGATGTCAAAAGGACTAATTTTGTAAATGGTTTTGGACTGCCAGTGAAATAGACTTAACTAATTGGACCTGGCATGTAACCAAAACAAACGGGATGTTAACAATGGGGACTGGTCATGATATTACCCCACCTTAGCCCACTTCCCTCCCTTAAGCCCAATCCCATAACCCGGTATTACTTAATCCTAGTCAAACAGTCAACACACCCCCACTAACCTTTTTTTCCCACCTAAACAGCTTTTCAAAATTATTTTAAACCCTTTTTGGATTAAACAGCCTCTTAATCCCCTTAAACCCTAATCACCCCCCAGGTTCAATCAGGCCAAAAACAAAGGGTTATCTCCTAATCTTGTCCAGATCATCAATTACCCTCCACCTCACCATTTCCCACTCCACAAAACACCATCACATGCACTATGGTCCCCACCCCGTACCTCCCCTGCACCCATCTCTTTCCCACAACCCCAAAATCCGACACAACCAACGGTTAGATGCTATTCCTTGGTCCCCAATCCCAATCCAACGTCCAAGATCACACTTTCAAGGCTGGCAATCACATGGGTTCAGATTATTGACCAAGATCAAGACTTTTCAAAGGGCTAAATTGGCATTTCTCAATTAGGGTTTTAGGAATTGCATTTTCCTTGTATTTTTAATTCAGCATTCTAGAATAGTCCAATGGTTGTATAAATAGAGTCGGCATGTGGCTCTATTACTTGTTCCAGTTTTTCTTCAAAAAATTTTTGTAATTCCTTTTAATTAATATAAAAAGTTTGGTGTTTGTTATTGAGCAATATAATTCCGTTTTATGATTATTTAAAGTTGGTGTCAATTGTTGAAGAATTACTGAGTTCCATTTTTAGTTGTATAACACTTTGAGTGTTTAAGGTTTTCAAAAAGGGTTTTGAAAGATTTTTATAAATTTCAGAAATCAAAAGGTGTTGTGAAGTGAAAGTGGAATAGCACACTTTGGTTTGTGACTTATAAGAGTTTGAAACGTGTTTGTTAAGGTTTGAAAGATTTTTAAGAAAGATTTTAAGAAAGAAAAGGAAAACAGGAAAGATTATTGCTTGCTTTGTTTTTTCATTTCCTCTTAAACAGGTTGAAGATTGTTGTTGATCAAAAGTTCTGCATACACCCGAGTGTATAGGGAGGTGGCTATCTAGCCATTGTTGGTCTTGGATGTAAGACCAACAAGGTAAAACCCTTGTTTAAGTTTTTCTAGTAAAAAAAATGAAGTTCATGTGATTTTGTATGTTAGATGCTAATTGTTGTTTAATCTGATTTGATTTAAGTTTAAATGGTATGTTATGCTTGTTAGGATTGGTGGAAATCAATTTGAGTATGTTTTGATTTGATTTGGTTTGTTAAAAATTGAAAACAAAGTTTTAAGGGGTGTTTGGATTTTCTATTTACTTAGAAACTTTGAAAGATTGGTGGATTTAAAACTTGTTAGAAGTGTTTAATAGGGGTAGTAATAGGTAGTGTGTTAGTTGGTAGTGAGTTTGGAACAAGATTAGAAGCAAGTTGTGTGTTAAAAAGTGAAAAACATAGCAAAAAATTGCATGATCAAATTTCTGCTTGATTTGAAGGAATTTTGTGCTTAGATCTTAAAATCTGTTAGAAGATAGGGTGTAATAGGGTTGAAGTATGTTTGTATGCTAGCTAATACACCTGTGTGCAGAATTTGGAAGTTTGAATTTGGTTTTTGAGCTTGAAGATTGCATCTAATCACCACCAGACCTAGTATTTCATTACAGCAACTTTTAATTGCTTTGGTGTGCATTGTTTTGAATTTTGTGTGCTAAGTGTTTGTGTTCTCTGTGTTCTTTTGACTCCCTACACTCCAAAGAGTGTAGGGGTGCCCTGCTTGTCCACAAAAACAACAGCAAAACCACATCCAAGCCCTCTTGGATCATTATTTCACAAGTGAAAAGAACACTCATTGTGTTCATCAGAAACTCAACAAGAACTGAGCACGTTTTTGCTTTTGATTTGCTTAATCTTTGATAAAAAGTGCATTGGATTTGTGTTAAAAAGGTTATAAGTGTCACTGGATTGGATTGAAAAGTAAAAAAAAAAAATAATAGCAAAAAGTCCACCCCGCCTGGACTCGAACATGCGACCCCTCGTTGGGGGAGTAAACGTGTTAACCAGTGATCTAGATGGACTTTTTACGTCTATGTTTCATTTCAACTTGTATTTAAGTAGGTTTTGTTTTGGCTTATCTTTAATAAGCCGTAGCTTATTTCCATTTTTCCAGCTTATTTAATAAGCTTATTTAGCTTAGCTTATTTTTCTTAGGTTTATATTAGTATTTCAGACTTTTCTGTTTAAAAATATTATTTTTCCCATTATTCTTTTAATTATTAGGATTATTTTTAGTTTTATTTTTAGAAAGTAATTTAAAAATAGTAAACAGTAACTAAAAAATACAAAAAAATAGTTTTTAGGTTTTAATTTATATTTTTGAGGTTTACATATCATAAAGTTTTCAAAAACTTTAATTTTTAATTTTATTTGATTTTAGGTTTTTTATTAAACTTTAAAAATTAATATAAAATTAATTAAGAGGTTTTAGGAACTTTAATTTGCATTTTCTTCTTAGTTAGAATATTTAGGATTTTTGAGAATTTTTTAGAATTTATTTAAGAACTTTTTATTTTTTGGAATATTTTAATATTATTTTATTAAGAAAAATTCAAAGTTTTATTTTTAACTTTTTTTCATTTTTCCTAGATTCTAGACATTAAAATAGGAACTTTTTCACTTTCCAATTAATTTTTAGGCTTTTCAATTAATTTTTAGAATTAATTTAAGATTTAATAGATTTTAATAGTTTTTAGGAGTTTAAAAATAGTTTAATTTGGTTTTAAAATTTTTAAAAATAGTTTTTAGCTTAATTAGGTCATTTTTGAGGTTTACAAACTATTAAATCTTGTTTAGGGCTTTTTAATATTTAAAAGTGATTTTTAGGGCTTTAATTAGTATTAAAAAGTCATTATTAAATTAATTAAAAGGTTTTAGCAAGTTTGGATTTTTTGTAAACTCTTAGAATTTTATTGTGGATTTTTAGTAATTTTTAGGAATTTTTAGGTTAAAATTTTGAATTTTGTCGTTTTTACGTTTCTACGTCTTAACTTTCTAGTAGTGTTTTTGCCTATTTTTCTATTTTTTTCGTCTTCGTCATTTTCTCTTCTCCTTTCTTCTTAATAATAACCAAAAACAAATCAATCAATCATTCATTACACAACACACGTGCCTCCTCGAGAACGAACTCACTTTTAGGGTCATTCACACACGGTTTTCCTAAATCGTCGTGCACGCTTGCCCTATTTTAGTTGCTTGTTTTTCCTAAAGCAAGTATCTAATTTTACAACTATCATTTTGGCGCCGCTGTCGGGGAGGCGTGTTGTGTTTTGATTGAACATTGTTGTTTTCTATATTAGCCATAATAGTATTTGTATTAATAGCACTCTATTAATACGTATTATCGTTTTTCGGTTTTTGTGTGAATATTATTACTATATTGTATACGTAGAACAATAAATACACAAGTACTCCAAATACGTGAGCAATCACAACCTTGATTCGGGATTTCATCACTCGATCATTGTATTCGAATCTCAAACCAAAGAAAAAAGGCAAAAATAGATAAATACTTTCGTGAAGCTTAATCTTGATAATACAAACTATAAGGTGGGTATAAGGCGGTTGTATTTCACAACCTAAAGGAAAAAGGCTCTTAAGTGCTTCGCGCCGCCTCGTTTCCTCCGCTTGCTTGTGCGTATTTGATTTTGAGAGTGAATCGAGGGTTTTGCCGCCCAAAGTATTATTACATATCATATATATTTTCTTGGTTTCTATTTGATTAAACCCTCTTGAACGATTTGGTGTTCCACCATCGTTCTAAAGTCATCGAAGGCGTTCACTCCACGTGATCGTTTTCATTCCTTGAGGCCTTTTTAATCAAGAGATTTGATTAAGGAGGAGATTTGTGGACTTTTTTGTCTACTTAATACATTTCACCAATTTCCAAAAAAGTTAATACAATCAAAAACCACAAAAAAATTGAAAAACACAAAATACCAAAAAGAATATTCTTTGCTCGTCTCCACGTTGTACGTGACGTTTATGCTCACTCGTAATCAAGCAAAACGTGCACGTAAACGAAAGAACAAAACTCCCACTCCAACTCATTCTAGTGAGGAGTCTCCTGTTGACGAACCCATTGTACGAGAAGAACCAACCATGGCGAATCGAACTATGATGGAGTTACTTCAAGCACCCACCGAGGGTTATGGAGAAGCTATTGTGATTCCCGCAATCCTTGCGGAGAATTTTGAGGTGAAAACGGGTTTGTTGTCGATGATCCAAAACAACAAATTCCGTGGTGATGAGAAGGACAATCCCCACAACCATATCCGCCAATTTAATCGTCTTACCCCCACGTGCAAATTTAAGGATGTCTCGAATGACTCGATTAAGATGATGCTTTTTCCGTATTCCTTAGCGGGGCCCGCTAAAATTTGGTTAGAGAAAGAGCCACCCAATTCTATATTGACGTGGAAGGATCTCGTTTCAAAGTTTGTGAACCAATTTTTTCCGCCCTCTAAGACTACGCATTTGAAAAATGAGATTTCTAAATTTTCACAAGAATCAAATGAAAGTTTTTCTACGGCTTGGAATAGGTTTAAGGAGATGCTACATGAATGTCCTCATCACGGTTTTTCCGATTTGCACCAAATCGACACGTTTTACAATGGACTCAACGATCATGAAAGAGATTATTTAAATGCCGCCGCGGGTGGTAATTTTTTGTGTAAAACGGTTGAAGAAGCTTTGGTCATAATTGAGAATAGGTCTAAGGTTTATAGCCCTCGTCACACACCGAGTGTTGCCAAAAGGGGCTCATCATCGTCTCAAAGTATCAATGCATTACATGATGAGGCAAATGAAGAAAATCGGTTTTTCGATAGATTTGCTAACCTTATGTCCCATTGGAAGGCTCAAGAAGCTTCCAACACCGCTTCAGTCAAAGCGGTTTCTAAAAGTTGTTTGTCGTGTGGGGGAGCTCATGATCTTTCCGAGTGCATTACCGCGGATGGTAACACTTCGAATGCTTTTGTAGCCACGGGAACTTATAACCAAATCGGTCAAGGTTCTCGTTCAAATCAAGCTCCACCAAATCAAAATGCTAATCATTATCGCAACAACAACCAAGTTGGAAATTACCAAGGAAATCAAAGAAATTATAACAAAGGTAATTACCAAAGTGGAAATGGGCAAATTTCTAATCAAAACCAAAACCGTGATTTTCAAAACAATGCCCAAGGTTTTCAAAACGATCACACCAAAAATCTTCAAGGAGAGTTTTTGAATTATGCAAAGGCTAATGATGCTAAGTTTGATAATATGCAACGTGAGATGGTTAGCTTAAGATCCGAGTTGAAAAACGAGCTTAAGAACGAACTTGCTAATGAACTTAAAACTCATGCTAATAAAATGGAAGGAAATGTCACACGACTCCAACAAAATCAACAAAAAATGGAGCAAGGACAACATGAGATTAAGCAAGAGTTGTTAAAAGCGGATGCTAGGCAATCTAAGTTTGAAGACCGAATGGCTAAAATGTTTGAAGCTATCATGTGTAAGCCCTCTTCTTCGGGTGGTCTTCCTAGTGATACCATCGTGAACCCGAAAGGAGAATTGAAGGTTATTACCACTCGTAGTGGTAAAACTTTCAAAGAACCCATTTCTCGTCCAAGTACTTCTATGGAGAAGGAAAAAGAGAAAGAACCCGAGGTTGTGGTTGAAAAGGAGCAAATTACAAGCCCACGAAGTACCGCTCAAACCACACCTACGGTTGAACCTACACCAATCATGGAACCCGAGATTCCAAGGCCGATGCCTATGCCTAATTTGCCCCAACCCACACCACCTTTACCCTACCCTTCAAGACGAAACAAGGAAAAGGCACAAGAACGAAATAATTATCAATTTGAACTCTTTATGAAAATGTTTCGTGACTTGCATTTTAATATAAGTTTTGCCGACGCCTTAGTCATGATGCCTCGATTTGCCGCGAACTTCAAAAGTATGTTGAATAACAAAGAGAAATTGCAAAAATCGTCTAGTTGTTCATCGGTTTTTCTAAGCCGCATACCTCAAAAAGTCGGTGATCCTGGAAAGTTTTTAATCCCATGTGCTATCCAAGACATGGAAGAATGCTACGCCTTGGCCGATCTTGGTGCTAGTATTAATTTGATGCCTCTTGAGATTTTTAAATCGCTCAATCTTCCAAATCTCACTCCTTCAAGAATGTCAATCGAAATGGTCGATCATTCTATGATTCTAGCTTGTGGAGTTGCCGAGGACGTCTTCGTGAAAGTTGGAAAGTTCTACTACCCTGTAGACTTTATTGTTGTTGATATTCCCATCGATCCTAAAGTTCCGTTAATTTTAGGTCGATCTTTTTTGGATACCTCGAGAGCACTTATCGATGTGCATGCAAGAAAAATCACTCTTCGTTTCAATGAGGAAGAACTCGTCATTAATGCAACCCAAAACTCCACTCTTTCTCATGTTTATTCTATCACATCTTTGTACAATGTCAATCCCATCAAAAGCATTTGCAAAAAGATTTCAAATAGAGTTTTAGGAGTTGTTGAGAAAAATGACGTTCCGTCCCCTCCGCCGGTAGAGGTTAAGAGTGTTAAGCCTATGATTCCAATCTCGAGTGATTCTTCGGATGATGAATACGTTGATCCCGATGGGGAGGTTTTCTTTGTTGACAAAAGATTTGAAAACTTGCCACCACCCAAACCAAAAAGATTTCAAAATGTGAGAATTTTTAGTGTGACTAACATTGTTTTAGATACACCAAATATTTTTGACATAATTAAATCGGGTTTTCACAGGGAGAGTGTTAAAGATGAAAAAGGAAAGGATTTTAAGTTTGATTTAAAAGATTTTTCTACAATTCTAACTCCGTCATCACCGCGTTTATTGAGTACTACAAGCTCGTCTACTCCTTTTGACGATGCTTTGTGTGGACTTAGTATGGGGGAATCCCCTTATGTTCCCTCCCCTTTCTCCACCGAGGACGAGATATTTGATCCTGGATATGCTTATATAGGGAAATCTCGGTCTTCCACCGATGCAATAAATGGAAAATCTTTTCATTTGATTGGTGCGAGTCTACCTCGAGTAGCTCAATGTTTTGACTTACCCATTGTCCCACCCTTTTATTTCTTCTCTCCTATTTTCTTCTATCCCATTGGGATTTGTGTTGGAGTAGCGTTGTTTCGTCTTTCATCCGAAAACAAAGACGCTATCTTTGACCCCGGTATACGTTTATCGGGTTTTTAAAGTACTCCACGTACTTTTGGGCCTTGTTTATCATGTAAGCCCCACCAAAAATTGACCAAACCATGATTATCCCTAAATAATGACATTTATGGGGATTCGAGTCGAGCTTTTGACTCGGTTATCAAAAACAAGGTGCCTCGTGGGGGAGACCCATGCTTATCCATGTACATATTATTGCTTTCTAATTAGTTTAATGTGAGGGGATTTGTGCCCTTCCGACCTTTGTTCCGTGATTGTTTGTGCATTGTGGTTTTTAGATCATGATCTTCACGATTGGAGCCTCTCGTGTTTCGTTTTATGGGAGCACTCGATCGTTTGCTTTGGAGGCCTTTCCCAATATCCACATGATATCTCCTTTTATGTTCTAACCTTAGGTTTATAGCACACTTCATAAACGGCTTAAAATTTAATGGTTACACCCTTTCCATGCTAGATTAGGCATTCGACTACGTCTCTAGTATGGGGGTGTTTGCACCCCTAGACTCGAAACATTGAGGACAATGTTTAACTTTAGTATGGGGGGTGAATAGATACTTGCCTTGCCAAACCTTCATGCTTTCCAAGGTTTATCGTTTTGTTTATCGTTTTATTGCAAAATAAGGCTAAAAATGGCCAAATTTTAAATTTTTTCTCATGATTTATAAGTGTTTAAGACACGAATGTAGGTTTTCCGATGGTGAGAATAAGAGTAATTTTTGACTCGACCGTGCGTGTTGAGCACTTAGCTTTGGTTCCTTAACTATACATTAGGCTAAGTCTCTTAAATGAGGACGAGAAATGATAGAGTTAATTATAAGTTACTATGCTAAACGTAGAGTACTCGTATTCTTTCAAAAACTCATGTGTTCTCGTTGTTTGCTTATTCTCCCTTCGCTTGTAAATATTTTTTGCTTAATAAATATTGATTTAGCGGTTTAGTTAGGATTGTTGGGTTTCTAGTCTTTTCTAGTAGCTTCCGTGTAATTAAATTGGGAAGACATTAAGGTATCGCCAGCGTCACGGTTTTGAAGTATTGGCACCCGAATAATCGAAAGCTTCACCCAATAATAAGATTTCAAGTGCTCACCTAAATCTAGCAAACAATTTGAAGCCCCACAAGGCCTAAAATCTATGCAAAATTGAAAGTGAATCAAGCCTTAATCTTCGAAGCTTTAAAGATCCAAAATTCGCTTTAGCGTGAGGATATACGTCTTTGGCTAATAAAACCACCGATGAGGCGGATAATAAAAGGCAAGGCAAGACCGAAGTCATAATAAAAGCTTCATGGCGAAGTTGAATAAAAGATGGAGGTAAACCAAAGATAATAAGGTCCTTCCGTTAGGGGGCGTATAAAAGTCTTGGTAATAAGTCTCATGTTCAAAACCGTTATAAAACCGTGTTTATCGATTCTTCTTGTCAACTTAATTTTTTTTGACATCGTTGTCTATTAGGAGGGGTTATTGATTTGATGGTCTTGGTTACACCGTTAGGACTCTATTTTTAGACCTAAATCTCTATTATCGCATAAGTCAACAATGTATCCTCGTGATCATTAAGACATAATAAAATATAAGAGATACAACTTAGGAATAATGGGAGAATAAGTACGTGATTAGGGCATATGAGTAGTGTTAGCATTACTAACTTATAATGACAATGATCTCGTTGCACGCTTGGCATGGAATTAGGGTGAAAATCGAGGATGACGAAATTATTTCTAACGAAGCATTCACGTGTTCTTGTTCTATGAACCTAAACGTCCCATTTTGCGATGAAAATCATACATTATGTCTAAAACACAAGTAGTAGCAATAGTAGTGTAGTTAGTTTATCTTTCAATAAAGTGAATAAAATTAAATTTTGGAGATGCTATGATACTTTATTCTAGCATTGCGTGGGGACACGGCAATGGTTTAGTATGGGGGAGTGATGAGATGGCATTTGTACATGATCTCATCGTCCAAAACGGCCTTTAAATGCATTAGATATCATAAAATATGCCAAATATATGCTCGTGTTTGTTACTTGTGTATTTTTAGGTACGGATATTGAGGAATTGGCAAAAGATCACAAGAATCATTCAAAAACGAACACGGGAAATGAAGACGCACAATGAACCAAGCTCATTTATGTAATTTTGCAAAAAGACCCCTCAAGTTTGAAGAATTGGCAAAAATGGCCCCTCATCTTTGAAGAACTTGTCATAATTAACCCTCCAAATGTTAATTGTACAACTGTGATCCTTGAAGAATGAAGATATAACAAGAAATGCCCTTGGGAAATGTTCAAAGTTGCTAAAGTTAGTCAAGGATGTCAAAAGGACTAATTTTGTAAATGGTTTTGGACTGCCAGTGAAATAGACTTAACTAATTGGACCTGGCATGTAACCAAAACAAACGGGATGTTAACAATGGGGACTGGTCATGATATTACCCCACCTTAGCCCACTTCCCTCCCTTAAGCCTAATCCCATAACCCGGTATTACTTAATCCTAGTCAAACAGTCAACACACCCCCACTAACCTTTTTTTCCCACCTAAACAGCTTTTCAAAATTATTTTAAACCCTTTTTGGATTAAACAGCCTCTTAATCCCCTTAAACCCTAATCACCCCCCAGGTTCAATCAGGCCAAAAACAAAGGGTTATCTCCTAATCTTGTCCAGATCATCAATTACCCTCCACCTCACCATTTCCCACTCCACAAAACACCATCACATGCACTATGGTCCCCACCCCGTACCTCCCCTGCACCCATCTCTTTCCCACAACCCCAAAATCCGACACAACCAACGGTTAGATGCTATTCCTTGGTCCCCAATCCCAATCCAACGTCCAAGATCACACTTTCAAGGCTGGCAATCACATGGGTTCAGATTATTGACCAAGATCAAGACTTTTCAAAGGGCTAAATTGGCATTTCTCAATTAGGGTTTTAGGAATTGCATTTTCCTTGTATTTTTAATTCAGCATTCTAGAATAGTCCAATGGTTGTATAAATAGAGTCGACATGTGGCTCTATTACTTGTTCCAGTTTTTCTTCAAAAAAATTTTGTAATTCCTTTTAATTAATATAAAAAGTTTGGTGTTTGTTATTGAGCAATATAATTCCGTTTTATGATTATTTAAAGTTGGTGTCAATTGTTGAAGAATTACTGAGTTCCATTTTTAGTTGTATAACACTTTGAGTGTTTAAGGTTTTCAAAAAGGGTTTTGAAAGATTTTTATAAATTTCAGAAATCAAAAGGTGTTGTGAAGTGAAAGTGGAATAGCACACTTTGGTTTGTGACTTATAAGAGTTTGAAACGTGTTTGTTAAGGTTTGAAAGATTTTTAAGAAAGATTTTAAGAAAGAAAAGGAAAACAGGAAAGATTATTGCTTGCTTTGTTTTTTCATTTCCTCTTAAACAGGTTGAAGATTGTTGTTGATCAAAAGTTCTGCATACACCCGAGTGTATAGGGAGGTGGCTATCTAGCCATTGTTGGTCTTGGATGTAAGACCAACAAGGTAAAACCCTTGTTTAAGTTTTTCTAGTAAAAAAAATGAAGTTCATGTGATTTTGTATGTTAGATGCTAATTGTTGTTTAATCTGATTTGATTTAAGTTTAAATGGTATGTTATGCTTGTTAGGATTGGTGGAAATCAATTTGAGTATGTTTTGATTTGATTTGGTTTGTTAAAAATTGAAAACAAAGTTTTAAGGGGTGTTTGGATCTGCTATTTACTTAGAAACTTTGAAAGATTGGTGGATTTAAAACTTGTTAGAAGTGTTTAATAGGGGTAGTAATAGGTAGTGTGTTAGTTGGTAGTGAGTTTGGAACAAGATTACAAGCAAGTTGTGTGTTAAAAAGTGAAAAACATAGCAAAAAATTGCATGATCAAATTTCTGCTTGATTTGAAGGAATTTTGTGCTTAGATCTTAAAATCTGTTAGAAGATAGGGTGTAATAGGGTTGAAGTATGTTTGTATGCTAGCTAATACACCTGTGTGCGAAATTTGGAAGTTTGAATTTGGTTTTTGAGCTTGAAGATTGCATCTAATCACCACCAGACCTAGTATTTCATTACAGCAACTTTTAATTGCTTTGGTGTGCATTGTTTTGAAGTTTGTGTGCTAAGTGTTTGTGTTCTCTGTGTTCTTTTGACTCCCTACACTCCAAAGAGTGTAGGGTTGCCCTGCTTGTCCACAAAAACAACAGCAAAACCACATCCAAGCCCTCTTGGATCATTATTTCACAAGTGAAAAGAACACTCATTGTGTTCATCAGAAACTCAACAAGAACTGAGCACGTTTTTGCTTTTGATTTGCTTAATCTTTGATAAAAAGTGCATTGGATTTGTGTTAAAAAGGTTATAAGTGTCACTGGATTGGATTGAAAAGTAAAAAAAAAAATAATAGCAAAAAGTCCACCCCGCCTGGACTCGAACACGCGACCCCTCGTTGGGGGAGTAAACGTGTTAACCAGTGATCTAGATGGACTTTTTACGTCTATGTTTCATTTCAACTTGTATTTAAGTAGGTTTTGTTTTGGCTTATCTTTAATAAGCCGTAGCTTATTTCCATTTTTCCAGCTTATTTAATAAGCTTATTTAGCTTAGCTTATTTTTCTTAGGTTTATATTAGTATTTCAGACTTTTCTGTTTAAAAATATTATTTTTCCCATTATTCTTTTAATTATTAGGATTATTTTTAGTTTTATTTTTAGAAAGTAATTTAAAAATAGTAAACAGTAACTAAAAAATACAAAAAAATAGTTTTTAGGTTTTAATTTATATTTTTGAGGTTTACATATCATAAAGTTTTCAAAAACTTTAATTTTTAATTTTATTTGATTTTAGGTTTTTTATTAAACTTTAAAAATTAATATAAAATTAATTAAGAGGTTTTAGGAACTTTAATTTGCATTTTCTTCTTAGTTAGAATATTTAGGATTTTTGAGAATTTTTTAGAATTTATTTAAGAACTTTTTATTTTTTTGGAATATTTTAATATTATTTTATTAAGAAAAATTCAAAGTTTTATTTTTAACTTTTTTTCATTTTTCCTAGATTCTAGACATTAAAATAGGAACTTTTTCACTTTCCAATTAATTTTTAGGCTTTTCAATTAATTTTTAGAATTAATTTAAGATTTAATAGATTTTAATAGTTTTTAGGAGTTTAAAAATAGTTTAATTTGGTTTTAAAATTTTTAAAAATAGTTTTTAGCTTAATTAGGTCATTTTTGAGGTTTACAAACTATTAAATCTTGTTTAGGGCTTTTTAATATTTAAAAGTGATTTTTAGGGCTTTAATTAGCATTAAAAAGTCATTATTAAATTAATTAAAAGGTTTTAGCAAGTTTGGATTTTTTGTAAACTCTTAGAATTTTATTGTGGATTTTTAGTAATTTTTAGGAATTTTTAGGTTAAAATTTTGAATTTTGTCGTTTTTACGTTTTTACGTTTCTACGTCTTAACTTTCTAGTAGTGTTTTTGCCTATTTTTCTATTTTTTTCGTCTTCGTCATTTTCTCTTCTCCTTTCTTCTTAATAATAACCAAAAACAAATCAATCATTCATTACACAACACACGTGCCTCCTCGAGAACGAACTCACTTTTAGGGTCATTCACACACGGTTTTCCTAAATCGTCGTGCACGCTTGCCCTATTTTAGTTGCTTGTTTTTCCTAAAGCAAGTATCTAATTTTACAACTATCAGGTTTACCTGGGAGTTACAAGGAATTTTATGAGGTAACTTAGTTGTTAAGAGTTTTGGTTAGCAAGGGACACTAGAGGACTGTTATGTCTATCTTGCATAAGCAAGTGTGCATAACTGGACAGTGCTTGCCGCCATATAATAATTATCAACTTATAGGTTATCTTCACTAGGATAAATTACTTTGTTAAGGTCCTTTTTCATTTTTATTACTTTTATTTTTGGACGCTGACAAGTATTTTTCCAAGCGTTGTTATGACCAATTTAGACGCTGACATGGCTTTGGCAAACGTTGACAAGAATATAGCCGTTGGTCGTTGATGGGTTGTTTTTTACTGTTGACACTCATTGGGACCTACCCAGTTGTTATTTTTGACGAATTTTGGGGCCATAATTTTGGGAGCAGATAACTTTTAGTTAATGCATGAGATAACTTATTTTCTTTTCAATATTTTCATCATTATATTTTGAAAATAGTTTCCTCATTTTTGACCAATCACATGCACCTATCTCTCCTATATATTTGGCTCCTATTTTTAAACAGGGTACCTCATATTCTTGTCTAACAATTTTCTCCTATAATTCATCTTTCTAAATATATATAAACAGCTTTCTTCAACAATGGCACCAAAATTTAAACCAAGTGATTTGGTGTTGGGATTCAGGAGTCAACACAACATGATTGCATATTTGGACGCTGATGACACTCTGTTTCCATAATACACCCAGATGGTGGGGTATTTGAATGCATCCCCAATTAGGT
Organism: Glebionis coronaria; assembly: GCA_025667525.1. Classification (NCBI taxonomy): domain Eukaryota; kingdom Viridiplantae; phylum Streptophyta; class Magnoliopsida; order Asterales; family Asteraceae; genus Glebionis; species Glebionis coronaria. The sequence goes on along the minus strand of JANFOE010000446.1, from coordinate 386,705 downwards.
ATGCTCTTTCTCATGCTCCTCTCATCTCTGTCACACATATTAAACAGTTTTGGAACACTGTAAGTTCCTCAATAGTTAATAATGTGACTACATTATCATCTATTGTTCATGGGCGTACATGGGTGGTTACTAAAGCCTTGGTTCGCCAGGCTTTGCATCTTGATGATGCAGATGGTATAACCACCCTTCCCATTCATGAAATAGAACAAGGACTAAGGGCTTTGGGGTATCCTTTCCCTGATGAGGGCACTTTAAACAAATATCATAAACAAGAGTTTCCCCCAGCCTGGAAGTACCTCATACATGTCATCTTACAATGTTTGAGTCCCAAGTGTACTGCACACAATGAGATTAATAGATCAATTGCTAGTGCTATTGTGTGTATTGCAACTGGGCAAAAGTTTAATTATTCAAAAATGATTTTTGATGGCATGTGTAAAAACAAAGGGAATAAGATGACTTTGGCTTATCCCAGATTTTTACAAATGGTTTTTGATGTGCAAAATTACTGCACAAGGGATCATGATGACTTTTAGGAGATCCCTGTGCAAAAGAAAGCTATTTTTACCAATCTGAACTCACCCCCTCACCGTGACTTACCCCTCACCCCGGCTATGCTTGTTGTTATTGCAGCAGCACAACCCCAACCAGACCCACAACCACAACTTGACCCAATACTAGAACCTTTACCTTCACCTCAACACATGAAAATTGACCAAGAATCCTTTGATGCTGACACATTAAATGTTGGCGTTGATACAAGTAATCTAAACGTTGACACCATTCCTTCACAGGCCCAAACACCCCTTAACCTTCCAACATCCACCCAATCCACATCATCTTCTACCCCCACCACAATATAGGTTGCAAAAATGCCAAAGGACTACTGGAGTGTTCTCCTCTAGTGGTCCTAGCCATGTAGCAGAGAGAACCACCACCACAAGTGTAGTTGGTGCTATGGATGAGGCTGGGACTATTGGTTCTGGCTTAGATGCAGGCCAAGACAGTCCTAACATCTTTAAGACCTCATCCATGCCCCATGAATCTAACTTGGGAGGTCAAATACCTTTTTTAGAGGAGGGCAGATTGGAACCAGACACATTAATGGAAATGACGGCTGTCTGCATTAGCTTGCAAAAGCAAAATGCAGACTTGGTACAAATTGTCAGTACACAAGGCCTTGAACTCAAGCAATTGAGGGAGAGGATTGTCATTTTGGAGAATGCTAGCACAAGGCGTGGGATGGAGGAATCTTCCAAAGGGGGAGGATGAGCAGATTAATGTGAGTGATAAGGGCTCACATGATGGTGAATCTTTGGGTGTTGCTGAAGCCCTCACTGAATTGAAGAAGCAACCAGGTTTTGACACATCTCTGGTAACTCCTACCAATTTAGACTTGTCTTTTACAGCTATGTTGGAGCAAATTACAAGAGGCGCTGAGACAAGTAATTTGGGCGTTGACAAGCACAATTTGAACGCTGACACACCAAGCGCTGACATGAGCAAATTGGGCGCTGACACAAGAAATTTGAGCGTTGACAGACCTGCAGATGAGGTTGATGTATTCCAGTCATCAGCTATCATCAAAGAAGTATCTTCACAGGTATTACCATCATCCTTACCCATCATTGATCCATTAGATAAGGGTAAAGGAATCATGGTAGAAGTAGAAGTTCTAAAGGATGCAACACAGGTAGAGTTTGATAGAAGGTTGGCTGCACAACTTGTGGAACAAGAAAGGAAGAAGGTTGGTGAATCACCATTTGTTGTCACTTCAGAGGAAAAAGAAGGAAGCGATGAAGCCAGTTCAGATTCAAGTGTGATGATAATTGAGAAACCTGAGAGACTTGAATATGGTGATGATTTGGCAAAAGAGAAGCTTAGAGAGTTGAAATTGCAAGTGGATTTTGATATGCCAGAAGTTGTTCAGATGTACCATGCTTGGGGGGATAGGTGTATGGAGAATCCAGATTTGACTATTTCAGACCAAATTTGGGGTTTGGAGATTCTCCTAAGAGTTCAAAAAGACTGCAAGGTTATCCTGAAACACAAAGCTAGCAATGTTCTCTCAATGCTGAAGAGGGATAGAAGGGAGCTTTACTACATGCTACTCAGATGTCATGGAACAGGATGGACCTATAAGAAATTGTTGGGGTAATCCTTTGAAGAGTTGGAGTACAAGGCTTATTTCATTTGGGCAAAAGTGTAGGAAATGAATACTATCAGACTTCTTTCAGATGAAAGGAAAGAAGAACTTGCAGAAGAGATGGAGCTTAAGAAGACAATGATTGTTCCAAGACCTTTGAAGAAGGGAGTTCCTCTTGAGTTTCCCAAAGATATGGATAGATTGAAGCCTAGTGAAGCTGTTATAAGAAGGAGCATCAAGCTCTCACCATTGGAAGCTTCAGATATGGTACAAGTGTTACCTCTTGATGCCAGAAACCCTATTATAAGCTATGAAGAAGATGAAAGTGGGTTTTGGAAGATTGGCAGGTATGGGAAAGAGGTACACACTTTTACTACACTTATATCTCTCTTTGCAAGTTTGGATAGAGAAGACTTGGTAGACCTTTGGAGGTTGTTAGAGGCCAAGTATGAGACTGAAGCTCCTACTTCAGTCAATGGAATAAAACTTTGGTCCATATTCAAGAGAATGCGTGGACCAACAGAAGAAGATCCTGCTGTTTGGAAGGATCTTGAGGATGATCTCAGTGGTCTTCAATGGCGTTTGTATTCAGCTGCTGGTGTGTATTATTTGAGCTCTACAAAGTTTGCTGAGTATCTTCTTGTAGATGGTCAGTATTCCATGTCCAAAGAAGTTTTGGAAAAGATGAAGACAACACAGCTGGAGATTGATTATTCAAGTGACGTGGCCAAAGATTTTATTAGGCATGTTTATTACCAATATGATAAGCGTTGTAAGATTCCTTGTAGTTCTTAATTTTTATTCAGAAACTTGATTACTACAGTAGATATCAAGTTTAGGGGAGGATTGTTGGGAATAAAATATAGCCAGTCCACTTGAGCGCTAACAAGAGGAAAACAAGCGTTGATAAGAAGAAAACAAATGCTGACAAATCAAGCGTTGACAAAAAGAAGTCAAGCGTTGATAGGTTGAAGACAAGCACTGATAGAAAGATATGGTCTACGCGTATTATGTTTCTAGTTTGTTTCTAGTAAAGATAAGTTCAACATTTTATTTTCTATAATTATCTTTACCTAGAATAGTTGATACGTAGACTCTTGTACAAGGCTTCTTATGTCTATAAAAGAAGACCTTTAGGTTATGTTTCATAATAAGTTTTCATACGTTAAACACTTTCATTGTAAGCAAGTTTGTTATTATCAATCAAGTGAAAGTTTGTTTACATCCTTTGTGTGTTCTTGTTTAAGTGTTAATTCCGCATAACACTTAGATTACTTTATACATAAACAAAGTTTCTCTATGTGTATAACTTGATCTAAACTCGTTTACACAAGCTTAATCGATCTAAGTTTGGGATCAACAAACCTTCCAGTATTTAATAATGCCCAAGTGGAACATTTTGTAAAATGTTTCGCAAACAATACCAGTTTGAGCTTATATGGTAACTTATAAAATAGCGAGTGGGTTACATGAGGGTAGTAAAGAGTAGTTCAAGACAGTCAGTGAAATGGTTACAAGGTGATAAGGTTTCAAGAGGTTTAGCATGAATCGTTAGGAGACACGTGTCAAGATGATAACGAACGATATGAAAGCAAGATCTTCAAACCTCGGCCCGAATCAGTGGTACGATAGAAACAAAGGACGACAATATAGAATGACAAATAAGTCATATCTATACTACATTATAAAGGGTGTATCCCTTTGGTTGAAAGTTGAAAATGTTGAATTTTGAAAAATATGGGTCCCACTAAAAACTACTACACACAGATCTCATTCACTAAAAATTCTCACTAAAACAAAAACACACTCTCTCCTCTTTCTAAACAAAAAATCAATTACTATCTAGCCCCCACCTGCTGCCGCCCCACCACCGTCGGCTACCGCCCCTCAAATGTCAGTCACTGCTCCACGCCCGTCGGCTGTTGCCGCCTACCTACAATCCCTAAAAATATGATGTTAATTATCTGACGCTAGGCAATTTCCGCCGCTATGCGCGGGTACTCGTCTTGTATAAAAGAAAGGATAAAGGAATCCGTAGGTGTGCACATCGTAATTTATTTGACAAAATACACTTATAAGAAAGTAGAGCATCAGTTTATCAAATCACTTGGTTCCTAAAAGTTCAAGATTTATGTATCACCTAGCTCAAGTTACTATTTGTAAACGTTTTCAAACGTAATCAATGTTTTTAGTTGTAAAATATCATTAGTTATAGTTTTACGAGTTCTGATATGAGCAAAAACTCATATCAATTAATCAACAAAACACCCTAAAACACAAGGAAATTACCTAACTTTTGTGCTATAAAAACAGTATTATGTGGTATGTTCTTTGTTTGTGCTCAAATAGGTAAGAAGGATACAATTTCAAGCAAACAAGAAGAAAATCAAGCTTAATTGGATGAAAAAGACAAAGAATGATCAAAAGTGACAAGACTTTGAAGTGCAAGGACCTATCTTGACAACTTTACAAAGTTGAGGGGCTAAAGTGCAAAATTTTCAAAGTCAAGATTAAAGTCAAATAAGGTCAACCTTCAAGTCAACTCAGTCAAAGGAGCTATTTGATCAAGTTTGCAAGTGGAAGGACTGAAATTGCCAAAGGAATGAAGACTAGAGCTCATTTTATAAAACTGTCAACTTGAAGGACCTTTTCTGCCATTTTTGAAAGATAAAACTAGTTCAATCCATGTTAAATGAAATGGGCCAATCAGAATGCAAGAAATGGGAGATTTGGATTGCCACTTCAGCTTTGGGAAATAATAAACAAAACAAGTTAGCATTCCACTCACTCTTTACAACCAATAATAATCTTCCATTACCCTTCACACGGATCACACTGTTCTTTTGGATAGTGATCCGTGTGACAAATATTGAGCCAACCACAAGATGACACCTGTCACCTTCTTCAACAAACAAAACCCAGATACGAATTTGATCTCTACTGCATATCAGAAGAAGTGTTCTACATGAAACTTATTCATTTTCAAGTCCTAAATCCATCCCAACCATCCAATCAAGCTCAAATCAACTCACCAAGAAATGCCAAAATTCAAACTTGTAACTGCTAAATCCAATTGAGAAGATGAGGACACGTGGAAGCAATTAATTCGCTCAGACACGTCACTTACCCCTACTTCAACACATTTCCATTCTATAAATAGGGCATGTACTTCTCATTTGTAGATACGTAGCTAGTGTGAAAACACACACACTAGATTTTAGTTCTCTCTCTCAATTCTGTTAGTAGTTGTAGTTAACAACTCTCAAAAGCTTGACAACCTTTTGAGAGTCTGTTAGGTAGTTATAACAAACCTTGTAACCACTTTTCATTCATAATCAATAAATTTCAAATTTCCCTCCAAATCCTTCACTGCTTATCTACTGTTCATTCTGCATTGTTATTGCTTTGTTTCTAATGATCATGAGTGATCATTAGAAGCTTGTTGAAGATTGTTGTTGATTGAGTTCATCCTGTAGCTGAGTTCTAGTTTTGATCATCCATTTTAAAGCATTGAAGGTTTTCTGATCATCAATGGCGTTTAAGGATTGATTAGTTGTTGGTTGGTAGATGATTAGTAGTTACTAGTGCTAAGGTGGTGGTTTAGCACTAGTTAGATAGCTCAGCGCTACTCTACTCCCCAAAGGAGGCCTTAGCTAAAAGGTTTTTGGTTTCTGCATTTTAATTCCACTCAATTGTTGCAGGCATGCTTAATTTTTAGTGTAACCTTGTTTGATATATGATTAAGTGTGTTACTGAGTAGAAGTTGTAGTTTGAGTAGCCTATTTGCAGACTTGTACTTGTTCATTAGCTTAACTTTCATACTTAGCTGCATATAATCAGTAATATTAGCTCATAAGTACATTTAGAGTATTAAACTGCTTCATAGTTTTAAATTGGTCCTTAAGCATTACATTTCATTCATTACACTTAGCTTGATATCTTTCTTTGATAATTGTAGCTTTTAACTCAAAATTCCTTTACCAAAAGTTTTAAAAGTTCAGTAAACTTGTGTTTGGGATTAAGATTTCAATTGTGTTCAAGTCTTGTTAGTTGGTTAATTCTAGCTTTCATTCAGTTAGTAAGTCATAACAAATTAGTTTGCAAAGTTTTCAAGTCAAGATTTTAGTCAAAAAGGCAAATGGCATGAGAAAAAGTTTGGGTCAGCTTTGATTATCTAGATTTCAGAAAAGTATCCATTTTCAAATCACTGCCAAAGTTTTGTTTCTTGATAAAAATCCTTGAAACCAGTTTCTAGTTATCACTTAACATATGTACTTTGAGCCTTTAATAGGAATTTATACAGTATTCATAAATAAGCTTGATATAAGCCTTTGTTTAAGCACTTGAGCATTTTCAATTCCCTATGAGAAATAGGTTGACTGTTTTCTCATATTGGCTTATCCACTTTAGAAACTTGCTAATTTTTTTTCACAAATCACTTCAAAAAGTGTTCCTGGATAAGTCTTGAGATTTTCAGATTTTTGGATTTTTGGTCAACAAAAGTCAACATAAGCTCATTTTAGCTTATTTTCAGTTTTAGAGCTTATTAATGGATCATTTTCTTTGAAACTATATTTCCCATTCTTCTTGTGAGCTGTTTAACAAGTTTCTTCAATAAAATCAAGTTGTGCATGTGTAGCTTATTAGATAGCTTATTTTGAGTTTATTTGAAATTGCTTATTAAGAGTTCTAGCTAGTTTCAGCTTATTTCCTTTCACAAGTCTAGCTTAATTTCAATTTTAAGACTTTTGAAATCGGTTTGAGCTTATTTGGTCAAGAAACGAGCTCAAACGAGCTTATTTTAGTCCTTGTGCCCGTTTTTGGTTTAAAATTTTTGGAAATTGCATTCTAGTCCTTTGATTGTTAAACAGTTCTATTTCAGGCTAAAATTCCACTTAATTAGGTTTTGCAAAAGTTAAGTCCTTAGAGTTTCAAGTTTGTTAAAAAGTGGTTAGTCAGTTTTCAAAATAGTTAAAAGTTAGTTACTTTGTTAGATAAATTTTCACATTTAGTCCATTTGGTTAACTGTTTTTGCATATATAGTCCCTAGACTTTTTGACTTTGTATTTTTGGCATTTATTTTTCATTGAATTTACATTTTCAGTCCTTATATTTTCTAGAATTTACATTTGAGCATTTTAATTGAATAAATACTTGGTGTGTGCACTTTGTTTTACGTATAAGTAGACTTTATTTTTCATTTTAGCAAGGATTTGTTTGAATTAGCTATAGAATATCCAAATACTTTACCAACCAAAAACAATTAAAAACAAAAAATCAAAAATATAAAAAATATATAAAAACTAAAAAATTAACAAAACAATTCTTTTCCTAAATAATTGACCAAACAAATTAAAAAAATCCAAAAAGCAATCTTTTTCCTAAGAGATTGCACCCAAAAATATATATTATTGGATTCTCTCGGTTTTTATGTACATATAGTATTTTCTTTTAAAAACTCATAAATGCAAAAATATTTTCCATATATTATTATAAGTAAATACGTATAAGTATAAGAATAACCAATTCACATATTCTCCATAAGTATTGCCAAGGCAATACACCGTGTTGAGGGGCGTTCCGGTCCTTGACACGTGTATCGATCAAACAAAATAAAGCAAGAATAGATAAATACTTCCAATAAGCAACAATTCGAAGAATACAAACAATTAAGTGAATAGAAAGGCGATGTGCTATAAAATGCCATCTAAGGGTCAATAGGTACTTAAGTGCTTCGCGCCACCTAACCCCCCGTTCACTTGTGAGTATTCTAAGAAGGAAGGCTTCATTGGGGGTCTTGCACCCAAGTAGTACATACGTATATTATTATTTTCTTGTGGATATTTCATATTGAAACTCGAAGGGGATAATCCTTTTCTCTTCAAAGTCACACGAGAGCTTCTCTCTCATTCCTCGTATTGAGTTGCATGCTCACTCGCGGGCGTGCACAAATACCGATTGGTGTACAACCCCTTCCTCCGAAAAGGAAGAAAAAGAGAAAGAGTAGGAACACCACCGTCCATCAAGCCGATCACGAGAATCGTGCTTTGATTCACCCACAACAAGAAGCCATGGCCGGAGTTGATACTCGTTCTTTAATGGAACGTTTGCAATCCAATGTTCACGGATATGCTGATGCTATCAAGATACCCAATATTCCGGCAAATTCATTTGAGCTAAAAACGGCTATGATTAACTTGGTTTCAAACACACCTTTCTATGGAAACAAGAATGATAATCCTCATGATCACCTTAAGAGATTTCTTCCTCTTTGCAACACCATTAAGTACAATGGAGTTCCCCATGATGCCATTAAGTTGATATTGGTGCAATTTTCACTAGAGGGTCCGGCTAAGCATTGGTTAGATACACAACTACCCGATAGTATCACCACATGGGATGGTTTTACTACTAAGTTCTTGAACAAGTTCTTTCCCCCATCTAAGACCACGGCTTTGAGGAACTTAATTATAGGCTTTCAACAAAAACCTAGTCAAACCTTTAGTGATGCTTGGGAGGAGTTTAGAGAGTTATTGAGGAGATGCCCTAACCATGGATTGAATGAAGTTCACCAAATCAATACTTTCTACAATGGCCTTAAACCTCATCACCAAGACTCACTCAATGCTTCCGCGGGAGGGAATATTCTTCTTAAATCCATTCAAGAGGCTTGGGATATTATTGAGACCAAAGAAATGGTTCAAACCAACATACAATTTGATGAAAGAGTCCATGTCATTCAAGAAGGAAGTTCTAAACCATTGGAGACTCAACTCATTTCATGCATTCAAGAATTTACTCAAGCTCAAAAGGAAAGTCAAACATTAATACAAAACACTCAAAAGATGCAAGAAACAATGATGAATGACTTTATGAAGCTTTCTATGGGAAATCATTCCACAAATGATGTGCATGCCATTACTCTTTCTTGTGTGACTTGTGGAGGTCCTCATTCCTATGAACAATGTGATAAGGTGCAAGGTTATCAAGGGGAATGTTATGCTTACCAAGAGGAACATCGTGAACACTTCAAGCCAAATATCAATCCCAATAACCTTTCTTACAAGTCCCAAAATTACCTTACTCCACCGGGATTCCCACCCCAACCACCCACCCAACTTCAACAAAATCCTCCTCAAGTGTTACAAAGGAATCAAGGTCAAAGACCACCTTACCAAGGGAATAACTATAGACCACCAAATACCTTTCACAATCAAGGAAATACCTTTCAAGGTAACAATCAAGGGTTTACAATCAACCTCCACCTTTCCAACCCCATGGTTTTCAAGGAAATGTGCCACAAGATTATAACACAATTGAGATTCTTCACAAAATGAATCAAGAGAATGAAAGGAGGTTCCAAGCTAATGAGAAAAGAATGAGAGAAATGCATGAAGAAACAAATAAGAAGTTTATGATGCTTTTTAATCAAAGACAACAAGGGGCTTTGCCATCAAACACACAAACAAACCCAAGGGCAAATGTCAATGCCATTACAACAAGAAGTGGAAAGTCAACTAAGGATCCTTCACCTCCTCAACCTCCTATTGTTACACCCCACTTTTGTTCCTACATGTGACAAGCCTTCTACATCTACTTCACCACCTCAAAATGCTCCCATTCAATCAAACACACCTTCTCAACCTATTCCTACTTTTCCTTTACCTTCCACAACTCCCAATGAAGAAGCCATCAAAGACAAATCTTCCACTACAACACCTACACCTAAACAAACTCTTCCATATCCTTCAAGGTAGAAAAAGGAAAAGTTAAAGAACAAGGATGACATCCAAGTCTCAAATTTCTTAAGGATGTTCAAGCAACTCAACATCAACATATCCTTTGCGGAAGCTCTTGCTTATATGCCAAAGTGTGCTAAGATGTTCAAGGATTTACTCTCAAACAAGGAAAAATTGGTTGATTTGCCCAACACATCCCTTAATGAAAATTGTTCCGCCGTGCTACTTAAAACCTTACCAACAAAACTTGGAGATCCGGGGCGCTTCTTGATACCTTGTAATTTTCCTGGTGTGGAAAATTGCATGGCTTTGGCGGATCTAGGGGCAAGCATTAACCTCATGCCATTATCAGTTTGGAAAAAACTCTCTCTTCCCGAGCTCACTCCCACTAGGATGACCCATGAGTTAGCCAACCGAACCATAGCTTACCCCGTAGGTATCGCGGAGGATGTTTTTGTAGGTGTGGATAAGTTTACATTTCCGGCCAACTTTGTAGTGGTTGATTATGACATGGATCCTAGAGTTCCTTTGATTGTCGGTAGACCGTTTTTTAGAACGGGTCATACTTTGATAGATGTGGCGGAGGGAGAACTAATTATGAGAGTAGAGGATGAGAAAGTGGTGTTTAAGCTAGGAAAAGTTTGTGATAGGAAAGAGGTTAAGGAGTCTAGATCGTGTGAGACTATTAACATAGTTGATGTGCTAAATGAGGTGTGTGATGAACACTTTCATGATTCTTGCAAAAGTACTAGTGAGGAAATGCCCCATGTTGAAACCGTGGCCTCAATTGCTCCCTCTTTAACACCTTTTGGAGAGAGTGATTTCCTCTTGGAGGAATTTGAGTCTAACTTTCTTGGTGATGATGATTCTCCCATTAATTGGGAAGAAGATATTCTTACTATCCAAAAGTTGCTCAATGAGGACCCTATTCCTTCTCCTACTCCACAAGAAGTTACCAATGAGGATCTTTCCATAGTAAAACCTTCCGTAGAGAGTCCACCTCCAATTGAACTTAAAGACCTTCCATCCCACCTAGAGTATGCTTTCTTAGAGGGCAAAGACCAATTACCTGTGATCATTGCTAAAGAGTTGAAAGAGGATGAGAAGGAGCAACTAATTGAAGTCCTTAAGAAACACAAGAAAGCATTAGCATGGAAAATATCCGACATAAGGGGAATTGATCCATATTTTTGTACACACAAAATCCTTATGTAGGATGATTACAAACCCGCCATTCAAAGTCAACGAAAGGTTAACCCAAAAATCCATGAGGTCATTAAGAAGGAAGTGATCAAACTCCTTGATGCGGGCATGATTCACCCCATTTCCGACTCTCCATGGGTTAGCCCGGTACATTGTGTTCCAAAAAAGGGTGGAATCACCGTAGTACCTAATGAAAACAATAAGCTTATTCCTACGAGACTTGTTACCGGTTGGAGAGTTTGTATTGACTATAGGAAGCTCAATGAGGCTACTAGGAAAGACCATTTTCCATTACCTTTTATGGACCAAATGCTTGAACGCTTAGCGGGAAATGAGTACTATTGCTTTCTTGATGGCTTTTCGGGTTATTTCAAAATACCCATTGACCCTAAGGATCAAGAAAAGACCACATTCACTTGTCCCTACGGTACATTTGCTTACAAGAGGATGCCTTTTTGGCTTATGTAATGCACCGGGGACGTTTCAAAGGTGCATGATGGCGATTTTCCATGATATGATAGAGCAAACAATGGAGGTTTTCATGGATGACTTTTCCGTCTTTGGCGATTCATTTACCTCATGTCTCACCAATTTAGAAAGAATGCTTAAGCGTTGTGAGGAAACACGTTTAGTGCTTAATTGGGAGAAATGTCACTTTATGGTGAAAGAGGGAATTGTTTTAGGACACAAAATATCCAACAAGGGATTAGAAGTGGATCGAGCTAAAATTGATGTGATTGCTAAGCTTCCCCCACCCAATACGGTTAAAGGTGTAAGGAGTTTCTTAGGTCATGCGGGGTTTTATAGGCGCTTTATACAAGATTTTTCTAAGATAGCTAGACCGATGACTCACCTCTTGGAAAAAGAGGCTCCTTTCATTTTCAACCAAGAGTGTTTGGAATCTTTTGAGACTCTTAAGGAGAAATTGACAAAGGCTCCCGTTTTGGTTTCTCCAAATTGGGAATTACCTTTTGAGCTTATGTGTGACGCTAGTGATTATGCGGTGGGGGTCGTCTTAGGTCAAAGAGTGAATAAGCATTTCAACCTATACACTATGCGAGTAAAACCATGACCGGTGCACAACTTCATTATACTACCACGGAAAAAGAGTTGCTTGCTATAGTCTATGCTTGAGAAATTTAGAAACCATACCTTGTGCTATCCAAAACCATAGTGTATACGGATCATTCCGCTCTCAAGTATCTCATGACAAAACAAGATGCTAAGCCTAGGCTTTTGAGATGGGTTTTGTTGCTTCAAGAGTTTAACATAGAAATTCGTGATAAGAAAGGGGCCGAGAATTTAGCGGCGGATCACTTGAGTAGACTTGAGCATCCTTTTCAAGGAGATTTTCCAAATCAAGAAATCAATGAATCCTTTCCATTAGAGGAGCTCATGTCTATCTCTTCCCAAGAGGATGCCACCCCTTGGTTTGCGGATATAGCAAACTATCTTGTGGGGAATGTGCTTATTGAGGGTCTTACTTACCAACAAAAGAAGTAATTTCTTAAGGAAGTTAAGTACTACTTTTGGGATGATCCTTATCTTTTTAGGCAATGTGCGAACCAAATCATTAGACGGTGTGTAGATGGGCCCGAGGCATTTAAAATCTTAGAAGCATGTCATAAAGGACCTACGGGTGGACATTTTGGGCCCAACTATACCGCAAAGAAAGTCTTTGATTCGGGTTACTATTGGCCTTCCATTTACAAAGATGCCCAAGAAATGGTGAAATTTTGTGATGTGTGTCAAAGACAAGGAAAAATTACGCAACGTGATGAGATGCCACAAAATTTTATTCAAGAGTGTGAGATTTTTGATGTATGGGGCATAGATTTCATGGGACCTTTTCCATCTTCTAAGGGAAACAAGTATATACTTGTGGCGGTGGATTATGTGTCTAAATGGGTTGAGGCTAAAGCCTTACCTACCAATGATGCTCGAGTAGTTATGAAGTTCTTAAAGCAATTGTTTGCTAGATTTGGTGTACCTCGGGCCATCATAAGTGATCGTGGTACGCACTTTTGTAATGATCAATTCACGAGAGTTATGAAGAAATATGGAGTTAATCATAGACTTTCTACCGCGTATCACCCTCAAACCAATGGTCAAACCGAGGTCACAAATCGTGGTTTAAAGAGAATTTTAGAGAGAACGGTGGGAGAGCATCGAGCTTCTTGGTCGGATAAGCTTGATGATGCTTTGTGGGCTTTTAGGACGGCTTTCAAGACACCAATTGGTTGTACCCCTTATAGGCTTGTCTATGGAAAAGCATGCCACCTCCCATTCGAATTAGAACATAAGGCATCTTGGGCTCTCAAGTGGGCTAACTTTGATTTAAACCAAGCCGCTTCACATAGGAAAGATCAACTTAATGAGATGGATGAATTGAGAGCCAATGCCTATGAAAATTCTTTGCTTTACAAGGAAAAGACTAAGAAATTGTATGATGCTAAGATCAAGAACCGTGAGTTTAAAGTTGGAGAGCCGATTCTCCTTTTTAACTCAAGGTTGAAACTTTTTGTGGGCAAGCTTAAGTCGAGATGGTCCGGTCCATTCACTATTGCCCAAGTGTTTCCATATGGAACTATTGAGTTGTCACAACCCGATGGTCCAAACTTTAAAGTGAATGGTCACCGTGTGAAACATTATTTTGGGGAGGACATTTCCGTTGAAATGGTCCAAGAGATCCCCATTTTCCCTATGAATTAATTCAAAGAGGGATGAGTCGAGCTAGAGACTCCATAACTCAAGCATCGTATAACTAGGTTTAGAGTGTTGTAGGTTAGCAATAAGGGTATAGAATTGGAGATAAGTGTAGGGGAGACCTTCTTTTGTTTTCATGTTGTTTGTAGGGTTGCTCACTCATTTCATGCTTTGGAGCTTATGGAGGAGGCCCTTGTATCCGGTTCACTTTGTTACTATTGTGATTTTTCATAGACACCTTGTGCTTAAACATGAATTCACCAATAGTTGACCTTTCCTTAACTTGGGTTACGCAAAGTCTATTCATTGTCATAAGTGTAGGGGAAGTTTTTTTTACTTCCATGCTCTTAAACATTGAGGACAATGTTTAGCTTAAGTGTAGGGGGTCTTCTATCAAAGTGACCTTACCTAAAACTTGTCATTGATCTTCATGATAACATTGGAAAATTAATTTTTCAAACATTTTTCAAATTTTTGATCTACTTTGGCCACCAAAAATATGCATTCATAATTTTTGCATTACTCATTTTTCATTTGCATATCACATTTGCATTGTATATATTTTTCTTTTTCTTTTCATAAAAAATCCAAAAGAGTAAAAAAAATATAATAAGGATATGGTTTAACAAGTTTAGACTTCTTTGACATATTAGGCCCGCCATGGATATTTTGACTCAACCCGAGTTTGCTTGTCTTAGCATTCTCTAGCTAGTATCCTTAACCATGTAGTCCTTCATTGGTCTATTAGGCTAAGCATCCACCAATCTCATTATTGGAGATTTTAAATTTGTGGAGAATGGGAAATGATAGAGTTGAAGCAAGTATAAAAGGGCTAGATAAACTTCATGATAATTACTTGTGGCTAAACCCTTCTCTTCTTTATCTCTATTTTCTTCGCATGTATATATGTTAATAAATAATCAAGAACGGTTTTAACCGGTTTGTAATCTCTTATGCATTTTTGTCTAATCATTCATGGTTGGTATAAGTACGTCTTAAGATTCTAAGTTAGAACGTTTTATGTGTACTAGACTTATGTCATGCTTCATACTTAGCGGGTGTTTTTCCTTTTATTCTTTTCAACTTTCTTTGTGTGGAATAAAGAAAAATAAGAGCGGCTTAAAAAAATGAGTGGCTAGAAAAAAAAGAAGAAGAAAAAAAAAAGAAAAAAAATAATTATACAAGACTCCCAAGAGGGGCAGTGTGGTGTTAATTATAGTGACTATTGGATTCCAATATTACCTTGACGGGTTGCGGGGATTCGATAGATTGCTCCAATCCAATATTACCTTGACGGGTTACGGGGTTGAAGATCCAAGGTCTCAAAAAGGCGGCGGATGTAAATTATTGCGTGAGTTTTATTTTTCTTTCCTTAGCGAGTGTGTAGCTACTTATGAAAGCATGACATGAGGATTTTACACATAAGGCGAATGACTTATTACTCTTGAAAAGGACTTATATTAATTGTGAGTGGTTTTTCAAGTAATGAATGAGAGGATTACTTAGGATTAAAACCGTGCTTTCTTATTTTTGGATTTTATATTTCTTATACTTCACACTTTAAATAATGACAAATTTGCTCTCAAGCAATTTGCTCAAATAATAACCGGTTCCACATTTAATTGTCATGAATAAGTTGATGCACTTTTTACTTGTGAATACAATGATCCCATTTTTAAGCTTGGTATGGGGAAAGTGAAACTTGAGGGTGATAAGTGTCCATGGTACCCAAGCCCTAGTCAAAGTAATTGAATTCTTTATGAGTTATTTCCATCAAACCGTTTCAAGAAAACCCAAAAAGATATAAATAGAATTGTTTCTTGTGCATTGCATTGTTAAAAATCAAAATCATACATCATATAGTGTAGAGTAGTGTAGATGCATTCCATAATGGCCAAGGTGGATTAATTATGAGGAGAATGTAAACTTGTGCTTTAAAATATAGCATTGCATGAGGACATGACAATGTTCAAGTGTAGGGGATTTGATATTAGCAAAAACTCATATCAATTAATCAAGAAAACACCCTAAAACACAAGGAAATTACCTAACTTTTGTGCTATAAAAGCAGTATTATGTGCTATGTTCTTTGTTTATGCTCAAATAGGTAAGAAGGATACAATTTCAAGCAAACAAGAAGAAAATCAAGCTTAATTGGATGAAAAAGACAAAGAAGGATCAAAAGTGACAAGACTTTAAAGTGCAAGGACCTATCTTGACAACTTTACAAAGTTGAGGGGCTAAAGTGCAAAATTGTCAAAGTCAAGATTAAAGTCAAATAAGGTCAACCTTCAAGTCAACTCAGTCAAAGGAGCTATTTGATCAAGTTTGCAAGTGGAAGGACTGAAATTGCCAAAGGAATTAAGACTAGAGCTCATTTTATAAAACTGTCAACTTGAAGGACCTTTTCTGCCATTTTTGAAAGATAAAACTAGTTCAATCCATGTTAAATGAAATGGGCCAATCAAAATGCAAGAAATGGGAGATTTGGATTGCCACTTTAGCTTTGGGAAATAATAAACAAAACAAGTCAGCATTCCACTCACTCTTCACAACCACTAATAATCTTCCATTACCCTTCACACGGATCACACTGTTCTTTTGGATAGTGATCCGTGTGACAAATATTGAGCCAACCACAAGATGACACATGTCACCTTCTTCAACAAACAAAACCCAGATACGAATTTGATCTCTACTGCATATCAGAAGAAGTGTTCTACATGAAACTTATTCATTTTCAAGTCCTAAATCCATCCCAACCATCCAATCAAGCTCAAATAAACTCACCAAGAAATGCCCAAATTCAAACTTGTAACTACTAAATCCAATTGAGAAGATGAGGACACGTGTAAGCAATTAATGGCTTAGACACGTCACTTACCCCTACTTCAACACATTTCCATTCTATAAATAGGGCATGCACTTCTCATTTGTAGATACGTAGCTAGTGTGAAAACACACACACTAGATTTTAGTTCTCTCTCTCAATTCTGTTAGTAGTTGTAGCTAACAACTCTCAAAAGCTTGACAACCTTTTGAGAGTCTTTTAGGTAGTTATAACAAACCTTGTAAACCACTTTTCATTCATAATCAATAAATTTCAAATTTCCCTCCAAATCCTTCACTGCTTATCTATTGTTCATTATGCATTGTTATTGCTTTGTTTCTAATGATCATGAGTGATCATTAGAAGCTTGTTGAAGATTGTTGCTGATTGAGTTCATCCTGTAGCTGAGTTCTAGTTCTGATCATCCATTTTAAAGCATTGAAGGTTTTCTGAGCATCAATGGCGTTTAATGATTGATTAGCTGTTGATTGGTAGATGATTAGTAGTTACTAGTGCTAAGGTGGTGGTTTAGCACTAGTTAGATAGCTCAGCGCTACTCTACTCCCCAAAGGAGGCCTTAGCTAAAAGGTTTTTGGTTTCTGCATTTTAATTCCACTCAATTGTTGCAGGCATGCTTAATTCTTAGTGTAACCTTGTTTGATATATGATCAAGTGTGTTACTGAGTAGAAGTAGTAGTTTGAGTAGCCTATTTGTAGACTTGTACTTGTTCATTAGCTTAACTTTCATACTTAGCTGCATATAATCAGTAATATTAGCTCATAAGTACATTTAGAGTATTAAATTGCTTCATAGTTTTAAATTGGTCCTTAAGCATTACATTTCATTCATTACACTTAGCTTGATATCTTTCTTTGATAATTGTAGCTTTTAACTCAAAATTCCTTTACAAAAAGTTTTAAAAGTTCAGTAAACTTGTGTTTGGGATTAAGATTTCAATTGTGATAAAGTCTTGTTGGTTGGTTAATTCTAGCTATCATTCAGTTAGTAAGTCATAACAAATTAGTTTGCAAAGTTTTCAAGTCAAGATTTTAGTCAAAAAGGCAAATGGCATGAGAAAAAGTTTGGGTCAACTTTGATTATCTAGATTTCAGAAAAGTATCCATTTTCAAATCACTGCCAAAGTTTTGTTTCTTGATAAAAATCCTTGAAACGAGTTTCTAGTTATCACTTAACATCTGTAGTTTGAGCCTTTAATAGGAAATTATACAGTATTCAGAATTAAGCTAGATATAAGCCTTTGTTTAAGCACTTGAGCATTTTCAATTCTCTATGATAAATAGGTTGACTGCTTTCTCATATTGGCTTATCCACTTTAGAAACTTGCTAATTTTCTTTCAGAAATCACTTCAAAAAGTGTTCCTGGATAAGTTTTGAGATTTTCAGATTTTTGGATTTTTGGTCAACAAAAGTCAACATAAGCTCATTTTAGCTTATTTTCAGTTTTAGAGCTTATTAATGGATCATTTTCTTTGAAACTAGATTTCCCATTCTTCTTGTGAGTTGATTAACAAGTTTCTTCAAAAATCAAGTTGTGCACGTGTAGCTTATTAGATAGCTTATTTTGAGCTTATTTGAAATTGCTTATTAAGAGTTCTAGCTAGTTTCAGCTTATTTCCTTTCACAAGTCTAGCTTAATTTCAATTTTAAGACTTTTGAAATCGGTTTGAGCTTATTTGGTCAAGAAACGAGCTCAAACGAGCTTATTTTAGTCCGTGTGCCAGCTTTTTCGTTTAAAAGTTTTGGAAATTGCATTCTAGTCCTTTGATTGTTAAACAGTTCTATTTCAGGCTAAAATTCCACTTAATTAGGTTTTGCAAATTTAAGTCCTTAGAGTTTCAAGTTTGTTAAAAAGTGGTTAGTCAGTTTTCAAAATAGTTAAAAGTTAGTTACTTTGTTAGATAAATTTTCACATTTAGTCCATTTGGTTAACTGTTTTTGCATATATAGTCCCTAGACTTTTTGACTTTGTATTTTTGGCATTTATTTTTCATTGAATTTACATTTTCAGTCCTTATATTTTGTAGAATTTACATTTGATCATTTTAATTGAATAAATACTTGGTTTGTGCACTTTGTTTTACGTATAAGTAGACTTTATTTTTCATTTTAGCAAGGATTTGTTTAAATTAGCTATAGAATATCCAAATACTTTACCAACCAAAAACAATTAAAAACGCGATCTTGTTAGGACTTTCAATTTATTAAGAACTGAGAAAACAAACTTCAACTATACACATTTCAAGTTCAAACGAACTCAAAAACGCCTAAAAACCATATTTCAAAATTTCTATCAGCTTTGACCTTTTAGACAACTTGACTTTCGGGTTTGACCCGACCAATTGACTCGCTAAATAAGACTCGAAGTCTAATGCAATTTGGTGTAAAACGATATTTTGAACAACTTTCTAGGTTTACTCGAGACTTGAAACGGATAAAAAATGGACGAAAATACCCTTGCATTAAATCTGTCAACAAAATGATATTTTAGAATTATTCAGAAAATAACTTCTTAGATTTTACAATCTCAAATGAGCGTAACTTGCTCGATTTTAATGGTTACTGGTAAAATATTATGTCCTAAACGTACATCTCAACAGGTAGAAATATATAATTTTTTATGTCTAAGTTATAAAAGTATTTTCTCGACACTGTTAAATTCCTTGTAAAGTTTCTATACAAAGTATATTTTTCGACACAGCTTGAAATTAAATCTAAATTTCATGATAAATCAAAATTAATGTACACACAAAATTAGTGGATTCCATAAAAACGAAAGAGAATAAACTGTAGAGTTAATCATGTTAAGAAAACACAGTATAGAAATGGTTCAAGAATGCCAACGCTAATCTGAGAGATAAAAAACAACTCATGACATCCGTGTCTTCGGTTGCAAGATGCAATGCATAAAAGGTCTCTTGGTGGCATGATTTTTCCAAAATCACACGAGAAAGAATTGGAACATTAACGGGCCACACTCCTGGAGCGACCATGTTTAATGAAAAGGGAGGATACAAGTTTTTAGTAGTACAATCGTATTCCAAACAATCGCTACCTAATAGAGGATGAATTATAAGATGACGATGATGTTTTCAAGGTACAACGAACGTTGTAATTCAAAGTCGAAACGTAGTATGGTCAATGAAATAAAATGTAATCCATGTACAAATGTCGTGTAAAAGGGTGACGTAAAGGTCAATCAAGGTTATGAAAACTCATGATGTTACTCAACACTGATTTAATGAATGCCTCGAGATGTGTGAATCACACGATGTCCTTTAGTCTTTCTGGGAGACACATTGAGCTACACAATGGTCTATAGACTATTTTTCAAGACATTCAATCATAAATGGTCGATAAGCAAATTGGATATCTAAATAGATATCTTAAAAGAATTTAAACAATGAAAGTAACGCACAGGGTAGTAAAATGAAAATCAGGAGTTTCATTGAAAGCTACAGTTCTTCAATCTTGAACAATGGTATCACGAGAGTATGAGTCGAGAAAAACAGACGGTTCAAAACGAACGAATATATGAGGTCAGTCGTATCACGCATAAACGAGATAACAGTAGTACTCAGAAAAATGAGTATGAAAAGTCGGCAGCATACGCGCTCTGAATACAAGTATGTACTATCATAACGATATATAGTTATTGCAACAAGGTCAATTCACAAGAACAAGATTTCAAGAAAGTACGGTCAGATGTAATCACAGTAATATATAGTGATAATTCATGAAGCACAAGGCTTTGAAAAGACATAGTAATTATCGTCATTAGAGAAATGTAATATTTTAACATGTATTCAAGAGATGAAATACAACAACGATAATTAAAAGTAAATAAAAAGGATTAGAGAGTTACCCCTGCAGATATCGAACAACATTGGCAGATTCTATGTTTGACACTTAAAACCTGAAATTTTTGAACTTTCATTTATAGACTAAGTTTTGAAAACGACTCAGTTCCCTATAACCATCGCTCTGATACCAATCTGTGAGACCCCTAGAATCTGACATGGAACAACTAGGCAAAGAGGGGGTAACACGCCATAGTACAAGAAACAATGAATTATAGTTGACACAAAGCTGATGTAATAAAAAGATGTACCTTACATTATAAAAGATCAGAGTTTTTAAACATAAGTCCCGGAGTTTTATAAGCGGAAAAATATATTATTTCATCATGATTTATAACATAAAGTTTCCCAAAAGATATAATAAACTTCTGACAGTTTATACTAAAACCAATCTTTTAAAAGCATAACATAAATCTCCAAGCTGCGATAATATCCTGCGGGATCCCATCCAAGCAAAGCTAAGTAATAATACCGTAGATTAAACATGTAAAATCGTCAACATAAAGTTGAGTGATATTCATAGGTTTAGCAGTAAAGATGTGGAACACAAGCATTCATTTGTAAACAAGAAATAGGGGAAAATGGTTACGTACGATAACCGTAGTCCGAAACGTTATGATTATTATTGCAGTTCAGTTCAAGAACCGAAGCTTAACTTAATGTAAGTTCCTCTAGGGAGTATTCAGCCTAAATACTCAAGTATAAACAAATATTAGTGCGCCAAGGTAATCGGGACGGGGATAGTCAATCCCGATGGATCCACCCATAATATTCGCGCTTCGCGCAATGCACACAGGACAATTAACGGTTCATGATCAGGAGAGGAAAATCAAGGCTAGACTAAAAGAAATAATAATATCGAAAGTCTGGAAAGCATACACGTTCTGGATAGCATACAAGTTCTGGATAGCGTACAATTTTTAAATGGTTGTGTTCCACCATGTAAAATCTCACCCCGTGTTTAGAAACCATGTATAAGTAAAAAGGGGCTATGAACTCACCTTAGTCACGAGGTAAGTCAATCACGGTACTCAGCAACTGAGTAGAAACAATGGTAGTGAGACGATCACCGACGACATGGATGCCCGGGAAACACGAAAACCGCAACCTATCAAAATAAGGCGCGTGTTAAGACTCGAACTCAAATATCGTTGTATACCAAATATAATAAGACTTTAAATATTTTCAAAGTATTCATATTTCGGAACCAATGACACGAACCAAAAGAATCCATACTAACCCATTTATCCAACACTACACGATTAAACACTTGTGCACTTGAAATTGACCCGTCATACGACGCCAAGTTAACGCAAGTCAAACTATCCCTTTACCTTACTAGGACCAGTAGATAAGTAATTTATATAATGACTAAGCACTTGACTAAGTCACCATGTCCGATGGTTAATACTCATACTCACGCAACACATGCATTGAACTATGTGTCCAAAATAAAATCAGCAAGTACACCCCGAATGTACACACCGATCTACCCTATCTAGACTTGTCCCTTTTAGATGAAACTTGGTGTCAAGATCACTTATAACCTATATAAGACCCTGCCAAAATTTGAGCCAAAGTTCACACTTTAAAATCCATCAGCTCGACACTTTACTCGACTCCAAATTTGGAACAGATTGTGCACTTGTTTTATAAGACCGTTCATACCGCTTTAAAAGTACTAACTTGACAATCCGCCTTTTAAAACCACTACTAGACTCATCAAATTAAGTTTATAGACTTTGAAAACCAGTAGGATCATTTATCTAACCAACCCTAAAGTCCCCGAGAGTCGACCCAAAATCAACCACAATTTCGGATTGTGCCGACTTGCGTCTCCCGGTACACGAATACTAAAACTAGCATAACTTTTGACTCGTAAAGATTTAGAAGCTCTATCTTATATCAAAACGAGCGTCTCGAAAAACTATACAACAAAATCAAATAATCTTAGCCTATCTCAAACCTTAAACCCACTAAAAATCTTTTCTAGACCTGATATCCCAAAATACACTTTTAGAAAATCATGTCAAATCAATATTCCCACCAATTCTAACCATTCCCACACCTCTATAATCACTCTATAATCATACCCCTCAACCAAACACTCCTAAAACACTTGTATGTCAACTTTCACCAAAATTAAAGATAAAAAATATAACTTTTTAATATCAAAATAGGAAGATCATTACATAATCAACACATGCAAGATGATCAAAACATCACCAACCATAAAATCAAAAAGTTTTTGAAATCTTGATGTATGTGGGTGATTTTGGTATCAATAGAATCACAAGATGATTTTAGGAATTGGTCTAATTTTTGTTTTGATTAGATCATTGTCAAAAATCAAAATTTGTGGATGTTTAGGGTGTTTAGGGTGGTGGCACATTTGAGAGAAAAGGGAGAGATGGAGTTATTTTGTGTGTGTGTGTTTTATGAATAAGGTGGAGGTAAAAAAAATGTTTATATATGGTGTAAAGTTAGGGCCAAATTTGCCAAGTTTTGAAACTTGTGGACTTAAAAACAATTAATAGTTTAAAGGATAGAAAATGACTACTGGTAAATATGAAAATATTTACGGGGCTCGAGTTTCGTAAAAATACTTTTCAAAAGTTACAATGCATCATAAATATGATTATATGATTTACCGACATGACTTAACACGTAATTAAAACGAAATCGTCAAAATATTAATTATCGAAACAATCGATAACAAAATGTAAAATTTTGGGCATCCGTCGGTATCGCGATCACTAGGAATTCTCGTTGTACATTGATTTGAATTAACTCGTTGTACAATGCACGCGGGTGATTTTAAATCAAAAACTTTGATTTAAATAAATATGAAAAAATATAATAAAAATTTATAATTCCATACAAAATATTGTTAATGATCAGAAAATAGTTAAAAGTATAATTTATTAAAATTATCATGATCTCAGGATTTACATATAAGAATACAAGAAAAACGTAATACGTTGGAAAATTCAAGAAACACGAATAAAAGAATAAAATAATGCTGGGAAAGTGCGGGTTCTTACATCCACCGCGTCTTGTACGCCACACTACTGTTTTGCAGGTCATCAATAAGTGTACGCACTCAAGCCACTGAAAATTCACCGTTAATGAGTGTGTTTACCAGTTTCATTTTTTAGCATCATATAAGACTAAGTGCAAGTAAGTTTACATGGGGCAATACTTTCTCATGCGTCGCTTTTACGTGCTATAGCTAAAACTCTAACCCGTAACACAGCTCAATGTTAAGTTAGTGACTTCAGATGCATACTTATGTTTGGGATTCCTTATTGGAAACAGATTATTAATTTTGAAAATAAATAATCAGATAATTATCATTTTGAAAACGTCATTCTAGAAAATAGTGTTTGAATTTGATTATCCTGTTTGAAATCGCAATAATGAGACAATCAGTTTTTTGAGTGTTTAGCCAATTTGATTATTTGATTTTCTGATAAGTAAAATGAATAAAATAAACTCATTTTCACTTTTACATATTTTGAAAATGAAATAAGTAGCTCTCCACTTACTTTTTCAAAACTCTATTTTGAAAGCTTCAAAACGCAAATAATTATTTTTTCTATTTATTATCCAAACACTCATTTTACCTTATCTCCATTCTTAAAATGAAATAAATAGGTAATCTAGTTGCAAACGCAATCTCAAACACACACTAAATTAGTTGGATATAAGGCTGTAATCAAGGCAAGCTTTTATCAAGCAACTCGAGCTCGAGCTCGAGCTTGGCTCGATCAAGCCAAGCTTTTATCAAGCTCAAGCCCAAGCTCAAGCCCGAAAAATAGCTTGAAACATATATCAAGCTGAAGCTCAAACTTTTGATAGCTCGGCTCGAACTCTTATCAAGCTTTTTCAAGCTTTAGTTCATATAAGCAACTTATAGTTAATTTGAGTATTAACTTAATTATAAAGGTTTATTTCATAAATAAATTAATATATTCTAAAAGGACTATTAATTTTGATTAAATTTATAATTTAGCTAATCGTATTTTAAATAATTTTTATTTTTATAAATTTATTACATTTACTTGGTGAAATATAATATGTATAAATATTGTTTGTACTATCTTTAATACGAATGTGTCATAATTGCGTTATTAATCACATAACGCAAAAGACTATACAATTATGTTATTTTTTAATTTAATAATGCTAAATGAATCGAATTTGGTTTTGAGTTATGGTTTTTTTTTGTTTTTTTATACATATGGTTTTATTGATGAGTTTCATTATAAAAAAATAATTTTATACACATTCAAAATTTTCAAGGCAAACTCAAGCTTTGATCAAACCTTATCAAGTCAAGCTCAAGCCTGAGTTGTTAAGGCTTGACAAGTTATCAAGTAAAGTTGAAGCTTATAATTGTTTTATCAAGCCAAGCTCAAGTCTTATAAAACTTAAGCTCGGCTTGACTCGATTACATCCTTGGGGGGTGTTTGATAGCCTTTGAATGGATAAGTTCAGAGAATAAATAAGAATCGCTCAGAGGTTGGATTGTTTGTTAGCAAAATTTTCATGCACTATGTCATTCATATTAAGTCTGATTCATTTTGCATTGTATGTGCAATATCATTCAGTGAATAAAATATCTCAATATTTACGTGTATCTCCTTATCATTTATTTCAAATGAATCAATTTTAAATAGAGGTCATTATCTAAGCTTAACACAATAAATTTATAAATATTATATTATTTCCAAATCAACAATATATATATAAATTTAAATATAAGTAAAATTATTAGAATCATAGAATGAAAACATATTTTGATTTACAACAAGTTGATGAAAAATTATAATTGTTCACACTGCTATTTTGATTTGTGTTTTTCTAAACGTTTGATATGTATTTTCTTTTTATTTGAATTTTTCCTATAAAGTTTTTTATTTTTTTTATATAAAACTATATGGAAGATTAAATTAATAATTTCAGTCAGTTCAGATTGTTCATTCAAAACAATTATCAAACAATTATTTTCATTCAGAATCAGGTTCATTCAGCATGGTAGAATCATTCAACAACTTTGATTAATTCATCGCTAAATCATATTTTTTATCAAACAACCCCTTAGTTGAGTATAATCCAGCTAGCTACTCCATATTAGTAGTTAATAACTCGTACACACATAAAGTACTTACAAAGTAGTCGTACATAATTTAACTTCTCCATATTATCTCCTACACATAAAGAGATAGACCTGCATACAATTACATAAGCATATATTATCTGTGTGATTGTGTCTATCAAATAAAGTAGTATTAAAATTTTCATGTCATATTTCCAAGGAAGAAGAATTGGAATAATTTACGATTATCATAGAGCCTTGATAGATGATGATAAGAAAGGTCCCACATGGATAGGTATCATGTTGAAAAAAGAAACCACGTGGCAAGAGGCCATAACTAATTATAGAGTGACCCTACCTACCTATAGAAAGGAAGGAGCAACAAATTGAATCAATATGTGAGGGGTAAGGTTATATAGACCCCCTAAAACCTCATTTATATCCCTTTTTTTTTTCATTCTTTTTAATTTTTTTATATTTTTATAATTTTGGTTTTATTATAAAACTGTTAAACGGAAAATACGGAATTAAAAAAATAAAATTTAACAGGTTAAAATTGTTAAACTGATAAAAATACGAAACAGAAACTGATAAAAAAAACTATTCAGAAAATTATAAGGGGACAAAAAGTACACAAATAGTGTACTTTTTGTCCTTTTTATGTGGGCCAAGGGAGGTATGTATAGTAACACCTATATGTGAGATCTGGCAATGAGCGTATCCTGACCAAGAAATATGACACATGTGTTCATCTTCATGAACCAATATAAAGAATATCGATAATGGAATTTATTCTACTTATTTTATTATGCTTTTGTTTTATCATGTATCCAAATAAGTTAATCTTTTATTGTCTAGATTCAAGTGTACATACATTGCATGGTTACTTGTTAAATCACAAGTAAGGTTCATGGATTCGCCGCTGTGTTAAACCTGGGTTGGCGAACAACAAATGAAAAACAGTTAACTACCCTAAACCCTTTCTCTTGTTTCGTCAAGCTACATCTTTCTGTCGGCAAATTTTATATAAACTACACAACGTATCTGACAAATTATGTCTAATGGGTAGCAGTTAAACTCTAAACTCGAGAAGCTTCCTTTTCTTAAGTGACCAGCTAAATATCTATGGTAACAAAGTGATATTGATGGTGAAATGTTTGAATGATACGGTTAAACTCTATACTGAAAATCAAGGATAATATATTACTCATTTGAAAAGTTACATTTAGTCAACCGTGAACACCATCGCTAGCACTCTTCACAGGTGACAATTGGCGTCCGGCCGCACCATGTTCTCAACACTAAAATCAAAACGTACCATTTCTGTAGTATATTTTTCTATAGAGCCTTGTGATTGGTAGGGTTAAATAGCGACATATTTGAATATCAAGTTGACTCGACACAACTTGTACAACAATTTGTTTCAATGATGTTTTTTCTGACAACAAAAAGAAAAAAAACTTACGCTATATATATTTCTGAATTTTTTATTTTATTATCGAGTGTAATTAGCATAGTCTCTTTGTCAAGTGTTATAATTGAATATTGTCATCTTACAGGGATAAATTTATCTGATTTTCAGAATGAACGAGAATTAGATAGAATTTTATCACGTAATACATATATTTGCTAAAAAAACTTAATTTCTTTTATATGAACCAGATCTACAATTATGTGTTACTTGAATAGTTGTTTTATTTAATAAGCTAAATATATAAAAAAAATTAGTTTCTTATACTCCTAATATTACTAAGAGCCTAATATACATGTTAAAATCAAAAGATTACATGGCAATTAGCTAAATAAATTCCCATTATACTCAAGCTATATATACTTAGGAATAAAAAGGAAGTACAATATACATCATCCGTCATTTGTTCACCCTCATCTCCCTGTCTTTCTGAGTCGATCACAATGAAACATGTATTAGATCAATTCTCGCTTACTTTTTGTTAGATCTCTCTGATTGTTTGAATCTATCTTGTAAACTTTAGACTAAGCACAATAAATTTTAAAAAGATTTTGTAAAAACTTCGGTAAATATAAACGCGTATATGAAATCTACTCTTTGATATTATAAAGATTAAGTAGTTTGTATATGACAGAAGAGTTCGCCAAAAGCTTTAACTTTAGTAATACGAGTACTCTTGTAAAAGTATGGGTTAAAGCTATAAATTACCAACGTACTTCATTTTTTTTCTCGATAATACTAATATAAAACATATACTCCCATTATCACCATCCTAAATTCATTATTTTTCTAAAGTTACAAACTTTTTCAAAATTGACTTACAATAGCCGGTTACCAAGTACAAATAACCTACACATCATTTGATTAGCAGGTCATTTTTATTTTACATTATTTATTTATATCCAAGTCACCTAATTCTTATCCAAATCACCCCACCTCACTAAACTTATCACTTCCCATATCCACTTTACTTCTTGTTCTATCCAAAATCAAAACCACATCTGATGCTACTTGGATCTACAATTCTCCACCAATAATGGCATTAGAGTCGGTGTAATCACATACTCCATATTCCTTAATATATTATATATGCAGATTCGAAGATGTGATTGAGCTTTTATCACGTCAAGTATTCAACCTCAAATGCAAGATTCAGTTTTAGAATCCGTTACTCGATACATGATAATCATCAAAGAAAAACATGTACTCATTGAAGTAAAACTTGTATTCATCAAAAGAAAAACATGTACCAATAATCGCAAGATTCAAGTATTCAACCCGGTGAAAGTAAAACATGTACTCGTCGAAGTATACATGATAATCATCAAGTTCCAAAAAAGAGGGAATATGGATGGATGGAGGTTACTATATAGAAATTTAACTCAACTTCTGAGCTTCGAAATGATTGGGATAGTGGATTGAATAACTTTTTTGAGTAGGAAATCACCTCAAATGATGAGCTTCCGTTATATTCCACTGCATTTGAAGTTGACAGCTAATGAAGGAAAATATATCCGGCCTTATTGTTGGTGGTCTTGAAGTCTTCATTCGATGTTAAGGGTTGTTTGTACTTTAACTTCCAATTGGAGCAGATGATGTTTAATAGGAACTGATTATGATGTTGATGAACCCTAACTGGAATATGGACTTAGAAGATACGAGGTTTTATGGTGGGGGTAAGATACGGGTACTGTTAAGAAAACCTAACTTGTTGGCATGTGGCTTGTATAAATTCAATAATAGTTAATGGCAGGTGGAAAAAGAAAATGACTTGGAAAATAATATAACGTTCCTAATATTAGCCGGTACCAACAAGTTTGGATGATTATAATAGGATTATATGTTTCATATTGATAATGTCGAGAAAAAAAGTAAAGTTCGTTGGTAATTTATAGCTTTAACCCTAAAAGTATTAGGGTTTCAGAAACCTTAAAATTAATTATGATAACATAGGAATGAGATATGTTTAACCTAAACCTAGGACATCCTTTTATACGGCAAAGAGTCCTTTACAGGATAGGATCATAACAATCTTTTAAAACTAACAAGATAAACACAAAATATCTTCTTATGATAGCATGCATGTCTTCAATCTTTATCTCTTCATAGATATATCTTCTTGCTGACAACATACGCATTCCGTCTTTATCCCTTTACCATCATTAATCAATACTAGCATCATTTAGTTTCAACCGCTTCCACTTTGCTTAGTTTTCTTCCCAACAAATCCTCCCCTAAACTTGTGATTCCTTTCTCAATCCTGCAAGTTTTCAGAATAAAATTATCCTTATCAATTCTTGACCTTTAAGCATTTATTTAACTAAATCCTCCCATTAGTTGATGAGAAGGTCTTCAACTAAATCTTCCCTTGAATTGATTAGGAGATCGTATGTAGTCAAAATTGTCTTAAAAACCTTATGATCAGGAACTGTAGCCGTCAAATCCAAATTAAAAGTAAAAATTGTCCTCACTACTTGTAAGAGAAGTAACCCCTGAAAGTTAGACCATAGGACCTGAAAAGGACTTATAGATGATACACCTCCGCTGTTCTACATCAACAACACTAGGTGTAGCTTTTATAGTATGAAAGTACTTATAGCACTCTTCCCCTAAAATTATGAGTAAGACTTCAAAATTTTCAGTCTTCACCAACATTAATTTGTATGAGCAAAACAAAAAGTTGATGCATCTTTCTCCAAACACTTTCCAAGCTTTTTAAACCTAAGAAATACATAAAACCTTGTTCAACAATCTTTTAACAAACACACGCAATAGTAGGAACCCACACACATATAGAGATGAACTAGCTTCAAAGTCTAAGCAAGTCGTCAAAGTATCCAATACACACTAAAAAATATGATATATACATTAAATCTTGTACGGTTCCATTAGAACAAAGTCAAGAATGTATGTTTAAACAAAATACTACTACACACAGACACTTGTAGGTTGCTTTAACCTCTGATTTGTGAAAACCATTATCAGCACTAAGTACTGTCTGTGATCAGATAGACTTATGATAAAAGCCTTATTGATAGGGTTTCCAGCAAAATGTTGTTCTCTAAGCCAGACGTCTAAGGACTAACACGTCATAAATGGAATGACAAAGAGTGAGCCAGCTAGTAGAAACTAGTTTGCTAAAACAAAACAACCACATAATATACAAGACACAAAATTCCTTCATACAACTTTGATCCCCCAACAAATCTTAGTTTAAAACCAAGAAAAATATTTTCCCAAACATATTTCCCACTTTTTTATGAAAAATTTGACTAACAATATTAAACTTTGCACTTCCAGCATTAATTTTGACACTAACATAATTAATTTTGCCACTTTACCCAAATTGACCAATAACAGTACTAGACTCTACAAAACTTTACACCTCCGAGCAAAACCATAAGAATTTATAGATTGTACATTCTAACACTTACCCTTAAGTATTGGAATCTACCTACATCAAATCCTTTTGTAAAAAGATCAGTAAAATTCTTTTCAGTTTCAATTTTAAGCACCTTAATCAACTTTTTCTCATGCTAATCTCTTATAAAATGATCTTAATTTCTATATGTTTGGTTTGGTTACGATGAACTAGATTTTTAATAATATAAATAAAATTGTTATTGTAAATATACATAATAGTGTTCTTGAAATTATACCCATAGTCCATTTGATTTTGAATCCACAACACTTTCCCATTTCCATGAACTGAATCTACATCCTAGGAACTGACAACCACCTGTTTTTGATTTCCTATTTAAGCTAGCACTAACCTGATCACTATCCGTGTATGTCACTAAGTCAAAAGGAGAGCCCTTAGGATGCCAAAGTCCAATCTTGGGACAAATCTTTAAATATCTAAAGATTTTCTTGACTGCTTTAAAGTGAAAGACTTTATGGCTAACTTGAAACCTAGAACATGCACATACATAAAACATAATATCAGGTTCAGATGATGTAAAATACATCATTGACCCAATTATAGATCTATATGTGTGCTCATCAAACTCTTCACCAT
Source organism: Glebionis coronaria (assembly GCA_025667525.1). Lineage (NCBI taxonomy): Eukaryota > Viridiplantae > Streptophyta > Magnoliopsida > Asterales > Asteraceae > Glebionis > Glebionis coronaria. Next base: position 355,612 of record JANFOE010000446.1, on the reverse strand, counting down.
CTTCATCCTTAGGCAAATTCTTATCACTGTCAATAGGAATAGTAGCTGGCTTAACATCCATCATGTTAAACTTCTTCAAAATTTCAGCCACATACTTATCTTGACTAATAAAGATGCCTTCTTTCTTCTGCTTCACTTGCAGCCCAAGAAAGAATGTAAGCTCCCTAATAGAACTCATCTGAAACCATTCTTTCATAAGCTTCTAAAATTCTTCACACATCTTAGGTTTTGTAGAACCAAAGATGATATCATCCACATAAATATGAACCAGCATGATATCATGATTGATCCTTTTAATGAACAATGTTTTATTAATATTTCCCTTCTGAAAACCATTTTCCATTAAATATTTTGCAACATTCTCATACCATGCCCTTGGTGCTTGATGAAGACCATAAAGAGCCTTCTTAACTATGTAGACTTTGGCACGATACTTCACATCTTCAAATCCAGGAAGCTGACACACATACACCTCCTCATCAATGATGCCATAGAGAAAAACATTATTGACATCCATTTGATATACCACAAAGCCCATATAAGAAGCATAAGCTAAAAACAATCTTATAGATTCAATCCTAGCAACTGGAGCAAAAACTTCATCATAAATCAAGTTCCTCCTTTTGTGTAAATCCATAAGTAACCAATCTTACCTTGTTTGTCACAATAATTACTTTTTTGTCAGACTTATTTTTGAAGACCCATCTAGTGCTAATAACTCTCATCCTTGTAGGCAAGTCACAAAGCTCCCAAATATCTTGTCATTTAAAGTGCAAGAGCTCTTTTTGCATAGCCTCAATCCAAAATGAAACTTCAAGAGCCTTTCTAATACTCTTAGGTTCTTCTTGTGACGGAGAACACTCAAACAGACAAGTATTCACATTCTTGTGCTCATTTTCTTCATAAATTGCACTTATGAACCCTTGTTGATTGGTAGTCTTGATTCTTTTTATCCTTCTCGTTTGCACAGGAGATTGAACATCACCAATAATATTATCCATCATATGATCCTTGTTAATTTTAGTTCCTAGAGTTTTGGGTACTATGTAGGAGTTAGGCAATTTGCTTACATTCATATCTGCATCTTCCAAGTCTTCTGAAATACTATCAACAAGATCATTTCTATCTTCACTATGACTTGGTTGATACACAAGTATTAGAAACTATACTAGCAACATTAATTACTGGTTCACTAGCACTAACTTCATTAATGTTATTTTCACTTGTATAAGTAAAGCTAGGTACTTGCTTAATCCTTTCCTGTGTATTAGAGTCATTTTTATCACTCGACTCTATATCATCATTTATTGGAATAGTACCAAAATCTCCATCCAGAAATGGCAAAATGATGACATCTTCCTTTGATCCTATAATATTATTAGTATTTGTACCTGCAACAACTGGTACATAATTCATAGTATTTGTCAGAGAATATCAAAGATCCACTATGTTGTAGAACCTATGTTGACTAGCTTATGTTACAAAAATTTAATGTGCAAGCTCTCTACAACCTGTTTGGTTCTAAGGTTGTAAACTCTACATGATTTACTACTTATAGAATAACCAACCAAAAACCCTTCATCTGATTTTCCATCAAACTTTCCCAAATGATCCAAGGTATTAAGAATAGTAACATGACATCCAAATGGTCTCAAATAATGTAGTGTAGGTGCTCTACCCTTAAAGAGATCATAATGAGTCTTATTATATGGCTTAATTCCTAAGACTATTTTATGCACATAACAAGAGGTACTTATAGCTTCTGCCCAAAAATGAGTAGGCAACTTGGAATCAACCAACATAGTTCTGGCAGCCTCTATCAGCGTTCTATTTCTCCTTTCAGCAACCTCATTTTGCTGCGGAGTCCTATCAATGCTATATGTAGAAACTAGAAGGGGGGGTTGAATAGTTTCTCATCGGTTTATCTCCTAATTAAAATTCCTTTCAATTAGGTGAGTGCATAAAACTATCTTTTACTTGAAAGCTAGTTGCATAATGATTAGGTTCAATTCTAATGCATTAACAATGTATAGTAAGTGTAGTAAGTGTAGTAAGTAAAGAGTAAGGAAAGAAACAACCTAGTAGGAAGACACCAAGATTTATAGTGGTTCGGCAACGAGGCTCTATCCTCGTTCCTACTCCACTCCTCGAGTACACCTTACTCGAGATTTCCACTATATCCACAAGCTCCCTTCTTGGCGGAGAAAACCTTACAACGTCGCTTACATATTTTCTGACACTAAGCTAAATGTCGAGACCTAATCTTAGCTAGGACCAATCTACACAACGTCGCCCACTTCACTCTTTTACGACACAAGGCAAGATGTCGAGTTCTAATCTAAAGGTAGAACCAAACTTCACAACGTTGCCTACTTCACCATTTTCCGACATAAGGCTAGATGTCGAGTTCTAATCCAAAGCTAGAACCAATCTTCACGACTCTTCACTTTGAAGCTAAGTGAGAACTTCACACAACATAACTACATATCACTTTATAGTTTAGTGAGAACTCACAAGACACAACCACATCACTTAATAGTTTAGTGAGAACTCACAAGACACAACCAAATCACTTTTTAGTTTAGTGAGAACTAACACAACTAATTACAACTCAACTAATCATATCTAAGTACACACATGTAGCTTGGATCTACACAACCTGAATCCAAGCACACACATGTGCATTGGATGTACACAACTCTAATCCAAGTATTCACAAATAACTTGGATGAACACAACTAGTCCAAGTATTCACAAATACATAAGATTTACACAAGACACAAATAAACAAATGATGAACATGACTAGATCTTTAGGAGAAGGTGATCTTCATCAATGCTACATATTTAATCACATCACAAGTGTGTGCGTGATCTTCTCTTTGGAAAAGGTAAAGAAGGAGATCAAGAGGATAATCATGAGTAAACATACTTAACACATTAAGTGATCATTTACAAATGACTAGGATTAGAAAGGAGAAAGAAGGCTGAAGAAGATGTCCAAAAAGGGTTGATGAGAATGCAGATTTGATCCACTATTTATAGGACAAAACATCCAACGGCTATATCTCGCCGCGGTTCCTTATTGGCGCCCGCGGTTCCTTATAGATAAGGAACCGCCGTAGGTGCTAAGGTACCGCCGGCGTAGACTCCGCTCCTTTTTGTCTTTTAGTGAATTTGAAATATCTTAGGCTGTTTAAACCTTCAAAGGATATTCTTATGGCATTTCGAATATGCCATATTCAAATTTGCATTTTCATTTTAATAAAACATTTTCTTAAAAATAAAACTTATTAAAAAATCTTTTGTAATGTTTGACAAAAGTGAGTTTTAAGGCTAATCACTTTTATGATCACTAAGCATGATTAAGATATGTTAGTGTAATGATTATTACCTTGATGATAGTGTTTGTTAAATAATTCGTTTTATGATTGTGTTTGACAATAAATGTATTTGTAATTTGTCGTGGTCAAAACTAAGAAAGATTAATTAATACTAACAATGTTTTTAGGCATTGCTTTGCATTAACAATCTCCCCCTTTTTGATTAAGACAAACTATAAACTCATTTACGTAACATACAAGTTTATTCGAATTATTAACGAGTTTATCACTATCATTTCTCCCCCTTTGTCGAAGCAAAAAGGTTAGCACAAGTCTTTGAAGAAGAAAAGAACCAGACTTTTGCTAGTAGCGCCCCTTTGGTACTTACTCCCCTTGCTTGGGGCACCAAGTCAATGAGCTAAGGTGACATTCTACACAAAGGTTAGAAAAAAGAAAAGAAACACCAATGTATATATGTGCACTACTTACTAACTAACTTGAGAGGGAGAAGGAAAAGAAATCTCAAATTAGAAGCAAGTATTTGCTAAGTATGTCCAAAGAGTGTGTATTGACAACATCATAGTTCAATTGGTGGAATAAAGGAAGAAAAGAAACATCCAAACCAATCAAAGATGATTTCAAATGTCAATGGGTTAAAATTTAGAATTTATTGAATCACCCGTAATTAATTTTAAGTTTTAACCATGATCAACTCCTTAACAAATGTGTGAAATAGAATTAGAGGGAAAGATAACACACATAACATTTATATTACAAAAATATGAAATAACATACAAGATAAATATTCATACACACAAGATGAATATTTAAAACAAAAAAATATATGGAAAATAGACCACAAAGCATAAGCTACTCTAATAATGATAATCTTCCAAGATTGCTTAAAATTTCTTGACTCAAACAACTAAAGTACAAAAAGTGCATTAGTTGGAAAAGAAAGACGACGAAGCATCATTCGAAGTTTTGTTCACGGGAACAAAAACTTTGAGAGGAGGTCGAGTGAGGAGGAATTCAAGAAATTTTAGCTTGTCATAGATATGAGCAAGTTCAATTTGTTGAAAACGACAACAAGCACACGAGGAACCAAGATGCAAAACAAAGTCGTTAGATGGGGGAGGTCCATCAAGATTAGATGTTGGTGGGGAGGGAGATAATGAATAAGAGATGTTTTCACAATGCCTAGTGAGGTTAGGGAAAGAAGATAGGTCATTGAGTTGAGGAGAGTTGAAAGGTTTAGGTGGTGGTGGAAGAATTTCTTTTTCTCTGGTAATTGAATTTATAGAGTAAGTCTCATTGCAATATTGAATCGGAGAGAAAGAGGAATTCTTGGAGGATTTTGGAGAAGAAGAATCATGAGGATTCTTGTTCTTTTTGATCCAAATGGGTTTAACTGAGATTTTCGGTTTCTTTGAAAGCTTAGAAGAAGAAGCTTTAGGTTGAGAAGTTTGTGACAAAGAAATGTCAAGGTTAGAAAAGGAAGAATTAGGCATTATGAGGGATGAAGGAAATAACTCCCAAAAGAGAAGAATTTAAAGAAAATAGACAAGGAAAATATTTGAAATGAAAAAGAAAGGTTTTAGAGAATGTTTAGCCAAATTGGGTAAACAAGGAATCTTAACCAAAACAGTGGTCAAAGAAGAAAGACCAAAAATTAGCCAATATCGGCTTTACTGGGCGCCGTTCTTTAAAGAAGCCCGCGGTTCCATATCGATATTGAACCGCCTGGAGGCTAGAGAACCGCGTCCAGTGGACTGCAAAACCAGATTTTCAAAAGTTTTGGAGAAAGATAAGACTTTTTCAAAAATTTGTAAATCTTGGTTTTACCTCTTTTAGCACTAGAGATTGCTATGGTTGCATAAAAGCAACACATTCACAAAGAATGTCTTGACAAAGGGTGACAAAATATTTAAATAACATTTTGGTCTAACTTTAAGTCAAGTTTTTTGAGGTTGTGATAGATTTAGATTCAATTTTAAATAAATTGAAGTTGTTTAATGTGATCACATAGATTAAAGCACATAAAAACTAGATCCATAAATCATCCACATGAGAAAATCATGAGGGAAAGGAAAGGAAATACAAGAATTAAAAAGACAATTAACTACTACAAAGATAGCTAACAACTAGGTCTTGAGTTCATAGTTCTCTTTGGCTTGATCTTCTTTTAAAAAAGCATGTTAATTTGAAAACCATCATTCATCTCCTAGGAGGAGGCATGGAGAACAAGACAAGCAAGAAGTCATACAACCTTCTATGAAGGCCAAGCATCTCCATCCTTAGGTTTTGAATGATGTCGTTATTATAGAGACAACATGGGCAATTTGCATCATGAGCTTCTAAGAACCCAAAGAAGTAAGGATCACCTATGAAGTGAGGGATAGGCATGCCCAAAATAGGAGCATTAGTGTTACAGGGTGGAGGAGGTGTTGGAGGCATAGTGTCCAAGGGTGAGATGGTAGAGTTTGGTGGAGTGAAAGGAGAGGTTACCAAAGGCTCAAGTACAAAGGGGATACTTTGTAGAGGTTGAGGTTGAGAAATTCCATCCAAAGGAGGACTAGGGGTGAAAGGTGAAGAAACCTCATTCATTCTTGATTAGAATGAAGAGGAGGTAGAACCATGAGAATGGTTTGTACCATGGGTTGAGTTTGTCTTGCATGGAGCAAGAGGTGTTGAAGGCGAAGATGAAATGAGAATGGGAGAGATCTCATTTTTGGGAGTGTGAAAAGATGAAGAACCATTGTTAGGTATCTTGATCTTAATTTGAGGCTTCGTTTTGAGGAAGAGGTTTAGAAGAAGTGGATGTTCTAGTGGACACCATGGTTGTGTGTTAAGGTTTAGAGAAGAGTTGAAGGAATGAAGAACATAATCAACATGCGAGGGTTTAAGAAGAGAAGGGAATGATCCAAACTAGTAATGGGTTAAAATCATTTTAGGTGAATAATGAAACTAGGTACCCTAGTTTAGGAAAGTGTAGGTTTTTCAAAAATTTTATCAAAATTTGACACAGATTAAGGAAAACAGTGTAAAGCAAAGATTATGTCAAAACCAGAACAGGCGGTTCCTTACGTAGGTGCGCGGTTCCTTATCACTAAAGAACCGCGGGTTTGATATTGAACCGCATCTAGTGGTGACAAAAAAGTGTACTTCCTTAAACTTTGGTCAGCCCAGATTTCACACAGGCAAATATCAAGCCAAAGTTAACTATAAGTCAAAATCTAGAAAGCTAACAAACACATAATGGGCACAAAGCTATGTAAATCGAACGAGCGATTACACAGTTAAAAAGGATTAAAATAGTTAGCAATCCAAACAAGTAGTAATAGTTAATACACACACATAAAAGAAAAGAAAGCAAATGTTCAACACAAAGCATGTTCAACAACATGTTCTCCTTGAATGAAATCAAAGTCTTTATCTTCTTTTCTTTCCAAATCCCTTGATCAAATTCCCCAAGTATTTGAATCCCTTTCTTGACTCCACTCGATGATTAAACAACTCACCTCGAGTCCTAAGATTTTCACGGTAGAGACACTCCATGTTGAGGTCTTCCGGTACTTCACTAGAGGAATGGTGAGGAAGAGGAGCTAAGTCTTCAAGTCCATCCACAAATGAGTTTGTGGATTGACGGGAGTTACTTGAAGAGCCGACATGAGCACTAGTACCTATGTCACCACCATCACTTGGTGACATATCAAAGTCCTGTTCATCGGACTCTTGTTGATTATGTTTTCTCGAACCTTTATCACTTCTAGGCTTTCTTTCATATACCTCTTGAATAGGTAACATCACCCATTGAACCGGTTGAAAGCGAGAGAAGTCAAGGAAGGGAAAATCATGAACAACCCTCTTAAAGAGGCGAGTAAGAAGCATAGCATAGGGTAGATTTTTTTTGGGTTTGGAAAGAGCATAATTAATTCGTCGAGCGATATAGTATGCCAAATTGTACTTGGTTTCGGTAAATATGCAAAATAACATATGCACCATACATGCCGGAATGTGATCCCGGTTCCCACCAAGAAAAAATACATTCTCCCTAAGGATCTCGGCCCAACGAACCATAAAATCCTTAAGGTCACTTGAGAGAACTTCATAACGATTTACAAGTCGTTTATTAGAATGAAGGCTTCTCACAACGTTTCCATCACGCTCTTTGGAAATTATTTCAAGGATAAAATCGAGATCAACTTCATAGTTTTCATTTGGAGGTTTATCATTGGATTCATTAATGACTGGATTTTACTCAGTTAAAAATATCGTTGAACCAGACTTTTCGAATTGACTATTGGTTTAAGTGCGACTCAGTCGTCATTTGGTGAAAACAAATAGATTGGTCGTTGTAGTATAATTAAATTGCAAAATGTTAAAGTAAATGACGGGTAATTAAAACTAAAACTAATTAAAACGTAAATGGTGCAATATTAAAATTTTAAAAGTAAATTAATTAATTGACGAGAAATTAAAACTTGACGAAAATTAAATTTGACAATGTAATAAAAATGAAAATTTGAAAACTTAAAATAATGCAAACTTAAAATAAAATAAAACTAACACAAAATATTAAAAAAAACCCCAATCCGTCGGAATCTCGTCGGAATGTTGTCACCACAAGCCGTCGGAATTCTTATCGGAATGTAGGTATCGGAATACAAGCTTACCACTCTATCGGAATGATGATCGGAATGTGTTCCTGTCGGAATGTGATCGGAATAACTGAAACCAAGTCCTGTCGGAATAACACTCACATGTCGGAATGTCAAACAAACCTGTCGAAATCCTAATCGGAATGCTTGATCGAAATCTCATGTCGAAATGTGGAAACTATCGGAATATGGCTAGTGAAATTTTGGCAGCACTTCGTCTCAATGTAGCCTTAAGACCCGTCGCAATATACGATCGCAATAAGCGATCGCAATCACGATCGGAATAAGGGGGAAAATTCCATCTTAATGATGATCGCAATCCTATGTCGGAATGTAAAACCCTAAGCCGATTGTCACGATCAAAATAAGAGTAAAACCTGTCGGAATCCAGGACCTCTTTCCGATGGAAGTGGATACGTAATAAGCAAAAGCCAAATAAGCTATGACTAATAAGCAAATACTAAAACACTTGATTAAACAAAAATAAGACTAACTAAATAAGCACAAATTTAAAAACTTTCAAGACACAAAATAAACAACTTTATAAAATAAAATTTAAAAAGATAAAACTTTTAAGAAAAAATTAAAACAAATAAGCTAAATATAAAATAAGCCAATAAGATTATCAAGCTTATAGCTTAATTCGTATAAAAGCCTTGATAGAAATGAAAGATAAACTTTTTAATCAAATAAGCAATAAGATTAAGCAAAATTAATGCTTAATCCGAATCAAAATCAAATCAAAAACTAGAAAAGTAGAATAAGATTGATAATGAAAAGTTTGATTAAAGATAAGATTCAACAACAAAATTAAAGAACTTACATGGAATTGAAGGCAAGAAATTTAAGGTGCAAAACAAGGTAATTAAATTGACAATTAAGTAAATGACATGAAATAAATGTGCAAGTAATGAAAATGGTGGAAGACTAGTTTGTCAAAATTGCCAACACCTCCTAATGTGTCATTAGGAGGGTATTTATAGTGATTAGGGAGGTAAGCATGTGTTCGAAGCTTCCTTCTTTTTTTCTTTCTCGTCTTTTCGACTTCTAAATTCTTCGACTTTTTCGACTTTGTCTCGGGATTAGTTAAACTCGTCTTGTAATTTCTTCATTAATTGAGTTCTTCGGCTTTATTAAACTTCCGTCTTTTGACTTTTTTTTTATAAATCTTCAGAATAGGCCTTGGACTTCCGTTCTTTTTGCACTCTTGATCTTTTGACTTCGTGATACTAGAGTTTTGCTTGGGGTTCAGATTAATCTCGGAATCTTCTCGAATTGATTACGGTTCAAAGTGGAGTATTTGTTCTTGGTTACTAAAAAGGGGTTTGGTTTTCTATTCTACTAAAAAGGTAAATGCGTGAAGTAAATAAAAGAAAACTAGAAGCAATCAATTAATAAAAATAAAACTTGAATTAAAATTAAAATAAAACAGTAACTGTAAATACCCTAAAAAATGCTTGATTCGAAATGTACCCTTTATTCGGAATATATCAGACAAAAATCCTTCATGCGGAATATCTTACTCATGTGGAATGTCTTTGCTTCATGCGGAATAAAAAGGGAAATATTTGTTCATGCGGAATAATGAATGTTCATTCGGAATATAAGCTCATGCGGAATAATAGGCTCATGCGGAATACTAACTCATGCGGAATAATAGGTTCATCCGGAATAAACTGTTGATGCGGAATAAAAAAGTTGATACGGAATATAAGTTGATCCGGAATAAAATGGAAAGGAGCTTGATTCGGAATATGAGGGTTGATCCAGAATAATTGATTATTCCGGATGAGAGGCTTTGATCCGGAATATAAAATATTCCGGATGAACAATTTTGATTCGGAATAAAAATAAACAATGCTTGATTCGGAATAAGTAACTGATCCGGAATATCCGGTTGATCCGGAATATCCGGGTGATCCGGAATCTGGGGAATGTGAAGAACAGTAAAGAAATAGATGAAGCTGGGCAACACGATTTTAATCCAAACAAGCCAAATTTAACCAAAAGATTTAAACCAAACTAACCAATAATCATTTACTAACCATAATCATCAAGCCAAAACACTAAAAACACAAATCCCACTTACTTTTAAAGATTAAAATCAACCAAACAAGAACTTAAGGCTTTGAATCAAAAAGATGAAGATGAACAAGATTAAATGGAAGATTGTATTGAAAGATTAATGTTAAACAATCAAAGGGAAAGATTAAAAACTTACAAGATTAAGGATTTAACAAAAATGAAAAATCACCAACACCTTAATGGTGTTGGCTTCCTACGAAAGAAAATAAAAGACTGGAAATGAAAAAATAGCTCAAAATGTGTGAAGGCGTTTCCTTATATAGGCCAAGTGGTTGGTTGGTGAGTGGGATTTCTTCTTTCTTTTCGTCTTCTCGTCTTTTCAGTAAAGTTGACGTTTTCGATTCTGATTCGGGATTTGTCGACGATTAAATTCAACTCGTCTTTCAATTTCTTCGTTTAATAGACTTGAGTTCCTTCGACATGTGTAAATCTTTCGTCTTTGGTCCTTTTCTTCGATAAATCTTCAAATAGGCCCATTGACTTCAAATCTTTTGCATCTCTTGGACAATAGACTTCGTCTTGAGTCTTTTTCTTCGATAAAACCCGTGCAATTCCATGTTTTCTCCAATATCCATCCGGTTGGCTCTGAAAACACAATAAACACAAAAACCACGCATAATTCCAAACAAATGATATTAAATACGCGTTTTGGTCTCGTTTTAGCAAGAAATAAGTGGTAAAAGGATGGGTGTTTTCACACCTATCAAATCGTCTACACTTAACCATTGTCATGCCCTCATGCAATGCTTAGTGATAAAGCAATTTTACACTTTTCTCACAATCAATCAACCTTGGCCTTATTAACATACTACTAAAACAAAAATTAGAGTACTAAGAGAAATTAAAACTTTAAAGGAAACAAAAGGATAGAAAACCATTTTCACTTGAAAATAGCTACATGGAAATAACTTGCAAAGAGATCTAAGACTTACACTAGGGCTTCGGTGCTGCGAAGATTTATCACCCTCAAGTTTCACGTTCCCTAAACTAAGCTTAAAAACGAGATCATTGTTATTATAAGTTAGCAAATCAAACACTTACACACATGGCTTAATTATATGCTTAAACTCCCTTATTCCTAGGTGTATCTCTTATATTTTATTTTTGTCTTAGAATGATCATGAAGATGCATTTTTGGACTTATTTCGATAGTTTATTTAGGCTGAAAGCAAAGTAGGACGATTTGATTAATAGTTAGCTAAAGGACAAAATCTCTTAAAACTGCTTCTCGGGATATCAAAAAGTTCATATCTTGGCATAACTCGCTTCACGATTTGAGACCTTTCTCGGGCCGATATTTGGCATGTACTTCATACTTCATATCTTGAGAGACGTTCTTGAGATAATGGTCTTCTCTTCGTTAATAGAGTTTCTTCACTTGGAGACTTTTGAGGGGTACTCCAACTTTGTTGACCACGACTTCATTATTATTTCTTCAATCGTTATTTAGGATTTTGAGATACAACGATCCGCCTGCTTTTCGAACTTGGATCTATTTATCCTCATACCTTGTTAGGGTCTTTTCGGATAGACTTCTCCATGATCTTTATGGGAGTTGATTGCTTTTCGTCGTGAGTCTTGATCCTTCATATTGATTTTGGGAATAATGTTTTTCGTACGACCTTACTTATTGTAGATAAATTATTAGCAAGTGATGGGAGAATAGGCAAATAATCACACCAAGTGAGCTTGTGCAAGAATACCGACTTATAATTGACTCTATCATTTCTCGTTCTCCACAATTTAAAATCTCAAGTAATGAGACTCGTGGATGCTTAGCCTAATAAACCAATTAAGGTCTACATGGTTAAGGATACTAGCTAGAATAAACTTGGATAAGTCTATTCGGGTTGAGTCAAAATGATCGCAACGGGCCTAATATGTCAAAGATTTCAAAACTAGCTACACCACTTTATTAATATTTTTGACTTTATTGCGGGATATATACATATGAAAGCAACGATAAAAAATTAAAAATTACGACTAAATGGCCAAAGTTAATTAAAAATTTGAAAAATGCTGAAAAAGATGATTTTCCGGTTAAATGAAGGCATTTTAATGGAAAAATACACTTAAAACTTCGATAGAAGTCCCCCCTACACTTAAGATAAACATTGTCCTCAATGTTTAAGCATGTGGGAAAAGTCTCCCCTACACTTATGACATTGTGCACGTTGGTTAAATCAAGCTAAGGAAGAGACGACTGACGTGATCAATTTCAAATGTGAGTATTAAGAAAATTGAATCACGATAGTTGAGAGATAGAACCGGATTTCGGATAACACGGGAGCATGGTTCTTCAAAGGTTCCAAAAGTGCATTTATCCCTGTAATCACATCACCACATAAACACAATCAACCTATATAGGTCCCCCTACACTTAGGAGGTTAAAACGGAAAAGGATAGATACTCGGGTTGCCTCCCGAGGAGCGCTTGTTTTTGATAACCGAGTCACGAGCCTGACTCGACTCAAAATTAGTTCATGGAAAACGTGGTGAGGGATGGAATCATCTCATGAGAGATGTCCTCACCAAAGTACAACTTCACTCGTTGGCCATTCACCTTAAAATTAGGTCCATTAGGTTGAGCGAGCTCGAGAGTACCATATGGAAAAATTTGGCCAATGGTGAATGGGCCGGACCAACGAGATTTCAGCTTGCCCGAAAAGATTTTCAACCGAGAGTTAAAGAGTAAAACTTTGTCTCCAACTTGGAACTCTCGGTTTTTAATCTTGGAGTCGTGAATGAGCTTAGTCTTTTCCTTATAGATCAAAGAATTTTCATAAGCCTCATTCCGGAGTTCATTCAGCTTATTGAGTTGGATCTTGCGTAGGTCACCGGCTTTGTTGATATCGAAATTAGCCCACTTCAAGGCCCAGTAAGCCTTGTGCTCCAACTCAATGGGGAGGTGGCATGCCTTTCCGTACACGAGACGATATGGTGTGCAACCAATCGGAGTCTTGTATGCGGTACGAAAAGCCCACAGAGCATCATCAAGTTTATCGGCCCATGAGGCACGATGCTCTCCCACGGTTCGTTCAAGAATTCGCTTTAATCCTCGGTTAGATATTTCAGCCTGGCCATTAGTTTGTGGGTGGTGCGGTGGAAAGACGATGATTTACACCATACTTAGCCATGACTCTTGCAAATTGATCATTGCAAAAATGAGTCCCGCGATCACTAATAATGGCACGAGGCACACCGAATCTAGCGAACAGCGACTTTAAAATGTTACAAACCACCCTTGCGTCATTAGTGGGTAAAGCTTTGGCTTCAACCCATTTAGAAACGTAGTCAACGGGTACAAGGATGTATTTGTTTCCTTTAGATGAAGGGAATGGCCCCATAAAGTCGATACCCCAAACATCAAAGATTTCACATTCTTGTATGAAATTTTGAGGCATCTCATCTTTATGTGTGATCTTGCCTTGTTTTTGGTAAGCATCACAATGTTTAACCATCTCGTGAGCATCACGGTAAATGGTGGGCCAATAAAATCCCGAGTCAAACACTTTTTTGGCGGTGTAGTTGGGACCAAAGTGATCACCGGCGGGTCCTTTGTGGCAAGCTTCGAGAATGTCGAAAGCTGCCGGTCCATCAACACATCAGCGAATAATCAAATCAGCGCATTGTTTGAATAGATACGGGTCATCCCAAAAGTAAGTCTTAATGTCTTTGAAGAACTTTTTCTTTTGCTGGGATGTTAACCCGTCAATGAGAATTCCACCCGTCAAGTAGTTTGCAATGTCCGCAAACCACGGGGTCTCATCTTGATTCGAATTGATAGACATTAAGGTCTCCAGGGGAAAAGAGTCATGTGGTGCTTCAACGAAAACTCAGGAGCGTTGATTTGCATCGGCGCAATCGGTCCTCCTCGTCCAAACATTGTAGGTTGACAAAGCTCCTCCATGGTCCGAAGATCAGGCTGTGGAAGAACATTGTTGTTATTATTAGGGTGCGGTGGATTATTGTTGTTCACACCTGACATACTTAAATCTTCTTGAGTCTCGGGCTCTTGATAATTAGAAGATCTAGTACGCATACACCTGAAAATGCAAAAGAAAACAAAACCAAACACAAAGACAATATATATACACGATAAAGATAAAATCTTTTTGGATTTTTGAAAATTTTTAATTTTTATGTATTTTTATCAATTTTTAATTTTTTTGATTTTTTGAATTTTTTATGCAAGAAAAATAACGCTCACAAGTGAACGGATCCCAAAAAGCAACGCGTCTCTCACAGAAAATCGTTAATCTTTACGAAAAGAGCCGGCAGCGGCGCCATTTTAATGAAATGATTTTACTAGTTGAAAATATCGTTGTTCCAGTCTTAACGAATTGATTTCCAGCTTAAAGTACGACTCAGTTGATTTTGGTAAAACAAATATTTTTGGTTGTTTATAAATAAAAGTGCAGAACAATTAAAATAAATGACTTTAATGTAAATCTAAACTAATTTAAAGTAAATGGTGCAAGTATTTAAAAGCGTGACAAAAATTAAAGGGCACGAAATGTAAATAAAGCGAACTTAAATCTATCTAAGGCAAACTTAAAACGCAACTAAAACTTAAAACTAAGGCAAGGCTAAAATAAATCTAAGGCAAATAAACTTAAAGTGCGACTAAGTAAAAAGGTGGGAAAAATTAAAGCTCGAAATTAAGTAAACTAAAGACTAAAAGGTAAGAAGCTGAAAATTACCCCTATCCGGAATAAACTCTTATTCGGAATAAAAGCCCTATGCGGAAACCTATCCGGAATAGTCCTCCCTATCCGGAATAATAGCCTATTCGGAATAAACTTGCCCTATTCGGAATAAATTCCTATTCGGAATAATTGTGTCTATCCGGAATATCCAGCCTATCCGGAATATTTGGCCTACTTGGAATGTTTGGCTATTCGGAATATTGTCACCTACTCGGAATAGTCCTCCCTTTCCGGAATAAAACCCCCTATTCTGAATAATCCTTCTATTCAGAATGTCAAGCAATTCGGAATAAGTATCCCTATGCGGAATATCCAAGCTACGCGGAATAAGACCTCTATTCGGAATATCTCCCTTATACGGAATAAATCCCCTACTCGGAATAATGAATATTCCGAATAAGAAGCTATTGAAGTCCTTTGCTCGGAATAACTGCTGGGCTTGTTTTTCCTGGTAAGATCAGAAACAGAAGAAACCGAAGAACATGGAACAAACAATAACACGAATTAAATCAAAATAAAACTAAATCAACCACAAAATTAAATCAAACTATCAAATACGCATCTACTAATGATAAACAATCAATCCAAAACAAACAATAAAGATTAAGATAATCAAAACCCACTTAAATAAATCAACAAAAAGATTAAAGAAAGGTAGAATGAGATTAACAAGATAAAGATAAAGATTAACAAGAATTAAAAGAAAAACTTACTTGAAATTAAATGGAAATTAATATGCAAGACAAGGTATTTAAATTTGACAATAAAGTAAATGACAAGGTAATTAAATTGTAAGGTAATTAAAAGTGGAAGAAATAGTGTGTCAAACTATCCAACAAAATGAAAGTAATTAAGATCTAATCTATATATAGGGGAGGATTAGGAAGCTTCCTCCCCTCCTTCATTTCTTCTTAATTGCGTCATTAGGACCTTAAGCCTTTAATCTTCATTAATTGCACCATTAGTCCTTTTTCCTTCTAATCTTCTTTAAACTTGGACTCTAATGACTTGTGGCTCGGGATTTCTTTTGAACTTGTCTTTTAATTCTTCAATAAAATAGACTTGAGTTCCTCGGCTTTTAGTAAACTTCCGTCTTTTAACTTTTTCTTTGATAAATCTTCAGAATTGGTCTTGGACTTCCGTTCTTTTTGCACTCTTGACTTCTTGACTTCGTCTTTTCATCTTTTTCTTCAATAAAAGTCCGTAAATGCCCGTGAATGTCCGTGTTTTCTCCACTTTTCACAATTTCGTCCTAAATCACAACAAAAAACACAAACCACGCATAATTCCGACATAAAAGACATAAAATACACGTTTTGGCTTGGTTATTATTGTAATTAAGTGGTAGAAAAGATGGGTGTTTACACACCTATCAAGGATCCTCAAGTCTGCTGAGATGATCCGCGGCTAGGTTTTCAGCTCCCTTCTTATCACGAATTTCGATTTTAAATTCTTGAAGTAGCAAAACCCAGCGAAGAAGTCTTGGTTTGGAATCTTGTTTAGTTAACAAGTACTTCAACGTGGAATGATCGGTATAAACGATTGTGGTGGAAAGGACAAGATAGGGCGGAACTTTTCAAAAGCATAGACAACAGCTAAAAGCTCTTTTTCGGTTGTCGTGTAATGCAATTGAGCCCCTGTCATTGTCTTACTAGCGTAATGGATTGGTTGGAAGTGTTTGTTCACTCTTTGGCCCAAAACCGCTCCAATAGCAAAGTCGCTAGCATCGCACATCAACTCGAAAGGCATCTCCCAATTAGGGGTAACCAAGACCGGTGCCTTAGTTAGCTTATCCTTAAGAAGGGAATCTCCGCTATTTGAATATGGAACATCATTGAAGCCGTCAATACACTCTTTGGAAAAGATAAAAGGAGTATCTTTTTCCAAGAGGTGAGTCATCGGGCGAGCGATTTTAGAAAAGTCTTTGATAAAGCGACGGTAGAAGCCCGCATGATCCAGGAAACTTCTCACACCCTTCACGGTTGAAGGTGGAGGCAATTTAGCAATAACATTAATATTTCGTTTTTAGTGTAGTTGTCTTCTCAGCTCGATTCGAATTGATCTAACAATTTCTAATTAAGACTTGATTGTTTTTGGTTAACTAAAGATTATTTGGTATTTAAGCTACTTGACAAACAAAACACTTAAAAAGGTAAAAATAGCTATATACGTAACCGTACTACGCTAAAACACATTGCACGTAAAGCATTTAAATGCACAAATTGTAAAAACAATTCAAAAATTCAATTTGTACTACTAATAAAAAAAAATACAAAATTACAAATTAGACAACACAAAATATAAAATCTAAAAGACAATATGTAAAACCAAAATTAAAATTCTAAAATTAGAATGCACAAATGTAACTTTATCCTAACCACTCGATTTAACAAAAATCCAATACAAAGACTCGTTAAAAGAATGAGCCCAAAGCAAATAATGAACTACTGGCCCAATACTCACCTAGCAGTTACCAAATTAAAATTCTTTACTGACTTATACAAGTACAGGTCAAAAGCTTAAATTTAACAAGCCCATTTATCACAATCCAACCAATTCAAACAGACCATTTATATAACGTTTCCTTAACAGATTATACCTAATGAACACTACTTAACAGATTGTTTAAAACTTTGATTTAGGCAAATTCAATGAGATTATTTTTATATCCTAATGAACACTACTTAACCTTGACTTCTTAAATGCAAATTTGCTACCTCAGTCCCTAAACCTATCACAGCTTAAACTGACTAAACTCTAACAGCAAAAGCTAATTTCAGTATCTAAATGAGCAGATCAAGAAGTAAGGATCAAATGAAAACGAAAAACTAACATTAACAGATATAGATCATACAGTAAACAATCGAGCTTACACTACAGTTACACACTAGCAGATTATACCAAAAATACATGAAATAAAATTTTGTGCTTAACCGATCCATCCGAAGTTTAGTCCGTTGAGTCGAGAAGCGCGGCGCTGAACCGGCTTAAAACAAAACACGCCTAATCTCTAACTGTCGATCTGATAACCTGCCAAATCAGTCCTGCAAAACAAACAAGAACAAGCAAAGAAAAACCAAACAAGACCTTCAAATTCGAAACATTATCAACTGATCTATATAGAGTTATCCGCACACATAAGTTGCTGCTACGAAAGTCTTGCAGAACTGAATACTCGCAAGCCTAAATTCCTACTGATCCAAAATCAAGCAAACACAAGATTCCAGATTTATCCTATTTAACTACAGAAATTTCTATCAGTCACTACCTATATATCAGCAATTACAAAATTCCTTACACTTAGGCTACAGACTTGAAAATCTAATTCTATCTGAACTAACACTAACTCTAACAGAAATCATTCATGGCAGAATCCCAATTCAAACATAACAGAGTTTAACAGATCATTAACAACCTACAACTGATTTGGTAAGAAAATTCAGAAGAACATCTTATTAGACGATTTACAGCAATTAATAAGCTCATCAAAGCTTATTATCGAACCAGCTTATGAAAACAAAGATGATCGTAAAACAAAATCATCAAAGAAAAGTATGAAAGCTTAATTCCTCATTAATGGAAGAAAACAAAACTCATATATCTACTATCTTAACAGAATCTGAACGACAAAATAGTGACACGTGAATAGTAAACAGAAATCATGTAAAGGAGAAAGTTAAAGCTTATAAGAGAAATCATAAAAGGCTTATATAACAGAAAGTAAGAACAAAGCTTGAGAAAAAACTCTGAGATTTCATTAATGGTGAAAGTAAAGAAACGGTTACAACTGATTAAACTGAAAAGAAACAGATTTGAAAGAAAAAACTAACAAGTTTAGCTAACTAACTACTCTAATCTAACTAACTATGTGAAACCTACACCTAAGCTAACCGCTTGCAAATGAAGGCCTCGTCTTCTTTATATAGCCGTCGAGAAGAGGTGATGTGACGTGTATCCTCCAATCATTGAATGACACGTGGAGAATACGAGGATAACTCTTCGTTCTTCATCTTCAACTTTGGGGGTTTCTTCGTTCTTCATTATTGATCAAATTAAGTGGCATCCTCTTGTAGAGGAGAAGGAGCTGATCACTTTTGCAGTTAGACTCTTCTTCTGAATCTTCATGGTTCGTTTGTTATTTGAGTTTGCAGGTTAAGAGGTGGAGAAAAGAAGAGAACCGTCTCTTTCTCTCTCTTGCGTTGGAGAAGAAGACGCGTTTATGTGTGTTTGTGTTGTTTGACCGATCTTGGTCAAATTGACCAAGTTAAGTAAATAGTAACTTTCCAAAATTTGCCATTTGGTCCTTTTCTTTTAATTTCTTTTCAAATGATTATAAATCCCTTTTAAGTAATCACTTTTCCATCCTTTATCATTGTAGAAATTGCACTTTAAACCCTTTATCTTTGGAAGTTTGGCAAATAAGTTCCTTGGAGCATCTTTCATCCTTTTCTTCGTCTTTTCTTCAAATAAATCCCTTAAAACGTGTCTTTGCTCCAAAATGTATCTTCTTTACCTAAAACACACAAGATACAAATACACGCGTAATTCTGACATTTAAAAGTTAAATATAATGTATTTGACTGTGTTTTTAGTGGTTTATGGATCATTATTGATGAGTGTTTTCACACTTATCAACTCCCCTCCACTTGACCATTGCCATGTCCTCATGCAATGCAGCATTTTAAAGCACCAAGTTACACTTTTCTCATAATTAACCAACCTTGGCCATTTTATGATTTAATAAACTATGCTATGCTACATGATGAATGGTTTTGAATATTTACAATGCAATGCAAAAGAATCAATTCTATTTATATATTTTTGATTTTTATTGAAATGGTTTTGATGGAATTAACTCATAAAGAAATCATCGACTTAGATTAGGGCTTGGGTACCATGGACATTTATCACCCTCAAGTTTCACTTTCCCCATACCAAGCTTAAGAATGGGATCATTGTATTCACAAGTAAAAAGTGCGTCAACTTATTCATGACAATTAAATGTAGAACCGGTTATTATTTGAGCAAATTGCTTGTGGGCAAATTTGTCATTATTTAAAGCGTGAAGTATAAGAAATGTAAAATCCAAAAATAAGGAAGCACGGTTTTAATCCTAAGTAATCCTCTCATCCATTACTTGAAAAACCGCTCACAATTAATACAAGTCCGTTTCAAGAATAATAAGTCATTCGCCTTATGTGTAAAATCCTCATGTCATGCTTTCATAAGTAGCTACACACTCGCTAAGGAAAGAAAAATAAAACTCACGCAATAATTTACATCCGCCATCTTTTTGAGACTTTGGATCTTCAACCCCGCAACCCGTCAAGGTAATATTAGATTGGAGCAATCTATTGAATCCCCGCAACCCGTCAAGGTAATATTGGAACTCAATAGTCACTATAATTAACACCACACTGCCCCTCTTGGGAGTCTTGCATTATTTTTTCTTTTTCTTTTTCTTTCTTTTTCTTTTCTTTTTTTTTTCTAGCCACTCATTTTTTTTTCATAAGCCGCTCTTATTTTTCTTTATTCCTCACAAAGAAATTTGAAAAGAAGAAAAGGAAAAACACCCGCTAAATATGGAGCATGACATAAGTCTAGTACACATAAAACGTGCTAACTTAGAATCTTAAGACGTACTCATATCAACCATAAATGATTAGCCAAAAATGCATAAGAGATTACAAACTAATTAAAACCGTACTTGATTATTTATTAACAATTATATACATGCGAAGAAAATAGAGGTAAAAAAGAGAAGGGTTTAGCCACAAGTAATTATCATGAAGTCTATCTAGCCCTTTTACACTTGCTTCAACTCTATCATTTCCCATTCTCCACAAATTTAAAATTTCAAATAATGAAATTAGTGGATGCTTAGCCTAATAGACCAATGAAGGACTACATGGTTAAGGATACTAGCTAGAGAATGCTAAGATAAGCAAACTCGGGTTGAGTCAAAATATCCATGGCGGGCCTAATATGTCAAAGAAGTCTAAACTCGTTAAAACCATGTTTTATTATATTTTTTTCTTTTTATATATGTTTGATGAAAAACAAAAGAAGAAATATATACAATGCAAATGTGTTATGCAAAATGAAAAATGATTGATGCAAAAATTATGAATGCATATTTTTGGTGGCCAAAGTAGATCAAAAATTTGAAAAATGTTTGAAAAATTAATTTTCCCAATTATCATGAAGTTAAGGCAATGGTCTAGGTAAGGTCACTTCGATAGAAGTCTCCCCTACACTTAAGATAAACATTGTCCTCAATGTTTAAGAGTATGGAGTAAACTCCCCTACACTTATGACATTGATTACTTTGCTTAACCCAAGTTAAGGAAGAGACAACTAAAGGTTATTCATTTTAAGCACAAGTGTTGAAAAGCACAATAGCAAAAACTAATCGAAGTGAACCAGATACACGGGCCTCCTCCATAAGCTCCAAGCATGAAATGAGAGAGAGCAACCCTTGAAACAAACACGAAAAGACGAAGAAAGGCACCCCTCCATTTCAGCTCTACTATAACATCCTTTTAATTAAACCTAACCTATTGAAAATCTACTCTACGTTTTCTAACCTAGTTATTCAATGCTTGAGTTTTTTTAACCCTAAGTCGCTAGCTCGACTCGGCCCCGAATTAAGTTGTCCTTGGGGAACCATCATGGAGAATAAAAAAATATCCACTTTGAAGGACGTCTCACATGATACACTCAAACTTAGCACGTTGCCATTTACTATAAGATTTACCAAATCCGCCTCGATAAATGGAACGGTCCAACGTGTCTCAAGTTTGTCCAACATACGAAAGCTCTCATATATGAAGCACTCCAGGATCAAATACATAATTTCCATCTCGACATTCGAACAACTCCAAAATAGGTAACATCACCAAAGTAAGCTCATACAAGAAGTCCATATCAATCGAAGGCACACTCTTAAGTGAAGTAGATGAAAACCAAGGTGTCTCAAATTTACGTATCCCAGGATAAAAAACCTTTCCCTTCATGGGAAAATAAGAAGATGAACTCGTATCAACCATATAAGATTCCCCCTTAGATATCAAAGCATCATGAGACAATGAAGGTGTAGGTATCAAAACATTCATAACAATTATGTCCATATTGGGCTCCTCATCATTATCAAAAGGTGGGTAATCTTCCATAGAAGGCATAGAAAAAGGAGGATCAAGATGAATAGTGTCTTGTGAATGAGGTGTAATCTCTATGTTCCCAAAAAGCAAGCTCTCACTAAGACGAATCTCCTCTTCCCAATTAGAATCACTATCATCAACCTCAATATCAATATTAGCAAGATAAGCCTCTATGGTGTCATCAATATCCATATGAGAATCCATATCAAAGGTTTTGGGTTCTAAAGGTGCCATAGGTGAAAAAGGATCAATCTCTAAGAGTATAGGATCTTCATCAATAACCAACTTCAAGGGTGGAAGGGTGGGAATAGAAGGCTCAAAAGAAGGTGTATTGAGAGAATCACTCAAAGGGATGATATCATCATAAAAATCAATAGGTGCAACCTCAAAAACCGGTGAAGAAATATCAATGAAAGGTTCTTCTTCTATGGACTCATCATTATGGTTTTCATTCAAAGCTTCAATCGAGGAGATAATATTATAAACTTTTGATAAAACCTCACGAATATGAACATCTTCCACTTCTTCTATATGATCAACATCATCATCCAAATTAGGAAGGTCATCTTGACATGAAAAGTCATCGGATGATAGGTCATAAGATGCCTCACTAGAATCACAATCATCATCCTCTATATCTTGCATAAACTCTTCCTTAATCTCATTATCCCTTTCTTTGAACAATTCATCAAGATCAAAATCACCAAAATCACTAGTAGTAGCATGAAGGTAAACATGTGATGAAATCTCAATGTGATCATGAGGAGAAGAGGTATCAATACAAAGCTCATCACATGGTTCAATGGAGATACCCTCAAACTCTCTTTGGATTGGGATAAGGTTCTCAACACTAGAAACGGTTAATTCTTCTAAATTTGTGTTTGTATTAGTGCTAAGAGGCTCATCCCCCATGGTTAAAGAGTCGGTGGGTGCCACGTGAGGTAAAGGTGATGAAGGTGTGTCATCATTAAGTGTCATACAACTCGAAGGTTCCTCAGCATCTTCATCTAATAATGGATCAGGCCTACGAGTAAAAGTAGTCATGTATTGTCCGTCTTCCTCGATTATAAGAGTCTTAAGGAAGAAAACATTTGAATATTTCCTGAGGCGACAAGAAAATTTGTTCAACGATTCACGATACAAATCACCGAATTCCTTATCAAAATATTGCCGAGACTCAATTTCCTCTTCCTTAGTAGAGTTAATTAGTTCCTTTAACCATCGATTCGTGTCTTTCATTTCCTTGTAGCTCATGTTTTTCATACCATCAAGCATCTTATAAACGTCATCGTACGACTTGTTCATTTTCTCAAGTAAAGAATGAAACTTCTCGACAAAATTAGGGTCATAAGATGGCGGATCCCTCGGTCTACAATCATAACCATAATGGGGTTATTTTCCACAAAACTCACATGAATAAGTCGAAGAATATGGTGGAGGTGGATTTCCATAATTAGGTGGATTATAGTTTTGAAAAGAGTCATGATTATGAAAGTTCTCATGATTGTAACCTTGAAAATTCCCTTTATCACTAATAGTATCATCCTCAGCATCAATTCTCAAAGACGGCTCAATATCACATGGTAAAGCTCCTTGAGTTAGATAAGATTGTACAAAGAGAAGTTGTCTTTGATAATTTTCCTCGAAACGTCCAAGTATTCTCCTTTCCATCTCTTGAAGTCTCCTCTCAAAGGATTCACGAAATTGAGAGACATTTTGCATATTCTCTTGGTTAAACCCTTGATTATATCCTTGATTATGAAAAGTTTCTTGATTATAGCCTTGAAAATTATCATTAGTTTGAAAACCTTCATAATTGGAAAATCCTTGGTTTTGGTATGGCACATTAAAGGTTTGATCATGAAATGATGGTGGAGGTTGTGATGAAAAACCGGAATATCCCATATAATCATTACAAGTGTAGTCCATTTGAGTGTTAGGTTGAAAATTAGGGTTCTCGGTTCCATTGTAAGCATATCCCTCCCCATAATAACCATTGTTTTGATCACATAAATAAGTATCGTGTGGACCACCACAAGTCGAACAAGGCGAATAATTAGCGTTGGCGGATCGTGGTTGCAAAATCTCCAACATGGAACGAGTATCCATGTGTAACAAGGTGGCCGAATGTATATACAAGTATAATGATGTTTAAAAGCTTCCTCAGGGAAGGAAGTAATACACCAAAGGTGGTATGTTTACACGTGTGCGAGTACACGTGTAAATAAACACGAGGAATGAGGGAGTAGCCCTCGGTCGACTTTTGAAGGAGAAGAGATTATCTCCTTCGAGGTTCGATATCAAATATCCACAAGAAAATATATATATAATTACTACTTGGGTGCAAGACCTCCAATCAAGCCTTCCTTCTTAGAATACGCACTAGTGAATGGGGGGTTAGGTGGCGCGAAGCACTTAAGTACCTATTGACCCTTAGACGGCATTTTATAGCACGTCGCCTATCTATTCACTTTAGTAGTTTGTATTCTTCGAATTATTGCCAATTGGAAGTATTTATCTATTCTCGCTTAATTAAATTGGATCGATACGCGTGTCAAGGACCGGAACGCCCCTCAACACGGTGTATTGCCTCGGCAATACTTATGGAAATAGGTAACTTGGTTGTTTTTATACGTATACGTATCTACATATAATAATATATAAAAAAAATATTTTTGTAGTTATTTGATTTTTTAAGAAAAATACTATATGTACGTAAAAAACGATGAAAACGATATAATATATATTTTTTTTTTGTTGTAATCTTTTAAGAAAAAGATTACTTTTTGGATTTTTTATTTTTTTGGTTCAATTCTTTAGGAAAAGAATTGATTTTGTGATTTTTTTATTTTTTTGTATTTTTATCTTTTTGATTTTTTTTATCTTTTTGATTTATAATACGTAAAAATAACGTTCACAAAGTGAACGGATCCCAAAATCCAATCGTCTCACTCGAAATCGTTAATCTTCACGAAAAGAACCGGCAGCGGCGCCATTTAATATTTCGTTTTTAGTGTAGTTGTCTTCTCAGCTCGATTCGAATTGATCTAACAATTTCTAATTAAGACTTGATTGTTTTTGGTTAACTAAAGATTATTTGGTATTTAAGCTACTTGACAAACAAAACACTTAAAAAGGTAAAAATAGCTATATACGTAACCGTACTACGCTAAAACACATTGCACGTAAAGTATTTAAATGCACAAATTGTAAAAACAATTCAAAAATTCAATTTGTACTACTAATAAAAAAAAATACAAAATTACAAATTAGACAACACAAAATATAAAATCTAAAAGACAATATGTAAAACCAAAATTACAATTCTAAAATTAGAATGCACAAATGTAACTTTATCCTAACCACTCGATTTAACAAAAATCCAATACAAAGACTCGTTAAAAGAATGAGCCCAAAGCAAATAATGAACTACTGGCCCAATACTCACCTAGCAGTTACCAAATTAAAATTCTTTACTGACTTATACAAGTACAGGTCAAAAGCTTAAATTTAACAAGCCCATTTATCACAATCCAACCAATTCAAACAGACCATTTATATAACGTTTCCTTAACAGATTATACCTAATGAACACTACTTAACAGATTGTTTAAAACTTTGATTTAGGCAAATTCAATGAGATTATTTTTATATCCTAATGAACACTACTTAACCTTGACTTCTTAAATGCAAATTTGCTACCTCAGTCCCTAAACCTATCACAGCTTAAACTGACTAAACTCTAACAGCAAAAGCTAATTTCAGTATCTAAATGAGCAGATCAAGAAGTAAGGATCAAATGAAAACGAAAAACTAACATTAACAGATATAGATCATACAGTAAACAATCGAGCTTACACTACACTTACACACTAGCAGATTATACCAAAAATACATGAAATAAAATTTTGTGCTTAACCGATCCATCCGAAGTTTAGTCCGTTGAGTCGAGAAGCGCGGCGCTGAACCGGCTTAAAACAAAACACGCCTAATCTCTAACTGTCGATCTGATAACCTGCCAAATCAGTCCTGCAAAACAAACAAGAACAAGCAAAGAAAAACCAAACAAGACCTTCAAATTCGAAACATTATCAACTGATCTATATAGAGTTATCCGCACACATAAGTTGCTGCTACGAAAGTCTTGCAGAACTGAATACTCGCAAGCCTAAATTCCTACTGATCCAAAATCAAGCAAACACAAGATTCCAGATTTATCCTATTTAACTACAGAAATTTCTATCAGTCACTACCTATATATCAGCAATTACAAAATTCCTTACACTTAGGCTACAGACTTGAAAATCTAATTCTATCTGAACTAACACTAACTCTAACAGAAATCATTCATGGCAGAATCCCAATTCAAACATAACAGAGTTTAACAGATCATTAACAACCTACAACTGATTTGGTAAGAAAATTCAGAAGAACATCTTATTAGACGATTTACAGCAATTAATAAGCTCATCAAAGCTTATTATCGAACCAGCTTATGAAAACAAAGATGATCGTAAAACAAAATCATCAAAGAAAAGTATGAAAGCTTAATTCCTCATTAATGGAAGAAAACAAAACTCATATATCTACTATCTTAACAGAATCTGAACGACAAAATAGTGACACGTGAATAGTAAACAGAAATCATGTAAAGGAGAAAGTTAAAGCTTATAAGAGAAATCATAAAAGGCTTATATAACAGAAAGTAAGAACAAAGCTTGAGAAAAAACTCTGAGATTTCATTAATGGTGAAAGTAAAGAAACGGTTACAACTGATTAAACTGAAAAGAAACAGATTTGAAAGAAAAAACTAACAAGTTTAGCTAACTAACTACTCTAATCTAACTAACTATGTGAAACCTACACCTAAGCTAACCGCTTGCAAATGAAGGCCTCGTCTTCTTTATATAGCCGTCGAGAAGAGGTGATGTGACGTGTATCCTCCAATCATTGAATGACACGTGGAAAATACGAGGATAACTCTTCGTTCTTCATCTTCAACTTTGGGGGTTTCTTCGTTCTTCATTATTGATCAAATTAAGTGGCATCCTCTTGTAGAGGAGAAGGAGCTGATCACTTTTGCAGTTAGACTCTTCTTCTGAATCTTCATGGTTCGTTTGTTATTTGAGTTTGCAGGTTAAGAGGTGGAGAAAAGAAGAGAACCGTCTCTTTCTCTCTCTTGCGTTGGAGAAGAAGACGCGTTTATGTGTGTTTGTGTTGTTTGACCGATCTTGGTCAAATTGACCAAGTTAAGTAAATACTAACTTTCCAAAATTTGCCATTTGGTCCTTTTCTTTTAATTTCTTTTCAAATGATTATAAATCCCTTTTAAGTAATCACTTTTCCATCCTTTATCATTGTAGAAATTGCACTTTAAACCCTTTATCTTTGGAAGTTTGGCAAATAAGGTCCTTGGAGCATCTTTCATCCTTTTCTTCGTCTTTTCTTCAAATAAATCCCTTAAAACGTGTCTTTGCTCCAAAATGTATCTTCTTTACCTAAAACACACAAGATACAAATACACGCGTAATTCTGACATTTAAAAGTTAAATATAATGTATTTGACTGTGTTTTTAGTGGTTTATGGATCATTATTGATGAGTGTTTTCACACTTATCAAACATCGACTTTAGCACGGTCCACTTCAAGACCGGCTTTGGAAATTTTGTGTCCTAGCACGATGCCCTCTTTTACCATGAAATGGCATTTTTCCCAATTAAGAACAACGCGAGTGTCTTCACACCGCTTAAGCATACGTTCTAAATTGGCAAGGCAAGCAGAGAAAGAATCGCCATAAACCGAGAAATCATCCATGAAGACTTCCATAGTTTCTTCAACCATGTCATGGAAGATAGCCATCATACACCTTTGGAACGTCCCAGGAGCATTGCATAAACCGAAAGGATGCGTTTGTAAGCAAATGTTCCGTAGGGACAAGTGAATGTGGTTTTTTCTTGGTCTTTGGGATCGATGGGAATTTGAAAATACCCGGAGAAACCGTCTAAGAAGCAGTAATAGTCATTACCCGCTAGACTCTCGAGCATTTGATCCATGAAAGGAAGAGGAAAGTGATCTTTTCTCGTGGCATCATTGAGTTTGCGGTAGTCGATACAAACTCTCCACCCAGTAACGAGACGAGTAGGAATCAACTCGTTGTGTTCATTGGGAACAACGGTTATTCCACCCTTCTTGGGCACACAATGGACGGGACTTACCCATGGCGAATCCGAAATAGGGTAAATCAAGCGGCATCAAGAAGTTTGATAACCTCTTGTTTGATGACGTCATGAATACGAGGATTAACCCTTCTTTGGCTTTGGATTGCGGGTTTAAAGTCATTTTCTATCAGAATCTTGTGAGTACAAAAGTTTGGATCAATTCCGCGGATATCGGAAATTTTCCAAGCAATTGCCTTCTTATGATCTTTAAGCACGGCGATGAGGCGAGATTTCTCTTCTTCTTTCAAGTCCTTAGCAATGATGACGGGCGACTTCTTCTTTTCTTCAAGGAACACGTACTCGAGATGGGACGGCAACTCCTTAAGTTCTAAATCCGGAGGATTTTTGATGGGAGGCGTATTCAAATTCGGTTCATCGATAGCAATAGCCTTAGAAGATGGTGGAGAAATATGGTCCTCTTTGAGAAGTTTCTCAATGAGACGAATGTCTTCATCCCAATCGGTGGGAGAATCGTCATATTCTACGTTCACATCTCCCATGGTTGCTTCAAAATCTTTCCAAAGGTGTCACACCCCACCATGGCGGAATATGGGGCGCGACGTATGGATATCATCTCAACATGGCGTGTCTATAGAGATAACTATATGAAATAAGAAATGTCATAAAATGGAGACACAAAGTCATGACAATATCTCATCAGACTCAGGAGTCTAGGTAAGTAGGTAACAGTCCTACCGCTTACCCAAGACAAACAAATAACATAACCAAACAAACATATGTGTGCCACAGTACCACTTATTAAATGAACAAATAAAACTAAGAAGGAAACGGGGATTCTCCTTCTATATGCATTCCTAAGCTTCTCCAATCCTAGCCACTTATGTTCTCATGCTTAACCATAGTATCACCTGAAAGAGACACTAAAACACGTCAACATAAAGTTGGTGAGAGTCATAGGTTTAGACTCCAACACAAGACAAGTCATAAGCTGTGAATACCATAAACCAATAAACATATGGACAATGCGCTACAATCGTGTACTAACAACTAGCATTCAAGTTCAATCAATCATTACAATTCCAAGGCATCACGCCTTACCAACAATCACAATTTCCAAGGCACCACGCCTTACCAACAATCACAATTTCCAAGGCATCACGCCTTACCAACAATCACAATTTCCAAGGCATCACGCCTTACCAACAATCACAATTTCCAAGGCATCACGCCTTATCATTAACCATAGGTCCCATAGGCGCCCATACACCTATGTACCTTTCCAATCCAGATCACACACAAACAAGAATCACATAGCAGTTAATCACATAAATGTACACACAAGTCCATCTCAAACCTTAAAACATTCACAGCATTAATTTAGAAAATAATTCAACACAGTGTCTCTTCCATCCCATCTGGAAGTCAAAAACAATAGTAAACATGGGACTATGAAACTCACCTGATAGCTTCTTCACAAGTCCTCGCACTAGCAACAAGCTAACAAACCAAAAACACGAAATCAATACACGAACCAATCACTAAGATGGCTCATCAACCTATGATGGACATCTAGTCTATTCCCGTATAATTAACTCATTGTTAAGCTCTAATCATCCCATTACCCTTCCTTAACAAGTCCCTAACTTGGTTAAGTTTAATAGCTATCCCGTTCATAATTTTACACAAAACAGTCCCAGTTTTAGGTCTCAAAACTTTAAGTCAAACGTCCACTTAAACATACCCATGGTTTCTGTAAAAGGAATATTCACACTTTTATACATGTTAGCTAAAACCTCCCACTTGCCCTAACCTTAATGCTACTGTTAAGGCCCAGATATATGTGTATATATTGCTACCTATCCAGAATTCACTGATTTTAAACGTATGAAAAGTTCATTACCATTAGAGGGTCTTACCCTAAACCACAATCTTAGCCCAAGTGCAGATCCTTACTACAATATATAAACCATCTCTCATGTTCGTGAGAAGATCCCAATGCAACCCTAAGTACCCCAAACAACCCAAAACTTAAAAAGAAAACAGGCTGAATTCAAAACTGTTTTGACCTCCAACTGTTGTAACCTGTTTTTGACCCACTTCCCGACCTCCAATTTAGTTCTAGTTTCTTGCATTAGAATTCCACTTCAATTACCTTTCCAGTGATACTTGGATCGCAAAATAAGAGTTTGTAGAACTCCAAATATGATCAAAACAATTGACTCAAAATTCTGCCCAGTTTTTAAAAACGGGTTTAACAAAATCAACCTTATTAATTAACCCTAATCCCTCTAATTACAAGCCCTAATTTATGTGATCATCATATTATGATTAATACAAAATTAATCTACTGTTTTTATCGTAAACCCTAACCCTAATCCATCAATAGATGATTAAATAAACATAAAATCAATTTAATTAAAAAGGGATTTGAAGGTTTTACCTTTAAATTAATGGAAGAAGAAAAAAACTATGAAACCCTAAAAACTCTCCCAAAAACCATCGACCATTAATCTCCAGGGATTTAATTATGTTCTTTTGGTATTAAATAATATAATATATAGGATGTGGGTGAATCCTTGTCCAACCCAAACCCAACTTTCCTTTTTCCTCTTTTTTTCTTTTTTTTCCTTCTTTTATTTTTTTCCAAACCGACTAACACCCCCTTAATTTTCGTTTTTTTTCTTTTTAGTATTAATATATATATTAATAATATTACCTTAATTTTCCTTAATTTATTTCAGCTCCTAAAGCCTCCAAAACCCCAAAACCGTAAAACTAGTCAGTTTTTACGCGGTTTACCGTAAAAGACGTAAAATATACACTTTTAAAAAAAATCTCAAATTATAACTAAGTCCTAAATGACTTAAAACCATCCCGAAAAATATTCATATGGATAATTACCTCACCCGAGACCTCTAAATGCTAAACCGTAAATCCTAAAAAAATACTATTACTATAATACTTATACGTATACGTAAACACCACAATATCACCATTTTCATTTCATAGTCACCACTTGTGAGCTCATGAACATGAAATAACCGTTCCTCGATTTACTTATGAGTACTCTATACTCATAAACGATAACCACACCAACCTCGTTCACACAAAATAAACACGTAAACACACAATTCAAGTAAGCACACATAAAATAACCTAAAAGTAAGACCAAGTGACAAACCCAAAACCACGGTTGTCACATCACTCCCTCCTAATAGAAATCTCGTCCCGAGATTCACTCCCAAACTCAAACTTATTCTCAGCAAACAAACGGGGATGCATATCCCTGATAAAACCTTCACGTTCAAACGTGAACTCAGTTTACACGAAAATAATCTCAACCAACAACACATGAGCCTTAACCGTCCGCGAGGAAACTTATCAAAACCATAAAGTTATGTAACCAACCTAACTAAATCTCGTAACTCATCAAACAAGAACTGTCTTGAAACCAAGTTAGGAGCCGTCACATAACTCAACCGGTTTAAAACTGTCACCCCGATTTCAGTCTTACTCATAAATACCATAAATCAAAACTCATCAAAATATAACCAAGTATAATAAGGTCTAAAGAACTCTAAAATTCCTTCCCAACTCATCTCTATGTTAACCCTCCAAGTGTTCATTACCGCAAAATACCCAAAACACGAGTTTAAACCATGTTGTCCGAAAATTAACCTTGAACTCAACACTTGAACAATTAATTCGACCAAGCTACTGACTTCCAATTACGAAACTTTCTGAATATTTGAAAAGTATGTTCCGAGTACATAATTTTAGGCTTTTGAATCACCCAAAAACCTTTAAAACGAATAAGTTATGACCAAAACGATTTTTCTCAAAATCTGCCTAGGCATTAGCGACAGTTTCTGACAGTTAGCGACATATTTTGACAGTTTAGCGACAGTGTCTGCCTACTCCGATTTATACAAAAAAAAACGATTTTTTAAACCCTAAAACCCCCCATTAATTACCAAAACTAGAACCTAATTTATTTTAATTCCAGAAAATTAAAACTCTATTAATTACATGATTTTAACATATTTCGCTAAATAAGAACAAAATTTTTAACTTAAGAACAATAACTTTAGGTGATCAAAACCAAAATATTTTAAAATAACCGAGTCATGATTATATGTTAAAGAATTTATATTCCACCTTATTTGAAACATGATCCCGACACTTCCTTATTTCATCGACTACCAACAACTATTTTTTTTCAATTTGCAAGTTCTATATTTTTTTTTACCATGTATAACTCGAAACAAAAGACATCGTTACCCCAAAAAGAAATCTCCACCATCTCAAAATCCTTCACGCCAAAAGTACCGTACAAACAAACACGTGAAATGAGGACCCGAGAAATGCGCTACTACAGAAGTTGAACATCTCAAAGAGAAACGAGCTAGCAACCATCCCAAGAATACGACCGGTAAGTAGAAAATAATTTTACATACATAGGCATAAGCGTACATACACTCAAATCCATCCAACATATACTATACAAGCATGTATTAACTCTCTTTCATGCAATCATACTTGAAAGTCCAGTGGTGTTGTGGCACATATATAATTATGTAGGCCTCCATAATTATACATGTTCCCTTTCACCAATGTACTCCCTCCTATGATGACACTTATAAGAAATTAATACTACACATAACACATAATCCAACAACTCACAAGCACATAACCACACAAGATAAGATCCAAAACCCCATGTATTAAAATAACATAGCCAATGCACGAAACACATAAACTCGTAGTCCAGCTGAACTAGCGTAGACAAAATTCAAAATGTATAAAGAACATGAAAACATAATTAAGCGAAATCCAACAATGACTAGCGTATACGACCATGGTTCCACCCGCACTAATCAAAACTCGTAAAGAAAATAACATGTAGTTAAGTATGAACTTACTATGGTTCAATTCATACTAGTCAAAATATCGCAATAAATAACATCCAAACACATCAATTAATATAAAATGCACACATACTCCTATGACGCCTATATGCAGGGACCCTTAAGCTATAGACTAGGCTACACGACTAGGCAACCTAATTCTCTATAACCATTGTCTCTGATACCATTCTGTCACACCCCACCATGGCGGAATATGGGGCGCGACGTATGGATATCATCACAACATGGCGTGTCTATAGAGATAACTATATGAAATAAGAAATGTCATAAAATGGAGACACAAAGTCATGACAATATCTCATCAGACTCAGGAGTCTAGGTAAGTAGGTAACGGTCCTACCGCTTACCCAAGACAAACAAATAACATAACCAAACAAACATATGTGTGCCACAGTACCACTTATTAAATGAACAAATGAAACTAAGAAGGAAACGGGGATTCTCCTTCTATATGCATTCCTAAGCTTCTCCAATCCTAGCCACTTATGTTCTCATGCTTAACCATAGTATCACCTGAAAGAGACACTAAAACACGTCAACATAAAGTTGGTGAGAGTCATAGGTTTAGAATCCAACACAAGACAAGTCATAAGCGGTGAATACCATAAACCAATAAACATATGGACAATGTGCTACAATCATGTACTAACAACTAGCATTCAAGTTCAATCAATCATTACAATTCCAAGGCATCACGCCTTACCAACAATCACAATTTCCAAGTCATCACGCCTTACCAACAATCATAATTTCCAAGGCATCACGCCTTACCAACAATCACAATTTCCAAGGCATCACGCCTTACCAACAATCACAATTTCCAAGGCATCACGCCTTATCATTAACCATAGGTCTCATAGGCGCCCATACACCTATGTACCTTTCCAATCCAGATCACACACAAACAAGAATCACATAGCAGTTAATCACATAAATGTACACACAAGTCCATCTCAAACCTTAAAACATTCACAACATTAATTTAGAAAATAATTCAACACAGTGTCTCTTCCATCCCATCTGGAAGTAAAAAACAATAGTAAACATAGGACTATGAAACTCACCTGATAGCTTCTTCACAAGTCCTCGCACTAGCAACAAGCTAACAAACCAAAAACACGAAATCAATACACGAACCAATCACTAAGATGGCTCATCAACCTATGATGGACATCTAGTCTATTCCTGTATAATTACCTCATTGTTAAGCTCTAATCATCCCATTACCCTTCCTTAACAAGTCCCTAACTTGGTTAAGTTTAATAGCTATCCCGTTCATAATTTTACACAAAACAGTCCCAGTTTTAGGTCTCAAAACTTTAAGTCAAACGTCCACTTAAACATACCCATGGTTTCTGTAAAAGGAATATTCACACTTTTATACATGTTAGCTAAAACCTCCCACTTGCCCTAACCTTAAAGCTGCTGTTAAGGCCCAGATATATGTGTATATATTGTTACCTATCCAGAATTCACTGATTTTAAACGTATGAAAAGTTCATTACCATTAGAGGGTCTTACCCTAAACCATAATCTTAGCCCAAGTGCAGATCCTTACTACAATATATAAACCATCTCTCATGTTCGTGAGAAGATCCCAATGCAACCCTAAGTACCCCAAACAACCTAAAACTTAAAAAGAAAACAGGCTGAATTCAAAACTGTTTTGACCTCCAACTGTTGTAACCTGTTTTTGACCCACTTCCCGACCTTCAATTTAGTTCTAGTTTCTTGCATTAGAAAGCCACTTCAATTACCTTTCCAGGGATACTTGGATCGCAAAATAAGAGTTTGTAGAACTCCCAATATGATCAAAACAATTGACTCAAAATTCTGCCCAGTTTTTAAAAACGGGTTTAACAAAATCAACCTCATTAATTAACCCTAATCCCTCTAATTACAAGCCCTAATTTATGTGATCATCATATTATGATTAATACAACATTAATTTACTGTTTTTCTATTAAAACCTAACCCTAATCCATCAATAGATGATTAAATAAACATAAAAACAATTTAATTAAAAAGGGATTTGAAGGTTTTACCTTTAAATTAATGGAAGAAGAAAAAAACTATGAAACCCTAAAAACTCTCCCAAAAACCTCGACCATTAATCTCCAGGGATTTAATTATGTTCTTTTGGTATTAAATAATATAATATATAGGGTGTGGGTGAATCCTTGTCCAACCCAAACCCAACTTTCCTTTTTCCTCTTTTTTTCTTTTTTTTCCTTTTTTTCTTTTTTTCCAAACCGACTAACACCCCCTTAATTTTCGTTTTTTTTATTATTAATATATATATTAATAATATTACCTTAATTTTACTTAATTTATTTCTGCTCCTAAAGCCTCCAAAACCCCAAAACCGTAAAACTAGTCAGTTTTTACGCGGTTTACCGTAAAAGACGTAAAATATACACTTTTAAAAAAAATCTCAAATTTTGAAATAAACTTTATAACTAAGTCCTAAATGACTTAAAACCATCCCGAAAAATATTCATATGGATAATTACTTCACCCGAGACCTCTAAATGCTAAACCGTAAATCCTAAAAAAAATACTATTACTATAATACTTATACGTATACGTAAACACCACAATATCACCATTTTTATTTCATAGTCACCACTTGTGAGCTCATGAACATGAAATAACCGTTCCTCGATTTACTTATGAGTACTCTATACTCATAAAAGATAACCACACCAACCTCGTTCACACAAAATAAACACGTAAACACACAATTCAAGTAAGCACACATAAAATAACCTAAAAGTAAGACCAAGTGACAAACCCAAAACCACGGTTGTCACAAAAGGAAATCACTTTCTCCAAATAGAGTAAGTGATGAATCAATAGAGGAAAAGGTCTCAACATTGGGAGGAGAGGTAGGAATACTTTTACAAGCATCTTTGAAGTGTTCTTCACAAGCCTCATCAAGAACGTCGATACAATTAACACTCTCGTATGAATAAGGCTGTTTAGAAAGCTTTCCCATGTTGAAGACAATTTTATCGTCACCCACTCTCATGATAAGCTCACCCGCTTCAACATCGATGAGAGTGCGACCGGTCCTCAAGAATGGACGTCCAACGATTAATGGCACACGAGGGTCCATATCGTAGTCGACCACGACGAAATCGGCAGGAAAAGTGAATTTGTCGACTCCTACAAAAACGTCTGCGGCTATCCCCACTGGATAAGCAACCGTACGGTTAGCTAATTCCAAAGTCATTTTGGTGGGGACTAGCTCAGGGAGAGATAATTGCTTCCAAACACTTAAAGGCATTAAGTTAATACTGGCACCTAGATCGGCTAGGGCCATGCAATTCTCTACTCCCGGGAAGTTGCAAGGGATTAAGAAGCGACCCGGATCACCAAGTTTAGTTGGCAATTTCCTTAAGAGCACTGCAGAGCAATTATCGTTAAGTTGGGTATTAGCAATATCAAGAAGCTTCTCCTTGTCGCTAAGAAGATCGTTGAACATTTTCGCATATTTAGGCATGTGAGCGAGAGCCTCAGCGAAGGAGATGTTGAAATTTAATTGTTTAAACATTTTGAGAAAGTTCGAAACCTGAATATCGTCCTTGCTTTTGAGCTTCTCTTTCCTCAACCTTGAGGGATAAGGTATATCGGAAAAAGAGGAAGGCTTTGGGAGAGAAGGATCACTCACATCCTTGGGTGGAGGAGGGGTAGAAGTAAGAGGTGGAGGAATTGGGGAAGTAGAAGATTGAGGAATAGGAATAGGGGACTCGTTTTCCTTAGTCACAATCACCGGTGGAGGTATAGGAAGCTCGGGTTCCTTGGTACCTTTTCCACTGCGAGTGGTGATTGCTTTCATCTCCCCTCTTGGATTAGCCACGGTGTTACTTGGAAGAGTACCCGAAGAAGAGGATTGATTGCCTTGGAAAAAACCAGCCATCATGTTCCTTAAGTCATTCATTTGACTTGCCAAAGTGTTTCGCATATCAGCTCGAAGATCGTTCCCTTGTTTCACCATGTCTGCTTTCAAGTTGAGCACTTCTCGCTGGAGATTTTCCACGATCACATCATTGGTCCTCATGTAGGTTTCAACATCTTGGTGTAATGCGGTGCGTTGGTTGGGAGGAGGAGCATGGTAGGCGGGTGGTTGATAAGCAGGTTTTTGGTAAACTTGGTTGTTTCTTTGAGGTGGATATGGTTGTCTTTGAGGTGGTTGGTATGGTGCTCGAGGTTGGTTTTGGTTGGGTCGGTTAAGGTTTTGTTGTTTGTTTTGATTCGGTGGGGGAAAACCGGGCGGGGAAAGAAAGTTGTTTGAGCGGTAGCTAAGCAAGTTGCGGTCTCCTTAAGGACGTGCTTGATAAGCGGCCGGAGGATAGGTACCGTATGCTGCATTAACATTCTCAGAAGGGTAGTCTTGGGTGGAGGCACAAGTTTTGTAAGAGTGAGGACCCCCGCATATTTCACATGGTTGGCTTACAGCATTGACTTGAGCGTTTTTAGCGTTGATGTTGTTGGTGTTGCTAGCTGTTTGGGTAGCAAGCGATTCAAGAAGCGACGTAATTTTGTCAAGTCTCTTGTCGTTGTCACTAGTACTAGCACTAGCAGCATTGGTCCGAACACTCTTGGTTTGCACACGAGACTTATTTTCGATAATATCCCAAGCGGCATTAGAACTCTTAACCAAAATATTACCCCCCGAGGCACTGTTTAGTGAATCTTGGTCATTCATGCTTAAACCATTATAAAAAGTATTACTTTGGTGAACTTTGGTAAAACCATGTTGTGGGCACTTTCTTAAAAGTTCTTTAAAACGGTCCCAAGATTCACTAAAAGACTCATCGTACTTTTGTTCAAAATTAATAATTTCATTCGGCAAAGCGGTAGTACGAGAGGGTGGGAAAAAGTAGTTTATGAATTGGGTCTCCAAATCCGTCCACATCAGAATACTTTGTGGCGGTTCCTTTGCAAGCCAATGTCGGGCTTGTCCCTCTAAGGAGAAAGGAAAAAGTTGTAAACGGATTACCTCTTGTGGAACACCATTGAATTTGACCGTATTTGTGAGTTGCGGGAACCTTTTGATGTGGTCATGAGGATCATTAATGGTACGCCCCAAGAATGGTTGAGCAGAGACCATCTGAATAAAGCCGGATTTGAGCTCAAAGTTGTTGGCTGCAATCGCGGGTATGACAATTGGATCATTGTTGCCCTCTACATGTGCTTGCAAGTTCAATCATAGGGCGATTGTCCGGTCGAGGTTCATTGTTGTTGTTATTATTGTTGTTTTGAGGTGGATTGTTATTGTTGTTGTGTACACCGGCCATGTCTAAGTCTTCGAGAGGCTCGGGCTCTTGATAAGATGTTGATCGTGTACGCATGCACCTGCAAAAGAACTAACAAAGCAAAAACAAAGCATAAATATTTTTTGTTTTTTATGGTTTTTTAATTTTTTTGTATTTTTGAAAATTTTATATTTTTTAGGGTTTTTGAATATT
Source organism: Glebionis coronaria (assembly GCA_025667525.1). NCBI lineage: Eukaryota > Viridiplantae > Streptophyta > Magnoliopsida > Asterales > Asteraceae > Glebionis > Glebionis coronaria. The sequence continues at coordinate 317,095 of JANFOE010000446.1, read as the reverse complement.
TTTAATGATGAAAAAGTAACGTTCACGGCGAACGGATCCCAAAATCCAAGTTCTCACAAAAAACTGCTAATCTTTACGAGAAGAGCCGGCAGCGGCGCCATTTGATACTAGAGTTTTGCTTGGGGTTCAGATTAATCTCGGAATCTTCTCGAATTGATTACGGCTCAAAGTGGAATAGTTGTTCTTGGTTACTAAAAAGGGGTTTGGTTTTCTATTCTACTAAAAAGGTAAATGCGTGAAGTAAATAAAAGTAAACTAGAAGCAATCAATTAATAAAAATAAAACTTGAATTAAAATTAAAATAAAACAGTAACTGTAAATACCCTGAAAAATGCTTGATTCGGAATGTACCCTTTATTCGGAATATATCAGACAAAAATCCTTCATGCGGAATATCTTACTCATGCGGAATGTCTTTGCTTCATGCGGAATAAAAAGGGAAATATTTGTTCATGCGGAATAATGAAGGTTCATTCGGAATATAAGCTCATGCGGAATAATAGGCTCATGCGGAATACTAACTCATGCGGAATAATAGGTTCATCCGGAATAAACTGTTGATGCGGAATAAAAACGTTGATCCGGAATATAGGTTGATCCGGAATAAAATGGAAAGGAGCTTGATTCGGAATAAAAGGGTTGATCCGGAATAATTGATTATTCCGGATGAAAGGCTTTGATCCAGAATATAAAATATTCCAGATGAACAATTTTGTATCGGAATAAAAATAAACAATGCTTGATTCGGAATAAGTAACTGATCCGGAATATCCGGTTGATCCGGAATATCCGGGTGATCCGGAATCTGGGGAATGTGAAGAACAGTAAAGAAACAGATGAAGCTGGGCAACACGATTTTAATCCAAACAAGCCAAATTTAACCAAAAGATTTAAACCAAACTAACCAATAATCATTTACTAACCATAATCATCAAGCCAAAACACTAAAAACACAAATCTCACTTACTTTTAAAGATTAAAATCAACCAAACAAGAACTTAAGACTTTGAATCAAAAAGATGAAGATGAACAAGATTAAATGGAAGATTGTATTGAAAGATTAATGTTAAACAATCAAAGGGAAAGATTAAAAACTTACAAGATTAAGGATTCAACAAAAATGAAAAATCACCAACACCTTAATGGTGTTGGCTTCCTACGAAAGAAAAGAAAAGACTGGAAATGAAAAACTAGCTCAAAATGTGTGAAGGGGTTTCCTTATATAGGCCAAGTGGTTGGTTGGTGAGTGGGCTTTCTTCTTTCTTTTCGTCTTCTCGTCTTTTCAGTAAAGTTGACGTTTTCGATTCTGATTCGGGATTTGTCGATGATTAAATTCAACTCGTCTTTTAATTTCTTCGTTTAATAGACTTGAGTTCCTTCGACATGTGTAAATCTTCCGTCTTTGGTCCTTTTCTTCTATAAATCTTCAAATAGGCCCATTGACTTCAAATCTTTTGCATCTCTTGGACAATAGACTTCGTCTTGAGTCTTTTTCTTCGATAAAACCCGTTCAATCCCATGTTTTCTCCAATATCCATCAGGTTGGCTCTGAAAACACAATAAACACAAAAACCACGCATAATTCCAAACAAATGATATTGAATACGCGTTTTGGTCTCGTTTAGCAAGAAATAAGTGGTAAAAGGATGGGTGTTTTCACACCTATCACTTTGTCTTTTGTATTTTTCTTCGATAAAAGCCCGTGAAAGCCCATGTTTTCTTCCCTTTTCATATTTTGATCCTAAATCACAACAAAAACACAAACCACGCATAATTCCGACATTTACGACATAAAATACACGTTTTGGCTTGCTTATTATTATAATTAAGTGGTAAAAGGATAAGTATTTTCACACTTATTAAATCCCCTACACTTGACCATTGCAATGTCCTCATGCAATGCATTAATTACAAAGCAAGTTTACATTTTCCATCACAATCAATCCACATTGGCCTTTATTAAAGAGACAAAATATTTAAAGGAAGAAAACAAGTAAAACGATCAAAAACTTACCTTGAGGTTTTGGAATGTCATGAATTATTATCATCCTCAAGTTTCACGTTCCCCATACCAAGCTTAAAAACGAGATCATTGTTATTATAAGTTAGCAAACTAACACAAACTCATGTGGGACAGTTATTCACTTAGACTCCCTTATTCCTAGGTGTATCTCTTATATTTTATTGTTGTCTTTAATGATCACGAGGATGCATTGTTGACTTATTTCGATAGTTTATTAGGCCGAAAATAAAGTAGGACGATTTAATCAATAGTTGGCTAAAGGACAAAATCTTTTAAAACTGCTTCTCGGGACCTCATAAGGTTCATATCTTGGCATAACTCGCTTCACGATTTGAGACCTTTCTCGGACCGATATTTGGCATTGACTTCATACTTCAAATCTTGAGAGACGTTCATGAAATAATGGTCTTCTCTTCATAATAAGAATTTCTTCAGTTGAACTTTTTGAGAGATTCTTCATATTTGGACTACGACTTCTTCATTTTTCTCCAATCTTATTTGGGATTTTGATATACAACGATCTGCCTCCTTTTAGGACTTGGATCTATTTATCCTCATACCTTGTTAGGGCCTTTTTAGATAGACTTCTTCATGATCTTTAGGGGAGTATTTGCTTTTCGTCGTGTGTCTCGATCCTTCATATTGATTTTTGATAAATGATTCTTCACATCACTTTGTATCTTTAGCAACAAAATGTAGCCCTCATGTCTTGTTAGGACCTTTTCGGACTCGCCAATCTTCGCTTCCCGCTTCAATAAGTTATGCCTTGGCTATGAACTCTAATTAATACCAAGCAACTTTTAAACGATCTTGGGCTAGAAGCTAAGTAACTTTTCAAATCGTACGATCTTACTTATTGCAATTAAATTTATTAGCAAGCGATGGGAGAAAAAGCTTATAATCAACTCACGTAAATTCATGAAAGAATACCAAACTTATAATTGACTCTATCATCTCTCATTCTCCACAATTTAAAATCTCAAGGAATGAGACTCGTGGATGCTTAGCCTATTAAATCAAAGTTTTGGGTTTTCAAGTCATCTACAGGATCTTGTAACTTCTTAGACTCTTTCAAGTTTAGAATTCGCATTTTAAAGTTCCCTTGATAAACGACTTTCTAGGGTCAATTATAGGAACTTGCGAAAAGTTTTTGTTCTTACCCGTGAGAGTTAAGACTTTCGCGTTTTAAAGCTCCCTATATAAAAGCCTAGAAAAACTTGACTTAAACACGTTAAGAATACTAGCTAGAGTAAACTTAGATAACTAAACTCGGGTTGAGTCAAAAGATTCACAACGTTGAAAAATTAAAACCACTTTATTAAAATTTATTCTAGCAAAGAAAGAAAATAACTATAACAAAGGTAAATACAACTAGGCCAAAATAGATCAAAAATTTTTGAAAAATGTCGAAAAATAAATTTTCCGGTTAAAATGAGGACAAATACATGGGAAATCCCACTTAACTTCGATAGAAGGTCACCCTATACTTAATATAAACATTGTCCTCAATTTTTAAGCATGTGGAATTAAACTCCCTTACACTTAGGACATTGTGCACGTTGTTTAAATCTTGCTAAGGAAAGGACAACTAAAGTGATTCCTATTTTAATATTGACGAATATAAAATAGAGAATCAAAAGAGTTTAGGATAGAACCGGGAAGACGGGTACACGGGATCACGGGTCGTCAAAAGTCATCAAGAATGGATCTTTGAAAGCTCTAATCCCTGTACATGATAAGAAAGAAAACAACAAACACATACTAGGGTCTCCCCTACACTTATTATAAAAACAGAGAAAAAGGATAGATACTGCGGGTTGCCTCCCGAGAAGCGCTTGTTTTTGTTAACCGAGTCGTGAGCCTGACTTGACCTTGATTAGCATAGGAAGAAGCTTGAAACACATCCACCGGGATCAAAGACATAGTTTTCGTCCATCAAGTAGCACAAGCTTAAGGCGAACAAGGCAAGTCAAAGAAGAGTAGGCAAGGTTCCCTTAAGCAAAGATGGAGCACGGTGGTAGCAAGGGTGATGAGGTGCAAGCATATCTCCATGGTTTCCAAAAATCTTTCCTTTTATTTCATCAGATGGATACTGAGATGGCTTAAAAATTGCAATACCGGGATCGAACACCTTTTCCTTTAGGGGAAAATAACACTCAGGCTCAGTAGTACTTGAAGAGGATCCGCTCATAAATCTCACAATCTCATCCTCAGAAGGTGGATAGAGAGGTGTCAAGACATAAGTACTGCGGATATCGGTGTCTTCCGGCTTCTTCTCCTTTGAAACGGGTTTCTTCATATCCAAAGGAGGATAAAGACCATAATCATCAAAGTGCAAAGGAGGAGAATCACTCTCATTGGGGAGGTATTGAGAAAAGTAGCAAAGTCTTCCCCAAATGAGTAGTCATCCAAAGTAGGATCAAGCATGGTTGGTAGAGGATCTTCATCAAAAGTAGGTGCAAGGTCATCATGTGAAGAATCACTCGAAAGAGTATCGACATCGTCAAAGTCATCATAAGTTGGCATGTCTGGATACTCAGAAACAAAATCTTCATAATCATCCATGTCAGAACTAGAATCATCATCATAGTGATCATAGGTTGGTGGAGACTCATAAATTGGTGGAGGATCTAAATTGGAGAGAGAATCATCCACATCATGTTAGAACAGTGGGTTTGGTTGTGATCTTCACCATTTTAAAAACTTGTGCATCATTCCTGACTCTTAAGATTAACTCACCTTCGGCAACATCGACTAAGGCTTTTCCGGTTCTTAAGAATGGCCGACCAAGTATTAACGGAATACGAGGGTCCATTTCATAATAAACAACAACAAAGTCAACCGGAAAAGTGAAGGTGCCAACTTTAATAAATACATCTTCAGCAATACCAACGGGGTAAGCGAGAGTGCGATTTGCTATCTCAAGATTCATCTTCGTTGGTGTAAGATCGGGTAATGATATCTTTTTCCAAACACTTAAAGGCATCAAATTTATACTTGCCCCGAGATCGGCTAAGGCAGTAAATTCTTCGGTTTGGTGAAAAGTACATGGTAGCACAAAACGACCGGAATCTCCAAGTTTTTCCGGAAGTTCTTTAAGAAGGATTGCAGAACAGTTTTCATTCAATCGAGTATTAACAAACTCGACCATCTTCTCCTTCTTATTAAGCAATTCTTTTTAAGCATCTTAACAAATTACGGCATTTGGGCTTGAGCTTCAACAAGGTTAAAGGTGATGGTCAATCCTGAAATTTCTTCAAAAACTTTGACACTTGAATATCATCCTTGGTGAGCAATCTGCCTTTGTCTAAGCGAGAAGGATAAGGGATGTTGGGTTTATAGGTGGAAGGTGGGGTTGGTGGAGGGTGTTTCTTGGGTACTTCGTCATGCAGAGGTTGAGACGGTAATAGAGAACTAATACTAGGCGTGGGATTAGGAGGGATAAATGGTGGTGGAAGAGGTATAGATGGAGTAACTGGGGGAGGGATAGATGGTCCTACTAAGTATGCTCCACTGCGTGTAGTAATAGCACTCACATTCGCTCTCCGGTTGGTGACGGTATTAGAAGGTAGATAGCCCAAAGTAGAGGGTTGAGTAGTTGGTAAGAAACTAGCCAGCATATTCTTCAAATCATTTGTTTGAGTGCTAAAAGAGGTTTATATATCATGTCGAAGATCGGATCTAATATCATTACCTTGCTTAGTGATATCTCCTTTCAAATTGATGATTTGGCTTTGCAGATTCTTGATTTTCTCTCCTTGGGTCCTTATGAAAGTTTCCACATCTTGATTAATGGGTGGGGCTTGTTGAGCGGGTGGGTGATAAGGATTAGAAGCTCGAGGTGGGTTTGGGTTGCTTCTATTAAAGTTGTTGGGGTTGTGGTTTTGAGGAGAAAAACCGGGTGCAATAAAGTTGTTTGAACGGTAGCTTAGCAAGTTACAATCACCTTGAGGTCGGGATTGGTAATTTTCCGTTGAATAGTTACCATAAGCCGCATACACGTTTTCCGGATTGTCATGAGTAGAAGGACAATCGGTGTATGAATGAGGACCGCCGCAGGTCTCACAAGAAGTTGCAACAGCTTTAACTTGTTGTTGTTGATTTGTAGCCAAAAGTTGCATGTTTTTGCTCATTTCGACCATTGCGCGGGTCAGTTCGGTGATATCAGGGTTTGAAGAAGTAGAAGAAACATTGACTCTCGGGTTATTCCTTGAAGATGCGGATAAATCCCAATTTTTGTGATGAGTAGTCATGTTCTCTATAATCTCTCTACACTCCGCGGGTCTTCTTTTCATAAATGTGCCACCGGCGGCTGCATTAATCGTATCACGATCACGAAAAGTTAAACCATTGTAGAAAGTATCAATCAAAGTAACGGGGAGCATGTTGTGGTTTGGACATCGATCGATCAAAACATTATATCGTTCCCACGCATCAAAAAGTGATTCATCGGGTTCTTGTGTAAATCCACTAATTTGATTCTGAAGGCTCGTGACCATGAATGGTGGAAAGTAGCGCGACAAAAAGCGTTGAGTCATCTCGTCCCATGTATTAATTGAATTCTTAGGAAGACGATCAAACCATTTTTCGGCATGGTGGGATAAGGTGTGTGGAAATAGGTGAAGGCGAAGAAAATCCATAGTAACCCCGGGCAACTTCATGCTTTGAGTAACGGTAATGAACTTGCCGAGGTGTTTGTTGGCATCATCATCCGGTAATCCGCGAAATGGACAAGTGTTTTGAACTTGTTGGATCATGTGATGCTTCAACGAAAACTCAGGAGCCGTGATTTGCATCGGCGCAATCGGTCCTCCTCGTCCATTCATCGTTGGTTGACACAACTCCTCCATCGTTCGAAGGTCAGGTGGGGGAACATTGTTGTTAGTATTATTGTTGAGGTGCGGTGGGTTATTGTTGTTGTTCACAACAGCCATATCCAGATCTTCGCGAGTCTCGGGCTCAGAATAAGATGAAGATCTAATACGCATACACCTGCAAAAGCAAAAGAAAACGATACCAAAGAAATAGAGAATATATATATACGTGTAAAAATAAAAATAAAAATCTTTTTGGATTTTTGAAAATTTTTAATTTTTATGGATTTTTAACAATTTTTAATTTTTATGGATTTTTTTTAAAATTTTTGAGCAAGAAAAATAACGTTCACGAGTGAACGGATCCCAAAATTCAACGCGTCTCTCACAGAAAACCGTTAATCTTTACGAAAAGAGCCGGCAGCGGCACCATTTACTAACTGGATTTTACTCAGTTAAAAATATTGTTGAACCAGACTTTTCGAATTGACTATTGGTTTAAGTGCGACTCAGTCGTCTTTTGGTGAAAACAAATAGATTGGTCGTTGTAGTATAATTAAATTGCAAAATGTTAAAGTAAATGACGGGTAATTAAAACTAAAACTAATTAAAACGTAAATGGTGCAATATTAAAACTTCTAAAAGTAAATCAATTAATTGACGAGAAATTAAAACTTGACGAAAATTAAATTTGACAATGTAATAAAAATGAAAATTTGAAAACTTAAAATAATGCAAACTTAAAATAAAATAAAACTAAGACAAAATATTAAAACAAAACCCCAATCCGTCGGAATCCCGTCGGAATGCTGTCACCACAAGTCGTCAGAATACTTATCGGAATGTAGGTATCGGAATACAAGCTTACCACTCTATTGGAATGATGATCGGAATGTGTTCCTGTCGGAATGTGATCGGAATAACTGAAACCAAGTCCTATCGGAATAACACTCACCTATCGGAATGTCAAACAAACCTGTCGGAATCCTAATCCGAATGCTTGATTGGAATCTCATGTCGGAATGTGGAAACTATCGGAATATGGCTAGTGAAATTTTGGCAGCACTTCGTCTCAATGTAGCCTTAAGACCCGTGCAATATACGATCGCAATAAGCGATCGCAATCACGATCAGAATAAGGGGAAAAATTCCATCTGAATGATGATCGCAATCCTCTGTCGGAATGTAAAACCCTAAGCCGATTGTCACGATCGGAATAAGAGTAAAACCTGTCGGAATCCAGGACCTCTTTTCGATGGAACTGGATACGTAATAAGCAAAAGCCAAATAAGCTATGACTAATAAGCAAATACTAAAACACTTGATTAAACAAGAATAAGACTAACTAAATAAGCACAAATTTAAAAACTTTCAAGACACAAAATAAACAACTTTATAAAATAAACTTTAAAAAGATAAAACTTTTAAGAAAACTTTAAAACAAATAAGCTAAATACAAAATAAGCCAATAAGATTGTCAAGCTTATAGCTTAATTCGTATAAAAGCCTAGATAGAAATGAATATATAAACTTTTTAATCAAATAAGAAATAAGATTAAGCAAAACTAATGCTTAATCCGAATCAAAATCAAATCAAAAACAAGAAAAATAGAATAAGACTGATAATGAAAAGCTTGATTAAAGATAAGATTCAACAACAAAATTAAAGAACTTACTTGGAATTGAAGGCAAGAAATTTAAGGTGCAAAACAAGGTAATTAAATTGACAATTAAGTAAATGACATGAAATAAATGTGCAAGTAATGAAAATGGTGGAAGACTAGTTTGTCAAAATAGCCAACACCTCCTAATGTGTCATTAGGAGGGTATTTATAGTGATTAGGGAGGTAAGCATGTGTTGGAAGCTTCCTTCTTTCTTTCTTTCTCGTCTTTTCGTCTTCTAAATTCTTCGAGTTTTTCGACTTTGTCTCGGTATTAGTTAAACTCATCTTGTAATTTCTTCATTAATTAGACTTGAGTTCTTCGGCTTTATTAAACTTCTGTCTTTTGAATCTTCTTCAATAAATCTTCAGAATAGACCTTGGACTTCCGTTCTTTTTGCACTCTTGATCTTTTGACTTCGTCTTTTGTCTTTTTGTTCGATAAAAGCCCGTGAAAGCCCATGTTTTCTTCCCTTTTCATATTTTGATCCTAAATCACAACAAAAACACAAACCACGCATAATTCTGACATTTACGACATAAAATACACGTTTTGGCTTGGTTATTATTATAATTAAGTGGTAAAAGGATAAGTGTTTTCACATTTATTATTCATAGAGAGCATCAAGTCTCCATTTGTCCGTGAAACGACAACTACCCTCAAATGGCACACCAAGAATTTGACCAAAGGTTTTAAGAGAGTATTGAATGACTTGATCATTCAATAAGAATCTAACGAATATTCTACCATTGCATTCAAAGATAGAATAGGTGCTAAAGAATTCCAAAAGAAATACGGGATATATCATTTCATCTATGTAAAGCAAACAATCAAACCCCATAGGCTCAAACATAGATTTGATATAGTCATAACCCGTAATTTCTTCATCAACAGTTCTACCTTCATGGAAACAACGTTTTGAAAGAGATGAATAGGAGTTTTGAAGTTGGATAGAGGCAACAATTTAAGAAATGTTTGAAAAATATCGTCTAGTGTTTTGATGATCTCTTTGATATTCTGAAGGCATGATTAGTACCAAAATACAACAAACAAAGATATTTTTCCAATCACTCATATGAAAAATCAAAATCAAAATCAAAATTTCAAAAGATGATAATGTGTTTCATCAATAGCTTGACAAACAAAGGATTAATCTTTGTCATTCTCATGTTCACAATGTACCCATTTCATCATTGATCAAAACATATGAACTATGTAAAATCAACAATGAACTAGAACATTGGTTTTTCAAAAACAAGGTTTTTAGGTAAGCATTTAACAATGCCATTACCAACTTGTTCATGGGTTCATATCAATTCCATCAATCAACCAAAATATTTAGTCAAAATTCTTTGTTCTACAAATGGGTTTTAGTGAAATCTCTATGAATATTAACCTAAGGAATCATAGTAACAATACTATGTCAACTGTTATTCCTAGTAAGGTTCCAATTCATTGTCAATTTTAAAAATCCCCAATTATGAATGTATGAACCCTAGAACAAATTAGATGAAATTGAAAGGAATAATTTACATTTAATTAATCTGGGATGATGGATGAGTTAAATCCACGAACTTGAATCAATTAATTTGAGTGATTGAAGGTTTTTGAAGCTTCAACAATGGTGAAAAACAGAGAAAAACGTTTGTTGTGTGTGAAGGAGAGAGAAAGACTAGTTTGAAAAAGATATTTTAATAAAATGGCGCTCTGAAAAAAGCTACTGCCCGCGGTTCCTTATCGATAAGGAACCGCGCTATTGAGCTGCCGCGATAAAGAACCGCCTATAGAGGCAGGTTTTTATCAAAGAAAAACGATGAATTTTTGAAAACCAAATTTTTTAAAATACTTAAAAATATATCTTAAACCTTTTAGGATATCATTGGACCACCACAACACTAGGTAATAATGCCTTGTTGAAGGATTATGAGTTGAATCGAGATAGGAAAAGATCGAAACGAACGAACGACTACTCGTAGCGAAAAGGCAAAGGGAGAGGAGTCAAGAGAAGTGAATCAAGACCAAGGACATTGCTCAAAGGACAAATGACATTCTTCAAATTGATGATGTGAAGAGCTTGTGTCATATATAGTGGTTTAAGACGTGCCTTTCCGGCGATAGTCTAAACGGCTTTGGTAATGAATTAAACCAAGCAATTTTGATGCATAGAATAAGATCATTTTCAAGAGTAGTCTTATTCTATTTCAAAATATGAGAAAAGTATAGATTCACTTTCTCTCCCACATGATCGGATAATTATTGCTAGAATTAACAATAACAATATCCTTGGAATATTTCAATTCCAAATGTGTAAAATCCACCTACAACTTAATGAAGTAGTTTGGTATCTCAAGGGATTCACTAATCATCCTAGAGATGAGCTTAATTGCACAAGTTACACATGATATAGGGCCTACTAACCATAAGGGTGCAAACCATGGAAATCATGCTTGATACTTTAAGCTTATACTAACTTACCCTACATCTCCATAGTGAGTCAAGTATCCAAGCAATGAAGGTTTGAGAGGGAAAAAGAAAAGAATCACAAACCACAAATAAATGTCAAGGCAAGGATGCCAAGTACAAGCATATAGTCAATTAATGATCAAAAGAATGATCAATAGGGCATGTGGAAGAACGAGAGCGTACCTTGGCCACAAATTGCATTCCAAGCTTTCAAGGGATCGATGCAAAGCCCAACTATGACTAATAGTGACTACTAAGTCTTAAAAGACTAGTATCACTTCTACCCATCTTGATATCATCATTCAATGATGTTAGAAATCAAAGAAGATGAGTCTTCTAGAAGTGTAAGTAACTCAATCCACAATCAATAGAATGATTTATCTTCATGAGTACCTACACATAACAAGATGCAAACTAGTAGATACATTTCAAGAGTAAATCTAAAATGCATTAATACTAATAATTTAAGTAATATGCAATATTAACATTTTAAAAGGCTTATTTTCAACAAAAAATAGTTTTGACCAAAGAAAAACTTTAGTACAACTTAACCTTCTAATTTGAGGAGACAATGGATCGATCCAAGTTTTAAAGTAAAATATACTTCAAAGATCTTGTGTCACCATTGCTCTGATACCAATTGTAGAAACTAGAAGGGGGGTTTAATAGTTTCTCATCGGTTTATCTCCTAATTAAAATTCCTTTCAATTAGGTGAGTGCACAAAACTATCTTTTACTTGAAAGCTAGTTGCATAATGATTTGGTTCAATTCTAATGCATTAACAATGTATAGTAAGTGTAGTAAGTAAAGAGAAAGGAAAGAAACAACCTAGTAGGAAGACACCAAGATTTATAGTGGTTCGGCAACGAGGCTCTATCCTCGTTCCTACTCCACTTCTCGAGTACACCTTACTCGAGATTTACACTATATACACAAGCTCCCTTCTTGGCGGAGAAAACCTTACAACGTCGCTTACATTATTTTCCGACACTAAGCTAAATGTTGAGACCTAATCTTAGCTAGGACCAATCTATACAACGTCACCCACTTCACTCTTTTACGACACAAGGCTAGATGTTGAGTTCTAATCTAAAGATAGAACCAATCTTCACAACGTTGCCTACTTCACCATTTTCCGACACAAGGCTAGATGTCGAGTTCTAATCTAAAGCTAGAATCAATATTCACGACTCTTCACTTTCAAGCTAAGTGAGAACTTCACACAACACAACTACATATCACTTTATAGTTTAGTGAGAACTCACAAGACACAACCACATCACTTTATAGTTTAGTGAGAACTCAGAAGACACAACCACATCACTTTTTAGTTTAGTGAGAACTAACACAACTAATTACAACTCAACTAATCATATCCAAGTACACACATGTAGCTTGGATCTACACAACATGAATCGAAGCACACACATGTGCAATGGATGTACACAACTCTAATCTAAGTATTCACAAATAACTTGGATGAACACAACTAGTCCAAGTATTCACAAATACATTAGATTTACACAAGACACAAATAAACAAATGATGAACATGACTAGATCTTTAGGATAATGTGATCTTCATCAATGCTACATCTTTAATCACATCACAAGTGTGTGAGTGATCTTCTCTTTGGACAAGGTAAAGAAGGAGATCAAGAGGATAATCATGAGTAAACATACTTAACACATTAAGTGTTCATTTACAAATGACTAGGATTAGAAAGGAGAAAGAAGGCTGAAGAAGATGTCCAAAAGGGTTGATGAGAATGCAGATTTGATCCACTATTTATAAGACAAAACATCCAACGGCTATATCTGGCCGCGGTTCCTTATTGACGCCCGCAGTTATTTATCGATAAGGAACCGCCGTAGGTGCTAAGGTATCGCCGGCGTAGACTCCGCTCCTTTTTGTCTTTTAGTGAATTTGAAATATCTGAGGCTGTTTAAACCTTCAAAGGATATTCTTATAGCATTTGGAATATGCCATATTCAAATTTGCATTTTCATTTTAATAAAACATTTTCTTAAAAATAAAGTTTATTAAAATTTTTTTGTAATGTTTGACAAAAGTGAGTTTTAAGGATAATCACTTTTATGATCACTAAGCATGATTAAGATATGTTAGTGTAATGATTATTACCTTGATGGTAGTGTTTGTTAAATAATTCGTTTTATGATTGTGTTTGACAATAAATGTCTTTGTAATTTGTCGTGATCAAAACTAAGAAATATTAATTAATACTAACAATGTTTTTAGGCATTGCTTTGCATTAACACTATATTCTCTTTTAATACCTTTAGTTTCACAAAACTCGTTCATCACTTTGTTCTTAAACTTAGTCTCATTGTCACATCTAATATTTTTGACAGTTTTCTCAATGCGATTTTCTATTTCAGCCTTGTAAATTTTAAGATTCTCTAATGTCTCATCCATAGAAGAAAGAAATAAAACCCAAGTAAACCTACTAAAATCATTTGTGACATCTAGGTAATACTTCTTACTATTTATACTATACACAAAAGTAGGCCCAAACAAATCCATATAAATAATTTCAAGTGGCTTAGACGTAGAGTTTACAGTTTTGGACTTACAAGAAGCTTTGTGCTACTTTCCTTATAGATAGGAAACATATGTTTGGTCATTTAGAAAACGTTTAAGGGGTAAACTTCTAACCAAATTTTTTTTTACATGTTTATTAATGTTCTTAAAGTTTGCATGACCAAGCCTCCTATGCTAAAGCATTGCCTCATTAGATGTAGCATGTGAAACCAATACCAGTTAACCCTTCTTTAGGAATCATGTCCTTCATATCAACAAGTACATGTTCTTCTTTCTTGGAACTCTAAAGAGTATATGATTTTCATTGCCTCATCAGATGTAGTATGTGAAACCAATACCGTACATGTCTTATTTTTGTTGACTCGTGGACATAGAATTTTTCATTAATGATCCCACTTGCTCTTCTATACTTACAAGTAGTTGTTCTACTTTGGCGTTTTGGTAGTCCATGCTTCCCCTTTGTGGGAAATTGGGTCATCTCATCCCACTTCTTTGTATTGATCTAGTTCTTCGATAGCTTCCAATGCCTTCTTGACATTGAGGATGTTCAAACTTCCTTTAGACGCAAAGTCTAGGCTTTTCAGGTAGCATGATTGATTCGATCATAAAAGATCTTAATTTTAAGCCAAAATTCGATGCCATGGTGAGGGAATTTGTGAAGTAAGGCCTTGAATTGAGTCCATGTTTCGTAGAGTGATTCACTAGGATGTTGTTCGAACACCAGCATGTCGCTTCAAAGTTTAGTAGTCCTCCCAGGTGGGAAGTACTGAGCAAGAAAACTCGTAGTAAGGCCATTCCAAGTGGTAACGGACCCTGTTGGAAGGCCTTCAAGCTAATTGCTGCTTGATTATGGAGGGAAAATTGGATCAAGTGTAAACACAAATTCTCCTTTTCCGTGTCTGTAGTGGTGCGAGAGCCCACTATCTTGAGTAAGTCCTTAAGATGTTGGTTCAGATCCTCGAACCAAAGTCGGTGGAAGGAACATCCGTTTTGCACCAACCGATGGTGTCGGATCTTAGAGTCACATCAGTGTCTCCCCCGGTGGGAAAAACAATGGTATTACGGTAGCCCTCAAGCTAGGTTTGGAATAGCTTCTAATAGTGCGTGTAGGAGGATTTTCGTTCACCATGATGACAAATTAAAGAGATTACAAAACAAATAAACGAAGAAAAAGATAGAGTAAAATATAGCTAATTAACATAAATTAAATGATCTCTCTAGGATAGAACCGAGAGGGTACACCTAAGCTAGTCGGACACTAAACCTGACTATTCCCTGACAGCGACGCCAAAAACTTGATATGAGGTGTTTTTCCCTATTTTGTTAAAAAGAGAGTGGCCCCACAAGGAGTTTTACAACCCCTCGGTTGGTATACTCGGTCATGTAGATATAGGATATGTAGGACTTGTGGTTGTTATCGTTCTCTTATGGAGTAGTGTGTGTGGTCAGTGTCCAATGTATAAAAGTTATCAAGACGGGAAGGGGACTATTTTTGTATTTTTTATATTTATACAAGCAGTAAAACTATCAAGGTGTAAGAGGAGGGGGGGTTTACTTTATGTGTTCGTTACCCGTCATGCCTTGTTGATTAGATATGTAAGTGTTTTTGTTTGTATTAATTACAAGTCATGTGCGAAAAAAAACGTCTAGCATAGTCGAATGGAGGCGTTTAGATCCTATCCACTTGATACATGCACCATTAGTCGTCTATTTAACAAACTCGTAAACCTAAATATCAAAAACAAAACCCTAGATCTACTCAATAATACACGCATTAACAAACACCTAAATATACCCGCCTAATCGACACACAAGTACACTCACCTGTCTACGCAATTAAGCACGAAAATGGCCAGACAACATGCCTTCATGGTCGAAACATCGTATATTCACCCACGCTTCCTTAGACATACCAACAATTAAGATATGTAGATCTAAAATGATTTTATAGAGCCTAACGTATAAACAATCAATCAAGAAGAAAGAAACACACAAAGATCACATCATAACTTTTATAGAATCATAGATAAACAACAATTAATTAAGCCTAACATAGCAAAGAAAAAGAAGATAAAAGACGTAATCATCAAGCACACATACATGATTAATAAAAATGGATAAAACCTTGATCTTCAGTTGATATGGGTGATATAATAGAGTTTCATAGGGTTTTAGAACCCTAAAGTTAGTCTACAATAGTTGCTCCAAGTTAACCCTAAAATTCTACACGAATCGTATGTTTACAATAGGTTCTATATATAGAGATGGCTACGAAGACGTCGGGTTATACATGCTAGGCTGCCGGGCTGTCGAATCTTCTATAGGCTTCTATTATCGATAGGTTGTGACTTCTTCTGGTTAAGGATGCGATTGAGTCGGGTGTAACTCACGACACTATCTATAGCTCATGTTAACATCCTTCATTGTGACTTGAGAAATTTTCTTGACTTGGCCTCTTTCATACATCATCCATTGTTTTAAAAAGGCTTGAAAAACACCTAAAAACTATCCCAAATGCTCCAAGTGCTTTTAATTTGCTAAAATGACACAAAGAAAAGAATTAAGACGTTTTTAGGGAAATTTAGGACCAACATGGAGGTGAAATGACCACGAAAAAGTGTATAAAATGACACCTCATAAGTTCTCTTTTATCATCTAATAGAAAAGAGCACATCTTTGTAAGAGAGGCACATAAGTACCTAATCCATATGTGTGTTAAGTTAACGGTCTTTTTTCTTATATCCTTTCTATAAAAATCGAGTCTATAGGTTATGTTAGAGCTTCATTCCTAAATCAAACTATCATTTGATTTGGTTGTGTTGGTAGTGATCAAGTCATATAAATACTTATATAGCTAGAGATGTGAGCCTCCGGGGTCACACATATATAAACTTAGATAACTCTCTCTTAAATGTATATTTACTATATATATATATATATATATATATATATATATATATATATATATATATATATATATATATATATATATATATATATATATATATATATATATATATATATATATATATATATATTTAATATACCAACATAGAATACTTAAATGTAGTTAAATAATAGCTAAATAGTTTTACGATTAATTATTGAAAGACCTCTAAATTAATATCTAATATACGTATGTAATTTATCAAGTCAAAAAGTCAACTCAGACGGGTTTTCGACTTATGCTTTCAGTCGAACAAGATAATTAAGGGAAGAAGAGTTGTTTACTAAAAATCCTACATCGATGGGATAAGAAAACTCGAAGCAACTTTTTGTTTATAAGCAGAGGGTCCCCAAGCCCTCATTCTTTAGACCATCCATATCCTCTCATCCCTTTGTTCGAACGAATAACAAACACCCCTAGAATGGGAGTTTGAGTATTGCCTACGAGGTTATAGTATTCTTTGCCCATTGGTTGAAGAACTAGCATTCAGAACTTATTGGTGAACGTGTAGGATAAACATAGAGGTTGATTACTTTAGAAGCTCGAATGGTTTTAGTTTCTTATGGTGTTACACACATACATGTATTTTAAGAAGCTTCATATTCTTCAATAGCTTAATTGCTAGATGTACGTTTTATTTTACCTTTTGTTTATGTTAGTTTTTTGTGTTATATGCTTTATTTTTCCCCTATGTTTTACTCATTAAGTTAATGTCTAATCTTAGATATTAGTTAACTAATTCCAAAAGGTTGTTAGAGAATTCTTGTACCTTTATGATCAAGAATAGATTTGGTCTTGATCTAGTGGGAGTTGGATACTTCCAATAGGGAAGTCTTTGTGGTTAAGTCAAATCACAAGTCTTAGTTGGTGGTTTCCGAGGGCGGAATACTGTTTTGGAGTAACTCTTCTAAGTGAGCGCCGATCTTAGTGCATATCGGTGGGCTGAAATTGTAACGGTCTATAGCCCACCATAAGTACTATATTATAGTAATAGTATACGTGACGTGAATCTGCAACTAGACGTAAGAATTGTATAAACACCCAATTCCGAACTAGTATATATCGTGCTCTCTCTCACTCTCTACTTATTGGTTGTATTTTCAAGTAGATTGTATTACCACTCGGTCTCTTTGTGACTTGATGTTTTATAATTTCAAAAGAATAAGGAAAGACCGTATTCGTACCCCCTTTACAGTTCTACATTATTTATTATTGGATTGATGTATTTCTGTTTGTATTAGTTTAAGTTTTATCATAAGTGTGATATGTATTTGTTGGTTTATGCATTTTGTTTATCTTTTTTTAAATTATGATTTTATTATTGTGTATAAGCCGAGGTAAGAACTTTTGATTTCTTAACTGCTACATATATTGGCTATGTATTTAATGGTTATGGTTGCTACGTTGATAATTGTCATCATTTAAAAAAGAATCCGATTTCATTAAAAATTAGTGTCGCATGATTTCATAAGATGAGTATAGGTTATGATAGTAGATGTTTGATGATTGTTAGTTAAATAAATCTGATTTTGCGCTTTAAAGATGAAGGATTTTTTAATCTAATTTTATTAATTTACTGAAGGTTGAAGTTATGATTTACGTTCTTTTACCTTTGTTAATGACATGCTATTTGTAGTTGTTGTAAGTCTGATTATGTTTTAGGCGTATGAGATATGATATAAGATGTATTGCATGCGATGTTTGGATTCGCTTCTATATTTTTATGCGGTCTGGTTAAATTCTTGTAGGTTGGCGCTACCAATTATACTCCACCGGATATCTAGACAAATTTCTCTCATTTGTTTCTCCAAATAAGCTAGTTAGATTTTGAGGAATGAGGATTGTTTTGTTGTTTGAGTGGTTAGGAGATCGAGATACATGTCTGATTCTATCTCATCGGCTAACGTATGGTATGTATACTACTATTTACTTTGGTATGTTATTTTTTGATGAGTAAAGATCAAATAAAAAGATATGTGAGGAGATTTTTTTAAAAAATCCTAAGAAGAATTTTTTTTAAAAATATTTCTCGAAAAGTTCTGTAGAAAATCTATAAGATCATTTATGTTGGTGCATATTTTCAAAAATAAGTAAAAATAATAAAAAAAAGGTTTGTGCATCAAAATTTTGTTTTTTACTGAAGTTCTTTTGACATTTTGAATCCCAAAACTTTTTTCGGTAATCAGGATGTCTGACATAGTGTTTGCCTAATTCACGGGGTTTGAACCCACCGCCACAGAGACTCAAATTAGCTATAACCTTTCTTTTTCAGCAGGTTGCATAACCACTTCAAGGTTATTTGCACGAAGTAGGAATTGAATTTGATACCTCACACATATTAGAGTGACAGCCACAAACCTTTTTTCCACTAGGTCATCCGTGTGTGCTTAATCAAACTTTATTGTGCATCAAACTATAACAAATTAAAAATTAATTAAAAAATATTTGTTTATAAAAATTCCATTTTTTGTGCATTAAAAGAATGTATAAAACTCATAATAAAAAAATTATTTTACAAAAATCTTGTGCACCAACATACCCGATCTTGTAAATTTTGTTGTGCTAATTGAGTGCCCAATTAGTCGTGACTAGATTTAAACATAAGTTACTCTAAGTGTTACGAAGACTCGTTGAAGTGACTTTAACGAGTGGAACAAGACCCGTTGATGGCATAGCCTCAGCGGATACCTTAAACACATTAAAGTCAGAGACAATGTCAAGGAAGTCAAAGGTTACTTGAAGACACACTCGTCAGCTTGGATGGATACCATTAAATATGTTGAAGGAATGTTTTGATGATTCGAGGAGACTTGAGAGTGGTAGTACCATGGGAATCCTCAGTACCCTTTGAAGATAAACAAGTTGACCCTTTCCTTATCACTGAAATGGTTAGGCGGGAGAATTCGAGTAAAGAAAATGGCGGGATAAAAGGAAAATTCAAATTAAAACATACTAAGTACAAAGTGGTTAAAAATGTAAACAGTTGGCGAAACTGTTCACAAAAGTACATTGAAGTGTTTCCAAGAATGGACATGCATTAAATGCAGTTGTACATCCTTCATCAGATTCTTGACACGTCCCAACTGCCTCCACTAAAGATGCAACCTCACATCACTATAAATAGGGAATGCTTGTGGGAGTAAATATTTTGTCACTTATTGTTGTATTTATTACTTAGCATTTACTCCCTTTGTCGAACTTATGATTAGACAACTGAAATTCTTCTATAAAGTTTACTTGTTAAGAAGGTAGATTTATATTGTCATACAACAAGTGTGATCCATAACACTTTGTAATACTTTGCTCTTATTAATAAAACATTACACGATTGAAAAGTTATAACTTGTGTTAATCTTTATTGACTTGGGTTTACTGTTTTACACTAAGGCATTTATTTCGGATTTTCAGGTATTTTTTTGAAAATTTTAAGAACTTAAAAAACAAAGACTTTTTTTGGTAAAGGATTACCCGATAAATGGAAAATAAAAATAAAAATAAAAATAAATAAAGATCTTTGGTATTATTAGCACGTATATTTGTCTTTTCTATTTTAACCCTACCCATTATTTGATTTATGTATTTGTGTTAGTTTAAGTTTTTTCTGATAAGTATGATATGTATTTGTGGGTTTGCATTGCTATCATATTTTGGTGTCTCATATTTGAAGCGTGATATGTTTTTTTAATATAGTTTGTGATTTTAAAAATTCTGTGTAAGATGAGTTGATTTGGTAATTTTTGTATGGTTTAAGGTAAGATACAATCCTTTTTTCTAACTGAAAATTGCGTAACATACAAATGATTAGAGCTGGGTGTCTAACGTTCTTTCCGTGTTTATTTCCAATAAAAGCGACCAACGGTGTCGGCATTGACACGTCGTTGGTTCTCTTGCCAGTCCATCCACACCCGTTCTTTTGTTTCTTTAAGTAAGTTTTTGTTTGTGTGAGTTTTTGTGTTTGATTTTGTGATTTTGGGTTTTGTTTGTGTTTGTGTTCGAACTTGTGTTTGTGTTTTTTGTTTTTTTAGACAAATGAAAAAGAAGATGAGTGATACCACTTTTTCATTTCACATTTTTTTATTTTTTATTTTTATATATTAAATGTATTTGACACTTTTTTTATATTATTAGTCTTGAGTAAGTTTACACAGCATGGTTTAAATATTTGGTTTAAACATGATTTGTTTTAAAATAAAGTGAAACATAAATATTTCGTAAATTCATAATTGCGTTTGCAACAACAATATAGACAAGAGTTATTTTTCATTTTCGTCTTTTAATACATACTAAGGTACAATTTTAGTCGTTCATCATATAAGATTAAAAAGAACACGAAAAAGTCATTTTTCTCAAAATATGTCAAAGTTATAAGAAAACATCGGAGAGACTAAAGTTATAAATATGACGAAAGCTAATTATCACTGATGATATTTTACTAATAATAAAAAATGAAATATTATTAGTGATAAAATAAGGAAATATTATTAGTAATTTTTTTATTAACATAATTGCTGTGTGATATCACTAATGATATTTCGTTACTCCATTACTAGTGATATTTCATTGTTTTCACTAGTGAAATATCAGTAGTAATAAACAAGTATTTTGTCATACTTACAAATTTAATTTTTTCGCTTTTTTTTTTGGTACATTTGAACATTTTAGTAAAAATAATTTTTTCGTGTTTTTTTTAAAAAAATTTTAGATCAATTCTTATAATTATATTAAATAACAAATGAAAAATGATGATTGATACTTTAGTGTGTATTAAAAAACAAGAATACAAAATAAGTCATCTCAATAACGTATTATTAGCGCGTGTTAAGAGAAATAAAACATTTAGTTATTGTTATGTTATTGAAAATGTGCACACAAATAATATTGAGTTTGTGTTTTAGAGAGATCTTTTTATTATAATTGAATGTAAAAAATTAACTCAACCAATCAAATTAAATATTTGTTGTGCATTTTGATTTTTAAAAATTATATTCATGTTTTTTAGAATTAATATCTAATCATTTATTGATAACATTATAATAAATTTCTTTTTTTAACGACAATTTTAAAAGCTATCATTAGAAAAAGATGATCCTTTAATGATGTAAAAAACAAAGCAATGAACCCCGTGATAACGTTAATAAAGGTTTAAAAAAAAATACTTCATTCGTCTTAAAATTATAGTTCACCTTTCGATTTTAGTTTGTCTAAATTTAATTGTTCACCTCTAAAACTTCTAAAAATAGGTAGGAATTTTATATCGAGATTATTAGATTACCCTTAATTGAAATCATAATTACAAACTTTAAAAAGGTTTTAAATTAATTGGTTAATGATAAAAGTGTCTTTCTACAAAAAGTAAGAAAGAGAAAACTAAAAAGGTGAATGGAGTATAAAGATTTGGAAGTAAGCAAACATTTGTACTTGAACTCTCCTCGACTTGATTACCTCCATTTTTAATAACAAGCCTTTCGCCGTCTTCTACTACTTTCTCCAATCAATCATCATCTTTCACCATTTTCAATACACTTCACAACCTGTAAATTCATCCCACTTGTTTTTTTTTCTATTTTAAAATACCATCAAACCACAAATGTGTTGCTAAAATCTTCGTCTCTTTTTAACCATCTTTTTTATACTCAGGTTGGTTTGTTATTTTATTTTGTTTACTTATGTTTGACTCATGATGATTAGAGTATACTATTTGTTTTATACTTTAGTTAATTAATAGTTTAAGGTTAATTAGATTGTGTTTCAGCTTTAGCTTTAATGGGTTAGTTTGACTGATTAGTGTAGTACAGTAGTATTTTTTTAATACTAGCATTTATTGCGGCTGTAGATAACTTTTGTCAGATTATTAGTACTCATAAGACACACTAGTAGCAGTACTATATTAATTAGTAGGGCAAGGTTATATAGACCCTCCTAAAACCCTATACGTACACCCCCTGAATTTTGATTTTTTTTTTATTTTTTTTATTTTTATAATTTTGGTTTTGTTATAAAACTGTGAAACGGAAAATACGGAATGAAAAAAATAAAGTTTAACAGGTCAAAACTGTTAAACTGACAAAAATACAGAACAAAAACTGATAAAAACACTGTCCAGAAAATGACAGGGGGACAAAAAGTACACAAATAGTGTACTTTTTGTCCTTTTAAAGTGGGCCAGGAGGGTATCTATAGTAGCACCGTAATTAGTATTAGAAAAACATACTGTCAATAAGCCATGTCTTGATTTTATATAAAATAAATTATTTACTGTATGTCAGAAAATATATTTATAAGGAATAAAGTTTCATTATCTGATGTCATGGTTTTTGCAGGTGTTCCATCAAGTGGTTGGAGCTCTATAGAACATATACTACTATTTACTTTTATGAGTTTTTGAAAACATTGTTTCTAGTAATAATTTTGTTTCAAAAATGCCACTTTCAGAGCTCTATCAATCTACTAAACGAGAGAACCAATCGTCTCCGCAGAAATTGACTGATATATCTTATATGTAAGTTTCTTTGTTTTTTTTTTTTTTTATGAAATAAGATATAAACTTTGGTTAATGTTGTTGATTGATGTTTGTATGTTCTGATAATTGCATTGCAGACCCAATGATGAGTTTGTGGAGTTGATATGGGAAAAGGGTCAGGTTATGATGCAGGGTCAGTCTAGTAAAGCTAGAAAGTCGCCGGTTACTAGTAACTTTCAGTTTCATGCACCCAAAGTTCAAGGAAAAGATAGTATGTTGAATGTACCTACGGGGGAAATGGGGTTGGATCAAGATGATGATATGGTGCCATGGTTGAACTATCCACTTGATGATTATTGTGCTGATTTGTTACCTGAGATATCTGGTGTAACGGTTCATGAGCCGAGTATGCATAACGGTATGAGTGTTGTTGATAAGAGAGGTAATAAGGATACTAGTTTGTTTAATGGTTTAGACCAAGCCAACACATCTAAGGGTTTAAAAGGTAGCACCTTGTTTTCTTGGCCAGATCCAATGGTCAGATCAGGAATTACGGGTATAGGTAGTAGTAATTGTAGAAGTAAAGTCGATAATGTGGTTCATAGAGGTCCAACACAGATTCAAGGCTCAACAGGCAGGGTTGAAAAGATGGCGCAAAAACAAGACTCTCTTCTACCGCCTTATACGTCTTCTACCTTGTTGAACTTTTCTCATTTTTCAAGACCGGCTGCTATGGCTAAAACTAATAATCTTCAGAACACTGCAGCTAATGTTGTGAATCATGGACCACAGAAAGAAATTGGGTTCGTTAGTCAACTGAATTTAGATTCAGCTGGAGTAGGTTCGAACCCTTTTGCGAGTAAGCCACTTAATGAGCCACTTGCTGTTGAAAAGTCATCGAATGTGGTTCTTGATGTGAATGGAGCAAAAGGAGTTCAAGAAACCGTAAAGAGCAATGAGCCAGTTGTTGCTACTTCTTCTGTTTGCTCAGGGAATAGTGCTGAGAGAGCTTCTAACGATATTTCCAAGAATTCTAAGAGGAAATTTCGTGATACAGAGGAGTTTGAGTGCCAAAGTCAAGTATGTTTATACTGATTTGTTTCTTATTCGTCGTGTTGCTTTTTAATGTACTGAGTGCGAGTAATGTTTTGATTAGGATGTTGATGAAGAATCGTTAGGCACCAAAACAGCAGGCACATCTCGTGGAGGTACAGGTTCCAAAAGAAGCCGAGCTGCTGAAGTTCATAATTTGTCTGAAAGGGTGAGCAAATTAATCTATTCATGCTATATTGCATTATTTGTACTCTGGCTCTTTTGAATGGTGTCAGACACAGTGAACCTAGAGGTCGAAACATGGGCTGGTTGGCCAGCTTCGGGACAGATCAATGTGGGTTCGGGTCAAAATGGGTCATTTCTAGCGCAGGTCAAGATGAGCATCGGAACGATGTGCAGACCTCTTTTGGGATTGGTTAATTTTTTTTATTAACTAACACGTTAACTACAATTATCATAAAAGATGAAAGGACTTTGGATAACTTCAATCTGTTTTACCCATTTCGCATCAAGAAAAACAACCCATATCCTCATAAGTAAATGGGATGAAGTTACCATCTCTACTCGACCCCAACAATTACATGGTTTATGAAGCCTATTGGAGTGATTTGTTGTATTAATTTAA
The DNA here is from genome assembly GCA_025667525.1 of Glebionis coronaria. Lineage (NCBI taxonomy): Eukaryota > Viridiplantae > Streptophyta > Magnoliopsida > Asterales > Asteraceae > Glebionis > Glebionis coronaria. The sequence continues at coordinate 292,485 of JANFOE010000446.1, read as the reverse complement.
CTCTCATGCATAATAATTGTTGGTTTATTAATGTTTAAACAGAGGAGAAGGGATAGGATAAACGAAAAGATGCGTGCACTACAAGAACTCATTCCAAATTGCAACAAGGTACACAATGTAATAATGTAATCTGCGTTTACGAATCCTTTCAGTTTAAAGATTTGTGTGATCTTTTGTACATAACTGTCTATATTTCCAAACTTACATCTTTGTTTTTTTAATGATAAGGTGGATAAAGCATCAATGCTTGACGAGGCAATCGAGTATTTGAAGACACTTCAACTTCAAGTTCAGGTGAAATGTTTATATATTTCTTAACTAAAATACTAATCTTTACGCTTTTGTCATTCCTTTTCAGTTATCATGGCGTTACATTTACTAATAATTTTTGTTGTTGCAGATTATGTCAATGGGAAGTAGATTATGTATGTCGCCAATAATGTTTCCCGGTGGAATGCATCCTCATTTCTCTCCCATGGGAATTGGTATGGGAATGGGCTACGGAATGGGAATGGAGATGAATCAGCAAGGACATCCGAATATGTTTCAATTTCCTCCAAATACACAAGGGTCACGACACCCTCTCCCTTCCCCAACTGTTTACGGGCATCCAAGCCAAGGAATGCCGATGTTATTTCCACAACAGCCTATGCCCAGGGTTCCTATGCATCCTGCTGCTCGGCAGGTAGATGTGGTTTCAAGCTCCAAGGACCCGATGCAAACTAAGAACTCTCATGCGATGACCCAATTATCTAATCAGGTATACCTATTTCTTTCGACTAAGTTATGTGTTTGGACTAGTGTGGTGGACGAGTGAAGCTGTAATTTTTAAATGATTTAGGGGTAAGATATTCAAATGGTTATCTGAGGGTATAATGTAATCACTTGTGTACTCCTTATTAGACCTATTCATTGCTTGAGCAATCATAATTTTATAACCACTCAAATACTTAAGACTATTACACAAGCATATCAGAACACTATTGGCATAAAAAGTTAGAAGCATAAATACACACACCTCCTAAGATTTATTTGTGTTTAATGAGGAAGAGTCATTAATCATTATAATGAATTTAATATAGTGAACAAACTATCGTTCATAAAATTGATGAGAATTTTAAATGATGCCTGTCCTAGGATGCAAACAAGACCCTTAACCAGTCTACTTTGGTTGACAAAAAAGATCAAGGTTTAGAAGCCGGATGTAGTACAACTGGTAAGCTAGTTTCTTTTCTTTTTGTGCTATTAACTTTAATTTAATTTTGAAAAGTGAAGATTTATTTAGGATTGTTTTAATGTAGGTGTTGATTGATCTTTCTTACAAAAGGAAGGTGACAGTGCATAAAGAATAGGAAAGCGAATGTCGCGTTGACTTTTTTGATGACTTCTTGCAGTGACTTCTTTTCTTCAATTTTTATTTACGTTCTATGCGGAGATTGGAGCGTTGGGATGAGAAGTATCTATTAGCTTATTCTCCGTTTGCTTATCATCCCATGATAGTGATTATTTGGTGTCAGTACAGTTGAATGTGGCTTATAAAAGTATTACTACATGTTAACAAACTTCAGAATTAATGAAACAGTTATAAATTTCATGTTTGGCTTGAGGTGTGTATCTGCGGACTACGGGTGCTCATTGCAGTTATATGAAATGCATTCTTTCTTGCTGATTTTATATTTTGTCCTCAAGCATCTAGTGAAAAATCAGGAAAACGGCGAAGTATGTCACTGTGAAGCTCCCAAGTAGCATCATCTGCTCATTGGACCACTTGATTAGAACAAAAACTTGTGCAGCATTGCCCACCTTCCCAAGCCTTCTGTCTAACACAGCTACTGGAATACTGGCAAGCTCTCCTTCAAGATTGCATTGGGGTAGCGCCATAGAGCTATTAGGAACTGGGCCTTTGAATTGCTTCAACTGGGACACATGAAAAACTGGGTGGATTTGAGAACTGCTAGGCAAATCCAACTTATAAGCCACTTGTCCCACCCTTTGAAGTATCTGAAATGGACCATAGTACTTACGATTCAATTTGCTATACTTGCCAACACACACAGACACTTGCCTATGAGGTTGCAGCTTAAGAAAAACCCATTGACCAACTTCAAAAACTCTATCAGTCCTTTTGGCATCAGCAACAGCCTTCATCTTGTGTTGAGCTCTTGCCAAATGAAACTGCAACAATTGAATCATAGACTCTCTAGCAGCCAAACTTCTATCCACTGTATCCACCAAACACTGGCCTTGAACATAAGCAATAGGATTGGGAGGTGGTTGTCCATAAAGGACCTGAAAGGGTGTAGTTTTAAGCGAGGTGTGATAAGTAGTGTTGTACCAATACTCAGCCAAACTGACCCATTTTGACCAAGCCTTGGGTTTCTCACCAGTCATACATCTCAAGTACATTTCCAGACACCTATTAACAATTTCTGTTTGGCCATCTGATTGTGGATGATAAGCAGTAGACAAATGAAGGCTAACTTGTAAGGCCTTGAATAACTCTTTCCAAAACAAACTGATAAAGATCTTGTCTCTGTCACTCACAATGATCTTTGGTAACCCATGGAGCTTGTAAATGTTATCCAAGAAAACTTGAGCAATGTGTACAGCAGTGAAAGGGTGACTTAGTGGAATGAAATGGGCATACTTGCTCAATCGATCCACCACAACTAGAATAACAGACTTGCCATTTGAAGGGGGAAGGCCTTTAATGAAATCCATAGAAATCTCAATCCATACTTGAGTTGGAATAGAAGAGAGGTTGCAATAAACCAGGATATGCAGAGAGATCAGGTTTACTAGCTTGACACACTCTACATTTTGGCACAAAAACCTTGACTTGTTGCCTTAACATTTTCTAGTAGCATAAACTTGTGACTCTTTGGATAGTAGCCTGCACCCCTGAATGACCTCCATTTGGATCAACATGAAAATAGTGGAGTAATTGTTGTCTAAGGACTGCATCATTACCAACTACCAACTTGCCTTTCCTCTGTACCTGACCATTAGTATAGGAGTAATGTTTATGTGACTCGGGGTTGATTCCTAAATCACCAATTAGCTTTTGCAAATCTGCATCTTTCTAACAAGAGTCTCTAATTAGCTGGACAAAATTGCTGGTAATGGAAGAAAGAGCCATAGTCAATAACTGGGCACTGGTGGGAATTCTAGAAAGAGCATCAACAGCTTTGTTTTCAGTACCCTTCTTATACAAGATGTCATAATCAAACCCCATTAGCTTAGGTAACCATTTCATTTGAGAAGGAGTAGTAATACTTTGTTCTAACAAGTACTTCAAACTGAAATGGTCTGTCTTAATTTGGAAGTGCCTGTCAAGTAGGTACCCTCTCCATTTCCCTAAAGCTTGAATGACAGCTAAGAGTTCATTTTCATAAGTAGAAAGATTATGATGTCTTGGTGCCAAAGTCTTGCTATAATAAGCCACTAGATGTCCACCCTGTTGTAGAACTGCACCAATTCCACCTTGTGAAGCATCCGTTTCAATCATAAAGAGTTCATCAAAGTTAGGAAGTTTCAATACTGGTGCCTGAACCATGGCTTGCTTAAGCTTTTCAAAAGCTTTAGTAGCTGCAGGAGTCCACACAAACCCATTCTTCTTGAGGAGTTGGGTTAGAGGAAAACTAAGGGTAGCATAATCCTTAATAAACCTTCTATAGTACCCTGTCAAGCCCAGAAAACCTCTTAACTGTTTCAAGTTGGTAGGAAGTGGCCATTGCTGCATTGCTTCTATCTTGGATGGATCAATAGCCACCCCTGCATTGCTGATCACATGGCCTAAGTATTCTACTTTCTGTGCTCCATACACACACTTAGACTGTTTGGAAAAGAGTGAATGATGTCTCAACACTTGTAAGACCAACTCGAAATGGCTAACATGTGACTCCAAATCAGGGCTGTAGACTAGGATATCATCAAAAAAGACTAACACAAACTTCCTCAAGTAAGCCTTAAACACGGAGTTCATCAAAGCTTGAAAAGTAGAGGGTGCATTTGTTAAGCCAAAAGGCATTACCAGAAACTCATAATGCCCCTCATGGGTTCTAAAAGCATTTTTCTTTACATCCTCATGAGGCATCCTGATTTGGCGATAACCAGATCTCAAATCCAATTTAGAAAAGTACTGAGAGCCTTGCAACTCATCAATGAGTTCCTCAATAACTGGTATGGGAAACTTGTCTTTGATGGTTGCATTGTTAAGTCTTCTGTAATCAATACACATCCTCCAACTCCCATCTTTCTTCTTGACCATAACCACTGGAGATGAAAAAGGGCTTTGACTATCTCTAATCACTCCAGTATCCAATAATTCCCTGACTATAACTTCAATGGCATCCTTTTGAGTAGGAGGATGTCTGTATGGTCTGGAACTAATAGGATCTGTACCCTCCTTCAAAGGAATTTTATGATTAAAAGCTCTTTGTGGTGGAAGTGTTGTAGGGACAGCAAAAATATCTGAATAATGATCAAGTAATTTTGTAATTGGAGAAGGAACTTGAGGAGAATCTGCAGCTTCAAGCATATGCAAGGTAGTGGAGGGGTATACACATAAAACCATGGATGACAATTCCATACTCGGTGCTTGGCTAGGCATTTTACTACCCTGCAACCATTGTAATTCTGGTTTTGGAGTTCCCCTAAGCACAATCTTCTTTCCTCTATACTTGAACTCTATCCGAAGCTCTTTGAAATTTGTAAGAATGTTTCCTAAGGTGGACAACCACTGAATCCCAAGCACCATCTCACAACCACCCAAGGGAATAAGCATAACATCAGTGATAAACTCCTCTCCTCTACATTTCCATGTAAAACCTTTACACATGTAATTACTAACCAACTTAGTGCCTCCAACAACTACCTCTTCCAAAGGGCAAGTGCTAATCAATTTACACCCCAATTTCTTAGCAGTATTCAAATCCAAAAAATTATGAGTACTACCATAGTCAACCAGAATATGGAGTTTGTTTTTCCTAACATGGCCACAAACTCTCATTGTCTGATAAGTGTTGGTACCATGGATAGCATTAAGTGAAATTTGTGGTGAATACTCAATGATTTCCCTTGTAGCTTCTGGTAATTGCTCAACCGACTCAGTATCATCTTCTTCCTGAAGGGGAGTTCCCAAAACCTCCAAAGAGAAAACTTGTCCACTACACTTGTGACCTGGTGTATACCTCTGGTCACAATAGAAACACTGATTTTTTTGCTCTTTTCTCAGCTAATTCCTTCTGTGTCAGTTGTTTCCTAAAGGGTGTGGTTGTAGTAGTGGGTACAAGTGGTGTTCTCCAATTAGCATTTGGTGTAGGCAAGGAAATTGGTTTGGGACTAGTGTTTGGAAATTGGTGTTGGAACCTTGGGGTTGGTAAAAGTGGTTTAGCCTTGGATTTCAACACATTCAACCTCTCCTCTTCAATCTTACACAACCCATACACTTCAGCCAATGTCCTAGGATTAATCATTCTAACATCCAATTCAATTTCACTAGGTAAGCCTGCTAAAAAGAAACTAATACATTGTTCCTCTTCCAAATTAAGCCAACACAACAACCTATCAAATGAATCAATATACTCCTGCACATTATTCACTAACTTCAACTTCTTCAATTCTCCTAAAGGATCATCATAAACCCTATCAAATCGTTTTAATATGACTGCTCTATATACATGTCAATCCACATCCTCTCCCACAAAGGTAATAAATTGTCTATGTCACATTAAAGGTAAATCAGAGAGATGAATGGAAACCAAATTTACCTTAGAGTCATCAGCAATGTTATCTACTTTGAAGAATTGTTCACATTTGAATAACCATCCCTTAACATCATCACCACCAAATTTGGGAAATTTGATCTTGGTAACCCGGCTAAATTGTGAATGACCCCCATTACCATTCCTAAATCCTCTATTTTGTGCTGCATTACTACTTTCTGGACTCTGATTCGCAAATTCGGCCCTCATTTTGTCCATGGCTGCATTAACCAACTCAGTGACAAGAGTATTCAAATCCTGTCTCGTAGTATCATCTATAGTGGAAATGGATCTTGTACTAACTGCCATCTTGATTAATCTTTCAATAAAATCAATCAAAATGAAGAATGTTAGAAGGTTGGTGAGAGATGTGTGAATGGTAATAACAGAAAACTAACTGAATAACAGAAAAACTGAATTCTGTTAGAAATTTTTTTAGTGAAAAATGGTGTTTTGCCAAGAAAGTGGCTCTGGATACCAATTGATATATACTCAAGATTTTAGTAACGAAATGATTAAGTATTCAACCAAGAAACTAGTATACTCACAGTTAGAAGAGTAAATTGAATCAATGGAATCAGTGGTGAATGTTATTAGGAAGATTAAGTGTTGGTTACAACAGAAAGAGAGAGTAAAAGATTACAAATTCATAGCTAAAATGAAATGAAATGACTAATTGGGTACTTATACAAGTTTGGGTTGGTTTGTTGAATGGGTGAGAGTTGTAACTGCTTTTCCCTCCAATTCTGCTCTTGAATTGCTGTAGGATTCCACGTGCTTGGCACGTGCTAATTACTTGATTAATAAACTCATATCATAGAAGCAGGCTACTTACATAATTATAGGGAAAATATCCCACACACCCATATTTAGCATAGTATTGATGGATCAATCACACCATCCATCTTACAATGATCCAAGGGCTGTGATTAAACCCACATTTCATATAACTTACTTCATTTTTCACAAAAAAAAGAATGAATCCCGATCCTCACCGGCGACCACCACAACAACCTCCACCTCACCGACGACCACCACAACAACCTCATCTCCCACCTTTTTCCGGCGACCACCACAACAACCCCACCTTCTTCCCGCGACCACCACAACAAACCAACCTTCTTCCCGCGCATCCACACCAAACCAGTCTTCTCCAGAGATCTCCACACCAACCCACCTTTTTCCGATGGCCTTCACCGCAAACAACCTTTTTCCGGCAGCCCCACAAGAATCCACTATTTTCCAGCAAGATCCACACCAAACCACCGTTTCCCAGCAGCTTCCACAACAAAACCTCCTATTTCCCAGCGACTTCCACAACATATCCACCATTTTCCGGCGACTTCTATAACACCCACATTTTTAGCGACCTACACAACAAACCCACCCATTTCCGGCAACCTACACAACAAACAACACTTTCCCGGCGACGTATACAATAAACAACCATTTTTCCGGCGACCTCCACAACAAACATCCATCTTCCAGAAACCTCCACAACAACCGACCATCTTTCAGCGACTTCCACGACCTCCACAACAAGTGACAATGTAGAAGCTGCCAATGTTAGCGAAAATGTAGTTGCCGATGCCGATGTTACTGAAAATGTAGTTGCCAATGCCGATGTTAGTGAAATGTAGTTGTCGATGCCAATGTTTGTAGTACAGGTAATAACATTTATATATGTTGTAGTAGATTTAATTGGTGACTCATGTATGAGTCACCTTCAATAGCAATGTATCTTTCATGGTTGCAATCCTTGTTAATCTACAAAATAGAATATATGCATCTGTTCCTTCCGCAATACAGCTTACTATGCATCCAGTATCTTGTGTTTTCATTGTCTATATGGTCTAACACAGGTGAAAATACGAGACATATCACTGATATGCAGCTTGGGAAATGATGATTTGAGGTGGATCATGCAGTCTGTCCAACTTCCATAGCCTTCCGTGTAGATGATTTGGAGATCCCCACTTAAATAACAAGCACACAAGCAGCGGATATGGAGTCGACTGCCAATAACAAGCCATTGTTAGCAGATCTGCTAATCTGATCGGCTAATCAATCATAAAGCGAATAACAGGCTTCGCTCTGTAGAGATATGTAGAAAACATCAGCAAGTCACTTTTTAATATTACGCCCCCTTCATCATAAACCTACTCTAAGTCGCAACCTAAAATTGACTATAAGTATGAAATTTATAAACATTTGATATTTTGATCTTTTAAATATGCTCATCATCTAACTTGGCTTGATCTTTTAAAATGCATGCAACAAGTTTCAATCAGAACCAACTCCATCGTCATATGCAAGTGTGCTAAGACATACCACTGTACCACCATAAGCTTATGGTATCATCTGAATTTATCCTTTTTTTAAACATTTAAGTTATATGTGCAACTGATTTTTACAACTTTTATCTACAAATCTAATGAAAAACATTTTGACAAATGAAAGATCAACCCATTGAAACGAGACAAATACAAGAACACATGATACTTTAAAGAGTAAAATGCAAGTTTGCTCCCCGTGGTTTGCCAAAATTGCAGGTTTGCTCCCCAACTTCGAGAAAGTGCAGGCGGCCTCCCCGAGGACGAAGGAAAGTAGCAACCAACCTCCCTGGAACTAACATGTGTTAGTTTTTTCTAGTTAACTATGTTTTCCTCAAGGGTATTTACGTCTTTTGCTTACTTTCTTGCAACGACACTCCCTGTGGTTTACAAATATAGTGCCTCCTCTTAACACTTTTGCAAAAAACACGCTCGGATCAAAACCCCTCTTTTCTAAAAATACATAAACCTTATTCTGGTTACTGATTCATAGCTAGTTTGTACTATCATAGATCTTGTATGCTGCTGAAGAGGATCCATCAATAGTGGAAGAAGATCCATCAATAGTGGAAGAAGCTCAAGCAATGTTACTTAATCAAGAGAAACAGTTGAACCCGAGATCTGAAGATGTGGAGGAATACAAGACTCAAAAGAGGAAAAGTTTCATTAACCTCGATGTTGATGTGGCTGCAAGCGCTACTTTGTCTCCAAGGCAAATGGTGTCTGATGCTTCTAATGTCCACTGCAGTGGGTCACCTCTTATGAAATACTGATAGTGATCGTCTACTTTTATATTGCTATCTAGTTTACTATATGTAATGCAAACTTGTCTTGCATATTTGATTGTTTAGTATTTTGATATACCTTGTTTAGTGATAAGTTGTTAGAGATGGCCTTTTTCCAATTATTGTCAAATTGAATGATTTTAAATTTTAAATGATGGAAATTAAAGGGCTTGCGTGCTGTTGTGACAGTTTATAGATTCTTTTGTCTAAGAATTCGACCATCTAAAATTTCTTTTTATGACGATTATGATTGAATCAATTTGTTAAAAGCATAGATCGAGTTGACATTTAAACAGCTTATGTAGTCATTTTTCATTTTACTGTATTAGAGAGTGTCTTTGAGGTGAAAGAAAGGATGAAATAAACACTGTAGTTGATCAGGAAATACATAAATAGGAACATATAATGCAAGTTGCGATACAAACACAAAGTAGTTTTTTTCCTTATGAAGGGCCAGACACGAAGTAATTAGAAGAAGAAAATATGTAAGAGAACGAACTGCAAGAAATGTTGAATAGAGCTAGAAGGGTGTTTGAGATTGCTTGTTTTCTCTGCTTATGTCTGGATTATGTGGTTTTACATGGTAAGGATATTAAACGGAGGAAGATGATGATAACTTTGGTTTAAATATATTAAATTATAGAATTGACGAATTTACCCCCACATAAAATTAGCCTTTTAACGAGAGTTAGTTTTAGGGAGGTTGCTTGCTACTTTCCTTCGTCCTTGGGGAGGCCGCCTGCACTTTCTCGAAGTTGGGGAGCAAACCTACAATTTTGGCAAACCACAGAGAGCAAACTTGCATTTTTCTCAACTTTAAAACATCTAATACAATTGATATATTCATTCTTCTAAAAGAAAATATATGATACTATATATTTGATGAGAGGCAGGTGGTCTAACTAAATAATCAATAATCAATAATCACCCACACACATGTTGCTTTTCCGCAGACATTTAATGAGTACCTTGACTGCTAATCGCTACAAAAATTCATGCAATTTTATTTAAAAAAGAGATTCTATGGTTCTCAGCGGCTACAACACCTGCCATGTCCCTTCTGTTTAGTAACAAAAAACCGAATTACATTTTCCTTTCTACTACTAGTTTGAACAATAGAGAATCCAAGCTGCTACTTCGCAGATTCTATATTCATCAAGGATCAACCGATCTCTAACCACTGAGAAAAAGAGTAACCGAATCACGCATTGATTAATCGCCATAGATGGATCTGTATCACCAAGATCATCAACCAGAGGTTCCAAAGACGTCACATCCTCGTCTTCTGTAGAAAAGTAGGTTGGAAATGGAAGCATCGATATATCTGGTTTCTTGTACCATGCATATTTTATAAATACAAAGTCTCATTCGTTCCCTGGTACCTATGCAATCCGACATATAATTGTAATTAAATAAAGAAAGATAGAATGTGTATTTGGTTCCTAGTTAACCAAAGAGTGTTAATAGCAAATATGAGAATTTAAGCATCATACTTGGCCACTGACCCACATCAAGTTCCTTGCAGGATCTATCTTATATAGCCACACATTTTTCAGTGTTCTCTGCTTCCCACACATGCGACCAGGCATCTTTCTAGCTTTAAATACATATTTAGCATTATCCACTGATAATGTGCAAAAACAGGCAAGGTAAGCTTTAACCATATTTACTGGTAATGACTTTTGAAGCACCTGAAAGTTTAATGGACTTATATTTAAATAGTCGTGTGTTAGGATCGAACTCGGGATTACCGGATTGCACACATTACGTAAAGGGTTAATTTATTTAATAAATATATTTTATATTTATTAAATTAAACCGAAGCTTAACTAACAATCGTTAATAATTAAAAGTTAAGTATAAACGACCGTTATGGAATTAAATAGAAGAGAAAATAAGGAAACGGGAAAGTTCCGGAAGACCCCATGGGTGGGCTTCCATCGTCGGTTATACAAGGCCCAAGGGGGGTTTTCTTTCCTTAATTGTTTATTACTTGGAGGAAAAGTTTTGCCAAGGCCTATATAAACAATCCCAAAGCCTTCATAATTTTTAATCCCATTCCTCTATTTTCTTTCCCTCCTGCGATTGGATCAAACGCACCCTTTAGGGTTTCGTTTGATTTGATTTGTTAGGTTTCTATTGCAAATCAACTTCAAAGGAAAAACACCTTTTTCTAGGGTTCCTTTTATCCTTTGGTTTTGGTTTAGCAATAATCTAGTCCTAGCCCCTCTCTAGGGTTGTTGGGTAGATATTCCATAAACGTAGAAGCTCGGTTTACACGTGCTAGAATCACGGTTAGCTCGTTGTATTACGTGTGTACAAGAACGTAATGTAGTCTTACTTTAGACTACATCTTGGTAGTGTTCGTCATAAACCCTAATTGGTGATTCGTTGGTGATCTTGTGGATCTTCGCTAGGATAAAGGTATGTAACCCTAATTCGATTAATTATAATTGTGTTATTATTATGAATTTAGTTGTGGGTAAAATCATATTTTGTATAGACGAACGTTAGACGTGATGTTTATCTAATGTATGAGATTGTTCCATGCACAAGTGGGAGAAATGAACATTGTGTGCAAGAAACAACTCATAAAGATATGAGTCTCTTGTCTTTAAGACAAGAGACTAACAATCTAATTAATATTAGTGGAAGTTAGATCATGTGTCAATATGATTAAAAGATTACTTAAAAGTATATATATCATTCACATTAAGAAACACTTGTTTTTTTGATTTAGTCATGTGAAAGCTTGGACTAAATTGTAAACTCAAGGGTAAAATACCCACATGTCGTAAGATCGGGCGTGGAATGTTTTGAAGTTTCTTAAAATGGAAAAATTCCTGGAATGACATAAGATACATAGAGTAATCTTATACTACTAATGAAACCTAGTGGTGTTCATATAATAGACATAGTAGTGAATTAACTTGAAAAGATTATTGAAACCTAGTGGTGTTCATGATTACTTTAGTTATACATGTTTATGATTTATTGAATAAAGTCACAAACATAAAGTCTTGAAAGACGTATAATATAAAGTAAGACGTTTATGTTTTAAAGACATGGAAATGAAGTGACTTTGTATTAAAAGTACTTGAGTTATAAAGCATGCAAAATGGTTAGGAAATCTATTATACCATTAAGATGATTTAGTTGGTATATAGGTAAGCCTAAAGATATATATTTATCTTAAATATTGTTAGATTGACTTATAATATTTCCCTAAATGAAATACATCATTGTTATGGTATGTTCATTAGGAAAATCAAACTCTCAATATGATGGTGATGTTTGATACAAGATAACTATATCTTCCTTTTCTTCCAAAAGATATCAAGGTTAGATAGTTGAGTATAACTTGACCTAAGAAGATTAATAAGATACCATTATATATATGGAATGTGATGATTCACGTTATATCTTAAATGAAGTTCAGATTTTGCTAAACTACTTATGAAGTGGATTGTTTAGAAAATAAAGAGTACGGAACTGTCATTGTGTTTTGTAATGTCCCATATAGATAACGTTGGAGTGTTAATCTATTTGCTATGTATTTAAAGAGTAATTTTAAGTTACTAAAGCAAATGGGAGTTTTGATCTTGAAAGATAAAATTACAAGATACATAATCTTCTGGAATACACTAGTAATTATCATGAGGAAGGCTTGTAAAAGCTAACTCTCAAGATAAAGGAATTTACGTCATAGGTCCGTAAGGATATCTCGGATATGCGATTTATATGCTCAGAATTATGAGTTACAAATAATTGTTGTGATTTGTTATCAAATATCGTTTTGGGTAAACTACTCATACTATGATCGTTATAGATGTTGTTCAACAAGATAATCAAATTTCGGTTTTGGTTTATCTTAAATAGTTTGACTAGAAATTGGAGATGAGTTTCGTCAAAGGAAGAAAACGCCAATTGTGATGGTTTAATCTTTGAGTCGAAATTATATGGACAAAATTGTAAACATATTTAATGTATGTATTATGAATAGTTTATTAGTCACACTTAAGTAATTAATTGTGATTGAGTATTCTTTCCTAAACGTATTAAATATATAAAGATTTTGATGGTCATATTTTAATTGACAAATTTGGATATGTATGAACTATTTCTTGAATGACTACTTGAGAAAGGACTTAAGTAATCGAAATGAGTTTATTACTTCAAAATAAATCTTTGGAAAAGTACAAAATGCAATTATCTATTAATGGATAAAAGCATGCATCTAGGAGATTCTTCTTATGTTTAATTTGAAATCCAAGATTGGATTTAAATTTGAATAAGATGATTTCTGAGTATTCCTAAAAGCTAGTGGGAGTATTATGGTTATTTTCTTAAATTATATGTGTCAAATAGACATGTAAGAAAGTAAGTTTTTATTCAAATTAAATATTGATTTGGTTTACATTTGAGATAAAACTTTGCTTTGAATATTTAGAAAATAAGATATACATAACCTTGGAACAAATAAATTTATATATTTATGCGGTGGAAATACAACATAATATGCCATGTAGTAAATTTATATGGATATTTAGAACATGAAGAAATCTAAATCTGGTTTGAGAAATTCTCATGTGTGTCGTGTTGTATTTATATCATGCTTAAAATGCATGATGTTTTGAATATATTGATCTATTTAAAAAGTTATTAAATAACTTGTGTAATGAATATTCTAAATGAATATGTTTAGAAATAGAATAACATCCTAAATCTTGGATCAACTTCTATATTCTATGCATGAGTAATTTGTCAATAGTTGTGCAAATTATCATAGCCAACAAATTTGAAGGTTTGGTTGGAATTAAACATTACATAATAGATATTAAAGGTAACGTATTTATATTTTTTAATGACAAGTTGTAAAACTTGAAAAGATATAATTGAGGTAACACTCAATATTAGTCATGGGATCTTTGGAGATGACATGTTGATTAAAGTTGCATTATACATTAAAGAATTAGAATACTTTGAACTTCAATATGTTTTGGAAGTTTAGAAAATTGGTGATGGAGGATGTTTCACAATTTTGATACTACGTGGCAATATCAAATTGTTTGAATGCACATGTACAAGAGTTTCAATGAATTGAATTCTTGAAGAAAGTATTCTCAAAATTCCAATAGGTCAAGATTGGTTATTTTATGCTTCGCCAAACAAGTATGAATGTCATTGCTAGAGGCATGATGCATGTACCAATTTTATGCATTGATCTATTTTGGTATTTGGATAAAGGATGTTAAGACATTATTGAATTGATGAAATAAAGATTGTGTTTCGTTTATTTTCTGTTATTTGATTTTGTATCCTATTTTACATGTTTTAATCCATGAATATTATGATATTTCTAAATGTCCGTTGTCGATTAATACTATGGGAATATTATTAAACTAAGACAATTCAAAATAGTGACAGAGTATACTTGAAAGTATATTGGTCAATTTTGGATGATATTTGATGAATCAAATATTGGACTTATCCCAACTATATGATTTTACTTTATGAATCTTTGTCATCAAGTAAATCATAAATAGTTATCCTTAGACCTGAGATACCAGGAAACTGTCGTGGATCTAGTGCATTTCTGTGAAATAATCTAACGCTAAACGTAACTGGTAGCTATAAGGGTTATTTTCAGAAGTGTTGCAAAATTTATAAGTTTTGCTTGTAGTCAATATGGGATTTGTTTACTTCAAATTATTTTGAAGTATAATACAGCTGGGCCCTTCGGGGGAGTAGTAAGATATTTGTGCGGCCGCACCCAAATTTGTTTTGGTGATCTTGCTATATCCGTAAACGAGAAACAGAATGGTTAATGTAAGGAATGACTGAGATCCATATCCTATTAACGTTGTATTTGAAATGAAAGGATAATAATAATGATAGTAAATCATTACAAGGTTTTATCCAAGAGACCTTACTCGAGATCGGACTAGAGCATTGGCGTGTAACTAGACGCTAACCAATGTGATCACGATATTTTGAAATATGTCCAAGTGGGAGCTGAAAGTTTAATGGACTTATATTTAAATAGTCGTGTGTTAGGATCGAACTCGGGATTACGGGATTGCACACATTACGTAAAGGGTTAATTTATTTAATAAATATATTTTATATTTATTAAATTAAACCGAAGCTTAACTAACGATCGTTAATAATTAAAAGTTAAGTATAGACGACCGTTATGGAATTAAATAGAAGAGAAAATAAGGAAACGGGAAAGTTCCGGAAGACCCCATGGGTGGGCTTCCACCGCCGGTTATACAAGGCCCAAGGGGGGATTTTCTTTCCTTAATTGTTTATTACTTGGAGGAAAAGTTTTGCCAAGGCCTATATAAACAATCCCAAAGCCTTCATAATTTTTAATCCCATTCCTCTCTTTTCTTTCCCTCCTGCGATCGGATCAAACGCACCCTTTAGGGTTTCGTTTGATTTGATTTGTTAGGTTTCTATTGCAAATCAACTTCAAAGGAAAAACACCTTTTTTAGGGTTCCTTTTATCCTTTGGTTTTGGTTTAGCAATAATCTAGTCCTAGCCCCTCTCTAGGGTTGTTGGGTAGATATTCCACAAACGTAGAAGCTCGGTTTACACGTGCTAGAATCACGGTTAGCTCGTTGTATTACGTGTGTACAAGAACGTAATGTATTCTTACTTTAGACTACATAGTGTTCGTCATAAACCCTAATTGGTGATTCGTTGGTGATCTTGTGGATCTTCGCTAGGATAAAGGTATGTAACCCTAATTCGATTAATTGTAATTGTTTTATTATTATGATCTTATTAAATCGCTTCCGCTATATGTGCTTTGACCCATATTAAAGTTTTTAATAATTGTTATGAACTTCATAAACCTTCGATCACACACTCGCTGATACAAAATTATCCATACGTAACGACCATACAAAATTATCACAATAAGTACAACACCACCTCTTGCTGTACTATTAGGATCACACACTCGCTGATACAATGTCTCTTCTCATTTATGAATAACTATGAATTTTATAAGATTTGTCCATATGTGAATGCCACTATATTCACAGAAACACAGAAGCAAATTTAGGGAGAAAGAATCACATACCTTACCAGGAGCATCCCGCTGACCTGTAGAACCCCGCTTCGATGTGACTTTGAATGTCCATGAGATGCAGGAAGTCCTTTGAAATGATGTCTTTTCATGACACCCTGGCACACCATAACAGTTAACTCAAAAACCTTCCAATTTACTGATCGTAACAAAAACAAAGGAAGTTTAATATAGAAAAAAGTAAGCACAAAACAAGATATCAATCCTTTTACCTGAAAACCCTTTCCTTTAGTGATTCTAGTTACGTCAACGTATTGTCCAAGGAAAAAATGACGAACTCCGATTTGAGTGCCAAGTGGAAGTAGAGCATCCTCAGTTACTGGAAACTCTCTCAACTTCCTCTTAAGAGGAACACCTTGTGCTCTGAAGTGTCCTTTGTATGCCCGCAACCAATCTAATTACCAAAAAGAACTTGTCAAATGATAACATATCAACATGTCAAGCAAACCATAATGAGAATATACATGGATAATAATATAGAATAAGACTATTAGTTTTGGCCGCAGTGATGATAAATAAACATATTCAAAATTCACTAGTTAAGAGTTTGTCAAGTGATATTATTGACACAACATGCTCCTTGAAAATTAAAGTCGTGACGAGGGAATATGTGAAAGTTTATGGACATAAAATTAATATTCGTGTGATAGGATCGAACTCGGGATTACGGGATTGCACACAATACGTAAAGGGTTAATTTTATTTATTAAATATATTATATATATATTTATTAAATCAAATCGAACTTAACTAAACAATGATTAAATAAATTAAGAGTTAAGTTAAATAACCATTATGGAATTATAGAAGGAAAAGGAAAGCGGAAAAGTTCCGGAAACACCCTTTGGGTGTGGTTCGACCGGCGGCCAAGGGAGGGGGGCAAAGGGAAACTTTTGTTTCCTAATTTGTGTTTACTTGGTGATCAAGTTTTGTTAAGCACTATATAAACACCCATAACCCCTCATAATTTATCCATCCCTTCTCCCATTTCTCTCTTGCGATCGACCAAACCAAACGCACCTTAGGGTTCTTTGGTTTTCGACTTTGCTCAAATTCTACAAGTGTTGAAGTTCCGGTTTGCAAGTGCTAGACTCACGGTTAGCCCGTTGCATTACGTGTGTATAAGAGCGTACTATAGTTTTGCTTTAAACTATATCTGGGTATTATTCTTCACAAACCCTTATTGGTGATTCGTCGGTTATCTTGTGGATCTACGCTAGGATAAAGGTATGTAACCCTAATCGATTAATTATAATTGTGTTATTAATGATCATGTTAAATCGCTTCCGCTATAACGTGCTTTGATCTTTGTTATGATTATATAAATGTTATGAATGTCATAAACCATCAGTGGCATCGAGAGCCGTTTTAACATGTTATATTATCGAGATCTAAAGGTTTTTTTTTAACTAATGGCGATTTGAGTTAAAATTATATGTTGTTTTTAGGTTTTAACAAAAATTAGGGTTTTTTTTTTAAATCGGCATAGCCGAATTTTTATTAAATTTTTTTTTTGTAAACCCTAAAATTACATGGTTAAAATCTTTAGATGATTGCATGAATTAATTGTTATGTCATGTATGGTTACGATCCGTAGTATTTTAATTGTTAAGAGTATGTGGAAGATCTGTGATGAACATGCATGTTTTTCACGGATTATGGGATTTTATATGCTATTTGCTTTATTTGATTCAAAGTTTTAAAATTAGGGAAGACTTTTTATGTTTATAAAAACCCTAGATTTTATGTTCTTTGAATAAATTGTTTTGGATGTGGCTATTTGATTTAGCTTTTTTGTACCTACTTTTATCATACGTTTTATATTAATTGTATGTTGTAAACAAGGGTAATTTTTCCCAAGAAAAATTAATATGGACTAAATCATATAAAAATTAAATGAATTGTTTTGAGATCTAATTTACATATGATTTGCGTTGATTGGAATCGCAATAATAACTTAATGGCCTACTGAATTTTGACAAACTATAAAGTGGGTATAACGCACCGCTGGTCATGTACCCGGTTAAGGAAGGAGGTGTTATGTTTTAGCGCTGACCAAATTTCCGGCTTGCCTATGCGTCAAAGTTGGAATTACCTACGGTTTTATTTTACATAATTCTTTAAGGTTCATTTAACCGCAAATTCACATCCGAAACACAATGAATAAAGTTATTGCTTTGTGCTTTAGCCAAGTTCTAGGAACGTGAGGCGTGAATTGTTGTGGGTAAAATCTTTAATTGGTTTAACCAATACCTCAACTTGCAAATATATGGGAAATTTTAGTCTCACCAAAAGGTTTACTAAAAGTTTTATTAAACTAATACTATGGAGATGTATGCATGCTTCTCCATACATGATTTTGACACCAAAATCAATACCCTTAAATTTAAGTCTTATGCCATCTAATTGACGAACACTTGAAGTTACAATTGTCTTTAAATAGGATTTTGGACGATGTTGTAATGAAGAGAAAACTTCATGACTGAATGAGATTGCACATGAAGGTTTTACGTTCTTTAGATTAGTCGACTTGACTGAGTTACTCAGTGAGATCTGAAAACTTTAGGCATAAAGTAGGGATGAAACATGTTTACGATGCAAAAAGATTTTTGTCAACGTAAATCCCTAAAATATCTAGAAATTGTAAATTTGTTTGTCAATTATTGTTCGACAAGTTACCATGTTGAGTACATTTATCACTAGCAGATCAACTGATGTGATAAGTTTATGTCAATGTGGATTCTAGTTTCAAAGGAAAATACTATGGTTTTGTTACCGGGGTAATTTTATTTTCTTGAATGGTATTAATACAAGGGATTGGCTCGTATGAAAAAGATTCGTTGTTCCAATCTTTTCGAATTGATTACAAGTTGAAAGTGCGACTCAGTCGTTCTTGGTGGAAAATAAAAAGAGGTGGTTATCTATTTTAAACTAATAGTAAAATGAAAGTGTCGTTGAGTAAAAATAAAAGCTTTAAAACTTAACTAAAAATGATGAGTTTAAAATTAAATGATTAAAAATTAAATTGAATTTAAAACTTAAAACATGTAAAAAATAAAATAAGACAAAACTCGTTTAAAATTAATACTAAGTAAAAATGCGGGAAAAGTAAGATTTGAAAATAGACAATAAACAATAATAATAAAAAAGGAAATAAAATTAAAGAAAGGTCAGATCGCAGTCACGATCGCAACCAACGATCGTACTCTGGATCGTACCCTGGATCGCAGTCAAGCGATCGTACTCTTGGATCGTACTCCACCACGATCGCAACAAGTAGATCGCACTGGACGATCGTGACCAAGTGATCGCACCCACAATCGAAGCCTTGGATCGTAGTGAACGATCGGAATCTAGATCCTAGCCACAGATCGCAACCATGATCGTAACAAGTCGATCTTAGCTTAGATCGTAGTGAGTGATCTTAGTCTTGATCGCAGTAATGGATCGCAAGTAGAAACCCTAGGGTTTATGCGATCACACTTAGTCGATCGGAACAAGCAGAAACCCTTAAGAAAGTTACGATGGAATCCAATAAGCAAATAAGCCGAAAATGAATAAGCACAAATAAGCAAGACGAATAAGCACTTATCCAAATCTTAACCAAATGAAAACAAGCATAAATTTAAAAACTTTTGAGACACGAAATATGCAAACTTTATAAAACAAACTTTAAAAACACTAAACTTTTAAGAAAACTTAAAAGACAATAAGCTAGATACTAAATAAGCCAAAAAGCATAACAAGCTTTAAGCTTAATCGTATAAAAACTTATATAGGAGTAAAAAAATAAACTTTTTAATCACATAAACATCAAAATTAAACAAGGTGCATTAAAATTTCGAATCAAGACAAATCAATATCAAGAAAGGTAGAAGAAGATTAAAGATGAAAAGCTTAAACTTGAACGTGTAGATTAATGATTCCAAAATACAAGATTAAACTAAAGCTTAAACATGAAAGAAAGAAAAGATGAAGTTCTAGTGAGAGAAAGTTAAGCACTTTCTCTCTCTAAAAATAAAACTAAAGAAAGAAAATAAACTAGCTAACAATTAACTAACTAACACCCTCCTAATGTGTCATTATATATATAGGAAGTGGGGAGTGCATGTGTTGCTTCCTTCTTCTTTCTCTTTCTCGTCTCGACTTGATTTAAATTCTTTGTCATTCTCGACGTCGTCTCGGGATTTGTCGATATAAATTGAACTTGTCTTATAATTTCTTCAATAATTAGACTTGAGTTCTTCGACTTCATTGAACTTCCGTCTTTAGACTTTTTCTTCGATAAATCTTCAGAATAGGCCTTGGACTTCCGTTCTTTTTGCACTCTTGATCTTTTGACTTCGTCTTTTTCTCGTTTTCATCGATAAAAGCCCGTGAAAGCCCGTGTTTTCTTCCTTTTTCATCTTTTGGTCCTAAAACACAATAAAAACACAAACCGCGCATAATTTCGACATTTACGACATAAAATACACGTTTTGGCTTGGTTATTATTATAATTACGTGGTAACAGGATGGGTGTTTTCACACCTATCAAATCCCCTACACTTGACCATTGCAATGTCCTCATGCAATGCATTAGTTACAAAGCAAGTTTTACATTATTCATCATAATTAACCCACCTCGGCCTTTATTAAACATAAGATATGTAAAAAGATCAAAGACTTACCTTAGGGTTTTGGAATGTCATGAATGTTTATCACCCTCAAGTTTTACGTTCCCCATACCAAGCTTAAAAACGAGATCATTGTTATTATAAGTTAGCAAACTAACACAAACTCAATTGGCCCAATTATTCTCTTAGACTCTCTTATTCCAAGGTGTATCTCTTATATTTTATGATTGTCTTGAATGATCACGAGGATGCATTGTTGACTTATTTCGATAGTTATTTAGGCTGAAAATAAAGTGGGACGATTTAATCAATAGTTAGCTAAAGGACAAAATCTTTTAAAACTGCTTCTCGGGACCTCATAAAGTTCATATCTTGGCGTAACTTGCTTCACTATTTGAGACTTTTCTCGGACCGATATTTGGCAGCGACTTCATACTTCGAATCTTGAGAGACGTTCATGAAATAATGGTCTTCTCTTCATAATAGGAATTTCTTCACTTTAACTTTTTAAGAGATTCTTCATATTTGGACCACGACTTCTTCATTTTTCTCCAATCTTTATTTGGGATTTTGATATACAACGATCCGCCTCCTTTTAGGACTTGGATCTATTTATCCTCATACCTTGCTAAGGTATTTTCGGATAGACTTCTCCATGATCTTTAGGGGAGTATTTGCTTTTCGTCATTTGTCTCGATCCTTCATAATGATTTTTGATAAATGATTCTTCACATCACTTTTGGATCTTTAGCAACAAAATGTAGCCCTCATGCCTTGTTAGGACCTTTTCGGACTCGCCAATCTTTGCATCCCGCTTCAATAAGTTATGCCTTGGCTATGAACTCTAATTAATACCGAGCCACTTTTAAACGATTTAGTGCTAGAAGCTAAGTAACTTTTCAAATCGTACAACCTTATTTATTGCAAATAAATTTATTAACAAGCGATGGGAGAAAAAGCTCATAATTAACTCACATAAATTCATGAAAGAATACCAAACTTATAATTGACTCTATCATCTCTCGTTCTCCACAATTTAAAATCTCACGGAATGAGACTCGTGGATGCTTAGCCTATTAAATCAAAGTTTTGGGTTTTCAAGTCATCTATAGGATCTTGCAACTTCTTAGACTCTTTCAAGTTTAGAATTCTCATTTTAAAGTTTCCTTGATAAATGACTTTCTAGGATCAATTATAGGAACTTGCGAAAAGTTCTCGTTCTTAACCCGTAAGAGTTAAGACTTTCACGTTTTAAAGTTCCCTATATAAAAGCCTAGCAAAACTTGACTTAAACATGTTAAGGATACTAGCTAGAGTAAACTTGGATAAGTAAACTCGGGTTGAGTCAAAAGATTTATGTCGTTGAAAAATTTAAAACCACTTTATTAAAAATTTATTCTAGCAAAGAAAGTAAATAACGATAGCAAAGGAAAATACTACTATACAACTAGGCCAAAATAGATTAAATTTTTTGAAAAATGTCGAAAAATTAGATTTTCCGGTTAAAATGAGGACAAATACAAGGAAAATCCCACTTAACTTCGATAGAAGTCCCCCTACACGTAATATAAACATTGTCCTCAATGATTAAGCATGTGGAAGTAACCTCCCCTACACTTAGGACATTGTGCACTTTGTTTAAATCTTGCGAAGGAAGAGACAACTAAAGTGATTCCTATTTCAATCATAAATGATAAAATAATGAATCAAAAGAGTTTAGGATAGAACCGGGAAGACGGGTACACGGGATCACGGTTCGTCAAAAGTCATCAAGAGTGGATCTTTGAAAGCTCGAATCCCTGCACATGATAAGAAAAAAAACAACAAAAACATACTAGGGTCTCCCCCTACACTTATTATAAAAACAGAATAAAAAGGATAGATACTGCGGGTTGCCTCCGAGAAGCGCTTGTTTTTGTTCACCGAGTCGTGAGCCTGACTCGACCTTGATTAGCATGGGAAGACACTTGAAACACATCCACCGGGATCAAATACATGGTTTTCATCCATCAAGTAGAACAAGCTTAAGGTGAAAAAGGCAAGCCAAAGAAGAGTAGGCAAGGTTCCCTTAAGCAGATGTTGAGCACGGTGGTAGCCAGTGTGATGAGGTGCAAGCATATCTCCATAAGTTCCAAAAATCTTTCCTTTTATTTCATCAGATGGATACTGAGATGGCTTAGAAATTGCAATACCGAGATCGAACACCTTTTCCTTTAGGGGAAAATAACACTCATGCTTAGTAGACCTTGAAGAAGATCCGCTCATAAATCGCACAACCTCATCCTCAGAAGGTGGATAGAGAGGTGTGAAAACATAAGTACTGCGGATGGTGGTGTCTTCCGGCTTCTTCTCCTTTGGAACGGGTTTCTTCATATCCAAAGGAGGATAAAGAGCATCATCAAAGTCCAAAGGAGGAGAATCATTCTCATTTGGGAAGTAAGTGTTGAGAAAAGTAGCAAAGTATTCCTCAAATGAGTAGTCATCCAAAGTAGGATCAAGTATTGTTGGCGGAGGATCTTCATCAAAAGTAGGTGCAAGGTCATCATGTGAAGAATCACTCGAAAGAGTATCGACATCATCAAAGTCATCATAAGTTGGCATATCTGGATACTCTAAAACAAAATCATCAGAATCATCCATATCAGAATTAGAATCATCATCATAGTCATCATAGATCGGTGGAGACTCATGAATTGGTGGGGGGTCTTAATTGGAGAGAGAATCATCCACATCATCTTGGAAAAGTGGTTTGTCATAGCAAGTATCGAAAAGAGGATTGTTGTAGACGACAAAATCATCAAGCACATTAATCATACTCGCCGATTCTCTTCCATGGGATTTGTTTGTGACCTTCCCCATTTTAAAAACTTGAGCATCATTCCCGACTCTTAAGATTAACTCACCTTCGGCAACATCGACTAGAGCTTTTCTGGTTCTAAAAAATGGCCGTCCAAGTATTAACGGAATACGAGGGTCCATTTCATAATCAACAACAACAAAATCGACCGGAAAAGTGAAGGTACCAACTTTAATACACACATCTTCGGCAATACCAACGGGGTAAACGAGAGTGCGATTTGCTAGCTCAAGAGTCATCTTTGTTGGAGTAAGGTCGGGTAATGATAGCTTATTCCGGTAATGATAGCTTATTCCGGTAATGATAGCTTATTCCACACACTTAATGGCATCAAATTAATACTTGCCCCTAGATCGGCTAAAGCAGTAAATTCTTCATCTTTGTTAAAAATGCAAGGCAACACAAAACGACCGGGATCTCCAAGTTTTTCTAGAAGTTCTTTAAGAATGACTGCAGAATAGTTTTCATTTCAACGTGTGTTGACAAACTCAGCCATCTTTTCCTTCTTGTTAAGCAATTCCTTGAATGCTTTAACAAATTTTGGCATTTGGACAAGTGCTTCAACGAGGCTAATGTTGAAATTCATTTGAGACCTGTAATATTATGGCGGTTCTAATTCTTAATATGATCTAAACTCTTTCGTCTTTTCTCCTTTTTCCTTTGATTATAGATTGCTCGTTACTTCTTTTCCTCCACTTGCACCGTGTTAGATTTTTGATTTATTTTTTCTAGGGTTTCTTACTACGAATCCGTTTGTGGTGGATATCTTGGAAGATCAAACGTTTAAACGTGATCTGGTTGAGGGATTGGTGGTGTGAACGTTTTTGTGATTAGAGGGAGGATTGGTTGGATTTAGGGTTCCTATTAGGTTTTATGGTTTCTACCGTCAGATTGTAGGTCTTAAAGTTCATATCTAAAAGTGTTGGTTTTTGTCATGAAGGTCGACTAGGTGGTTGCTGTGATTTAGTTTAAACCCTAATTTTTATTAGGGTTTTTTTGTGGTGGAAGTGGTTTTCTCGTATATGGAGGGTTTCAATCAGATTAATGAAGGGAGGTTCGTCGAGCTTATGGAGCGTATGAATAATAGCCATCTAGGCAGTGTTCAAGCTGTGAGGTCTGATTTGAAGAACTCACCACCAAAGGCTACTAATTTTCCTATTACGAAAATTAGTGATGTTGCTAAGTTTTTTTGTGTTTCGCTTAATTCTCTTGAGGAGATAGATGTTTTTTTAAGGAGCTTGATGTGGGTTTAAATCAGGTGTGGGAATGTTTGTCACAAGAGAGTCGTGGTGGAATCATCAATATTATTGATCAACATTTGAGCTTTCTTGAGCAACAAGATGTTGAGGAGCCTATTATTAAGTCTGCGGATGTTAATAATGAGATTTGTATTGTGGTTGATGCTGTTTTTGAAGGGGTTGATGTTTCTGTTCCTCGAAGAGTGGTTCAAAAGGTTGGTTGTCGCTTTGAATATACACTGTATGGTTATTTTCTCGGTCAGAGATTGGCGTATCTAGTTGTTAAGTATTTTGCTAGGAGCAATTGGGATAAACATGGGTTGAAACGAATTATGATGAATAACAAGAGATTTTTCTTCTTCAAGTTTGATTCTCAAGCTGGTTTGGAGGCTGTTTTGGAAGGTGGTCCTTGGTTGATTCGCAAAACTCCTATCATTCTCAAGACATGGTCATTGGGGACTCGCTTGGTTAAAGAAGAACTGACTCGCATTCCAATTTTGGTGAAACTGCATGATGTTCCAATTCAGTTTTTTGAAGAGGAAGGAATTAATTTAATTGCTTCTTTTCTTGGTAAGGCAATTATGTTTGACTCGTTTACTAGCTCTATGTGCAAAGATTCATGGGGTAGGAGTAGTTTTGCTAGGTGTCTCATTGAAATTAATTCTGATGTTGATTTGGTTGAGATTGTTACTATTGGTGTTCCGTCTCTTACTAGTGATGAGTATACCAAAGAAACAATCCGAGTTGAATATGAATGGAAGCCGTTGAGGTGTGATACATGAAAGATTTTTGGTCATGACATTGATTTGTGCCCAAAGAAGGTTGTGACTATTCCTAGTACTTCTATGGTTCATACTAGTGCGCCTGTTGAGACATCTAATGATGTATTTCAATTAGTGGGTAAGAAGAAAAGTAGGAATATGAAGTCCAAGTCTAAGTCTACTGGTCCGTTGGTTCAACCGAATGTCAAGTTTGTTCCCAAAGCAACTTCTAGTGAACCGAAGAAAGGTGGTACATATGTTGGTAATGCTGCATCTTCCAAGAGGAAGGAAGTAGATCTCTCTTCATTTGATGGTAATGTGACCACATCTAATTCGTACTCAGCTTTAGATGAAAATGAGGAAGAGGTTGCTCTTGTTTATAATGAATCGACTAATCTTCTAAACTCTAAAACAGGTGGATGCTCCTACTCCACTACTGCTGTTGGTTAGTTTGGTTCATTATGTTATGTTCTAGGTGCATTTTATGTTTCTAGAAGTGTAAGTGGTTATGGCGTGTCATAAGCACTAGATTAGGTGGTTTATCAAGCTTGTACGCTTGAGGTTAATGTGGTATCTCAGCCACATTCCAGTTGTACTTCATTGTTTTTTTGGATAATATATTTACCGGGGAAACCCATTACCAAAAAAGAAATTCATTTGAGAGATCATCTTCATAAAAGAAGTGACTTGAGCATCCTCTTTAGTAAGCAATTTGCACTTGTCTAACCGAGAAGGATAAGGGATGTTGGATTTAGATGGTGTAGGTGTAGCATGTAAAGGTTGAGATGTTGAAGGTTTAGAGGTGGTTGGTGGAGGGTTTTTCTTGGGTACCTCTTCATTAATAGGTGGAGACGATAATGGAGAACTAGTACTAGATGTGGTAGCAGGAGGGATAAATGGGGGTGGAGGAGGTGTAGATGGAGTAACGGGAGGAGGGGTAGAAGGTCCTACTAGAGTTTCTACACTTCGTGTAGTAATAGCACTCACATTCGCTCTAGGGTTTGTTTCGGTTGTAGAAGGAAGAGCACCTTGGGGGCGAAGGGTTTGTAATATTTGAACGAATTTCCTATCCGTGGACTCTTGAATTTGTCTAGTAGATTCTTGCAATGCTTGCATGATTTTGTCATGTTCATTCAACTTTTGCAAAACCAAGTCCATTGGCGGATGAGGTAAATTGAACCCTTGTTGTTGAAAACCTTGGTTTGGATATTGGTTATAAGGTGAAAAACCTTGAGGATTGAAACCTTGGTTTGGAAAGCCTTGATTTTGCATTTGGTAATTTCCCTGATTTGCATTTAAGCCCCTCACATTGGCATTACCTTGAAAATTAGCTCTTGGCGGCCCTTGGTTGTTTTGGTTAGGTTGTGGTGGTCTTTGTTGAAAACCGGGTGGAGCCAAATAATTTGTCGAGTTGTAAGACAAGTGATTAACATCGACATTAGGCTTGTAATGAACTCTCTCGGTGTTGTTGTAAGCATACACTTCCCCATGAGATTGATCATAAGCTTTATCACAATTAGCATAAGAGTGTGGCCCACCACAAGTTTCACAAGTTATATTAAGAGCAGTCTTGTTTTTGGCATTGTTAACGGCTTGTAAAGCAAGTGCTTCAACAACCGTAGTAAGCTTATCAAGTCTCCTTTCGGTGTCACTAGTGCTAGCACTAGCCACATTAGCCCGAACACTTTTAGTTTGCAGTTTAGATTTATTCTCAATAATATCCCACGCGGCATTAGAAGACTTAACCAAAATGTTACCCCCCGAGGCACTATTTAGTGAATGTTGGTCATTCATGCTTAAACCATTGTAAAACGTATTAATTTGATGCACTTTTGTGAAACCATGTTGTGGACACTTTCTTAAAAGTTCCTTAAAACGGTCCCAAGATTCACTAAATGTCTCACCGTACTTTTGTTCAAAGTTAATGATTTCATTCCGCAAAGCGGTAGTACGTGAAGGTGGGAAAAAATAGTTGATGAATTTGGTCTCTAAATCTAACCACGTAAGAATAATTTGTGGCGGTTCCTTATCAAGCCAATGCCGGGCTTGTCCCTCTAAGGAGAAAGGAAAAAGTTGCAAGCGAATTACCTCTTGTGAAACCCATTAAACTTGACCGTATTAGTGAGTTTAAGAAACCTTTTGATATGGTCATGAGGATCATCAAGTGTACGACCCATGAATGGTTGAGCAGAGACCATTTGAATGAAGCCGGATTTGAGCTCAAAGTTGTTGGCACCAATCTCGGGTATGACAATAGCATCGGTGTTGCCTTCTACGTGCGATTGCAGCAGCTCGATCATTGGTCGATTGTCCATGGTGACAATAAGTTGAGTTTCGACTTCGGCTTGAATTGCTTTCTTCTTACGAGCACGGGTATGCATACACACCTACAAAAGGAAAAGAAAGATAGACAAGAAATATTTTTGGTTTTTTTATGTTTTTCTATTTTTTGGATTTTTGAAATTTTTTTATTTTTTAGGATTTTTGAAATTTTTTGAAAAATAGACAAGAAAAATAACGTTCAAGAGTGAACGGATCCCAAAATCCAACGCGTCTCTCACTAAAAACTGTTAATCTTAACGAAAAGAGCCGGCAGCGGCGCCATTTAATACAAGGGATTGCCTCGTATGAAAAAGATTCATGTTCCAATATTTTCGAATTGATTACAAGTTGAAAGTGCGACTCAGTCGTTCTTGGTGGAAAATAAAAAGAGGTGGTTATCTATTTTAAACTAATAGTAAAATGAAAGTGTCGTTGAGTAAAAATAAAAGCTTTAAAACTTAACTAAAAATGATGAGTTTAAAATTAAATGATTAAAAACTTAAATTGAATTTAAAACTTAAACTTGTAAAAAATAAAATAAGACAAAACTCGTTTAAAAATAATACTAAGTAAAAATGCGGGAAAAGTAAGATTTGAAAATAGACAATAAACAATAATAATAAAAAAGGAAAATAAAATTTAAGAAAGGCCAGATCGCAGTCACGATCGCAACCAACGATCGTACTCTGGATCGTACCCTGGATCGCAGTCAAGCGATCGTACTCTTGGTTCGTACTCCACCACGATCGCAACAAGTGGATCACAGTGGATGATCGTGACCAAGTGATCGCACCCACAATCGAAGCCTTGGATCGTAGTGAACGATCGAACTCCAGATCGTAGCCACAGATCGCAACCACGATCGTAACAAGTCGATCCTAGCTTAGATCGTGGTGAGTGATCTTAGTCTTGATCGTAGTAATGGATCGCAAGTAGAAACCCTAGGGTTTATGCGATCACACTTACTCGATCGGAACAAGCAGAAACCCTTAAGAAAGTTACGATGGAATCCAATAAGCAAATAAGCCGAAATTGAATAAGCACAAATAAGCAAGACGAATAAGCACTTATCCAAATCTTAACCAAATGAAAACAAGCATAAATTTAAAAACTTTTGAGACACGAAATATGCAAACTTTATAAAACTAACTTTAAAACACTAAACTTTTAAGAAAACTTAAAAGACAATAAGCTAGATACTAAATAAGCCAAAAAGCATAACAAGCTTTAAGCTTAATCGTATAAAAACTTATATAGGAGTAAAAAAATAAACTTTTTAATCACATAAACATCAAAACTAAACAAGGTGCATTAAAATTTCGAATCAAAGATAAATCAAAATCAAGAAAGGTAGAAGAAGATTAAAGATGAAAAGCTTAAACTTGAACGTGTAGATTAATGATTCCAAAATACAAGATTAAACTAAAGCTTAAACATGAAAGAAAGAAAAGATGAAGTTCTAGTGAGAGAAAGTTAAACACTTTCTCTCTCTAAAAATAAAACTAAAGAAAGAAAATAAACTAGCTAACAATTAACTAACTAACACCCTCCTAATGTGTCATTAGGAGGGTATATATAGGAAGTGGGGAGTACACGTGTTGCTTCCTTCTTCTTTCTCTTTCTCGTCTCGACTTGATTTAAATTCTTTGTCTTTCTCGACGTCGTCTCGGGATTTGTCGATATAAATTGAACTTGTCTTATAATTTCTTCAATAATTAGACTTGAGTTCTTCGACTTCATTAAACTTCTGTCTTTTTGACTTTTTCTTGATAAATCTTCAGAATAGGCCTTGGACTTCTGTTCTTTTTGCACTCTTGATCTTTTGACTTCGTCTTTTCTCGTTTTCATCGATAAAAGCCCGTGAAAGCCCGTGTTTTCTTCCTTTTTCATCTTTTGGTCCTAAAACACAATAAAAACACAAACCGCACATAATTCCGACATTTACGACATAAAATACACGTTTTGGCTTGGTTATTATTATAATTAAGTGGTAACAGGATGGGTGTTTTCACACCTATCAGGTATTATCGAAAATACTAATGTTTGAACTTATTTCTGTAGAAATGGGTCAAACCGAAAACAATATGACTATAAGTTCTGTGTTCAAAGGTTTCTTTGATCGTCCTGAACTTACTGGCCCTAACTTCAATGATTGGTATCGCTCACTAAGAATAGTTCTGAGAGCAGCGGGTACTATCGATATCTTGACTACTCCTTATCTGGAGGATCTTGCTGAAGGAGCATCTGATGCGCAAAGGCTTGAACACGCTGCTCATGTTAAGAAGCACTCTGAGGTGGCTACTTTGATGTTTGGAAGAATGGCTCCTCCACTTCAACAGAAGTATGAGCTATGTTCTCCTAAGCGAATGCTTGATGACCTCAAGGCTATGTTCGAAAAGCCGCAAGCTGTGGAAATCTACGACTTTGTAGATGCTCTGCATAGTTGCAAGCAAGCTCCTGGAAAGTCTGTAAGTTCCCATTATTTGGAGATGAGGGGTTATATGGAACAACTCATTGCACT
This sequence comes from Glebionis coronaria, assembly GCA_025667525.1. Lineage (NCBI taxonomy): Eukaryota > Viridiplantae > Streptophyta > Magnoliopsida > Asterales > Asteraceae > Glebionis > Glebionis coronaria. The sequence goes on along the minus strand of JANFOE010000446.1, from coordinate 262,187 downwards.
AGGAAAACCCTATGATCATAATATGGCTATCAACTTGATCAATAGGTCCCTTATCAAGGACTTTAATTATTTTGTTCGAAATATAATATGCATTGCACAGGGAAGACAGTTAATGATTTGCATGCAATGCTCATTGACTTTGAAAATGGGTTAAAGGACAAGGCATCTACTTCTGTTCCTCTTGTGCTTTATGTACAAAAGGGTGGAGTGAGTAAGGCAAAACCGCACAAGAACAACAAGAAAGGCAAAGGAAAGGCAAGGGTGATAAGGGCAAACAAGTTGCGACTTATTCTAAACCTAAGCAAAACTTTGTCAAGAAGAATCAATCTCAGAAGGATGAGACTTGTTTCCATTGCAAGGCAAGTGGACACTGGAAGAGGAACTGCCCTCTTTATCTCGAGGAGTTGCGAGAAATAAAGAAGAAGGTTGAGCTTGGTGCTGCAGCATCTTCAGGTAACTTATATTTGATAGAGTTATTTAATCTTACATACAAATCAAATTCCTGGGTATATGATACGGGATGTGGTATTAACATTTGTAATACCGTGCAGGGATTTGAGTTGGAGAGGAAGCTTACCTATGGGGAACAATTTCTGCATGCGGGAAATGGCGCACAAGTAGCGGTTAAAGGTATAGGAACATTTAATCTAGTTTTATCTTCGGGTTTAGTACTGAGATTAAATAATTGTCATTTTGCACCTAATATTGTTAGGGGTGTTATTTCCTTTTCATGTATATTGGATCTTGGATTTATTCACACTATTGATAATAATAGAATTTCTGTTTTCAAAGATGGCTTATTCTATTTTGATGCAATTTCTGTAAATGGTGTTTTTGAAATTAACATGCATGATAATAGTTCCAGGATAAAGATTAATTCTGTTTTTAGCATGAATAAGAAGAGGAAGTTAGACAAGAACTCTTCTTATCATTGGCATTGTAGACTTGCCCATATTGGAAAGACTCGCATACAAAAGCTTCAACGTGATGGTCTTATGGAAAATATCAATGATGAATTATTTGATAAATGTGAGTCTTGTATCTCTGGAAAGATGACCAACAAAACCTTTTAATAGCAATATTGAAAGGGCTACTGAACTACTTGGTTTGATATACACTGATGAGTGTGGACCACTTAGACATGTGTCAAGGAAAGGTGCTAGCTACTTCTTAACATTTACAGATGATTATAGCTAATAAGTGTGAAAACACTTATCCTTTTACCATTTATTTCCAATAATAACAAGACCAAAACGTGTATTTTATGTCGTAAAAGTCGGAATTATGCGTGGTTTGTGTTTTTATTGTGTTTTAGGACCAAAAGATTAAAAAGGAAGAAAACACGGGCTTTCACGGGCTTTTATCGAAGAAAACGAGAAAAGACGAAGTCAAAAGATCAAGAGTGCAAAAAGAACGGAAGTCCAAGGCCTATTCTGAAGATTTATCGAAGAAAAAGTCCAAAGACGGAAGTTTAATGAAGTCGAAGAACTCAAGTCTAATAGAAGAGGAAAATTACAAGACAAGTTCAATATACATCGACAAATCCCGAGACGACGTCGAGAAAGACAAAAGATTTAAATCGAGTCGAGAAGAAAGAAAGAAGAGGCAACACATGCACACCTTCCCATTTTCCCTATAAATACCCTCCTAATATACATTAGGAGGGTTGGTTAGTTTTTAGTATTTAGTTCCATTTTTCATTTTTCTTTCTAGTTTTAGAGAGAGAAAGTTCTCAACTTTCTCTCACTAAGTTTTCATCTTTTCTTTCTTTTAATCTTTCAAGATTAAACCTTTTGTATTTGGATTTCATTAATCAAGTTCAAGTTAAGCTTTTAATATTTCATCTGTTTCTACCTTTCTTTATTTTGATTAATTTTGGTGCGAAATACTATTTGATCCGTGTTGATCTTGATGTTTTCGTGCTTAAAAAGTTGATCTTTTTATTCCTACTTAAGTTTTCATACGAATAAGCTTTAAGATCTTTGTGCTTATTGGCTTATTTATATGTTTAGCTTATTTACTTTTTAAAAAGTTTTCTTAAAAAGTTTCAATTCTTTTTATAGTTTAATTTAAAAGATTGCTTATTTTAAGTTTGGATAAGTTGTTATTTGTGCTTATTTAGTCTTTTTCATATTGGATTCGTCATGTTTTAGGGTTAGCTTATCAAATTAGCTTATCACCTTGCTTATTTTCCGAATCATAAGGTAATCGGAAAGGGTAAACCCTTTCCGATCTAACATTCCGACTATCCCCCTTATTCCGATCCTCAGATCGGATTAGGGTTTCAGCTATTCCGATTTGCACCTCCCTAATCCGATCACCTAATCGGAATAGGGTTTTATTATTCCGACGGTGGGGTTTGTTGACATTCCATTGGAAAATTTGCTAAACATTCCGATTTGACTCAAGTTCATGTATTCCGATTGTATTTTTAAATACATTCCGATTGCACTATTCCGACTAGGTTATATTCCGATCAGCCATATTTTCCCACATTCCGATTACACTTTCCGACCATACATTCCGATCAGGTTCCGATTTGATTTTCCGATGGTTTAATTTCTTGTTTTTCCAAAGTTTTCAAGTATTTAGATTGATAAAGTGTTCAAGTATTTTTCTAATCTTTTCTTTAAGTTTTCAAGCATTTATTTTTAACTCGTTATTTTAGTTTAATCTTTTAAGCTTTTATTTTACTCAACGACCTTTACTTATTTGCTATTAGTTTAAAATAGATAATCAACCAAACCATTTATTATTCCACCAAGAACAATTGATCGCACTTTGAACCGATAGTCAATTCGAAAAGATTTGGAACTACGAATTTTCATACGAGTTTAAAAACTCAAGTATTAAATGGCGCCGCTGCCGGCTCTTTTCGTTAAGATTAAAGGTTTTTAGTGAGAGACGCGTTGGGTTTTGGGATCCGTTCATCGTTGAACGTTATTTTCCTTGCTTTAAAAATTTCAAAAATCCTAAAAAATATAAAATTTTCAAAAATACAAAAAAAAATTGAAAAACCATAAAAACCAAAAAATATTTCCTTTCTATTTTTCTAATCCTTTTGTAGGTCTGCATGCGTACTCGTGATCGTAAGAAGAGAGTAGCTCAAGCCGAAGTCATTACTCAACCAATTGTCACAATGGACAATCAACCAATGATCGAGCTTTTGCAATCGCACGTAGAAGGCAACACCGATGCAATTGTCATCCCTGAGATTGGAGCCAACAACTTTGAACTCAAATCTGGCTTTATACAATTGGTCTCTGCTCAACCCTTCTTGGGGCGTTCACTTGATGATCCTCATGACCACATTAAAAGGTTTCTTCAGCTTACCAATACGGTTAAATACAATGGGGTATCACAAGAAGTGATTCGCTTGTAACTTTTTCCTTTCTTTTTAGAGGTACAAGCCCGGAATTGGCTTGATAAGGAACCGCCACAAAGTATTCTTACGTGGACGGATTTAGAGACCAAGTTTATCAACTACTTTTTCCCACCCTCACGTACTACCGCTTTGCGGAATGAAATTATTACCTTTGAACAAAAGTACGGTGAGTCTTTTAGTGAATCTTGGGACCGTTTTAAGGAACTTTTAAGAAAGTGTCCACAACATGGTTTAACAAAAGTACATCAAATCAATACTTTTTACAATGGTTTAAGCATGAATGACCAAGATTCACTAAACAGTGACTCGGGGGGCAATATTTTGGTTAAGTCTTCTAATGCTGCTTGGGATATTATTGAGAACAAATCTAGAGTACAAACCAAGAGTGTTAAAACTAATGTAGCAAGTGCTAGTACTAGTGATGCCGACAAAAGAATTGATAAGCTTACTTCGCTTGTGGAATCGCTTGCTTTACAAACTGCCAACAATGCCAAACAATTCAATGCCCAAGCTAATGTTTTGAGCCAATCATGTGATATATGCGGGGGATCTCACTCATACACCGATTGTCCTTCGACTCATGACAATCCGGAAAATGTGTATGCCGCCAACGGTACCTATGCTACAGGAAGCTATCAAGCACGTCCTCAGGGTGACCGCAACTTGCTCAGCTATCGCTCAAACAACTTTCTTTCACCTCCCGGTTTTCCCCCACAAAACCCAAACAACCTCAATCGCAACAATCAAAACCAACCACGTGCTCCAACTCCATATCAAAACCAAAGAAACCCATATCCACCTCAAAGAAACAACCAAGTTTACCAACAACCTGCTTATCAACCACCCGCCTACCATGCTCCTCCTCTCAACCAACCCACAGCCTTACACCAAGATGTTGAAACCTACATGAGGACTAACGATGTGATCGTGCAAAATCTTCAGCGGGAAATGGCCAACATGAAAGCAGATATGGTGAAGCAAGGGAATGATCTTCGAGCTGATATGCGAAACACTTTGGCAAGTCAAACGAATGACTTGAGAAATATGATGGCTAGTTTCTTCCCTAGTAATCAAGCCTCTGGATCGGGTTCTCTTCCGAGTAACATCGTTGCTAATCCAAGAGGGGAGATGAAAGAAATCACCACTCGCAGTGGAAAAGGTTTAAAGGAACCCAAGCTTCCTACACCTACACCGGTGATTGTGACCAAGGAAAACGAGTCTCCTTCTCTGAATCCTCCATCTTCTATTCCTCCAACTTCTACTTCTCTAATTCCACCACCTTCTACTTCTACCCCTCCACCACCCACGGATGTGAGTGCGAATTCTATCCCAAAGCCTTCATCTCAACCCAATATACCTTATCCTTCGAGGTTGAGGAAAGAGAAATTGAAGAACAAGGATGATATTCAGGTTTCGAACTTTCTTAAAATGTTCAAACAACTGAATTTCAATATCTCCTTTGCTGAGGCTCTCGCTCACATGCCGAAATACGCTAAGATGTTTAAAGATCTTCTCAGTGATAAGGAGAAACTTCTCGATATTGCTCAGACCCAACTTAATGAGAATTGCTCCGCAGTGCTCTTAAGGAAATTGCCAACCAAACTTGGTGATCCGGGTCGTTTCTTGATTCCTTGCAACTTCCCGGGAGTAGAGAATTGCATGGCCCTAGCCGATCTAGGTGCCAGTATTAACTTAATGCCATTAAGTGTTTGGAAGCAATTATCTCTCCCCGAGCTAATCCCTACACGAATGACTTTGGAAATAGCCAACCGTACGGTTGCTTATCCAGTGGGGACAGCCGAAGACGTCTTCGTTGGTGTCGACAAATTCACCTTCCCGGCGGATTTTGTTATCGTTGACTACGAGATGGACCCCCGTGTTCCATTAATCGTTGGACGTCCATTCCTGAGGACCGGTCGCACTCTCATTGATGTAGCCGCTGGCGAATTAATCATGAGAGTTGGTGACGATAAAATCGTCTTCAACATGGGTAAACTTTCTAAACAGCCTTTGAAAAACGCGAGTGTTAATTTTATTGACGTTCTCGATGAGGCTTGTGAAGAACACTTTCATGATGCTTGCAAAAGTACTCTCTCTACTCTACCCAATGTTGAGACCGTTGCCTCAATTGCTCCGTCATTGACTCCTTTTGGAGAAAGTGACTTGGATTATTTTGAAGCTAGCTTGGGTCCTCTCGATCTTAAGTATGATGATTCTCTCACCGATTGGGATGATGACATTCGTACCATTGAGAAACTTCTCAATGAGGACCATACTTCTCCACCATCTCCTAAGGATATCTCTACCGATGATCCGAAGTTGACTACGCCGTCCATCGAATATCCTCCGGATTTAGAGCTTAAGGATCTTCCGTCTCATCTCGAGTACGTTTTCCTTGAAGACAACAAGTAGTTACCGGTCATCATCGCTAAGGACTTGAAAGAAGAAGAAAAATCCCGACTTATCGCCGTGCTGAAGAATCACAAGAAAGCGATTGCTTGGAAGATCTCTGATATTCGTGGAATTGATCCTCACTTCTGCACACACAAAATTCTCATGGAGGATGACTTTAAACCCACTATTCAAAGTCAAAGAAGGGTGAATCCTAAGATCCATGACGTAATAAAAAAAGAGGTTATCAAACTTCTTGATGCGGGAATGATCTATCCTATCTCGGATTCACAGTGGGTTAGTCCCGTCCATTGTGTGCCTAAGAAAGGCGGAATCACCGTTGTTCCCAATGAAAACAACGAGTTGATTCCTACTCGTCTCGTTACAGGGTGGAGAGTTTGTATAGACTACCGCAAACTCAATGATGCTACGAGAAAGGATCATTTTCCCCTTCCTTTCATGGAACAAATGCTTGAACGTCTAGCGGGTAATAACTATTACTGCTTTTTAGACGGTTTCTCCGGGTATTTTCAAATTCCCATCGATCCCAAAGACCAAGAGAAAACCACATTCACTTGTCCTTACGGAACATTTGCTTATAAAAGAATGTCTTTCGGCTTATGCAATGCTCCTGGGACTTTCCAAAGGTGTATGATGGCTATCTTCCATGACATGGTTGAAGAAACTATGGAAGTCTTCATGGATGATTTCTCGGTTTATGGCGATTCTTTCTCTGCTTGCCTTGCCAATTTAGAACGTATGCTTAAGCGGTGTGAAGACACTCGCCTTGTTCTAAATTGGGAAAAATGCCATTTCATAGTAAAAGAGGGCATCGTGCTAGGACACAAAATCTCCAAATCCGGTCTTGAAGTGGACCGTGCTAAAGTCGATGTTATTGCAAAATTGCCTCCACCTTCAACCGTGAAGGGTGTGAGATGTTTCCTTGGTCATGCGGGCTTCTATCGTCGATTCATCCAAGATTTCTCTAAAATCGCTCACCCGATGACCCACCTCTTGGAAAAAGATACTCCTTTTATATTTTCCAAAGAGTGTCTTGAATCCTTCAATCTTCTTAAGGATAAGCTAACTAAGGCACCGGTCTTGGTTACCCCTAATTGGGAGCTACCTTTTGAGTTGATGTGTGATGCTAGCGACTTTGCTATTGGAGCGGTTTTGGGCCAAAGAGTGAACAAACACTTCCAACCAATCCACTATGCTAGCAAGACAATGACGGGGGCTCAATTGCATTATACCACTACCGAAAAAGAGCTTTTAGCTGTAGTGTATGCTTTTGAAAAATTCCGCCCCTATCTTGTCCTTTCTACCACCATCGTGTATACCGATCATTCCGCGTTGAAGTACTTGATGACTAAGCAAGATTCTAAGCCAAGACTTCTCCGTTGGGTTTTGCTCCTTCAAGAATTTAACATTGAAATTTGTGACAAAAAGGGAGCTGAAAGCCTAGCCGCGGATCATCTCAGTAGACTTGAGGATCCTTATCAAAGGGATCATCCGAACAAAGTGATCAATGACTCTTTTCCCCTTGAGTCCTTAATGTCTATCAACTCCAATCTCGATGACACCCCGTGGTTTGCGGACATTGCAAACTACTTAGCGGGTGGGATTCTCAAGAAAGGGTTCACGTCCCAACAAAAGAAAAAGTTCTTTAAAGATATTGAACATTATTTCTGGGACGACCCTTACCTTTTCAAACAATGTGCTGATCTGATTATTCGTCGATGTGTTGATGGGCCGGCAACGGTACAAATCCTTGATGCTTGCCATAAAGGACCCACCGGTGGTCACTTTGGTCCCAATTACACCGCGAAGAAAGTATTCGACTCTGGATTCTATTGGCCCACCATTTATCGTGACGCTCACGATATGGTTAAACATTGTGATGCTTGCCATAGACAAGGCAAGATCACACATAAAGATGAGATGCCTCAAAATTTCATACAAGAATGTGAAATTGATGAGACTGTATTTATACATAGTCTCATCGTCCAAATCGGGCTTAAAACGCTTAAAATATCGTCAAAATACCATATATGTGCCTATGTTTGTTCATTGTGTATTTTAGGTATGGATATCGTGAATTCACCAAAGGATTACAAGAATCAAGCAAAAACGAACACGGGAAACGAAGCCGCACAAAGAACCGGACCCAAATCTGGAATTTCCATAATGGACCTTGAAGAATTGAAGATTGGCAGCTTTAGTCCTTCATCTTTGAAGAATTTGTCACAAATGACCCTCCAAATGTCAATTGTACAAGAATGATCCCTAAAGTTTGAAGATATTACAATTCCAGTCCTTCAAGAATTCAAGAAGAACAAAAGAAACCCTTGGAAAAAGTTTTGGAAGTCTTTGTGCCATTTTTGACAATTTACCAAAAGTTGACAAGTGAAAAAAAAAGGCATTGAAGCCATTTATTTACAAAGTGAAGACAAGGTGGAAATCTGGGGGCCAAAACTGCCAATTAACCAAACCATTACACCCACTCAGCCCTTGCCACGTCACCCGGGTACCACCCAAATCCATTTACCCTACCCAAACTCACCCATTTAACCCGACCAGCCCACTACCCATACTCAAAACCGGCCCAAGTCAAAACGCCCAGTCAACCCTACCCACTAAACCAGTTTTATTAATTAAACTTTTTTTTTAAACCCATAAAACTAGCGCCAAACAATTACTGTTTATCATTTTCCCTAATCCCGGTTATGAACCCTAATTACCCCGTTTCTTAACCCTTCCATAATTAAAACCCTAAGTTTCCAGATTAACAATTAAACCCACCCTAATCAAAACCCACCAAACAATACACTCTCCCACTCACCCAAATGGGTCCCCCGTCCTCCCCTGTCTACCCAAATATGGCAAAACTCGAATCTTTGACTCCATCAACAGCTCACGTGTAATCCTTGCTCCCAAAGGATGAGATGAACGCCTGATCAATTATATACAACTGTCATATCACATGGGCAAAGACCAAGATTTTTTGAAGACCTAAATTCAAGGGCAGTTTCGGTTTTTTATAGATTAGGGTTTATTATTTGTATTTGTTCTAGATAGATCATAGGAGTAGTATAAATAAGACCATTGCCTGTAATGGCTCCTTTGTTCCAGTTTTTAAATGTAAAAAAATATTGAGTTATTAATGAAAATGAAAGCTTCAATTTTTTTAGCATAAATTCTGAGTTCCCTTTTATATGTTTCTAGTTTAAGTGATAATTAGTTTGAAAGATTTCAAGTTTGAAGTTTATAGACAAGATGTCAGAAAATCATTTTTTTTAAGTTCTTGGAAATTTTTTTAATTTGAAATCATTCAAAAGGGATTGAAGTGAAAGCGGAGGTCCTTGTTGAGTGATTTCATCAGCTTTTCTTAAGGTTTTAGTAAGATTCAAATTATTTGGTTTCAAAAATTTCAAGTATAGAAAAATCAGTTTTTTTTATATTCTTAGCATAAGCTTATAAGCTATAGCAGCTTAATTAATAAGCTTGCTTATAGCTTATTTGTTTTCTCCACAGGTCACTTTTTTTTTTGTCTCTCTTGTTTTCTTGGCAGGTATACAAGATTTCCATCTTTTCTTGCAAACTATTGAAGACATATTGGATGGTGTGTGAGTTTGAGTTAAACCACCACCATCAGCATTTCTCTACTGTTCCATAAGCTTTCAAAAAAGTCCAAAAATCATTTGGGAAGGCATCAGCCAAGGTACAAGAGGCTTGAACCCCCTTTTTGCATTTTTACACTTTTTTAAAGATTTTATGTGATTTTTAGTGTTTACTGTTCAATTGTTGATTTTCCTGTTTGATTATGTTGCTTTAAGCCTTTTATGCATGATAAAAGTGATTTAGATTAATTTGATTAAGTTTTCAAAGCTTGTTGTTTGTTATCTTCATATTCTGAATTTAAGGTGGTGTTTGGATTTGCAGATTAAGCTAGGAAGTTTTGAGAATTTGTGCAATTAAAACTGGTCTAGACATAGTAGGTTGTTAGTATAACTTGATTTTAGCTATTAGGTTGAGATTAGATAGCTTTCAAGTAAAAAAATAGCATGCTTGCAATTGGTAACTAGCTAAAATCTGTTAATGCATTTTTTCTGCTTATTTTTAGCTAAAATTTGCCCATCATTTGTGTAAGCTGTTAGAGTATAGGGCTATATAGGGTTAGGGTTTGATTGTGTATCATTTGGATAAGTTGTATGCTAGATTCCAGCTTTTGAAACTCACCCTAGAGACCATTTGCATCAGCAATAAGCCTCCACAGCCCCCTATTCATAACAGTGACTGAAATTTGCTCATTGGCATGTGATTTTGTGCTTATCCTTGTTGTTTTTCTTGTTTGCATAGACTCCATACACTCCACTGAGTGTAGGGGTGCCTTGTTATCCATTAAAAAGCTCAAGAAAAGCTTTCCTAAGCTTTTAAAATTTTTGTCTGCTTATTTTACACTAGCAGTGGGAACACACTTTCCCCTGCTAGTTTGTTTGTAGCCACTGCTACACAAAAAGACAAGATCAGTCCAAGTGTCAACATCAGTATCTTAAAATTTTGTCTTTTGTGGACTTAATTAGGTTTTAGGACTTCATTTTTTTTCAATATTTTTCTTTTTTAATTCTTAATTTTTCAGTTTAATTAATTTTTATTCTACTGTTCATCTGATAATTTTTAGGTTTTATTGCCTTTTTAATTACTTTTATTTATTTCTGATTTTGTCTTTTAGTGCATTAAACTTATATTTTTCACTTTTAAAATTTTTCCTAGATTTAGAATATTAATTTAAGGTTTTTAGTTTAAAAATTAGTTACTGTTCACTTATTAATTATTTTTTATAATTAAAATAGTTTAATTAGGGTTTAATTAATAAACTGTTTTGTCTTTTAGTGAAAATTTTTACATTTTTTAAACTTTTTCATTTTTCTACTGTTCATTAGGGTAATTTAAGATTTTTAAAATTGTTAAATTAATTTTGGCATTATTTTATTATTTTTTATGATTATTTTAATTTAAAAATAGTTTTTAGTGTTTTAAAAATAGAAAAATAGTTTTTAAAATTTAAGAAAAATACTTTTTAGTCATTAAATAATATAAGTTAGTTATTAGATATTTTGGACATTTTGTTAATTATATTTAATTTTAGGGCTTTAATTAGCATTAAAAATTGAATATTTAATTAATAAAAGGTTTTAAAATATATTTGTTGGATTTTTATTCTTATTTATATTATTTAAGACTTAGTTTAATATTTTAATTAATTTTTAGGTTTAATTTTTAATTTCGTCGCGTTTTACGTAATTACGTCATCGTTTTACGTCAACGTCGTAGCGTAATCGTAGTCGTAGCTCGTCTTTACTTTTTCTCTTCTCAACCAAAAACGTCACTAATCCAAACATTATTATTTCATATTTTGGCACATAATCCACACACCTCCTTCGAGAACGAACTTGGAATTTATTCGTCTTCACGGTTTTTCATTAAATCGTGTCGATTAATACTTACCGCACTTATACGTTGTTTTCCTAAAAGACGTATTTACTACATCAATTTTTGGCGCCGCTGCCGGGGAGGTGTTTGTGTGCCATTATTATTAGTATCGTGTTTGTGTGAGTAGTGCGTTTTTGCTTTTCAATTTTTGGAAAGCGTGAATATCGTACATACTCATTTTTGTTATTTTTATCTATTATAGTATAATATCCAAATAAATCGTGTTTAGTTTTCCTAAATTAAACACACAACAATCTTCACTATATTGTAGATATATCGTTTTTCGTTTTTATTGTGAATATTATTAATATATTGTATCTACGTAAGAACAATAAATATACAAGTACTCCAAAAGCGTGAAAACGCAACCTTGATTCGGGATTTCATCACTCGATCATTGTATTCGAATCTAAAGCAAAAGTTTAAAGGCAAAATAGATAAATACTTTCGTGAGGCTTAATTTCAATTAACACAAACTATAAGGTGGGTACAAGGCGGTTGTATTTCACGACCTAAAGGAAAAAGGCTCTTAAGTGCTTCGCGCCGCCTCGTTTCCTCCGCTTGCTTGTGCGTGTTTTGAGAAAGAGGGCTAATCGAGGGTTTGCCGCCCAAGTATTATCTACGTATATTATATTTGCTTGTGTTTTCAAGATTAAACCCTCTTGAACGTTTTGGTGTTCCACCAACGTTCTAAAGTCATCGAGAACGTTCACTCCACGTGATCGTTTTCATTCTTTGAGGCTCCTTTAATCGAGAAAGTCGATTCGAGGGGAGATTTGTAGATTTTTGTCTACGTAATACATTCAAAAATCTAAAAAAATTAAAAAACCAATCAAAAACCAAAAAAAATTGAAAAATCGAAAAACCACAAAAAGAATCTTCTTTGCTACCACCCATTCTACGCTTAGTGCATGCGCACTCGATCGAAGGATTATTCCAATTCTAGTGAAGCTTCGAATCGACGCAATCGTAATCGAAGGAATCGACGACGTAGACGAGAATTAGAAACCGACGTTCCTAATATCGTTGTTGAAGAAACCGTAGAGGAGATGACCGACAATCGTTCTATGATGGAATTGCTCCAAGCACCCACCGAGGGTTATGGAGACGCGATCGTAATTCCCGCTATCGAGGCGGAGAATTTTGAGATTAAGAGCGGAATGCTTTCGTTGATCCAAGCTACGAAGTTTCGAGGTCGTGAAGCCGATAATCCTCACGACCATATTCGGAATTTTGATCGTCTTTTGGCCACGAGCAAGTTTAAGAACGTCGACACCGATGTCGTCAAGCTTATGCTTTTTCCGTACTCGCTCGATGGTGCCGCCAAGGATTGGTACGAGAAAGAGCCACCTAATTCGATAGTTACGTGGAAGGATCTCATTTCCAAGTTCGTTAATTATTTTTTCCCACCGTCTAAGACAACGTTTTTCAAGAATGAAATTACGAAATTTGAGCAAAAACCGAATGAATCTTTTAGAGACGCGTGGGATCGTTTTAAGGAATTGCTTAGGCAATGTCCTCACCATGGTTTTTTCGAGTTGCACCAAATCGATACGTTTTAGAACGGTCTTAATTTTCACGAACAAGACTCGTTGAATTCCGCCGCCGGTGGCAACTTTTTGTGTAAGACTCCGAGAGAAGCTTTGATAATTATCGAAAACCGATCCAAGGTTTACCAACTCCGCAATGCACCGAGTGTTGCCAATGTCGCCAATGTTAGTAGTTCTAATCGCGACATTGAGAGAGTTGATGCAAAAGTCGATAAGCTTACGAATGTGTTCACGTCTTATCTCATTGAGATGCAAAAGAAAGACGCTCCCGCTACGGTGAAAGCGGTTGAGGTTTCGTGTACGTTTTGTGGTGGACCTCATAATTATTACGAGTGTGCGGCTACGGATGGCCAAACGTCGAATGTGAGTGCGTTAAACAACAATTTTTCAAATCAAAATAACGCGGGTCCATCACAACAAGGCAATTATAACCAAGGCAACAATTTTAATCAAAACCGAAACAATTTTCAAGGAAACAATCAACAAGGAAATTTTTCGAATCAAAATCAAGGAGGTTATAATCAAGGTCGTAATATAACTTGGCAAAATAGAGATAACAATCAAGGAAATAATTTTTCAAGTGGGAATCAAAACAATTTTCAAAGAAGTAATCAAAACCAAGGGAACTTTAATTCTAATCAAAATAGTTCGTCAAACGATTTTCAAAACTACATGAAAACGAATGAGGCTAATATGAGACGATTAGAGGGAGAAATTGGTACTTTGAAAAACGACTTTACAAATACTTTGAAATTGCAAAACACGAAGATTGAGCAAGGGCAAATTGATATTAAAAAGTTGTTTTCGGCTATAATGAACAAAGCCTCGGGTTCGTCATCGAGTTCGTTACCTAGTGACACCGTTGCAAATCCGAAGGAGCAATGTAAAGCCGCCTCGTCTCGTGAGAAAGGTCGTGTGATTACCCCTAACCTTGAAGGATTCCGTGTTGTTTATCCCTCTCAACCCTCGACTTCTAAGACGTCTTCTTGTTCTAAAGTCGATGGGGTGAACGTGGCGACCAAGGAAAGGAGTGCACACCCTCGTGTACCTCAAATTCCATCCACGGTTCAAAAAGAGAGCTTTGTCGACCTTACCAAAGTAACCCTTGAAGAAACTTGTGCTTCGATCCTTCTTAAAAAACCCAAAAGGCGTATGCCGAGAAAGGAAAAGGATCCGGGCCAATTTCTACTACCTTGTGATTTTTCCGAGATTGAGGGATGTTTAGCCCTTGCCAATTTAGGTGCTAGCATCAATCTCATGCCTCATTCACTTTGGAAATTGATGAGATTGCCTTCGCTTACCCCCACAAACATGACAATCGAGCTTGCAAATTGCACTCCTTTAATACCAATTGGAATAGCCGAGGATGTCTATGTTAGGATTGGAAAGTTTGTTTTTCCCGCGGATTTCGTTATATCCGATTATGAGTGTGACCCTAAATGTCCCATTATTTTAGGCCGATCATTCTTATCGACGACTCGAACCGTAATCGACGTTCACGAGGAGAGACTTACTATGAGATATGGGGATGAGAAAATAGACTTTTTCGCTAGAAAATCCCAAGGATTTAATGAGAATGAAAAAACCGAGGTTTCCAAACCTAATGATTCAAATTCTAATGATTTCAAAATGTTTACTTTAGCGGAAAGAATGAAGCTTGATGCATGTTTTGAAAGAATTAAGAAAAACGGTTTTAAAGATGATGATTTTAATGATAAAGAATACGTGTACCTAATTCAAAAGGGTATGTGTAAATACATGGATGAAAACTCACTTTGGGATGTTTTTAGCGAAACAAGTGAACCACCAATTCCGAAGGGTGACGTTAATGCCATCACGACAATGACCAAAATGGGTTCGTCTTCACCACCTTCGAAGGACCATGACTTTGAGGCTTCAACTTCTAACTCCATAGAAGTGCCTCCTTTGCCTAGCCCAACACCCGTTGAGGCTAAAGGGTTTATCGACATCGATCCTCTCGTTCTAGAAAAGTCACCTAAGCATAGTCATTTGACTTGTAAGTCCATGGTTGTGAGTGCTCACATCGACTCTTTCTTTGACGATGACGATGGCGATTTTGCCGAGCTTGATCACGTACTTCGACATCCACATGCTATTTTTGATTCTCCTAAGAAGAAACATGTGAAGTACGATGATTATGAGTTCGATCCCGAGATTGAGGAAATCATTGAACGAGAGCTAGCTCTTATGCCTTCACTTCCACCTACGAGTGAGGTCGACCTTTCCAAAATCGAGGATGAACTTAATGAGTTGGAACGTCTTATTTTCGATGACGAACCAACTCATGTGACCACTAAAAATCCCATTCTCGAGGAGTTACCTAATCAACACTCCTCATTTGAGAATGACGTTTACCACATTCGTGAGGATCTAACTTATCAACGATCCCCACAAAAGAATGATGGTTTCGTGCTTGATCGTGATCTTTTCGAGAGAGTTTCTAAGATACTCAAGGAGGGGAATGACAAACCGTGGTTTGACAAGCCTATCTTTGATGATGAAATCGATGAGATCGACGTTCATGAGGATGACGAGTATGTAGACCCCGAGGGGGCGGTGTTCTTTATTGACAAACGTTTTGAGAACTTATACAATCCGCCACCCCCTCCCACCAATGACTTAAATGTGAGGATTTTTAGCGCGACTAATTTTGAATTTGACACGCCAAATATTTTCGACATCATTAAATCGGGTTTTCATAAAGAGTTTTTGAACGATGAAAAAGGAAAGGATTTTAAAAATGTTTTAAATGATTTTTCTACATGTTTAACTCCGTCATCACATCGTGTTATGAGTGCTACCACCTCGTCTACTCCTTTTGACGATGGTTGGTGTGGATCTAGTGTGGGGGAAGCCCCAAATGTTCCCTCCTATTTCTCCACCGAGGACGAGATTTACGATCCCGGAATTGCTTGTAAAGGGAAATCTCGGTCTTCCACCGATGCAATAAATGGAAATCTTATCTATTTGCTTGGTGTGAGTCTACCTCGAGTAGCTCATAAGTTTGCCTTACCCATTGCCCCACCTTTCTACTTCTTATCTCTTTTCTTCTACCTCTTTGAGGTTTCGGCTTCGGTTAAAGTAGCGTTGTTTCGTCTTTCATCCGAAAACGAGGACGCTATCTTTGACCCCGGTATACGTTTATCGGGTTTTTAAAGTACTCCATGTACTTTTGGGCATTGTTTATCATGTAAGCCCCACCAAAAATGACCATACCATGATTATCCCTAAATGATCACATTTATGGGGATTCGAGTCGAACTTTTGACTCGGTTATCAAAAACAAGGTGCCTCGTGGGGGATTCTCATGCTTATCCTTGTAAATATTATCGCTTTCTTAGTTAATGTAACGAGGGGACTTGTGCTCTTCCTACCTTTGTTTCGTGGTTGTTTGTGATTGTGATTCATTAGGTTCATCGACATCATTGAAGCCTCTCGTGTTCGTTTTACGGATCACTCAAGCTTCGATCGTTGCCTTTGGAGATTCCGATATCCGATGATATCCTTTTATGTTCTAACGTTTATCTTATTAGCACAATTCATAAACGGCTTTTAGGTTATTCGTTTAACCCTTTCCATGCTCGAGATTAAGCATTCGACTTCGTCTCTAGTATGGGGGTGTTTACACCCCTAGACTCGAAACATTGAGGACAATGTTTAGTTTTAGTATGGGGGGTGAGTAGATACTTCACCTTGCTTACGTCAACACGCAATCCAATTTTCATCTTTTTGTTATCGTTTTGTTGCAAATAAGGCTAAAAATGGCCAAATTTTAAAATTTTTCTAGTTTTTCATAAGTGTTTCACGAATGTAGGTTTTCCGATGGTGAGAATGAGAGTAATTTTTGACTCGACCGTGCGTGTTGAGCACTTAGCTTCGATTCCTTAACTTTTTAGGATAAGTCTCTTAAATGAGGACGAGAAATGATAGAGTTATTTATAAGTCTCGTAATCGTCACAATCTTATGTGTAGTAATTATTAGCTTATTCTCCCAACGCTTTTGCATAATAAATTGTTAATAAATATTGATTTGGCGGTTTAGTCACTATTGTTGGGTTTCTAATTTGTTTTGGTAGCTTCCATGTAATTAAATTAGGAAAACATTAAGGTATCGCCAGCGTCACGGTTTTGAAGTATTGGCACCCGAATAATCGAAAGCTTCACCTAATAATAAGATTTCAAGTGCTCACCTAAATTAAGCAAAAATTTGAAGCTCACAAGGCCGAAAAATCTATGCCAAATTGAAAGTGAATCAAGCCTTAATCTTCGAAGCTTTAAAGATCCAAAATTCGCTTTAGCGTGAGGATATACGTCTTTGGCTAATAAAACCACCGATGAGGCGGATAATAAAAGGCAAGGCAAGACCGAAGTCATAGTAAAAGCTTCATGGCGAAGTTGAATAAAAGATGGAGGTAAACCAAAGATAATAAGGCCCTTCCGTTAGGGGGCGTATAAAAGTCTTGGTAATAAGTCTCATGTTCAAAACCGTTATAAAACCGTGTTTATCGATCCTTCTTGTTGACTTAATTTTTTTGACATCGTTGTCTATTGGGATGAATTATTGATTTGATGATTTTGGTTACACCGTTAAGTTTCTATTTTTAGACTTAATCTCTATTCACGCATAAGTCAATGATGTATCCTCGTGATCATTAAGACAAAATAAAATATAAGAGATACCAAGTAGGAATAAGGGAGTTTAGGTTCGTAATTAACACTCATGAGATGTGTTCGTGTTGCTAACTTATAATAACAATGATCTCGTTACACGCTTAGCATGTAATTGGGTGAAAATCGAGGACGACAAAATTATTTCTAACGAAGCATTCACGTGTTCTTGTTCTATGATCCCAAAAGTCACATTCTCGTGATGAAAACAATACATTATGTCTAAAACGCATGTAGTAGTTTATTTTTATGTCTTCAATAAATGTCATCATAAAATGAATTTTGGAAGTGCTACGATACTTAATTCTAGCATTGCGTGGGGACACGGCAATGGTTTAGTATGGGGGAGTGATGAGACTGTATTTATACATAGTCTCATCGTCCAAATCGGGCTTAAAACGCTTAAAATATCGTCAAAATACCATATATGTGCCTATGTTTGTTCATTGTGTATTTTAGGTATGGATATCGTGAATTCACCAAAGGATTACAAGAATCAAGCAAAAACGAACACGGGAAACGAAGCCGCACAAAGAACCGGACCCAAATCTGGAATTTCCATAATGGACCTTGAAGAATTGAAGATTGGCAGCTTTAGTCCCTCATCTTTGAAGAATTTGTCACAAATGACCCTCCAAATGTCAATTGTACAAGAATGATCCCTAAAGTTTGAAGATATTACAATTCCAGTCCTTCAAGAATTCAAGAAGAACAAAAGAAACCCTTGGAAAAAGTTTTGGAAGTCTTTGTGCCATTTTTGACAATTTACCAAAAGTTGACAAGTGAAAAAAAAGGCATTGAAGCCATTTATTTACAAAGTGAAGACAAGGTGGAAATCTGGGGGCCAAAACTGCCAATTAACCAAACCATTACACCCACTCAGCCCTTGCCACGTCACCCGGGTACCACCCAAATCCATTTACCCTACCCAAACTCACCCATTTAACCCGACCAGCCCACTACCCATACCCAAAACCGGCCCAAGTCAAAACGCCCAGTCAACCCTACCCACTAAACCAGTTTTATTAATTAAACTTTTTTTTAAACCCATAAAACTAGCGCCAAACAATTACTGTTTATCATTTTCCCTAATCCCGGTTATGAACCCTAATTACCCCGTTTCTTAACCCTTCCATAATTAAAACCCTAAGTTTCCAGATTAACAATTAAACCCACCCTAATCAAAACCCACCAAACAATACACTCTCCCACTCACCCAAATGGGTCCCCCGTCCTCCCCTGTCTACCCAAATATGGCAAAACTCGAATCTTTGACTCCATCAACAGCTCACGTGTAATCCTTGCTCCCAAAGGATGAGATGAACGCCTGAGATCAATTATATACAACTGTCATATCACATGGGCAAAGACCAAGATTTTTTGAAGACCTAAATTCAAGGGCAGTTTCGGTTTTTTATAGATTAGGGTTTATTATTTGTATTTGTTCTAGATAGATCATAGGAGTAGTATAAATAGGACCATTGCCTGTAATGGCTCCTTTGTTCCAGTTTTTAAATGTAAAAAAATATTGAGTTATTAATGAAAATGAAAGCTTCAATTTTTTAGCATAAATTCTGAGTTCCCTTTTATATGTTTCTAGTTTAAGTGATAATTAGTTTGAAAGATTTCAAGTTTGAAGTTTATAGACAAGATGTCAGAAAATCATTTTTTTTAAGTTCTTGGAAAAATTTTTAATTTGAAATCATTCAAAAGGGATTGAAGTGAAAGTGGAGGTCCTTGTTGAGTGATTTCATCAGCTTTTGTTAAGGTTTTAGTAAGATTCAAATTATTTGGTTTCAAAAATTTCAAGTATAGAAAAATCAGTTTTTTTTATATTCTTAGCATAAGCTTATAAGCTATAGCAGCTTAATTAATAAGCTTGCTTATAGCTTATTTGTTTTCTCCACAGGTCACTTTTTTTGTCTCTCTTGTTTTCTTGGTAGGTATACAAGATTTCCATCTTTTCTTGCAAACTATTGAAGACATATTGGATGGTGTGTGAGTTTGAGTTAAACCACCACCATCAGCATTTCTCTACTGTTCCATAAGCTTTCAAAAAAGTCCAAAAATCATTTGGGAAGGCATCAGCCAAGGTACAAGAGGCTTGAACCCCCTTTTTGCATTTTTACACTTTTTTAAAGATTTTATGTGATTTTTAGTGTTTACTGTTCAATTGTTGATTTTCCTGTTTGATTATGTTGCTTTAAGCCTTTTATGCATGATAAAAGTGATTTAGATTAATTTGATTAAGTTTTCAAAGCTTGTTGTTTGTTATCTTCATATTCTGAATTTAAGGTGGTGTTTGGATTTGCAGATTAAGCTAGGAAGTTTTGAGAATTTGTGCAATTAAAACTGGTCTAGACATAGTAGGTTGTTAGTATAACTTGATTTTAGCTATTAGGTTGAGATTAGATAGCTTTCAAGTAAAAAAATAGCATGCTTGCAATTGGTAACTAGCTAAAATCTGTTAATGCATTTTTTCTGCTTATTTTTAGCTAAAATTTGCCCATCATTTGTGTAAGCTGTTAGAGTATAGGGCTATATAGGGTTAGGGTTTGATTGTGTATCATTTGGATAAGTTGTATGCTAGATTCCAGCTTTTGAAACTCACCCTAGAGACCATTTGCATCAGCAATAAGCCTCCACAGCCCCCTATTCATAACAGTGACTGAAATTTGCTCATTTGCATGTGATTTTGTGCTTGTCCTTGTTGTTTTTCTTGTTTGCATAGACTCCCTACACTCCACTGAGTGTAGGGGTGCCTTGTTATCCATTAAAAAGCTCAAGAAAAGCTTTCCTAAGCTTTTAAAATTTTTGTCTGCTTATTTTACACTAGCAGTGGGAACATACTTTCCCCTGCTAGTTTGTTTGTTGCCACTGCTACACAAAAAGACAAGATCAGTCCAAGTGTCAACATTAGTATCATAAAATTTTGTCTTTTGTGGACTTAATTAGGTTTTAGGACTTCATTTTTTTTCAATATTTTTCTTTTTTAATTCTTAATTTTTCAGTTTAATTAATTTTTATTCTACTGTTCATCTGATAATTTTTAGGTTTTATTGCCTTTTTAATTACTTTTATTTATTTCTGATTTTGTCTTTTAGTGCATTAAACTTATATTTTTCACTTTTAAATTTTTTCCTAGATTTAGAATATTAATTTAAGGTTTTTAGTTTAAAAATTAGTTACTGTTCACTTTTTAATTATTTTTTATAATTAAAATAGTTTAATTAGGGTTTAATTAATAAACTGTTTTGTCTTTTAGTGAAAATTTTTACATTTTTTAAACTTTTTCATTTTTCTACTGTTCATTAGGGTAATTTAAGATTTTTAAAATTGTTAAATTAATTTTGGCATTATTTTATTATTTTTTATGATTATTTTAATTTAAAAATAGTTTTTAGTGTTTTAAAAATAGAAAAATAGTTTTTAAAATTTAAGAAAAATACTTTTTAGTCATTAAATAATATAAGTTAGTTATTAGTTCAATAAATTAATATTTTGGACATTTTGTTAATTATATTTAATTTTAGGGCTTTAATTAGCATTAAAAATTGAATATTTAATTAATAAAAGGTTTTAAAATATATTTGTTGGATTTTTATTCTTATTTATATTATTTAAGACTTAGTTTAATATTTTAATTAATTTTTAGGTTTAATTTTTAATTTCGTCGCGTTTTACGTAATTATGTCATCGTTTTACGTCAACGTCGTAGCGTAATCGTAGTCTTAGCTCGTCTTTACTTTTTCTCTTCTCAACCAAAAACGTCACTAATCCAAACATTGTTATTTCATATTTTGGCACATAATCCACACACCTCCTTCGAGAACGAACTTGGAATTTATCGTCTTCACGGTTTTTCATTAAATCGTGTCGATTAATACTTACCGCACTTATACGTTGTTTTCCTAAAAGACGTATTTACTACATCAGAAATCTTTGATGTATGGGGCATCGACTTTATGGGGCCATTTCCATCATCTAAAGGGAACAAGTACATCCTCGTAGCCGTTGACTATGTTTCTAAATGGGTTGAAGCCAAGGCTCTCCCTACGAACGATGCGAGGGTGGTTGTGAACTTTTTGAAGCAACTTTTTGCTCGATTCAGCGTTCCTCGTGCTATAATCAGTGACCGCGGGACTCATTTTTGCAATGATCAATTTGCAAGAGTCATGGCTAAGTATGGTGTCAATCACCGTCTTTCCACCGCCTATCATCCCCAAACCAATGGTCAAGCCGAGATTTCCAACCGTGGATTAAAGCAAATTTTGGAGCGTACTGTGGGAGAGCATCGCGCCGCGTGGGCCGATAAGTTAGATGATGCTCTGTGGGCTTTCCGTACAGCTTATAAGACCCCGATTGGTTGTACACCTTATCGTCTTGTGTACGGGAAAGCATGCCACCTCCCCATCGAGCTGAAACATAAGGCATACTGGGCCTTGAAATGGGCTAACTTCGACATCAACAAAGCCGGTGATCTTCGCAAGATTCAACTCAACAAACTCAACGAACTAAGGAATGAAGCTTACGAGAACTCACTGATCTACAAGGAGAAGACCAAGATCATCCATGACGCAAGAATCAAGAACCGAGAGTTCCATGTTGGTGATCAAGTTTTACTCTTTAACTCTCGGTTGAAGATCTTCCCAGGCAAGTTGAAGAGCCGCTGGTCTGGTCCATTCACCGTCGCCAAAGTCTTTCCATATGGGACCATTATGCTTTCTCAGCGAAATGGGCCCAATTTCAAGGTGAATGGCCAGAGTTTGAAGCTGTACTTTGGTGAGGACATCTCCCATGATATGATTCCATCCCTCACCACGTTTCCCATGAACTAATTTTAGGTCGAGTCAGGCTCGTGACTCGGTGAACAAAAACAAGCGCTTCTCGGGAGGCAACCCGTGATCTATCCGTTCCTGCTTTCATAATAAGTGTAGGGGGAGCCCCGTATGTGTTTGTTGTCTTGTTTCTTATTATCTACATGGATTCAAGCTTCAAAGAGCCCCTTGATGACATTTGACGAACCATGATCCCGTGTTCCCATCTTCCCGGTTCTATCCTAAACTCTTGTGATTCAATATTTCATATCTTATATGTTAACATTGAATTCACTATAGTTGTCCTTTCCTTAGCAAGATTTAAACAAAGTGCACAATGTCCTAAGTGTAGGGGAGTTTACTCCCACATGCTTAAACATTGAGGACAATGTTTATATCAAGTGTAGGGGGGACTTCTATCGAAGTAAGTAGTCTTTTCCATGAATTTTCCCTCATTTTAACCGGAAAATTTGATTTTTCGACATTTTTCAAAATTTTTAATCTATTTTGGCCTAGTTGTATAGTTGTATTTTCCTTTGTTATGTTTATTTTCTTTCCATTGCTAGAATAAATTTTCAATAAAGTGGTTTTAAAATTTTTCTTAGTCATGGATATTTTGACTCAACCCGAGTTTACTTATCTAAGTTTACTCTAGCTAGTATCCTTAACGTGTTTAAGTCAAGTTTTGCTAGGCTTTTATATAGGGAGCTTTAAAACGCGAAAGTCTTAACTCTCACGGTTTAATAACAAGAACTTTTCGCAAGTTCCTATAATTGATCCTAGAGATTCGTTTATCAAGGGAACTTTAAAATGCGATTTCTAAACTTGAAAAGTCTAAGAATTTGCAAGATCCTATAGATGACTCGAAAACCCAAAAATTTGATTTAATTGGCTAAGCATCCACGAGTCTCATTCCTCGAGATTTTAAACTGTGGAGAACGAGAGATGATAGAGTCAATTATAAGTTTGGTATTCTTTCGTGAATTTATGTGAGTTGATTATAAGCTTTTTCTTCCATCGCTTGCTAATAAGTTTATCTGCAATAAATAAGGCTGTACGATTTGAAAAGTTACTTAAATTCTAGCCCAAGATCGTTTAAAAGTTGCTCGGTATTAATTAGAGTTCATAGCCAAGGCATAACTTATTGAAGCGGGATGCGAAGATTGGCGAGTCCGAAAAGGCCCTAACAAGGCATGAGGGCTACATTTTGTTGCTAAAGATCCAAAGTGATGTGAAGAATCATTTATCAAAAATCAATATGAAGGATCGAGACACACGACGAAAAGCAAATACTCCCCTAAAGATCATGGAGAAATCTATCCGAAAAGACCCTAGCAAGGTATGAGGATAAATAGATCTAAGTCCTAAAAGGAGGCGGATCGTTGTATATCAAAGTCCAAAATAAAGATTGGAGAAAAATGAAGAAGTCGTGGTCCAAATATGAAGAATCTCTCAAAAAGTTCAAGTGAAGAAATTCCTATTATGAAGAGAAGACCATTATTTCATGAACGTCTCTCAAGATTTGAAGTATGAAGTCGCTGCCAAATATCGGTCCGAGAAAGGTCTCAAATCGTGAAGCGAGTTATGCCAAGATATGAACTTTATGAGGTCCCAAGAAGCAGTTTTAAAAGATTTTGTCCTTTAGCTAACTATTGATTAGATCGTTCACCTTATTTTCGGCCTAAATGCATCCTCGTGATCATTCAAGACAAAAATAAAATATAAGAGATACACCTAGGAATAAGGGAGTCTAAGTGAATAATTGGCCCACATGAATTCGTGTTTGATGAGACTGTATTTATACATAGTCTCATCGTCCAAATCGGGCTTAAAAAGCTTAAAATATCGTCAAAATACCCAAATATATGCTTGTGTTTGTTCATTGTGTATTTTAGGTATGGATATCGTGAATTCACCAAATGATCAAAGGAATCAAGCAAAAACGAACACGGGAAACGAAGCCGCACAAAGAACCGGGCCCGAATCATGAATTTCTATTCAAGTCCTTGAAGTTTGAAGAATTGGCAAGAATGGTCCCTCAACCTTTGAAGACTTGTCACTTTTGGCCCTTGTAAATCTCAACTATTACAAGTATGGTCCTTAAGTTTCAAGATTATACATGTTTGGTCCTTGAAGAATGGTCAAAATGCAAAACAAGCACTTGGAACAAGCTATTAAAACTATTTGTGGCCAAAATAGAAGTTTTAAAACTTCTTTAACAAAGAAGGTGTGAGTTATGGGCTGTTTAAAGTTAAAAGACAAGTTGAAAAGAGCTAGGGGGCTAAAACCGTCCAGACATCCAAACCCTCCTCCACCACTTACATCATGCCACGTCACCCACTTCAACCCCCAAACCAATAACAAACACCCCAACACCCACGTCATTTCTCCACTAAATTATTTGTTAACTGTTTTTTTTAAAATCAGTTTAATAAAGAAATTAGTGTGGGAAACACAATGTTTAAACCTCCAAACGAATTAAACATCACTATTTACCTCCTTCTTAGCCTATAAACCCTAACACACCCAGAATTAATTAACCCCATTTCTTTACCTTAATCCAATTAACCATAGGGGATATTACCCCAACCCCACTCCCAACTTCCCACAACCCAGAAAGCGACCACTCCACCTTTTTTCCCCTCCCCTGCTACACCCATCACGTGTCACTTGACCACATCAACGTCCAAAATTCAAAACGTGGTCCCAAAGGATTAATGGACGCTCAAGATCAAGCCTAGACAGCTGTTTCATCTCAGAAGTCACAAGACTCCATCCTTGACCAAATTCGGATTCAAACCAAAGGGCATTCAAGGAAATTCAGAACTAGGGTTTTGCTATTATTTTTTTTTATTCATGTAATCTAGAAACTTCAGTAATTTAGTATAAATAGGGTGTCATGTACCCTATTTTAAGTTTGTTCCAGTTTTTGTATATTTTCTAAATTAGTAATGAAAATGAATGTTTTTTAAATTACAATACTGAGTTCCATCTTTATGTTTTCCTAGTATAATGTGTTAGTTTATTGCAAATTAGTTAAAAGGTGTTTCAAAGTTAGTCACATTTCTAAGAAATTTCAGAAATTCAGTCTTTTTTAAAAAACCTTTCATCAGCTTGAATAGCAATCCCACTTGAAGTGAAAGTGGATTGTGGGATTGCCTTCAGCTTGGAGTAAGTTTTTTTGGTTAAATTGTTATTGATCTCATAAAGATACAGTTCTAAGGATTTTATCAAAATCCCATTCCTTTTTTTACTGATTTTTAACTTACTGTTCAATAAGCCACCCATAAGCTGCTTGACAAACAGCTTATTGGGGGCTTATTCAACTTGTGTTGTCTCCTGGTTGATTGTGTTTGTGCAGGAAGCAAGGAACAAGACCATTGCATCATTCATCTTTCCATTTCTTTATTTGAAGACATTTAGACCCTGGTTCTGTTGTTGAACCTCAGCAGGGTTTCTCTACACCTCATAAGCTCACATAAGCTTTCCTTTAAACCAAATAGAAGGCATCAGCTTGGGGGTACAAGGCTTGAACCCTATTTGCTTAATTTTGAAGTTTATGTGAAAAATATGGATTTTGAGTGTAACTTGTTTTTGAGTTAGTTTTTCTGTTCTATTATGTTTATTTGGTATATTTATGCATGTTTAGATCTCCTACATTCAGTTTAATCAAGTTTTAAAGTGTTGGGTTAGTTAATATTAGGTTTCAGATTATAAGGGGGTGTTTGGGTCTGCTTATTAAGTTAAGTGATTATCATTTATTTGGTTTAAAAACAGCTTATACACACTCCTTAGGTTGTTTTTAGTAGTGTTTGATATTTGGTTTGCACTCTGATTAGGATTTGTCAAGATTATATGTTCATGTATGGGTAGAACTTGCTAGAAATCAGTAACTTGCTTTCTGCCTTGTTTGAAGTATGAATTTTTCCTGAAATCTTGTACATTGCTAGGAGGGAGTATAATCTAGGGTTCTATTAGCTTGGTTTAAGATTTGGTAATGTTGTGATCAAGATTTTAGCTGTCAAAATTCGTCCTAGTGCCTAATAGTTCAGTCACTGTAGCACAGTCATATATAGACCATCACAGCAACTGATTTCTGCCTATTCTTGTGAAATATTTGCATAGTGACCTGGTGTTTTTATTGCTCATTTGACTCCCCACAACCCAACTGGTTGTGGGGGTGCCTCTTGTTCCAAAAGAATCCAAGTAATCATCAAGATCCAAGCACTTTTGTGCCCAGACCTTAATTTTTGTATTGCCAGTGGGAACCAAGTTCCCACTGCTTGGCTCTTTTTTCCCACTGCTTAGCTAAAAGACAGAATCAAGCAAAAGTGTCACTATCAGTTCTTTCCTTTTTTGTCTTTAGTGGTCTTTTTTAGGATTTAGACTTTCAAACTTTTTGCATTATTTTTCTTTTTTAACTTCTGATTTTTAGTATAAATTAATTTTCTGTTACTGTTCATTAAGTATTTTTTAGGTTTTATTGCCATTTTTAATTACTTTTATTTATTCTGATTTTGTCATTTAGTGTAAAAAAGTCATATTTTTCTGTTTTAAAATTTTTTATAGATTAAGAAAATTAATTTAAGGTTTTTAGTTTAAAAATTAGTCACTGTTCACTTTTTAATTATTTTTTATAATTAATTTAGTTTAATTAGGGTTTAATTAATAAACTGTTTTGTCTTTTAGTGCAAATTTTTACATTTTTCAAACTTTTTCAATTTTATACTGTTCATTAGAGTAATCTAGGATTTTTAAAATTGTTAGATTAATTTTGTCATTATTTTATTATTTTTTAGGATTATTTTAATTAAAAAATAGTTTTAAGTCATAAAAAATAGAAAAATAGTTTTTAAAATTCAAGAAAAATAGTTTTTAGTCTTTAAATAATATAAGTGATTTATTAGTTCAATAAATTAATATTTTGGGCATTTTGTTAATTATATTTAATTTTTGGGCTTTAATTAGCATTAAAAATTGAATATTTAATTAATAAAAGGTTTTAAAATATATTTGTTGGATTTTTATTCTTATTTATATTATTTAAGACTTAGTTTTAATTATTAATTAATTTTTAGGTTTAATTTTTAATTTCGTCGCGTTTTACGTATTTACGTTCGCGTTTTACGTCAACGTCGTAGTTTAATCGTAGTCGTAGCTCGTCTTTAATTTTTCTCTCTTAAACCAAAAAACGTCACTAATCCAAACATTGTTATTTTATATATTGGCACAATAATACACACACCTCCTTCGAGAACGAACTTGGAATTTATTCGTCTTCACGGTTTTCCTAAATCGTGTCGATTAATACTTGCCGCATTTATACGTTGTTTTCCTAAACGCGTATTTCTACACCTATCATTTTGGCGCCGCTGCCGATGAGGTGTTTAGTGTGCCATTACTATTATTATCGTGTTTGTGTGAGTAGTGCGTTTTTGCTTTTCAATTTTTTGGAAAGCGTGAATATCGTACATACTCATTTTTGTTATTTTTATCTATTATATTATAGTATCCAAATAAATCGTGTTTAATTTTCCTAAATTAAACACAAATCAATCATTTACTATATTGTAGATATATTGGTTTTCGTTTTTCTTTGTGAATATATTATTACTATATTGTACTACGTAAGAACAAATAAATATACAAGTACTCCAAATACGTGAGAAATCACAACCTTGATTCGGGATTTCATCACTCGATCATTGTATTCGAATCCAAAGCAAACGTTTAAAGGCAAAATAGATAAATACTTTCGAGAGGCTTAATTTCAATTAACACAAACTATAAGGTGGGTATAAGGCGGTTGTATTTCATGACCTAAAGGAAAAAGGCTCTTAAGTGCTTCGCGCCGCCTCGTTTCCTCCGTTTGCTTGTGCGTGTTTTGAGAAAGAGGGCTAATCGAGGGTTTGCCGCCCAAGTATTATGTACGTATATTATATTTGCTTGTGTTTTCAAGATTAAACCCTCTTGAACGTTTTGGTGTTCCACCAACGTTCTAAAGTCATCGAAGGCGTTCACTCCATGTGATCGTTTTCATTCTTTGAGGCTCCTTTAATCGAGAAAGTCGATTCGAGGAGAGATTTGTAGATTTGTGTCTACGTAATACATTCAAAAATCCAAAAAATTAAAAAACCAATCAAAAACCAAAAAAAAAAATTGAAAAATCGAAAAGCCGCAAAAAGAATCTTCTTTGCTACCACCCATTCTACGCTTAGTGCATGCGCACTCGATCGAAGGATTATTCCAATTCTAGTGAAGCTTCAAATCGACGCAATCGTAATCGAAGGAATCGACGACGTAGACGAGAATTAGAAACGACGTTCCTAATATCGTTGTTGAAGAAACCGTAGAGGAGATGGCCGACAATCGTTCTATGATGGAATTGCTCCAAGCGCCCACCGAGGGTTATGGAGACGCGATCGTAATTCCCGCTATCGAGGCGGAGAATTTTGAGATCAAGAGCGGAATGCTTTCGTTGATCCAAGCTACGAAGTTTCGAGGTCGTGAAGCCGATAATCCTCACGACCATATTCGGAATTTTGATCGTCTTTTGGCCACGAGCAAGTTTAAGAACGTCGACACCGATGTCGTCAAGCTTATGCTTTTTCCGTACTCGCTCGATGGTGTCGCCAAGGATTGGTACGAGAAAGAGCCACCTAATTCGATAACTACGTGGAAGGATCTCGTCTCCAAGTTCGTTAATTATTTTTTCCCACCGTCTAAGACGACGTTTTTCAAAAACGAGATTACAAAATTTGAGCAAAAATCGAATGAATCTTTTAGAGACGCGTGGGATCGTTTTAAGGAATTGCTTAGGCAATGTCCTCACCATGGTTTTTCCGAGTTGCACCAAATCGATACGTTTTACAACGGTCTTAATTTTCACGAACAAGACTCGTTGAATTCCGCCGCCGGTGGCAACTTTTTGTGTAAGACTCCGAAAGATGCATTGATAACTATCGAGAACCGATCCAAGGTTTACCAACTCCGCAATGCACCGAGTGTTGCCAATGTTAGTAGTTCTAATCGCGACATTGAGAGAGTTGATGCTAAAGTCGACAAGCTTACGAATGTGTTCACGTCTTATCTCATTGAGATGCGAAAGAAAGACGCTCCCGCTACGGTGAAAGCGGTTGAGGTTTCGTGTACGTTTTGTGGTGGACCTCATAATTATTACGAGTGTGCGGCTACGGATGGCCAAACGTCGAATGTGAGTGCGTTAAATGGGAACAACAATTTTTCAAATCAAAATAACGCGGGTCCATCACAACAAGGCAATTATAACCAAGGCAACAATTTTCAAAATCGAAACAATTTTCAAGGAAATAATCAACAAGGAAATTTTTCGAATCAAAATCAAGGAGGTTAAAATCAAGGTCGTAATATAACTTGGCAAAATAGAGATAACAATCAAGGAAACAATTTTTCAAATGGGAATCAAGGAAATTTTCAAAGAAACAATCAAAACCAAGGGAACTTTAATTCTAATCAAAATAGTTCGTCAAACGATTTTCAAAATTACATGAAAACGAATGAGGCTAATATGAGACGATTAGAGGGAGAAATTGGTACTTTGAAAAACGACTTTACAAATACATTGAAATTGCAAAACACGAAGATTGAGCAAGGGCAAATTGATATTAAAAAGATGTTTTCAGCCATAATGAACAAAGCCTCGGGTTCGTCATCGAGTTCGTTACCTAGTGACACCGTTGCTAATCCGAAAGAGCAATGTAAAGCCGCCTCGTCTCGTGAGAAAGGTCGTGTGATTACCCCTAACCTTGAAGGATTCCGTGTTGTTTATCCCTCTCAACCCTCGACTTCTAAGACGTCTTCTTGTTCTAAAGTCGATGGGGTGAACGTGGCGACCAAGGAAAAGAGTGCACACCCACGTGTAACTCAAATTCCATCCACGGTTCAAAAAGAGAGCTTTGTCGACCTTACCAAAGTAACCCTTGAAGAAACTTGTGCTTCGATCCTTCTTAAAAAACCCAAAAGGCGAGAAAGGAAAAGGATCCGGGCCAATTTCTACTACCTTGTGATTTTTCCGAGATTGAGGGATGTTTAGCCCTTGCCGATTTAGGTGCTAGCATCAATCTCATGCCTCATTCACTTTGGAAATTGATGAGATTGCCTTCGCTTACCCCCGCAAACATGACAATCGAGCTTGCAAATTGCACTCCTTTAATACCAATTGGAATAGCCGAGGATGTCTATGTTAGGATTGGAAAGTTTGTTTTTCCCGCGGATTTCGTTATATCCGATTACGAGTGTGACCCTAAATGTCCCATTATTTTAGGCCGATCATTCTTATCGACGGCTCGAACCGTAATCGACGTTCACGAGGAGAGACTTACTATGAGATATGGGGATGAGAAAATAGACTTTTTCGCTAGAAAATCCCAAGGATTTAATGAGAATGAAAAAACCGAGGTTTCCAAACCTAATGATTCAAATTCTAATGATTTCAAAATGTTTACTTTAGCGGAAAGAATGAAGCTTGATGCATGTTTTGAAAGAATTAAGAAAAACGGTTTTAAAGATGATGATTTCAATGATAAAGAATACGTGTACCTAATTCAAAAGGGTATGTGTAAATACATGGATGAAAACTCACTTTGGGATGTTTTTAACGAAACAAGTGAAACACCAATTCCGAAGGGCGACGTTAATGCCATCACGACAATGACCAAAATGGATTCGTCTTCACCACCTTCGAAGGACCACGTCTTTGAGGCTTCAACTTCTAACTCCATCGAAGTGCCTCCTTTGCCTAGCCCAACACCCGTTGAGGCTAAAGGGTTTATCGACATCGATCCTCTCGTCTTAGAAAAGTCACCTAAGCATAGCCCTAGTGCTTGTAAGTCCATGGTTGTGAGTGCTCACATCGACTCTTTCTTTGACGATGACGATGGCGATTTTGCCGAGCTTGATCACGTACTTCGAAATCCAAATGCTATTTTTGATTCTCCTAAGAAGAAACATGTGAAGTACGATGATTATGAGTTTGATCCCGAGATTGAGGAAATCATTGAACGAGAGCTAGCTCTTATGCCTTCACTTCCACCTACGAGTGAGGTCGACCTTTCCAAGATCGAGGATGAACTTAATGAGTTGGAACGTCTTATTTTCGATGACGAACCAACTCATGTGACCACCAAAAATCCCATTCTCGAGGAGTTACCTAATCAACACTCCTCATTTGAGAATGACGTTTACCACATTCGTGAGGATCTAACTTATCAACGATCCCCACAAAAGAATGATGGTTTCGTGCTTGATCGTAATCTTTTCGAGAGAGTTTCTAAGATACTCAAGGAGGGGAATGACAAACCTTGGTTTGACAAGCCTATCTTTGATGAAGAAATCGATGAGATCGACGTTCATGAGGATGACGAGTATGTTGACCCCGAGGGGGCGGTGTTCTTTTTTGACAAACGTTTTAAGAACTTATATAATCCGCCACCCCCTCCCGCCAAAGACTTAAATGTGAGAATTTTTAGCGCGGCTAATTTTGAACTAGAAACGCCAAATATTTTCGACATCATTAAATCGGGTTTTCAAAGAGTTTTTGAACGATGAAAAAGGAAAAGATTTTAAAAATGTTTTAAAAGATTTTTCTACATGTTTAACTCCGTCATCACATCGTGTTATGAGTGCTACCACCTCGTCTACTCCTTTTGACGATGGTTGGTGTGGATCTAGTGTGGGGGAAGCCCCAAATGTTCCCTCCCATTTCTCCACCGAGGACGAGATTTACGATCCTGGAATTTCTTGTAAAGGGAAATCTCGGTCTTCCACCGATGCAATAAATGGAAAATCTTTTCGTTTGCTTGGTGTGAGTCTACCTCGAGTAGCTCATAAGTTTGCCTTACCCATTGCCCCACCTTTCTACTCCTTATCTTTTTTCTTCTACCCCATTGGGGTTTGTGTTGGAGTGGCGTTGTTTCGTCTTTCATCCGAAAACGAGGACGCCATCTTTGACCCCGGTATAAGTTTATCGGGTTTTTAAAGTACTCCATGTACTTTTGGGCCTTGTTTATCATGTAAGCCCCATTCAAAATGACCATACCAAGATTATCCCTAAATGATCACATTTATGGGGATCCGAGTCGAGCTTTTGACTCGGTTATCAAAAACAAGGTGCCTCGTGGGGGATTCTCATGCTTATCCTTGTACATATTATTGCTTTCTTAGTTTAACGTTACGAGGGGACTTGTGCTCTTCCAACCTTTGTTCCGTGGTTGTTTGTGATTGTGATTTATTAGGTTCATCGACACCATTGAAGCCTCTCGTGTTCGTTTTACGGATCACTCGAGCTTCGATCGTTGTCTTTGGAGATTCCGATATCCGATGATATCCTTTTATGTTCTAACGTTTATCTTATTAGCATAATTCATAAACGGCTTTTAGGTTATTCGTTTTACCCTTTCCATGCTCGAGATTAAGCATTCAACTTCGTCTCTAGTATGGGGGTGTTTACACCCCTAGACTCGAAACATTGAGGACAATGTTTAGTTTTAGTATGGGGGGGGTGAGTAGATACTTCACCTTGCTTACGTCAACACGTAATCCAATATTCATCTTTTTGTTATCGTTTTATGCAAAATAAGGCTAAAAATGGCCAAATTTTAAAATTTTTCTTGTTTTTCATAAGTGTTTAAGACACGAATGTAGGTTTTCCGATGGTGAGAACGAGAGTAATTTTTGACTCGACCGTGCGTGTTGAGCACTTAGCTTCGATTCCTTAACTTTTTAGGCTAAGTCTCTTAAATGAGGACGAGAAATGATAAAGTTATTTATAAGTCTCGTAATCGTCACGATCTTATGTGTAGTAATTATTAGCTTATTCTCCCAACGCTTTTGCATAATAAATTGTTAATAAATATTGATTTGGCGGTTTAGTCACTATTGTTGGGTTTCTAATTTGTTTTGGTAGCTTCCATGTAATTAAATTGGGAAAACATTAAGGTATCACCAGCGTCACGGTTTTGAAGTATTGGCACCCGAATAATCAAAAGCTTCACCTAATAATAAGATTTCAAGTGCTCACCTAAATTAAGCAAAAATTTGAAGCTCACAAGGCCGAAAAATCTATGCCCAAATTGAAAGTGAATCAAGCCTTAATCTTCGAAGCTTTAAAGATCCAAAATTCGCCTTAGCGTGAGGATATACGTCTTTGGCTAATAAAACCACCGCTGAGGCGGATAATAAAAGGCAAGGCAAGACCGAAGTCATAATAAAAGCTTCATGGTGAAGTTGAATAAAAGATGGAGGTAAACCAAAGATAATAAGGCCCTTCCGTTAGGGGGCGTATAAAAGTCTTGGTAATAAGTCTCATGTTCAAAACCGTTATAAAATCGTGTTTATCGATCCTTCTTGTTGACTTAATTTTTTGACATCGTTGTCTATTGGGATGAATTATTGATTTAATGATTTTGGTTACACCGTTAAGTTTCTATTTTTAGACTTAATCTCTATTCACGCATAAGTCGATGATGTATCCTCGTGATCATTAAGACAAAAATAAAATATAAGAGATACCAAGTAGGAATAAGGGAGTTTAGGTGTGTAATTAACACTCATGAGATGTGTTCGTGTTGCTAACTTATAATAACAATGATCTCGTTACACGCTTAGCATGGAATTGGGTGAAAATCGAGGACGATGAAATTATTTCTAACAAAGCATTCACGTGTTCTTGTTCTATGATCCCAAAAGTCACGTTCTCGTGATGAAAACAATACATTATGTCTAAAACACATGTAGTAGCTTATTTAAGTTTAAATCTTCAATAAATGTCATCATAAAATGAATTTTGGAAGTGCTATGATACTTAATCCTAGCATTGCGTGGGGACACGGCAATGGTTTAGTATGGGGGAGTGATGAGACTGTATTATACATAGTCTCATCGTCCAAATCGGGCTTAAAACGCTTAAAATATCGTCAAAATACCCAAATATATGCTTGTGTTTGTTCATTGTGTATTTTAGGTATGGATATCGTGAATTCACCAAATGATCAAAGGAATCAAGCAAAAACGAACACGGGAAACGAAGCCGCACAAAGAACCGGGCCCGAATCATGAATTTCTATTCAAGTCCTTGAAGTTTGAAGAATTGGCAAGAATGGTCCCTCAACCTTTGAAGACTTGTCATTTTTGGCCCTTGTAAATCTCAACTATTACAAGTATGGTCCTTAAGTTTCAAGATTATACATGTTTGGTCCTTGAAGAATGGTCAAAATGCAAAACAAGCACTTGGAACAAGCTATTAAAACTATTTGTGGCCAAAATAGAAGTTTTAAAACTTCTTTAACAAACCCTCCTCCACCACTTACATCATGCCACGTCACCCACTTCAACCCCTCAACCAATCACAAACACCCCAACACCCACGTCATTTCTCCACTAAATTATTTGTTAACTGTTTTTTTTTAAAATCAGTTTAATAAAGAAATTAGTGTGGGAAACACAATGTTTAAACCTCCAAACGAATTAAACATCACTATTTACCTCCTTCTTAGCCTATAAACCCTAACACACCCAGAATTAATTAACCCCATTTCTTTACCTTAATCCAATTAACCATAGGGGATATTACCCCAACCCCACTCCCAACACTTCCCACAACCCAGAAAGCGACCACTCCACCTTTTGTCCCCTCCCCTACTACACCCATCACGTGTCACTTGACCACATCAACGTCCAAAATTCAAAACGTGGTCCCAAAGGATTAATGGACGCTCAAGATCAAGCCTAGACAGCTGTTTCATCTCAGAAGTCACAAGACTCCATCCTTGACCAAATTCGGATTCAAACCAAAGGGCATTCAAGGAAATTCAGCAACTAGGGTTTTGCTATTTTTTTTTTATTCATGTAATCTAGAAACTTTAGTAATTTAGTATAAATAGGGTGTCATGTACCCTATTTTAAGTTTGTTCCAGTTTTTGTATATTTTCTAAATTAGTAATGAAAATGAATGTTTTTTAAATTACAATACTGAGTTCCATCTTTATGTTTTCCTAGTATAATGTGTTAGTTTATTGCAAATTAGTTAAAAGGTGTTTCAAAGTTAGTCACATTTCTAAGAAATTTCAGAAATTCAGTCTTTTTTAAAAAACCTTTCATCAGCTTGAATAGCAATCCCACTTGAAGTGAAAGTGGATTGTGGGATTGCCTTCAGCTTGGAGTAAGTTTTTTTGGTTAGATTGTTATTGATCTCATAAAGATACAGTTCTAAGGATTTTATCAAAATCCCATTCCTTTTTTTACTGATTTTTAACTTACTGTTCAATAAGCCACCCATAAGCTGCTTGACAAACAGCTTATTGGGGGCTTATTCAACTTGTGTTGTCTCCTGGTTGATTGTGTTTGTGCAGGAAGCAAGGAACAAGACCATTGCATCATTCATCTTTCCATTTCTTTATTTGAAGACATTTAGACCCTGGTTCTGTTGTTGAACCTCAGCAGGGTTTCTCTACACCTCATAAGCTCACATAAGCTTTCCTTTAAACCAAATAGAAGGCATCAGCTTGGGGGTACAAGGCTTGAACCCTATTTGCTTAATTTTGAAGTTTATGTGAAAAATATGGATTTTGAGTGTAACTTGTTTTTGAGTTAGTTTTTCTGTTCTATTATGTTTATTTGGTATATTTATGCATGTTTAGATCTCCTACATTCAGTTTAATCAAGTTTTAAAGTGTTGGGTTAGTTAATATTAGGTTTCAGATTATAAGGGGGTGTTTGGGTCTGCTTATTAAGTTAAGTGATTATCATTTATTTGGTTTAAAAACAGCTTATACACACTCCTTAGGTTGTTTTTAGTAGTGTTTGATATTTGGTTTGCACTCTGATTAGGATTTGTCAAGATCATATGTTCATGTATGGGTAGAACTTGCTAGAAATCAGTAACTTGCTTTCTGCCTTGTTTGAAGTATGAATTTTTCCTGAAATCTTGTACATTGCTAGGAGGGAGTATAATCTAGGGTTCTATTAGTTTGGTTTAAGATTTGGTAATGTTGTGATCAAGATTTTAGCTGTCAAAATTCGTCCTAGTGCCTAATAGTTCAGTCACTGTAGCACAGTCATATATAGACCATCACAGCAACTGATTTCTGCCTATTCTTGTGAAATATTTGCATAGTGACCTGGTGTTTTTATTGCTCATTTGACTCCCCACAACCCAACTGGTTGTGGGGGTGCCTCTTGTTCCAAAAGAATCCAAGTAATCATCAAGATCCAAGCACTTTTGTGCCCAGACCTCAATTTTTGTATTGCCAGTGGGAACCAAGTTCCCACTGCTTGGCTCTTTTTTCCCACTGCTCAAGCAAAAGTGTCACTATCAGTTCTTTCCTTTTTTGTCTTTAGTGGTCTTTTTTAGGATTTAGACTTTCAAACTTTTTGCATTATTTTTCTTTTTTAACTTCTGATTTTTTAGTATAAATTAATTTTCTGTTACTGTTCATTAAGTATTTTTTAGGTTTTATTGCCATTTTTAATTACTTTTATTTATTCTAATTTTGTCATTTAGTGTAAAAAGTCATATTTTTCTGTTTTAAAATTTTTTATAGATTAAGAAAATTAATTTAAGGTTTTTAGTTTACAAATTAGTCACTGTTCACTTTTTAATTATTTTTTATAATTAATTTAGTTTAATTAGGGTTTAATTAATAAACTGTTTTGTGTTTTAGTGCAAATTTTTACATTTTTCAAACTTTTTCAATTTTCTACTATTCACTAGAGTAATCTAGGATTTTTAAAATTGTTAGATTAATTTTGTCATTATTTTATTATTTTTTAGGATTATTTTAATTAAAAAATAGTTTTTAGTCATAAAAAATAGAAAAATAGTTTTTAAAATTCAAGAAAAATAGTTTTTAGTCTTTAAATAATATAAGTGATTTATTAGTTCAATAAATTAATATTTTGGGCATTTTGTTAATTATATTTAATTTTTGGGCTTTAATTAGCATTAAAAATTGAATATTTAATTAATAAAAGGTTTTAAAATATATTTGTTGGATTTTTATTCTTATTTATATTATTTAAGACTTAGTTTTAATTATTAATTAATTTTTAGGTTTAATTTTTAATTTCGTCGCGTTTTACGTATTTACGTTCGCGTTTTACGTCAACGTCGTAGTTTAATCGTAGTCGTAGCTCGTCTTTAATTTTTCTCTCTTAAACCAAAAAACGTCACTAATCCAAACATTGTTATTTTATATATTGGCACAATAATACACACACCTCCTTCGAGAACGAACTTGGAATTTATTCGTCTTCACGGTTTTCCTAAATCGTGTCGATTAATACTTGCCGCATTTATACGTTGTTTTCCTAAACGCGTATTTCTACACCTATCAGTGTTAGTTTGCTAACTTATAATAACAATGATCTCGTTTTTAAGCTTGGTATGGGGAACGTGAAACTTGAGGATGATAAATGTTCATGGCAGCCAAAACCCAATGTAAGTCTTTAATTTATTTACTCGTTTCTATCTTTTTATGTTTAGTATTTAATAAAGACCAAGGTGGGTTATTTATGATGAAGAATGTAAACCGTGCTTTAAAATTAATGCATTGCATGAGAGCATTGCAATGGTTAAGTGTAAGGGATTTAATAAGTGTGAAAACACTTATCCTTTTACCATTTATTTCCAATAATAACAAGACTAAAACGTGTATTTTATGTCGTAAAAGTCGGAATTTTGCGTGGTTTGTGTTTTTTATTGTGTTTTAGGACCAAAAGATTAAAAAGGAAAAAAACACGGGCTTTCACGGGCTTTTATCGAAGAAAATGAGAAAAGACGAAGTCAAAAGATCAAGAGTGCAAAAAGAACGGAAGTCCAAGGCCTATTCTGAAGATTTATCGAAGAAAAAGTCTAAAGACGGAAGTTTAATGAAGTCGAAGAACTCAAGTCTAATAGAAGAAGAAAATTACAAGACAAGTTCAATATACATCGACAAATCCCAAGACGACGCCGAGAAAGACAAAAGATTTAAATCGAGTCGAGAAGAAAGAAAGAAGAGGCAACACATGCACACCTTCCCATTTTCCCTATAAATACCCTCCTAATACACATTAGGAGGGTTGGTTAGTTTTTATTAGTTAGTTCCATTTTTCATTTTTCTTTCTAGTTTTAGAGAGAGAAAGTTCTCAAATTTCTCTCACCAAGTTTTCATCTTTTCTTTCTTTTAATCTTTCAAGATTAAACCTTTTGTATTTGGATTTCATTAATCAAGTTCAAGTTAAGCTTTTAATCTTTCATCTCTTTCTACCTTTCTTTATTTTGATTAATTTTGGTGCGAAATACTATTTGATCCGTGTTGATCTTGATGTTTTCGTGCTTAAAAAGTTGATCTTTTTATTCCTACTTAAGTTTTCATACGAATAAGCTTTAAGATATTTGTGCTTATTGGCTTATTTATATGTTTAGCTTATTTACTTTTTAAAAAGTTTTCTTAAAAAGTTTCAATTCTTTTTATAGTTTATTTTAAAAGATTGCTTATTTTAAGTTTGGATAAGTTGTTATTTGTGCTTATTTAGTCTTTTTCATATTGGATTCGTTCAAGTTTTGGGGTTAGCTTATCAAATTAGCTTATCACCTTGCTTATTTTCCGAATCATAAGGTAATCGGAAAGGGTAAACCCTTTCCGATCTAACATTCTGACTATCCCCCTTATTCCGATCCTCAGATCGGATTAGGGTTTCAACTATTCCGATTTGCACCTCCCTATTCCGA
The DNA here is from genome assembly GCA_025667525.1 of Glebionis coronaria. Taxonomy (NCBI): domain Eukaryota; kingdom Viridiplantae; phylum Streptophyta; class Magnoliopsida; order Asterales; family Asteraceae; genus Glebionis; species Glebionis coronaria. The sequence goes on along the minus strand of JANFOE010000446.1, from coordinate 223,115 downwards.
TCACCTAATCGGAATAGGGTTTTATTATTCCGACGGTGGGGTTTGTTGACATTCCGATTGGAAATTTTGCTAAACATTCCGATTTGACTCAAGTTCATGTATTTCGATTGTATTTTTAAATACATTCCGATTGCACTATTCCGACTAGGTTATATTCCGATCAGCCATATTTTCCCACATTCCGATTACACTTTCCGACCATACATTACGATCAGGTTCCGATTTGATTTTCCGATGGTTTAATTTCTTGTTTTTCCAAAGTTTTCAAGTATTTAGATTGATAAAGTGTTCAAGTATTTTTCTAATCTTTTCTTTATGTTTTCAAGCATTTATTTTTAACTCGTTATTTTAGTTTAATCTTTTAAGCTTTTATTTTACTCAAAGACATTTACTTATTTGCTATTAATTTAAAATAGATAATCAACCAAACTATTTATTATTCCACCAAGAACAATTGAGTCGCACTTTGAACCGATAGTCAATTCGAAAAGATTTGGAACTACGAATTTTCATACGAGTTTAAAAACTCAAGTATTAATAGCCGTTATGGTTATGTTTATTTACTTAAGCATAAACATGAGGTATTTGAAACATTCAAAGTGTTTAAAGCAGAAGTAGAACTGCAACTAGGAAAAAAGATTAAAGCTCTTCGTTCTGATCGAGGTGGTGAATATTTAAGTCAAGAGTTTAAAGATTATTTAAGTGAGAATGGAATTGTTCAGAAACTTACTTATCCATATACTCCACAACAAAATGGTGTATCCGAAAGGGGAAATTGTATATTATTAGATACGGTGCGATCTATGTTTAATCTTACAACTTTACCTTTATCCTTTTGGGATTATGCTTTAGAATCTGTTGTTCGTATTCTGAATATGGTTCCCATAGAGAAGGTTGATAAGACACCATATGAACTATGGCATGGTACAAAGCCATATTTGTCTTATTTAAAGATTTAGCGTTGTGAGGCGTATGTGAAACGTGACTCCGGAGATAAACTCCGACAACGCTCTGTAGAATGTATATTTGTAGGTTACCCTAAGGAAACTATGGGTTACTACTTTTATTATCCGGCTAAGAACAAAGTTGATGTGGCTTGGTATGGACACTTCCTTGAAAATGATCTTGTAAATAAAGAATTCAGTAGGAGAAATTATGATCTAGAAGTAATTCAAGAAGATACATTGCCTTCTGAAAATACTAGCGAAGAAATTCCAATAGAGCCAGAAAGTCTGGGAGCTACACCGGAATTAATTCCTCCACGTAGGTATAAGAGAACCGTACGTGCGCCAAGCAAACTATGTCTTAACATAGAGGATGATGAGGAGGAGTTAGGGAATCTTGGTAAACCTGCTAACTATCGATCCGCAATGCTTGATCCAGAAAAGTTAAAATGGATAGTTGCGATGAATGAGGAAATGAAATCCATGAAAGTCAACAATGTTTGGATTCTTGTTGATGCGCCTAAAAATGCTAAAGTAGTGAAAAATAGGTGGATTTTCAAGAAGAAAACCGACATGGATGGTGAAGTACAATCCTATAAAGCACGTTTAGTAGCTAAAGGTTTTACTCAAACTTTTGGTGTAGACTACGAGGAGACATTTTCTCCTATAGCAGACTTACGAGCTATTAGGATTCTCATATCTATAGGAGCATACTATGACTATGAGATATGGCAAATGGATGTTAAAACTGCCTTCTTGAATGGTCGCTTAGATGAGAAAATCTATATGCAACAACCGGAAGGGTACGTTGATCCTAAATACCCAAAACGCGTGTGCAAACTTCAAAGATCTATTTATGGTTTGAAGCAAGCATCACGTCAATGGAATAAACGATTTGATGAAGAAATTAAAAAGTTCGGATTTATTCAAAATCGTGATGAGCCATGTGTATATCGCAAAGCTAGAGGGAGTGATGTAGTGTTCCTAACTTTATATGTCGATGACATATTAATCATGGGAAGTAACATTCTAAGACTTAAGGAAGTTAAGGATTATCTTGGTAAATATTTTTCTATGAAGGATTTTGGAGATACTGCATATATTCTGGGAATTAAAATCTATCGAGATAGGAAAAGACGGTTAATTGGTCTTAGTGAAGATGCTTATATTGATAAGATATTAAAGAAGTATAACATGCATAATTCCAAGAAAGGTTTTTAACCTGTGGAAGTTAAGCATAATATGAGTCGTGAGATGGATGCATCAACTCCTGAAGAGGAGGCATACATGCAGAAGGTGCCTTACGCTTCTGCTGTAGGATCTATAATGTATGATGTTAGATGCACAAGGCCTGATGTGGCGTTTGCTCAGTACTTGGTCAGTAGATACCAACAGGATCCAGGGAAGCTCCACTGGACTGTTGTTAAACATTTTCTACAGTATTTGAGGAATACCAAAAGAAATGTTTTGGTATTCAGAGGGTTACATATAACTAAAAGTGGTTTGGATTAGGAAACTTTATTGGAGATCTTGGAGTGATGCTTGCAATAAAAGAATCTAATAAGTATGTATTGGAACAATTATTCCGCAATCATATTCGCCAATGATTCTGGAGTCATGAAAGGCGCCAGACACTTTAAACGTAGATATCACTATGTTCGAGAACAAGTTGAAGCTCGAGAAATAAAATTAATAAAAGTTCACACATATGATAGCGTAGCTGATCCTTTTACTAAGGCTTTGCCTAGACCAAAGGTAGTTAAGCATGCCAAAGCGATTGGGCTGCAACTAGCTAGCGAATTCATGCAATAAATCTGTTGATCAGTATTTGGATAAAGGATGTTAGACATTATTGAAATGATGAAATAAAGATAGAGTTTCGTTTATTTTCTGTTATTTAATTTTGTATCCTATTTTACATGTTTTAATCCATGAATAATAGTTATGTTCTAAATGTTCGTTGTCGATTAATAATATGGGAGCATTATTAAATTAAGACAATTCAAAATAGTGACAGAGTATACTTGAAAGTATATTGGTCAATTTTGAATGATATTTGATGGATCAAATATTGGACTTATCCCAACTATATGAGTTTACTTTATGGATCTTCATATTAAGTAAATCATAAATAGTTATCATTAGACTTGAGATACCAGGAAACTGAATAGAATGTAGTGCATTTCTGTAAGATAACCTAACGCTAAACGTAACTGGTAGCCATAAGGGTTATTTTCAGAAGTGTTGCAAAGTTTGTAAGTTTCGCTTGTAGTCAAAATGTGATTTGTTTCCTTCAAATTATTTTGAAGTATAAATACAGTTGGGCCCCTCGTAGGAGTAGTAAGATGTTTGTGTGGCCACACCCAAATGTGTTTTGGTAATCTGGCTATATCCGTAAACGAGAAACAGAATGGTTAATGAAGGAATGACTGAGATCCATATCCTATTAACGTTGTATTTGAAATGAAAGGATAATAATAAATGATGAATCATTTAAAAGGTTTTGCCAGGATACCTTAATCGAGTTGTGCTAGTGACATTTCTAGTGTAACTAGACGCTTGTCAATGTAATCACAATATTCAATTTTGTCTAAATGGGAGCTGAAAGTTTATGGACATAAAATTAATATTCGTGTGATAGGATCGAACTTAGGATTACGGTATTGCACACAATACGTAAAGGGTTAATTTTATTTATTAAATATATTATATATATATTTATTAAATTAAATCGAACTTAACTAAACAATGGTTAAATAAATTAAGAGTTAAGTTAAATAACCATTATGGAATTATAGAAGGAAAAAGAAAGCGGAAAAGTTCCGGAAACACCCTTTGAGTGTGGTTCGACTGGCGGCCAAAGAAGGGGGGAAAAGGGAAACTTTTGTTTCCTAATTTGTGTTTACTTGGTGATCAAGTTTTGTTAAGCACTATATAAACACCCATAACCCTTCATAATTTATCCATCCCTTCTCCCCTTTATCTCTTGCAATCGACCAAACCAAACACACCTTAAGGTTCTTTGGTTTTCGATTTTGCTCAAATTCCACAAGTGTTGAAGTTCCGGTTTGCAAGTGCTAGACTCATGGTTAGCCCGTTGAAATACGTGTGTATAGAGCGTAATATAGTTTTGCTTTAAACTATATCTTGGTATTATTCTTCACAAACCCTTATTGGTGATTCGTCGGTTATCTTGTGGATCTACGCTAGGATAAAGGTATGTAATCTTAATCGATTAATTATAATTGTGTTATTAATGATCCTGTTAAATCGTTTCCGCTATAACGTGCTTTGATCTTTGTTATGATTATATAATTGTTATGAATGTCATAAACCATCAGTATGGATAAAGTATTGCCTGTAATAGAGTAATAACCATCAGTTGAATTATTGTTTTCGTAGAATTTTGTGTATGTACATTAGATATATATTATATATATTCTGTAAGTATTATATGAGTTTTCTATTTTAGGAAAGTTTTAAAAATAAAGTTAAGATTGAAAATTACGCAGAATGTCAAAAAATTAGCGAAAGGGTGTCCGGTTTGGACCCGAAAGTGTATAGAAGTATAGGTAAACATAAAATAGAAGGAGGAGAGTGTAAATAACCCAAAGTTAAGGGGTTGAGTCGTGGATGGGCTGTTATGGCCGACTAAGGGAAGGAAACGAGTAGGAAAGGCCCAAGTAGAGTCCTTTTGGGCTCAAACTTGTTAAGGAGGTTAACAAAGCCTATATAAACACCCCTAGACCCCTAAAACGACACATAAGCCTACCATATACCTAATATCAGTTGAAAGGGAAGATCAAAACCGAAATCTTGTCTAGGGGTTAAAGGTACGTAATTAAACTAACTCGATTAACGTTAAATTTACGTATGTAACCTAGTATGATGGATTAGAGGTTTAAGATTTATGATTTTTATTAGGGTTTCAAACTAGGGATGATGATTTCTGTAATTAATAATATTAGGGTTTTAATATTCAATTAATTAGGTTATTATGGGGTTTAATGATGATTAAATGGTTGAATTATGTTTAAAATCAGAACTGCAGTCTGACCAGAATTTTAAGTCAACTTGTAGAGGTCATATCTTGGTCATAGAAAAGAGTTAGAAGACGATTTTTTTTAAATTTAACTTCAGAGAGTTAACTTTCCAATGGCGTTGGTTTCAAGTCAATTAGAGGTATATAAGTCACTTTTTATGAATTTACAAGATTCATGGTCAGAATTAGGATTTTAAAATTCGAATTTAGGATTAAATTTTGAGGGAAAAAACCTTGTCAAATGAACTATTTTTTGAAAGGACACATAGGAACAACTTATTTATGATATATAAGAATTCACTTGTTAATTAGGGAAAAACTTATGATGTTTAGTTTGGTCGTTCATGGGTAGACATTTGAAAGGTCTAGGCTGAGTTAGAAAACTGGAGCTAATTTTCTTTGAATTTTTCTAAAAGGATTTAAGACCTAAAATTTGATTTGGGATATCTAGATACATATTTGAAGACTTGGAAAAATTGGAAAAAATACCGGGCATGGTTAAGTCTGTCTTTTGCATTCGTTTTGGGCGGGTAAAATTTACAAGTTTTCAGAAAAGTAATGAGAAAGGTTTGGATGTAATATGGGAGAGATAGACGTGTTAAACCTTAAGGATTTGGTTTAGAGGAAGGATTTAGATTTAGTGAGTCCATCATATGAATGTTACATCATTTGGGTTTTGACCAATGGATGGCAACATGTTTGCTGTTTGATATAGTTTCTTTGCGAGGACTTGCGTAGCTATGCTTTTAGGTAAGTTTCATAGTCCCTTGTCTTTCAAATGTTTTATTCCAGTAAGGGATGGGAATGATGCTTGTACAAATAAGTGATTTGAAATGTTCTTTTAAAGTGTATTGACATCAATGTGCTAGTATGTGACTTGTTTGGTATGTGATATTGTGGGAGCGGATGGGTACGCCTACCTTGTGTGATTAATTGTGAAGGAGAGGATGGGTACTCCTACCCAGTGTTATGATTTGAGATGGTACCATGGGAGTGGGGGTACACCTACCCAGTGTAATTTTGGATTGGAGATCGAAGGACACGTGATGTAAAACCCGTATTAAAATACTATGAACAGTACACATGAACAGTGAATACATGAAAACACGGTAAAATTAAAACTTTCCATTTATAATATAATTCACGTGTCACGATATTTAATAACATGTAATTACATATATATTATAAACGTGTTAAGTCCACGACATATAAATTCCACGATAATTGAAAATTAACGATCACGTAAATATTTAACACTTAAAAGATACGGGTTCCCTTGTGGGCTCCCGTTAGGCCGCGGCTAGCAGAGAAAGAAAGGAAGAGATGGGATTTGGCCCATGACCCAACTTAAACACATGTTAAACAAAAACTCCAGGGGATTAATTTCATAAGTTATTTTTCACAAAAAAAGAAGGAACCCTAGCCCCCTCCCTCTCTCTCTCTCTTGCCTTCGCACAACAAGGACACCAAAGGGGTGTTTGTGAGTTTTGATCTTCAAGGTTTACGTGTTCGTGTTTGTGTTTGAAAACCATAAACAACTACGCATTCAGTATAATAAAAACCTTTCTTTTGCTTTTTAATTCTTTATTGAATTCATGTTCTTATTTTAATTAATCTTAAAAACAAGTTATAAATCATGGGGATTAATTAAGATCATGATTAAGGGGGTTTTTGGTGTTTGTTTTGGTTCGACGGAGACACCACCGAGAGCCAAGGGCTCTCGGCTTGTTGTAATCACCACCATCGAGACCTTCCAAGGTATCGGCTTGGTCGGTTTGGCTCGGACGCAAGCAAGGGGACCCCGACTCGAGGTCGGGGTATGGTTTTTGGTTGGATCGAGTGTCAATCGAGAACATTAGGGTCTCGATGGGAATTTTTTCTTGACAGTGGGAACCGGACAACAAAACAGTGGGAACCGGTCACGAACCGGTGGGAACCGGCTGTGAACCGGGCTCGGTCGGCGGCTAGCCGTGGCTCGGCAGTGGGTATACCACTCGGACAGTGGCAACCGGCTAGGCTGGGTAGCCACTGTCAAGGGTGTTTGGCTCCGCTTATATATGACACGGGTACAGGCTCGGGTTAATTTTAAAACACGGGTTCGGGTTTCGGAAAATATTAAAATCATAAAATATGTTTAATTAAATTATTTCTAGACTATTTAATTTAATTAAATGCATGACTTAGGTTAAATATCAAAATTAATATTTCATGTATAACCTAAAGTATTTTACTTAGCTTAATTTAATTAAAACATGTATTTTTAAATAAATCCTTATAATGTATAGTTTAATTAAGGGATTAAGTCGTAAAATAGCAATGTACTTTTCGAAATGTACCATTTTTATACTTGTACTCTAAAAAAGTTGTACAATAGTAACGAACTTTCATAAGGTGTTCCGATCTGCACATTTGGGTGACGTATCACGTTATTAATTGTGACATGTGTTAGCCTTTTCAGGATGACATGTCATCAAAATGTGCATAAGGGAACAATTATGAAAGTTTGTTGCTATTGTACAACTTTTTAAGAGTACGCGTACCAAATCGATACATTTTGAAAAGTACATTGCTATTGTATGACTTAATCCTTTTAATTAATTAACCAAGTTATTTAATTAATAAGCTATAACCTTTAAACCATGACTTGTATTTACTAATTAAACGTTACTTATTATTAATAATCCATCTTATTTCTAATTATGGAAACTTACTATTTTTGGAAACTTCTAATTTTTAGAAACTTACTATTTATGGAAACCTGCTACTTTTAGAAAGTTACTTAGTATTACAGTACAAGTATTATAATACCATACTACATGAATAATAAACAACATAATACAAGAATAACTACAGATTAACACCTAAATTAGTTAAAACATGACATAACATGAATAATAAGCTAGAACACACAGAACCAGTAAAACACATGTAATTCAGACAACTCATACACCTTCCCATTCTTATGTAGTATTATATGTAAAGGCAGAGTAGGTTCTTCAACGTTTTCGTTAGCTTCTACTGGACACAAGGTACGGATTTCCCGTCCTTCAATAAGGACTACCTCTTCTTTTATTAGAATTTCCCGTATGTAGCCAACTGTTTTCCCCAGCAGTTACAGATTAAATGCTTATGTTTTATTAGTTAACTTAGCCATATACATGCATGCCAGTTTCACCTAGTTATGGAGGTACCATAACCATAACACCAGAGGCACTAGTGTTATGACTTCACCACGACAAAGTGATATCTCGTGGCGTCCCTTTCAGTTTATTTGGCCTTTATTATTATATTATCATGTGGGGTGTATGGGTGCATCCTAGTTACAGTGTCAGTCAGGATTTCATGGTAAATGTGGTGTGTGCCTTGTATCCTTCACAAGGAGCTGATCCCTCCTACCCATTACCATTTAATTAGAGGCATCCCCTGTAATTTGCATGACGAGGTCACCCCTCCAAGTATTCATGCACGTTGTTGACCTCATGACCTATATTTTCTTTTGGTATATTAAGTTAATACAGATTTTCATAAGTAAACATAAGCTATGTTTTTAGAACTAAAACCAGTAAACATGTTATACATTTAGGTTTCCCAGGACTTATTCATTTCTGATGTTTTTCATGCCTTATATGCTCTTTTATTATTTCTTTACTCTATATTTCCATGCTTTATTGTATATCCGTGCACTGGGCGTTATGCTCAGCCATTTTCTATTTCCATGTTCCCAAACGGCAGGTACCCAAGGTCGCAAGTAGGATCTCCAGAGTATGTGCATTCGGATGGAAGCTATCCAGCCTCTTTTACCTTATGCATTTATTCCTACTTTTTCATACTTTACTTCATTTGGACATTGTTTAGTCCTTACATTTACAGTACTTAATATTGCTTGTGTGTGAGTTACTTAGACTACCGATGTTTGATTTCAGTATTTCTATTTATGGTCATGAATGTTTAGAAATTTACCTTGCATGCTTTGATGACACGCCATATTTTACTGTAGCATTCTATCTTAAAAAATTGGGTGTTACAATTATGGTATCACAGCCAAGGTTTCGACCTGTAGCTCTGTAAAATATGACCTGTGACTTATGGGTAGTCACCAGCGTCTTCCTAAAACTGACAGTTGGTTTTCATGCATTCATTCATTTTCATTTATTTCATGCATTCATGTCATTGTCATAGGTTTATGACTAAGTAATAGTTGGTATAGGACTGGCCCTATTTAGTCGTATGTGCTTTTATCGAAACTTTTAACTTTGGGACCGACCCATAGGCGTCCCCCGCTATGTCTCTTGTTTTGGGTGAAATGATCATAGGCGTTTACCCTCATGCATATAAAAGTTTTTATAAACTGCATCATGCATTCTAAACTGTTTCATGCATTATAAACTGTTCCATTGATTTATACATTGGTCATGCATTTTATGTTCATCTCATTTCAGACTTATCATTTATGTTGCATTTTGTTTTAAACTGTCAGATGGTGAACACACGCAATGCTTAGGAATTGGTTGCAGCTGTCAATGTAGCTTTGCAAGCCATTCTTCCCCAACTTCATAATGAAATCAGGGACGAAGTTCATGCTGAAATTCAAGCTCAGGGCGTTCAATTTGGCACTCAACCTGAAAACCACTACAACAATAATCCTTCACCACCACCACCTGTTACCCTTATGACTTGGTTAGAGTGATTCAACAAACAGCGACCCCGTTCGTTTGAGCAGGCTGTCAGCCCCAATGAGGCTGAGGCTTGGATTTATCACATAGAGAAGATATTCGATGCGATGGGTTGTGACGGCGTTTTCAAGGGAAGACTGGCTTGCTATAAGTTTAAAGGTGATGTTCTGCAGTGGTGGAAGTCTGTCAAGCAGTCCAATGGTGGTGATTATTGGGTTGCACTTTTGACTTGGGACCAGTTTAAGGAGCTCTTCCTTAATCAGTACCTTCTACATGCTGAGCAGGAGAAGCTTAAGAGGGATTATCATAATATCCGACAGGTTGCTGGGGAGAATAGCAATGAGTTCATGTAGAGGTTTCTCCGTTTGGTTAGTTTCTTGAGAGCAGCAGCTGGTATTGTTGAGGAGCAAGCTGAGAAGTTTCGCTGGGCTCTACGCACTTCGGTTGCCAACACCTTGGTTTGTACTACGTTCACTACAGTGGCACAGGTGGCCGATGCAGCCCGAAAGCTTGAGATGCTTCAGGAACGAGAGGAGTTTGGTGATGATCGAGCCGTGAAGAGGTATCTTCAATCACCAATTGTAAACCAGTCATTTCTTTTAGTATTTCCATTTTCATATCATCCTCTGTTCAACTTTACATTTCAGACAGAAGAGTGACGACAGTAAGCTTGCGGCCGTTCAGCAGCAAGCATCTAAGGGAAACGGTCAGACCAACGACCGTTCTGGTTCAGAGAGGCGTGGCGGTAATGATAATTACCGTAACAACGCTAATAACTCTAACAACAGCAGGTCTCTACATTTACCTTCTTCCATGTTAAACTATCTTATGTTATGGTATTCTGACACTACAATGATTCTAATTCAGGAACAACAACAACGACAGGGATCAGAACCGTAGAGGTTCAAAACCTAACCGTTCTACCTCATCTGGTAATTATTAAACCTTCTATGTAATCATGTTTATGTTCCACGATCATGTCTCATGCATGTAATCCCGAAACAGGCTCTCGGCTAGCTAGGACGCCTGCTGGAGGATTCACGCATCCTATTTGTCCTACTTGTTCGCGCAGACATTCTGGTGTTTGTCGCCGAGGTACTGGTGGTTGTTTGCCAACAAGGCCATCAGTAGAAGGATTGTCGCCAAGGTGAGATAGAAGGCACCTCTGGACATGCCGACACCAAACCACCTCCTATTTCTAGTCGCATGTTCAGTACTACTAGAGATCAGGCGAACAAGACTTCAGGTACCATCACTGGGAATCTCTTTATGAATGGTTTGGCAGCACGTGTTCTATTTGATACTGAAGCGACTCATTCAGTCATATCTACTAATTTTGTTGTACGTGTTAGGATTTCCCCTATGCCATTAGATAATGCCTTATGCATTTCCACGCCACTTAGGGACTCTGTACGAATCACTCAGGTGTACAGAGAGCTTCCCCTAGAATTTGATGATAAGATCCGCAGAGTTGACGCACTTCCTTTGGAAATGTGTGATTTTGAGTTGATATTGGGCATGGACTGGTTATCCAAACACCAGGCTACGATAGACTTCCACACTTATCGAGTTATCTTCGATGATGTTAAATCTCCAGAGTACATACACCATGGTTTTCTACCAGGGAGGTCAGTACAAATTATTTCAACCATGGAGGCGCGTGCATTACTAACACACGGTTGTCAGGGCTTTATAGCCAATATTCATGACATTCCTGACATCTTTCCTGATTAACTTCCAGGCATACCACCTGTTCGTGAAGTCGAGTTTGGAATTGAGCTCATCCCAGGTGTAGAGCCAATTTCCAAAGCTCCTTATTGTATGGCTACTATAGAGCTTAAATAACTAAAAGATCACCTGCAGAAACTTCTGGAACGAGGTTTCATCCGTCCTAGTGCATCGCCATGGGGTGCACCGGTACTTTTCGTGAAGAAGAAAGTTGGCAACATACGTTTGTATATAGACTATCGTGAGCTGAACAAGATCACGATCAGGAATCGTTATCCTTTTCCGCGAATTGATGACCTGTTTGATAAACTTCAAGGCGCCAAGTATTTTTCCAAGATCGATCTGAGGTCCGGCTACCATCAATTACGGGTTAAAGAGCAGGATATCTCTAAGAATGCTTTTCGTACACGTTATGGGCACTACGAGTTCGTAGTCATGCCATTCGGACTCACAAATGCTCCAGCAGTCTTCATGGATTTGATGAACTGTGTCTTCCATGAGTTTCTAGACAAGTTCTTTATCGTGTTCATTGATGACATCCTGATTTTCTCCAAATCCAAGGAGGAACATGAGGAACACCTTCGTACAGTCTTGCAGGTTCTTCGTCAGAAGCAGCTGTATGTCAAGTTCTCCAAGTGTGAGTTCTGGTTAAGCAAGGTGGCATTTCTGGGCCATATTATATCTGTAGAGGGGATCACCATGGATCCTACAAAGGTTGAAGCTATCACCAAATGGCCGAGACCTACATCTGCCACAGAGGTAAGAAGTTTTCTAGGTTTAGCTGGCTACTACCATAGGTTGGTAGAGAACTTTTCACGGTTAGCCTTACCTTTGACTAAGCTGATGAGGAAAGGAGAGAAATTCGTCTGGATGGAAGAACGAGAGAAGAGCTTTGAAGATCTTAAGCAGAAGTTAGTGACTGCACCTATTCTTAACCTCCCATCTGGCTCAGGTGGATTTTAGATCTATAGTGATGCTTCAGGAAAGGGTCTAGGCTGTGTTCTCATGCAAAATGAGAAGGTTATTGCATACGCATCACAACAGCTAAAACCTTATGAAGAAAACTATCCTACTCATGATTTGGAGCTTGCAGCAGTTGTTTTCGCATTGAAGATCTGGAGACATTATTTGTATGGTGAATCATGTGACATATTCACCGATCACAAGAGTCTCAAGTACATCTTCACCCAGAAGGAACTGAACATGAGACAGAGGAGATGGTTAGACCTATTGAAGGACTACGATACCAACATTAAGTACCATCCTGGTAAGGCAAATGTGGTGGCAGATGATTTAATAAGAAGGTCAGGGATTATTGCTGGCATCTGGATTGCGAAGGAGATCATCCGTGACCTAGAGATGACTGATATTGAATTTTGTGTACGAGGACAACACGGTTACTGGGCTAATCTTAGAGTGGAACCAGACTTACATTCTAGGATCAAGGCAGCTCAGAAGGACGATGGTGAGATTTGGGCTATCATTCAGAACCTCGATCAGCAGATGGAGTTTCGTGTTTACGATGACGATATCTTATGGCAGGGCACTAGACTAGTGGTTCATGATGACTCTACACTCAGGGAAGTTGTGCTGACTGAAGCTCGCAGCTCTCCATTTACCATACATCCTGGTTCTACCAAGATGTACCACGACATCAAGCAACATTTTTGGTGGAGTGGTATGAAACAGGATGTTGCCACCTTCATTTCTAAATGTATGACCTGCCAGCAGGTTAAGATCAAACACCAGCGAGCTAGTGGTTTACTACAACCATTAGATATTCCAGCATGGAAGTGGGGCAAAATCTTCATGGATTTTGTTACTGGTCTTCCTGTGACCCAGAGGAAGAACGACGCCATCTGGGTTCTTGTTGATAGATTGACTAAATCTGCTCATTTTCTGCTGATCCGTAAGGAGCATCCGGTCAGTAAATTAGGAGATACTTTTTAGAAGGAGATCATGAGACTGCATGGTACTCCATCAGAAATCATCTCTGACAGAGATCCCCGTTTCACATCGCGTTTCTGGCAGAGTCTGCAGAAAGATTGGGGCACCAGACTCAAGCTCATCACTGCCTTTCATCCTCAGACTGACGGACAGTCAGAACGCACCATTCAAACATTAGAGGACATGCTGCGGGCGTGTGCTCTAGAGTGGTCAGGAAGCTGGGATGATTATATCTATCTAGTGGAGTTTGCATACAACAACAGCTAGCACGCTAGCATCAAGTATGGACCAGATGTTGTATGGGAGAAAGTGTCGCGCCCCAATCTGCTGGGATCAGGTGGGCGAACGACGGCTTGAGGGTCCAAAGATGATTGAGGTGACCAATGAGAAGGTCGCGATCGCTAAGGCGAAAATTCATGAGGCTCGTGCTCGCCAGAAGAGTTATGCTGATAAGCGTCGTAGAGATGTAGGTTTCAACGTAGGTGATCATGTTTTCTACAAGGTATCACTTGCACAAGGAGTTAAACATTTTGGAATTAAAGGGAAGCTCAGTCCTCACTTCATCGGACCGTTCGACATCATAGAACGCGTTGGTGAAGTGTCATATCCTGTAGCGTTATCTCCTCAGCTATCACACGTTCACAACGTGTTACATGTGTCCTTACTCAGAGGATACAACTATCATACATTCCATGTAGTCGAATATCCACTTGATCAGATTCGAGAGGATCTTTCATATGTCGAAGAACCCGAGCGAGTTCTTGAACGACAATATCATGTCATGTTAAGGAAGACGATCCCTTTCGTCAAAATCCTCTGGAAGGATCATCCTGAGCGGGAAGCCACTTGGGAGACGGAGGAGTCTATACTGACTTCTTACCCTCATTTCCAGTTCTAATTCGGGTATGTTTCTTTCAGTTTATGTTTTCTCCAATTCAAGGACAAATTGTTCTTTTAGAGGGGAAGAGTTGTAAAACCCGCATTAAAATACTATGAACAATACACATGAATAGTGAATACACGAAAATAAGGTAAAATTAAAACTTTCCATTTATAATATAATTCACGTGTCACGATACTTAATAACATGTAATTACGTATATATTATAAATGTGTTAAGTCCACGACATATAAAATCCATGATAATTAAACATGAACGATCATGTAAATATTTAACACTTAAAAGTTACGGGTTCCCTTGTGGGCTACCTTTAGGCCGCGGCTAGGAGAGAAAGAAAGGAATAGATGGGCTTTGTCCCATGACCCAACTTAAACACATGTTAAACAAAAACTCTAGGGGATTAATTTCATAAGTTATTTTTCACAAAAAAGAAGGAACCATAGCCCCCTCTCTCCCTCTCTCTTGCCGTCGCACAAGAAGGACACCAAAGGGATGTTTGTGAGTTTTGATCTTCAAGGTTTACGTGTTCGTGTTTGAAAACCATAAACAACTACGCATTCGGTATAATCAAAGCCTTTCTTTTGCTTTTTAATTCTTTATTGAATTCATGTTCTTATTTTAATTAATCTTAAAAACAAGTTATAAAACATGAGGATTAATGAAAATCATGATTAAGGGGGTGTTTGGTGTTTGTTTTGGTTCGGCCGAGACACCACTAAGAGCCAAGGGGCTCTCAGCTTGTTGTAATCACCACCACCAATACCTTCCAAGGTCTCGACTTGGTCGGTTTGGCTCGGATGCAAGCAAGGGGACGCCGACTCGAGGTCGGGGGTATGGTTTTAGGTTGGATCAAGTGTCAACTAAGACCATTAGGGTCTCGGTGGGACTTTGTTTTGGACAGTGGGAAACAAACAACAAAAACATTGGGAACCGGTCACGAACCGGTGCGAACCGGTCACGAACCGGTGCGAACCGGTCACGAACCGGTGCGAACCGGCTGTAAACCAGTGTGAACCGGGCTCGAGCGGCGGCTAGCCGTGGCTTGGCAGTGGGTAAACCACTCAGACAGTGGCAGCCGGCTATGCCAGGTAGCCACTGTCAAGGGTGTTTGGCTCGACTTATATGTGACACGAGTACGGGCTCGAGTTAATTTTAAACAGGGGTTCGGGTTTCGGGAATATATTAAAATCAGAAAATATGTTTAATTAAATTATTTCTAGACTATTTAATTTAATTAAATGCATGACTTACGTTAAATATTAAAATTAATATTTCATGTATAACCTAAAGTATTTTACTTAGCTTAATATAATTAAAACATGCTTTTTTTAATTAAATCCTTATAATATGTAGTTTAGATAATTAACCAAGTTATTTAATTAATAAGCTATATCCATTAAACCATGACTTGTATTTACTAATTAAACTTTAATTATTATTTATAATCCAACTTATTTCTAATTATGATAACTTTCTATTTTTGGAAACTTTCTATTTTTAGAAACTTACTATTTTTGGAAACCTGCTATGTTTAGAAAGTTACTTAATTTTACAATACAAGTATTATAATACCATACTACGTGAATAATAAACAACAAAATACAAGAATAACTAAAGATTAATGCTTAAATTAGTTAAAACATGACATAACATGAATAATAAGCTAAGAACACACAGAACCAGTAAAACACATGTAATTAAAACGACTAATACACGTTCCTGTTCTTATGTAGTATTATCCGTCAAGGCGGAGTAGGTTCTTCAATGTTTCCGTTAGCTTCTACTGGACACAAGGTACGGATTTCCCGTCCTTCAGTAAGGACTACCTCTTCCTTTATTAGGATTTCTCGTATGCAGCCAGCTGTTTTCCCCAGTAGTTACAGATTAAATGCTTATGTTTTATTAGTTACCTTAGCCATATACACGCATGTCAGTTTCACCTAGTTATGGAGGTACCATAACCATAACACTAGAGGCACTAGTGTTATGACTTCACCACAGCGGAGTGATAGCTCGTGGCGTCCCTTTCAGTTTATTTGGCCATTATTATTATATTATCATGTTGGGAGTATGGGTGCATCCTAGTTACAGTGTCAGTCAGGATTTCATGGTGAATGTGGTGTGTGCCTTGCATCCTTCATAAGGAGTTGATCCCTCCTACCCATTGCCATTTAATTAGAGGCATCCCCTCTAATTTGCATGACGAGGTCACCCCTCCAAGTATTCATGCACGTTGTTGACCTCATGACCTATATTGGCTTTTGGTATATTAAACTAATAAAGATTTTCATAAACTATGTTTTTAGAACTAAAACAGTAAACATGTTATACATCTAGGTTTCTCAGGACTTATTCATTTCCGCTGCTTTTCATGCCTTATATGCTCTTTTATGCTTTCATTACTCTTTGTTTCCATACATTATTGTATATCCGTTCACTGGGCGTTATGCTCAGCCGTTTTCCATTTCCATGTTCCCAAACGGTAGGTACCCAAGGTCGCAAGTAGGATCTCCAGAGTATGTGCATTCGGATGGAAGCTATCCAGCCTCTTTTACCTTATGTATTGATTCCTACTTTTTCATACTTTACTTCATTTGGACATTGTTTAGTCCTTTCATTTACAATACTTAATATTGCTTGTGTGTGAGTTACTTAGACTACCGATTTTTGATTCCGGTATTTCTTTTTATGGTCTAGAATGTTTAGACATTTACCTTGCATGCTTTGATGACACGCCATATTTTTTAGTAGCATTCCATCTTAACAAATGGGGGTGTTACACGTGCCGTCTCAATGTATGTTTTTATGCTTGCTTGTTTACATGTAGTAGTTGTTGTCCAAAATGATAAATGATATGATTTTGATTTGTAAATGAGCACAACAAGGAACTATTTTTGTGTGTCTTAAACCTATGACTCTCACCAACTTTATGTTGACGTGTTTTAATATCATTTTCAGGGTTGCTTAGCGATGATAGAAGCTTTAGAGAGCGAAGGATTAGAGAGACCGTAGGCTTGCATTGCGGAGTTTATGTTTATTTGTTTATTTGATGTTGTGCACTATATGAGATTTTTGAATGTGACAATCCTTAAATTTCACATATGTATTATGTGCTATAATTTTCTTAACATGAAAATTTGGCTAGAAATATTTGCTTTCTATACATTCCTTGGTAAGATGAACTGCTTCTCACAACCTGAACTGCCACTACAACATATTCCTATATGTTGTAAACAAAATGTATATGTCAAGTCTAATATCTAAAAGTAATCTTATAAGTTCAATATTGATAATAACATCTCAAATTTAACTATGATGCCCTAAATTCCCTAAGAAACCCTAGAATCCCTTTAAATGAGTTATAAAATCAAGAATGATAAACTATGAATGGAAAGTACATATGAATAAGTCATTAAGGATTATAAAGAAGTTGTAAGCTATAATATGAAGACATAATAATACCTAAGAATAGTAAGAACAAACCATACAAGGCTAAGTACAAGTAAATGTACATAATAGTCTAGATCATCACCTAGAAACCCTTAGTAAACAATGTTTCATGTAATATAACTACATAATATCTACATACTATTATCAAATACACAATACTAATTATAATCTATCATATAAAGAAAAGGTAAATAATCACAAAACACTAATATTCACTAATCACAAGCTAATTACAAGTAAATGACCTATAACCAAGATTAACATATAAAATCCATTCTATAATAAATTAGAGTCTAATATTTTGCCACTAATTATAAAACTCAACTAAGTATCATATTAAGGTTATACATTTATTTCAAGTTAAGTTACAAGTTAATAAAGCATAAGGTACAAGTTATCAAAGCATAAATCTTAAGCTCCCATAATTATCCCTAGAATATGATGAACCTATATAAACCTTTAAACTAAGAATGTAGAAACCATAGAAATCATAAACATACTATATAAGCCCTATAATAAGCTTACATTAGAATATAAACCCTAATTACCTAAGATAGAAAGTCATTAGTCTTAATGACCTAAAAACCTTATATTAAGAAATCTGCATAGAATCACTACCTAGTCTTTTAGGAATAGTCTACAAACACCCATAACACTTCATTAAGGTTATAAGATTATATTAAGACAATTTACAAGTACCCTAATGCACAAGGTACAATATTTCAATGCATGACTTGTAAATTAGGTCAAAATGAGTATTTTTACCCTGTAGACATGTTTACTTAGAATAACTTAGTAAAATCAATGTAGGGACTTCATGAACACATCAAGGACAATGTAGGATGTATAAATTGAGTATACATCAGTATCTAATTGAAGGATAATCACTTTTACTAAGACTTAACCATAAATCATTAGAAACCCTAACCCGCCTAAGTTTTCTTCCCATTTTCACATCAAACCTTTGTTAAACTTCAACTCAAAGACCCGAACTTCTTAATTACAATGTATATACCCTAATTAAACCCTAATCCATCAGTAATAATATTACTAAGCATTTAATCACCAAACTCACAAAGTATAAAGTTACAAGCCCTAATTTAAACCCATTTTTATATTTCCCTCTAAAAACCCATTTCAAACCATTCCCTCCCATTCTAAGTTTTAAAATCAGATATTTTACATGTTGTAAGATATTTTCCAAGCAATGACAAGTAGGTGCATCACCTACTTGTGTGCTAAACATACTTGTTCTTATCTAATGTTGCTGTGACTTCAATATAGACCATAAGACCTTCATATTTTCATCCTAGACTCTAGGAACTTACATAGACCTTCACTAGCCATCCTTAGTCACTAAGATCCCTCATGACACGTTTAAGGCTTTACCTTTGAGCCTAAGGGTTAAAACTAGTATAAATAGCAGCAAAATGAACACTTAGAGACTTGCACCCTGTTTCCTTTGTATCTCCTACCCTTTCTCCATTTCCACTTCTATATACGTCCTAGGACATCCCACAAGACCAAAAATCAGGTCTAGAAGGAAGCCATTGAAGCTCTTGAAGCTTTGATGTTGATCCCAAACTTAGATCGATTAGCTTTGTGTTAACAAGATTGAATCAAGTTTAACACGTAGAGAAACTTTGTTGTTGTTATGAACAATCCAAGTGTTATGCGGAACTATCACTTAGAATAAAGAACATGTAAAACAATTAAACCAAACTTTCACTTTTGATTGATAATCGAACTTGCTTACAATGAAAGTTGAATACTAATAATGTGTATAAACTACAAACCCAACGACCTCCTTTTATAACATAAGGAGTCGTGTACAATGGATAACCTATAAACTATTCTAGGTAAAGATAAATATAGAAAATACAATATTGAGTATATCTTTACTTCAAATAATAAACGTATTGACTAAGTTTTCCTTTCAGTGGTTGGACTTCTTCTTGCCGCGCTTGGATATCTCTTGTCAATGCTTGATCTGTCAGCGCTTGATTTCTTCCTGTCAGCGTCCAATTTACTCTTGTCAGCGTCTGAGTGACTTAGCTTATTTTATTCCCAACAATCCTCCCCTAAACTTTATATCTACTCTAGTAATCAAGTTTCTGAATAAAAACTAAGTACAAGTAGGATTCTTACAAATACAAATTACTTTTTAATTAGATAATAAACAGATCTAATTAAGTCTTTGCCAACATCACTAGTATAATCCATTTCTAGTTGTGTAGACACCATCTTCTTCAAAACATCCTTGGACATATGATATTGATCATCCACAAGAAGATACTCTGAAAATTTTATAGTGCTTAGATGGTAAACAACAGCTGCTGAATGTAGACGCCATTGTAGTCCACCGATATCATCTAGATCCTACCATATTGAATCTACTTCATCTGTGTGACAATCTGTCAATTTGAGGTTGTTATTTTATTCTCAAGTATATTTAAAAATCATTATTTTATTATTAAATTATGAACTCACTCACTTTGGGAAGAAATTAGGGTTTACGTCTTAAAGTAGCATCGACTACGTCTAAACCGGAGAACTCTACGTTACGTGTTTATGTTTACATACTCCGTTTTGTAACAGTCCGACATTTCAGATAATAAATTTATTCTCGAGTATTATTTTGAAAATTTTAATTTGTGTTGGTCTATAAACTCACAAATTTACGAGAAGAAATTAGGACTTACGTGCATAATTTAGCATCTTTTACGATTAAACCGGAAACCCTAAGTTTACGTATTTACGCTTTTGTGCTCCATTTTTGATGAGACAATTTTTATTAGAATCGTTTTGTGCCGTAGTTTCATAATTTATAAAAACGTTTTTCGTAAATTGACCCGAGGGCACGTAAATCGAGGAAACTAGAATCGAGGAGTATCCGTGAATTAGTGGAAATGAGACAAGTGGGACACTTGTCCCACCCCCACTAAATAAGATGGCCAAGACAAGCCACAAAACCATTTTGGTGTCAAGTTTATACAAGTCTTAGGACACTTGTCTTATACTTGTATTTTGCAAACCACTAAACCACAAAAAACCACTAGCTTTCTCTCACACACTTTCTCATACATGCAAAACAAGAAAGTTTTCAATCTCTCCTCCTCTCTCTCTCAATTTTCGTCCAAACACCACCACAAATCACCATATTCATCAAAATTTTAAACATAAACAAAGGCTATAATCAACATATGTTAAAGCCTACTTGAAAAGATGAAGATTGGAGGTGATCATAACATGTAAAAAGGAGTTTACATGGAGTTCAAGGGATGATTTCAAGAGTATGTTCATCTACTTGGAGGTTTCTAAAAGTGGTCTTGCTAAGATCATAAGATTTGGTGACAAGAACAAGTCTTGTTCATCATAAACTCATCTTTTCATCATCTTGGTTGGTATAAGGATCATCTTCTTCCTATAACCCTAGTATTTTTGTAAAAGTTATTGTATATTTATTTACAAATGTATATGTAATATATCTATGAATGATGATCAAGTGATTATGTGGGGTTTCTGTGTTAATAGATTAGGTTAAAAAGGCGAAAATCAACAAGTAAAAATGTTAAAATCTTGGTTAGAGACATAGGCTGTATAAAACAGTAAGTATCAATATGATAACTTGGTGAAATGGCTTGGATTATTAAATATACAGATAGATAAATGATTTTTACATATCTGGAGAATTGGCCACTCCATGGAATCATTAAAATGAGCAAGATATGGTCAAAACACTTTTGTAGTACAAATCCGTATAGTCTCTTTTGGACGAATTATTAGAAATACTTAGAGGCTGATTGAGCAGTATCTAGTAAAAGAGTTATTTGTATCACACATCATGTAGTTTAAGCTGTTCAAATTTGAGGTTCTATCTCCTTGTAGAACTCAAGATATAGAAAAAATGGTGGACTTGACTTTAGTAATCAGATTTGTAAATAACTATATAATATAAAAAGAGCACTCAAGTAAGTATTACTATAAAATAAGTATATAAAAGCCACTAACTAATAATAAATATTATAAAGTGAGTTTGTATACTAAAATAAATAAACATGATATTTTATAAAAGTAAAACTCAAATGTTTTCTAAAACTACAAACTATATATATCTTTTACGTCTTTTCGGCTAAAACCGAAAGATTAACGTTTTGGCCAAATAAAACTTAGACGGTCGGACCAGTCTAATGTAACATTTTCATAACTCATATACTGATATTAAACACATTTTACATGTAAAAACCGATAAACCCGAGCTTTATAACTTATGGACCATAATGGGCCAGAGTAGCCTTATTGGACCATTAGCCCAACTAGTTTGGCTTAACACTAATGGACTTACTCATGGGCTAAACCCACTTGGGTCCAACATATGAGTATGGGACTGATCTTAAAAAGATAAACGGACTAATAAAATGATATAGGACTCTTAATGGGCTTATTGAGTTTTAATGTGTAAATGGGCTAAAACTAGTGTAACTAGTATGATAAAGCCTAAGTTAACTAATACTAAACAACTAGTAATGTTGTGTAAGGAAATAAAACCCCACTTGATCATCATGTTAAGATATCATTACATATACATAACAACTTTTATAAAGTTATTGGGCATAGCCTAAGACCTAGTATTATTTGTCTAGGTTTCCCGTGATCAAGGCACGTACTATACATCCTAATTACCGATAACCCGCCTTCCCACATCAATATGAATTCATAGCCTCGCACTCTTTTAAATGTTTTATGAAATGTTTTATAAACCTACGAGGGAGATAACATGTTTGTTTTGATAAAAATAGAACACAAGTAGTTCCGATTGTATGCTTATTGATATGGACCCAAATGATTATATGACCCAATGAATGAAATGAAATGGGTTATTATTAGTTAGGTTATGTCACTAAAAGTTCCATTAGCATGCATTGTGAACTACCAGGATTTGGTAGACGCTTATGCATATAATAGTACTATTTGGGGAAGATCACCCGAGTTCGTGCCTTGATGGTTGATCCCCGTCGTGCCACATTGAGTGGTAAGCGAATTTATGTATGATAAGATTTATATAAGCGTGATTATTATGACGACACGCTGTTTTAGATGGGCAAAGGAATTACGGGTTAGTTACCCGATATATGTTATAGAAAGGTAACAATGTCATGCGGCTTATAATAATCCAATAATGAAAATACTGATGTAGGAAATGAATTATAACATATTACCTGACTAGTAATACGGGGTCTTATTACTGGTATTATGTTCGTGTTTTGGTTTTACATGACCATTTTCAAATAACGGTTTTTATTAAATTCTATACAACGGTATAAAACGTATTGTATGATGTTTTTACGACATTGGTTCGTATAATGGTTTTGAAGGCAAAAGCCTATATTGTGATTTACCACAAAGTTTCGTATAAAATGTCTTTGGCCTATTTTATAGCCAACGACAAAGAATTGTACAAAATGATTTTCGGTAATGATTATATACCCGTGGTATATATATTAATGGTTTTTATTAAACTCTATCAATTCACTCGGCGTTTCGCTGACTTTTTATCATGTTTTATCTCAGGTACTTGAAGGTAATTCTCGGGAAGATGACAAGACTTTATGGCCCGCATTTAAATAAAAATTTCCATTCAAATGTTTTGCAAATTTGTATGACATATTATGACCTGAGGACCTATGTAATTTGATATTCATGAATGGAAAATGCTTTATTATTAAACGACGCGATTGTTAAGCGTTGTCTATGATTTGAGTAATGTGCTATCCCGTAACACCAATGACTCTTCCGCTGAATTAAATTATGAATATTTGGGGGTGTTACAGTTTGGTACCAGAGCTCTCGTTATAGAGAATGAAAGATTTTTAAAACCAAGGGTTTGAATAAAACATTTCAAACACATTTTAACTATAAACATTTTACTCAAAATATTTAAAAATCTTTTGACTATAACGGTGTCGAAGAATTCTCGAGTTACCGACAAGGCCAGACTGAGAAGTGTTATTTTAATATATATAACTTGAATGATATATATGTTGTTGTAATTTGATTACACGATTGTTTAACGATTATTCTAATACTTATACGAGATATTTATACGACGTAGATTGTCATAAGGAACCCTAACTCTCCTAGCAAATTAATCGAAGCTATTCCTGTAGGAATTCTAGCTATTCCAGATCTAAACCAAGTTGTAGATATTTATGATCCCAACAAAATGGTTGGTATTCGTAGAAATGTTGATATTAGTTGATTGTAATATTAAAGAAGAATTGGTGAGAAAATCTGATATCGATGTCATGACGATCTTTCCTTATAGAGTGGAGTTTTACAAAACCTTACCACCTAGAAAGGTGTCATCTAATTCGGTGTCACCCAATTCTTAAATTGAAATCGAAAAGGTAAATGTTGCACCTGAGGCTGTCATTGGAACCATTACCCAAAAGCCTCATGCCAATAGTATCTTTTCGAGAAGTCTAATTAAATGTGTGAGTCATTTCATACTAGTGACTCATTTGATAACTATTGTTGTAAGAGCTATAGGATTGGAAATTAAGTGTTGTTCATATCGAGATTTTATTGCCCTTTCAAGGTCTAAGAATAAGGTTAAAAGTATTGGAGAATGAGGTAGGATGTCACATTGAGTATGAGTTGGTTGAAACTTGAATTAAGTCAAATTTAATTCGTATGGAATACGAGATTGTTAAGAGGAAGTCATTAAGTCCTGCGGTTGAATTAGAAGGTTTTAAATGATTGTTGGTTCCTGTGAAGGGTTGTTCCTAGGCCATTGTCCAATGACGAGGATGCCCAGTGTCCAAGAAATAAATTGAAGAAATCCTCTTCTGAATTGGGACCGATGGATCTTTCGGGACATGTGGAACACCTAATGACTCATGTAGATTAGTATTCATTGTAGTATCTTTTAAAATCCCTAACTTAACTGAGACATCAGTTGGTAGGATGAGTCCTTGGAATTGTATGACATGGCGACACGTAATGTGTTACGGTACAATTTTCGACTTGTTTGTGATTAATGAGAAGAATACCTTTGATTGCTAAATCCTACATGTAAGCTATTATCTATCTTTTCTTGCTTCTTCCTAATGTTCGCATTAGTGATGTAACCATTGAACAAAATACTCATTTCGGATAGAGTTGCGTTGTAGATTCTTCTCTTTGTATTCCTGAGTGCCATCGAGGTCATGAACCTCATGATTATTTGGCTAAGCTCATTTCCTATCATATTGTAGTTAGTTCTTGGTGAACAACTCTTCATCACTCTTTTTTTCAGATCACTCATTGTTTTATAAGTAATACAATACCATCTGGGGGAAAGTATGAAATTCTCATTTTTATATGAGTTATTTAAATCGATACTATTAGTAGTTACTGTCGATATAAAGTTTTTATCAAACATTTGGTAAATGGAAATGCTTTCATAATGATGAACATTTCGGAAAAATCATTTTTTTATTTGTATTTCATAATTAAACGTGAAAATATTTTAAACATGATGAAATTTTTTTTGACGAACTGAGTATTGCATCGTTAATCCTAAAATTGTATATAGTTGCACGCCTATGTACAATTTGGAAGGGACCATGCAAGGCTGATTAGTAGTCACCATGAAATTGTTTATAAACATTACATTTTTCTTTGTAATTGTGAAAGATTGAATTTTTATGAGAACTGCAAGAAGTGAAAAATAGGAAAATATTGCTAGGAACACCTACATATGTGCCCGTACCATTTATTCTTCTGAATCGAATTTACTCATCTTTGGAAATTGTCTTATTTGACAATTGACCTCCCATTCTTGTCCAATTCTCTCATGGTGAGATTCTTTCGAAAAGTATCTAATTACCGAGTGTTGATACCCGACTGGGTGTATCGACGTTCCTATCATTTATTTTGATTAGATTCCATTTGAATGACATGGGTAACGATCCGAGGTGCTTTCGAATGCGTACTCAAATCATGAAAACATGGGATAAATACATATTTATTAGTATTTTCGTCTTTATCTGATTTGAATTCTCTCGCGTAAATTATGCATTGACCTTACTCTTTTAATGTTAGATATGTCTCCAGATATCCTTGAACTTGTGAAGGATTACGAGTTATTCTTAGCCTTTTGAGAAGTTCTCATCTTATCAACGGTAATAAAACTAGAAAGTTGGTAGTGCCATTAGAATGGATTGGTTGATTATGACATGATGTAATTGTCTTAATTGATAACCCGAGTAGAATTCCCCTAAAAGATAAGATGTTGATTATCAAAGGTGATCTAAATAATTCCGATGGGTGACCATATCCTGCATTTAGGCTTGAAATTATACCATGAATGGTTATGAACTAGTCATAGATATAACGATCTAGAAAGAACCTAAAGCAAATTTATTAAAAGATGTTCCTGCTATCTGAAATTTTCTGAGTTATTTGCTGATGAATTACCTAGACTTCCGCCAATAAGGCAAGTTGAATTTGGTATTGATTATATTCCCGGTGCTGCACCTGTGGCATGTGCACTGTACGTCAGCACCATCTGAATCAAAAGAGTTACCGTGCAACTAAGAGAGTTTTCGGAAAAAGGTTTTATTCTACCAAGATCGTCATCATGAAGAGCTATGGTGTTATCATTCCTTATATTTATTAATTACAGTGAACTAAGTAAATTGACGATCAAAATTTATATCCATTACCCAAGATGGAAGATTTGTTCGATCATTTACAAGGTTCTAGAGTATATTCAAAAATTTGATTCACGGCATGGTTATCATCAAATTCGCGTCCGCAAAGAAGTACTATTCCAATCACTACATCCAGAACTCGTAATGAACATTATGAGTTCATGTGTTGTCGTTTGGATTGACCAATGCACATGTAGCACCCATAAATTTGGTGAATCAAGTGTAGGCTGTAAATTTGATAAATTCATGCTGGTGATCATTAAGGAACATTTGTTTGTTTCTAAGAATAAGAAGGAGTTAGTAATCATTTGTAGACTTCCCTGAGTTGGCCCGAGCAGTGAAAACCTGTACCTTGCGTATTCATCATGTGATTTAAGGCTTGATCCTTTACATTCTTCGACCGTGTGATTAATGGTAGTGGAATCTATGTTGACTTCAAAGATCGGAGCCATTAAGGCTTTGGGTTATACCAAAAAGGAAGTGCGAAGATGTTTTGACAAATATTTTATCAAAAGATTATTACGGGATTATTCCCTCATACCCAGATCATTTAACTAAACTCCCTTAGGAGTAAATGTTTGTGTATACCTCAAGACAACCTAGGAGAAATTGAGGAAAACATTTAAACCATGACTTGGAATTTGGAGCGGTAGTTTTTGCTCTTCAACTAAGAAAATTTTGACTAATTTTTAAACAAGGATTTTTCGAACATTTACGGATCTTGTTAATTATTTTCAATAAATCAACAAAGATCGTGTTAACTAAATTCAAATTATTTTAAACATTTTTCTATAATTGGGCAAACTAAGAAATTTAAAATTTTTTACGTTTACGTTTCATAAATTAAATATTTATTATTCAATTACTTGTAATATTTATCGATGTTTTAAACATCGGGCTGGGCAAAACTAATAAAGATAATAGTTAAGACGAAACTAAAACATAGAAAATATGAAGAGAGAATTTATGGGTGATTATGGTCATGATATTTATTTCATCGGGGAAGGTGAATGTAGTTGCTAACGCGTATGTAGAAAGGATAAAGAATCAATTAGGATGTGTTCCTTAGTAATGATTATGCAAAATAATTTACCCGAGCAATTTAGAAATAAATAATGCTTGTAAGAAGGATAATATAGATAATAAAGAGTTTCGCGGCTAATGAGAACCATTAGAAATGGGAGCCAATGACATTAAATGTTTAAAAGGTCGTTTGTGGTTGCCTAAATATGGAGGATTTTGAGATTTACTCATGTTAAAATCTCATAAGTTTAAATATTCTACTTATGCCATTTCTGGTAGAAAGTATCTTTATCTAAGGAAGTTGTGCTGATGGCCAAATATGAAAACAGACAGCGCCACATATGTTGGTAAATGTCTAACTTTTGCGATGGTCAAGGCTGAACACCAAAATCCATCAGGATTGCTTTTACAGCTTATTATTATTCCCGGAATCACCATGGAAACTTATCATAAATCTTCTAAGGTCATCATCTAGATTTGATTCGATTTGGGTAGTCGTCGACAGACTGATCAAATCTGCTAATATCGTTCTCGTTAATGATAGATTCTCGAAGGAGAAGTTGACTCTTTTGTATTTAAAGGAGCTATGTAAGCATGGTGTTCCTGTATCGATCATCTCTATGAAGATCCTCGCTTCGCATAGAATTTCTGGAGATTCCTTCAGAAGTCATTGGGAACGAATATTGATATGAGTACTTCTTACCACCCAAATCGAAGGGACAAGGTAAAGTAACGATACAAACACTAGAATTCTTGTTTTATGTTTGAATAATTGACCTTTGGTAATGAACATGATAATCGCTTTCCTTTGGAGAGTTATCATTTATAATTATCGCATTAGGATCGAGAATGAATCTTGCGAGGATCTATATAAAGAAAAGTTTAAGAGCATCTGTAGACAAGAGTTGGGATGGAAATACCCGACTCGCGAGACCTGAAATGATTGTGGAGATTAGGATCTGATTATTGACTGCCACTAGTGGGCAAGAGGTTATGTGAACATGAAATGTAGATCTTGAAGTGCAGGATGGGTAGCAAAGCTATACCGAGAATTTTTCATTATGGAAGGATGAATGTATGATCTGAAAGATCTTGGGAATCTAAGTCCTTGTTGTATGGGACCATTGAGATAATATAAAGATTTGGTCTGAGAGGCATATAAGCTAGATCTACCCTAGGACTTCAAGGTTGCATGAATTATGTTTCGTATAACGAACTTGATAAAATGTCTATCAAGTGAAAATTTGATTATTTCTTAATGAAGTTTAGATCGGCAAAAAGTTGCATTTCCTCAAAAACCCGTGGACATCACGGTGAGAGAAAATGAGTCAACTTAAGCGCGATCGTATTCCCATTGTTATGTTGATGAAACTCGCATATTGTAATTAATTACACTTGAGAGAAAAGACCGAATGTGGAGGAAATGCCCACATGTCTTTGACTCTATAAGAAGCGAGTAGTAAGATAAATTGATCTTTGAGGACAAAGATCCTCTTTAGGGGTAACTGCTGTGATAATCCGTCAATTTGAGGTTGTTATTTTATTCTCAAGTATATTTAAAAATCATTATTTTATTATTAAATTATGAACTCGCTCACTTTGGGAAGAAATTAGGGTTTACGTCTTAAAGTAGCATCGACTACGTCTAAACCGGAGAACTCTACGTTACATGTTTATGTTTACATACTCCGTTTTTGTAACACTCCGACATTTCAGATAATAAATTTATTCTCGAATATTATTTTGGAAATTTTAATTTGTGTTGGTCTATAAACTCATAAATTTACGAGAAGAAATTAAGACTTACGTGCATAATTTAGCGTCTTTTACGATTAAACCGGAAACCCTAGGTTTACGTATTTATGCTTTTGTGCTCCGTTTTTGATGAGATCATTTTTATTAGAATCCTTTTGTGCCGTAGTTTCATAATTTATAAAAACTTTTTTCGTAAATCGACCCGAGGGCACGTAAATTGAGGAAACTAGAATCGAGGAGAACCCGTAAATTAGTGGAAATAAGACAAGTGGGACACTTGTCCCACCCCCACTAAATAAGATGGCCAAGACAAGACACAACACCATTCTGGTGTCAAGTTTATACAAGTCTTAGGACACTTGTCTTATACTTGTATTTTGCAAACCACTAAACCACCAAAATCTACTAGCTTTCTCTCACACACTTTCTCATACATGCAAAACAAGAAAGTTTTCTTTCTCTCCTCCTCTCTCTCTCAATTTTTGTCCAAACACCACCACAAATCACCATATTCATCAAAATTTTAACTATAAACAAAGGCTATAATCAACATATGTTAAAGCCTACTTGAAAAGATGAAGATTGGAGGTGATCATAACATGTAAAAAGGAGTTTACATGGAGTTCAAGGGCTTATTTCAAGAGTATGTTCATCTACTTGAAGGTTTCTAAAAGTGTCTTGCTAAGATCATAAGATTTGGTGCCAAGAACAAGTCTTGTTCATCATAAATCTCATTTTTTCATCATCTTGGTTGGTATAAGGATCATCTTCTTCCTATCACCCTAGTATTTTTGTAAAAGTTATTGTATATTTATTCCCAAATGTATATGTAATAGATCTATAAATTATGATCAAGTGATTATGTGGGGTTTTTGTGTTAATAGATTAGGTTAAAAAGGCTAAAATCAACAAGTAAAAATGTTAAAATTATGGTTAGACACATAGGCTGTATAAAACAGTAAGTATCAATATGATCAGTTGGTGAAATGGCTTCGATTATTAAATATATAGATAGATAAATGTTTTTTTACATATATGAAGAATTGTCCACTCAATGGAATCATTAAAATGAGCAAGATATGGCCAAAACACTTTTGTAGTACAAATCTGTATAGTCTGTTTTGGACGAATTATTAAAAATACTTAGAGGCTGATTGAGCAGTAGCTATAAGAGTTATATGTAGCACACATCATTTAGTTTATGCTGTTCAAATTTGAGGTTCTATCTCCTTGCAGAATCAAGATATGGCAAAAATAGTGGACTTGACTTTAGTAATCAGATTTGTAAATAAACTATATAATATAAAAAGAGCACTCAAGTAAGTATTATTATAAAATAAGTATATAAAAGCCAGAAACTAATAATAAATATTATAAAGTGGGTTTATATACTAAAATAAATAAACATGACATTTTATAAAAGGAAAACTCAAATGTTTTCTAAAACTACAAACTATATATATGTTTTACGTCTTTTCGGCTAAAACCGAAAGATTAACGTTTTCGCCAAATAAAACTTAGACGGTCGGACCCGTCTAATGTAACATTTTCATAACTCATATACTGATATGTAAACACATTTGACATTTAAAAACCGATAAACCCGAGCTTTATAACTTATGGACCATAATGGGCCAAAGTAGCCTTATTGGACCATTAGCCCAACTAGTTTGGCTTAACACTAATGGACTTACTCATGGGCTTAACCCACTTGCGCCCAACATATGAGTATGGACCTGATCTTAAAAAGATAAATGGACTAATAAAATGATATTGGACTCTTAATGGGCTTATTGGGCCTTAATGTATAAATGGACTAAAACTTGTGTAACTAGTATGATAAAGCCTAAGTTAACTAATACTAAACAACTAGTAATGTTGTGTAAGGAGATAAAACCCCACTTGATCATCATGTTAAGATATCATTACATATACATAACAACTTTTATAAAGTTATTGGGCATAGCCTAAGACTGAGTATTATTTGTCTAGGTTTTCGGTGATCGAGGCACGTACTATATATCCTAATTGCCGATAACCCGCCTTCCCACATCAATGTGAGTTCATAGCCTCTCACTCTTTTAAATGTTTTATGAAATGTTTTATAAACCTGTGAGGGAGATAACATGTTAGTTTTGATAAAAATAGAACACAAGTAGTCCTGATTATATGCTTATTGATATGGACCCGAATGATTATATGACCTAATGAATGAAATGAAATGGATTATTAATAGTTAGGCTATGTAACTAAAAGTCCCATTAGCATGAATTGTGAACTACCAGGATTTGGTAGAAGCTTATGCATATAATAGTACTATTTGGAGAAGATCACCCCAGTTCACGCCTTGATGGTTGATCCCCGTCGTGTCACATTGAGTGGTAAGCGAATTTATGTATGAGAAGATTTATATAAGCGTGATTATTGTGACGATACGCTGTTTTAGATGGGCAAAGGAATTACGGGTTAGCTACCCGACATATGTTATAGAAAGGTAACAATGTCATGTAACTTATAATAATCCAATAATGAAAATACTGATGTACGAATTGAATTATAATATATTGCCTGACTAGCAATACGGGGTCTTATTACTGGTATTATGTTCGTGTTTTGGTTTTACATAACCATTTTCATATAACGGTTTTTATTAAATTCTATACAACGTTATAAAACGTATTGTATGATGTTTTTACGACACTGGTTCGTGTAATGGTTTTGAAGGCAAAAGCCTATATTGTGATTTACGACAAAGTTTCGTATAAAATGTCTTTGGCCTATTTTATAGCCCACGACAAAGAATTGTACAAAATGATTTTCGGTAATGATTATATACCCGTGGTATATATATTAATGGTTTTTATTAAACTCTATCAATTCACTCGGTGTTTCGCTGACTTTTTATCATGTTTTATATCAGGTACTTGAAGGTAATTCTCGAGAAGATGACAAGATTTTATGGCCCGCATTTAAAAAAAAATTTCCATTCAAATGTTTTTCAAATTTGTATGACATATTATGACCTGAGGACCTATGTAATTTGATATTCAAGAATGGAAAATGCTTTATTATTAAACGACGCGATTGTTAAGCGTTGTCTATGATTTGAGTAATATGCTATCCCGTAACACCAATGACTCTTCCGCTGAATTAAATTATGAATATTTGGGGGTGTTACAATCTGGTTGAATCATCCTTTTGAAGGATGTCCAGATCTTTATTCCATTTACTGAAGTAGGTGCTTCAGCCTCATACTTGGTCTTCATCAAGTTTCAAAGATCTACCAAGTCTTCTCTATCCAGGATTGAAAATAATGAGATCAAAGTAGTAAAAGTATGTACCTTCTTGTCATATCTGGTGATCATCCATAACCTACTTGCATCTTCTTCATAGTGAACTATTGGGTTTCTGAAATCCAATGGTAATACCTCTACAACATCTGAAGCTTCCAATGGTGAAAGCATAATGCTCTTTCTGATTACTGCTTCACTAGGATTCAATTGATCAAGAACTGGGAACTCAATGGGAACTTCCTTTTTCACTGGTCTTGGTGCAATAGAAGCCTTCTGGATCTGCATGTTTTATTCAATCTCTTCTCTCCTTTCATCTGAGAGAAGCCTCATAGTATTTTCCTCACAACCTATTAACCAAATTGGATAAGCCCGAAACTCCAATTCATCAAAGGATAGCTTTCTCAACTTGTCATAGGTCCATCCACCTTGATGACACCTAAGCAACATAAAGTATAGCTCTCTTCTATCCCTTTTGAGCTTAGAAAACACTTTGCTAGCCTTGTGCTTCAAAATCACTTTGCAGTCTTCCTACACTCTCAACAAGATCTCCAAACCCCAAATTTGCCCAGTAATAGACATATCTGGATTCTTTATAGTCTTAGACTCCCATGAAAAATACATCTCTCTTACTTCAGGCATGTCAAAGTCTACTTGCATCTTTAACTCTCTTAGCCTCTCCTTGGCTAACTCATCCTCACCATACTCTAACCTTTCTGGATCCTCTATAATCATTACACTGGATCCAGAGCTCTCATCATTATCACTACCATCCTTAACCTCTTCTATGGTAGTCTGCATCCTATCCTGCTCCTCTAATTGTACAGCCAAAACAGAATCAAAGTGTACATGGGTTGCATTCTTTGGCACCTCAAATTCTACTAAAATCGCTTTACCCTTGTCTTTTGCTCCAATAGCTGGTAAAGTAGTTGTTGGTACCTTTGTTGTAACATCCCTAATCATAACTGGTGGTTGGGATGCACCAATCATACCTGTAGGTTTGTCAGCTCTTGCTTTGCTCTTGTTAGCACTCAAACTCTAAACATCAGCGGCGGACTTTGTAACCTGTTCCATCATCTCCACAAATGATAGCTTCTTTAGAGTGATCAATGAAACATCAAGAACAAGATTCTCCTTCAAACTGGTCAAGGTTTCAGCAATTTCCACCTGTTTACTACCAAAAGAACCACCTTCTTCTTCCTGTGAGCCCTTGTCACTCAAGTTGAAAGGTTCTGTTGGTGCATCTTCCTCCCCTTTGTAAGAATCCTCCCCTGATGAAAGGACTCTTGCCTGCCTCTCCTAGCATTGGCAGTCTCCAAAACAACTAGCCTCTCCCTCAATTGCTTGAGTTCAAGACCCTGACCTGTGACAACTTGTACAAGGTCTGCATTTTGCTTTTGCAAGCTAATGCAAAACGCCGTCAATTCCAAAAGGGTATAAGGTCCAATCTTCCCTCCTCTATGATGGGAATTTGACCTCCCAAAAGAGATTCATTGGGAATGGATGGGGTCTTAATGATGTTGGGACTGCCTTGACCTGCTGCTAAGCTAGAGTCAATAGTCCCAGCCCCACCCATGTCACCAACCACACTTATGGTGGTGGTTCTCTCTGCTACATGGAAAGGACCACCAAAGGAGAACACTATAGCAGTCCTTTGTCGTTTTTCCAACCTTATCTGGTTGTGAAGAAGAGGAAGTGGTTTGAGGGTCCGTTTGGGTATGAGGGGGTGATTGGGTGTGTGGTAAAATGGTGTCAGCGTTTGGATTGGAAGTGTCGGTGCCCACATGATGAGTGTTAGTGCCGGATGGATGTTGGTCAATATCTATATGCTGGGGTGATGGAGGGTGTTCTGGTAATGGGTCTGGTTGAGGTTGTGGTTGAGGTTTAGGGTTTGTTGCTGCCTCAATGACAGCAAGCATGGCTGGGGTGAGTGGTAAGTCTCTGTATGGTTCTATATTCATATTACCAAAAACTGTTTTCTTTTGAACAAGGATCGTATAAAAATTGTCATGATCCTTATTGCAGTATCCTTGCATGTTAAAAACCATTTATAAAAACCTAGGGTAAGCAAGAGTCATCTTGTTACCATTATTGTGACACATGCCATCAAAAATTGTTTTTGAAAAATTATAGTTTTCCTAGTTGCAATACACACAATGGTACTCCCAATAGAACGGTTGATTTCATTGTGTGAGGAGCATTTGGGACTCAAACATTGAAGGATGACATGTATAAGGTACTTCCAAGCTGGGGGAAATTGTTGTTTGGTATACTTATTTAAATGGCCCACTGGGGGCACATTATAACCCAAAGCTCGAACTCCTAACTCTGGCTCTGCAAGGGGAAGGGTGGTTATACCATCAGCATCATTAAGATGCAAAGCTTGGCGAACCAAAGCTTTAGTAACCACCCATGGAACCCCATGAACAGTAGCAGTCAATGTAATCACTCCATTAACTGTTGTGGAACTAACTGTGTTCCAAAACTGCTTAATGTGTGTGATAGGGAAAAGAGGAGTATGTGAGAGTGCATACCTTAAAGGAGACGCATTCAAATACCCAACCATCTGAGTATATTGGGGAAACAAAGTATTATAAGCTTCCAAATACGCCACCATGTTGTGTTGGCTTCCGAACCCCAATTCCAATAGAGCAGGTTTAAACTTAGGTGACATGGAGATTGATTATAGAAAACTGTGATATGAAAATATGAAGGTTTGAGAGTTTTTAGTTAGACAAGAATAGCAGTTACCCTGTTTGAAAGAAATTATCCAAATTTATAGGAGAGGTGAAAACATACGATTGGATAAAAGATGAGGCATTTATATTCAAAAAGTAATCATTAAAATCTTGAAAAATATATAACTTATCTAATACCTTAATTAAAAGTTACCAACTCCTAAAATTACGGCCCATATTTTCGTCAAAAATAACAACTGGGTAGGACCCAATGTTTGTCAACGGTCAAAAAGTAAACATCAGCGTCTAATGACAATATTCTTGTCAGCGTTGGAAATTTGCCATGTTAGCGTTCAAATTAGTCTTATCAGCGTTTGGAAAGAAAAATGTCAGCGTCCAAAAATAAAAATAATTAAAAATAAAAAGGACCTTAACAAAGTAGTTTACCCTAGTGAAGATAACTCTTAGAATGAAAATGACTATAGGGTGGCAAGCACTGTCTAATCATGCACACTTTGCTTAAGCAAGATAGACATAATTGTCCTCAGGTGTCCCTTGCTAACCAAATTTCTTAACAGTGAAGTTACCTAATATAAACCCTTTGTAACTTCCTAGGTAAGCCCAATTAAAAACGTTCCCAAGTCTCCCAACCGACCAAATCCAATTCTAGGCCAAAAAGTCTTGGCAGCGTGCTCAGTATATCAACTTTGCATGCTACAGTGCCTCACGATTTAGAAAACTAACTCGCACTCAGCAGTGGACACAATCTAGAATTATGATAAAAATATTATAAGAATACCTAAAAGCCTAAAGGTTTCCTAAACCTCCCCTTAAATCATGATATACAAACTTGCCAAATAAAAAGTATGTAATAAAAGTTTATGTCAAGATAGGAATGTAAACATTCCAACCATCATCCATAAGCTTTAACACATTCTTAGTAAGCTCCAAAGATCCATAAGCAACTCTGTATCCATTTGTACAATGCTCATAATGCCTGCATGATCAGATCAAAAACCAGAAAACTAACATATTGCTGTCAACGTCCATTTGAACACTTGTTAGCGTTTAAATAACCTTTGTCAGCGTTAGAAAAATAAAGTGGAAAACCTAATCTTGTACAAAGGCTAATAACAATACACAACCTGTATAAACTATACAATGATCTCAAAAACACATTTAGGTGAGATTGATCATTCCAATACTTGTTACCAAGTACTGGAACCTCCTAATATCAAAAGGTTTAGTTAAAAGATCAGCCACATTTTCTTCTGTGTCTACCCTATCTGGATGTATTAAACCTTTTTCAAAACAATCACTTATAAAATGATGTCTAATTTCTATGTGTTTTGTTTTAGAGTGATGTACAGGATTCTTAATAATGCATAATGTACTGTTATTATCTACAAATATATTATTATGCATAAAATTATACCCATAATCCAACAGCTAGTTTTGTATCCATAAAACTTGTCCACAACAAGCAGCTGCAACAACATATTCTGCTTCAGTTGTAGAGATGGCCAGCACTATTTGTTTCTTGCATTGCCAAGATATCAATCTGCTCCCAAGAAATTGGCATCCACCAGTTGCAGATTTTCTTTCAAACTTATCACCTCCATAGTCACAGTCTAAATATCCAATAAGCTCTAATGGAGAATCCTTTGGATACCATAATCCCAAGGTGGGATAGCACCTAAGGTATCTAAAGATCCTTTTGACAGCATGAAGATGACACTCTTTGGGAGTCACTTGATGGCGTGCACATGCACAAACAACAAACATGATGTCAGGTCTAGAGGCTGTAAGATACATCAATGAGCCAATCATTGATCTATAATGCCTGATATCCACTTGTTTTACATCTCCAGTCTTTCCCCAAGGGTGTTCCCTATCCATGGGTGTGCTATCCCGTTTTTCATGTGGAGAAAAACCAAACTTCTTCAAGATTTCTTCTACATACTTGTCTTGAGAGATAAAGATGCCATATGTAAAACCTGTAAATTCAGGTTTTGACTATGTCATCATTGTATACGTCACTTTATGATATCTGAATATATATAATACCACCTTTTCATGAGATCCTTGAGCAATCATATGCATCATACACAACATACATTATTTTAATCATCAAAACATAGGGACATTTAAATCTCATAGCATACAATGTGATTTTCATCACTTAATCACAAGGACAGTCACATTTGAATGACTACATTTTATAAACATGCAGGACTATAACCAGTCACTCCCTTTTTGAACATTTAAGTCACTTGAACATACAATCATAAGCATTCATCACATTGGTTCATAAATCCAAACTCATGATTACAATTAATACATATTTATTTAAGTATAAATTCTTAAGCTTTGAATATATTAATGTATATATATTTTTCTTACACTACAAACGACTTTACGTTACGACACCAACTATTTTTACATTTAAACATTACCTTTAACCATTTTAACTTACTTAAACTAAGTTTTCATACTTTTAAAATAGTAAAGTATTTTATCATCTAAAAATGACCATACTTTCACCAAGGATCCCAAACTTAACCAAAATAAACCTAGACCTAAACATACTCACACAATACTATACCTATACTCCTAGTAACTATATTTAGACACAAAAATTAAACAAAAAATACCCTAGACTTAATTATAGCCGAATATATATATACACATAACATTTAAATGCCAAAAACCCTTACCTTATGCACTTTGGACTTTTACTCTATATACAACATATATCATTAAGGCTTACACTATAGAAAACATTTCCTTTCCTTTGACTAGCCATAATAGCACCTGTTTTGGTATGAAACCATGAGACCATGTACAATTTTGAGCATTTAAGGAGGGTACTAGTTTAGTTATGCAAGTA
Organism: Glebionis coronaria; assembly: GCA_025667525.1. Classification (NCBI taxonomy): domain Eukaryota; kingdom Viridiplantae; phylum Streptophyta; class Magnoliopsida; order Asterales; family Asteraceae; genus Glebionis; species Glebionis coronaria. Next base: position 185,098 of record JANFOE010000446.1, on the reverse strand, counting down.
TAATGAAAAACAAGACACATATCACCTCCACTTGACCCTAGACGTGTAATAAGCCACACCATACCTCCAATTTGCCTTGTTCAAACTCTCCATTCATTGCAAACACTATACTTGTCCAACTTGTTCCCTTGATCTCTCCATATGCGACGGCTAGGGGGCAAAACATAAGGCCAAGTGTACCATGAAGCAATTAAAGCAATGTACTCTCAAATCCTAGGAAGAGATTATGCTGTACCATGAAACTTTCAAAATCAAGATTATCCCTCTCTCTTAGTGTGTATGCAACCCAAACCACAACCCCCAATCTCATAGTTAGGTTATTTAGCAAACACTAAGCTTCACACATCACTCACACACCAATATTCGGTTATTCCCTCAAACAAAACACCTAGACAACTCCTAGCATTTACTCTTGGTATTCTCCAAGCATTTAGTGCTTATCATTCAAGATATTTAACATTTAAGGTGAATCCAAGACCATCCTAGTGGAACCCGACGTCTAGAACCCTTAAGCCATCGTCATCATCTCGTTTTCGTGAAGCAAGTAAGCATAAACCTTCTCTAAAACTTTTCCTTACTCATTTCATGTTTCATGCATGGTCATGCTATAAAAATGGAGTTAGTGATGCATGAATACGTTGGAAGTTTATAAATAAACCCTAAACAACATATAAGCCCACGACTTATATGATGTCTATGGGTATTCTTGCCCTTAAAACCCTAAAACGTGTACATTTAAGCTTGTAGAACTTATTTAAGCCTTAGAGAAATCACTATGCCTTAAAATGTCATAAGGAAGTAATATAAGCTGAGCCATACAAACCTATGTAAGCCACATCATGTAAGCCTAATAATTTATATAAGCCGAAACCTAAAATTCCATATAAGCTAGCCTTGAAAAACCCTAAAAGTCATATAAGCCGAGACTTAATCTAACTTATTTAAGCCCATTTAAATATAAGCCATAGCTATAGAAGCCCATAAGTCATTAATCCCTAAATCTAATATAAGCCCTTAGAATTATTATATTTAAGCCAAAACATATAAGCTTAACATAAGCCTTAAATAAGCCGAATGAATATAAGCCCTAACTTATTTTAAGGAGTTAAGTTAAATTAATATAAGCCCATAATTTAAACATAAGCTTAGAAATATTAATGTAAGCCCAATAAGGGGAAAATAAAGATATTAGCCCACTTGGTAATTCCCTAGTAAAATTTGTACAAGCCCATTAGGCCCACATTACACAAGCCAAGACCCAAATGGGCTAGTCAAGCCCAATTTCTGAAGTTTGGAGACTTTTGGTGCCTATTATGACAAGTGGAGAAAGTATTGGTTGATTTGGCAAATTAATAAAACATGTACTCCTAATTTCGTGACTTTGTGTAAGTACAAGGGCCAAACGTATAATTTTCCAAAGTATAGGGGGCGGTTAATTCAAATCGTGAGTTAAATGAAAACCACAAGGGCCATTGTTGCCAAAACTTAAATTAAATTCGAGCCCTAGTTGTCTTAATAAACAATCTGAAACCTCAAAGGGTCACTTTTGCCATTTGTGAAAACTATTACAAGCCCTAGCCTTGTTTTATTAATATTCGAGACCTTAAGGGTCATTCCTGCCATTTTTGAATCTTAACATAAGACTAGAAACTTTATAAAACATTTTCGTGACTCAAGGGACTAAAAGTGTCATTTTGGAAACTTAAAAAAGCTTTATATAACTATTTCTGAGACTTGGGGGGTGTTTGGTCTTTTCCCCAAAGTTTTATAAGCCCTAGGGGTGTTTTTGTAAACAATCTAACTAACAAGGACTAACGGCGTAATAAACTTAACGAACGAAACCTTAAATGTTATTTTTGTAATTTGTCATACTTACAAGGGTTTACTAGAAATTTTAATATTATTAAAAGTATTAATAAAATATTTTATTAAATTTAGTTATTTGGATAATTAAATAAACCACTATGTTTATTTGCGAGAATATATAAACTGACGAATACCGTAATTATATTTTTAAGACTTAATAATATAATATTACCTTACGGTTTATTTAATTAAAATCCATTTATTTAATTTATTCGCGTTTAGTAAGTCAACTTACATATTTTTAGACACTAAAAATATACGTTTAGCACAACCCTTTATAAGTATAAACATATAGACAATCGTTATAACGTATTAATTTGTGATCATGCATTCTTTGAAAATCATACATCCATCATGCATTGTTAATTATGCATTTACTAAGGCACTTAAAATTACTTAGGTAATTACTCTGGTTCGTGATTATATTGTGCCAGTTTGTTCAGTGACATCATCATCATCACATCATTACCACTAAGGTGAGTTCATGGCCCCATCTTTACTGTTTTATAACTGGGAGAGAAAACATACAAAAATTATATATATTTTAAATATGCAAAACATGCACTAACAACAACAACAACTTATTGCCTATTGTTTGCCCTATACCCGTGGACTATAATAGTTAATAGTGTAGCGCGAAATGTGTGAATAGATCTATTTGGGTATTGACAATACCCGGCCTACGTGACTTGCTATCACGAAACGCTTAGGCCAAGCAACATGTTTACATCATTGTCGGACTGAGGGAACAACACCGGGACAGATCCAAATGGGCGTACCGAAAAACTTTTTGTCTAGCTTCTATTACAGGGCAATAGGAACTACTATAATATGTAGCTTAGTGCTCTACTATCTTTGTGATGTTTTGGAATATTATTAACTTATTATTTAATTAAACCTGTGAATTCACCAACTTCGTGTTGACCCCCATAATTTTACTCTATATGTTTTCTCAAGAAAATAAAGCAGGTTCATGCATTGGATTCCAGCATTTTAGGAGCATCATGTCTACCATTGGGCTGGGATATTTACTTCAGTTTTATAATAAATGTGGTTTACAAACAAGATACTAAGTGTGTACAATTGATTCATGTAATTTGTATTAAATGACTTTTATGATCATTGCTCTATATACTATGTGCTATCGATCCACCCAAGTAACACCCCAATTACTATTCCGCTGCATTTGACCAACTTGGCGGTGTTACAGAAATGGTATCAGAGCGCATAGTTATAGAGAACCAGATCGATAATAAAATTTTTAAATATAATAAAAATTTTAAACTGGACTATAACTGAACTTTTAAAAATCAATAAAATAAAAAGAAAATTGATTTTTGGGGAACCGTTATAAGTTATGCATATAGTACATAGAGCATACACATTATGTGAACAAGTTTCACACTGATTTATAACCTTTGAGTTAGTAAATCACCTAAGTATCTACCTATACTTTTAACAGTCATAGTTAAAAGACATAAACCGCATCGTATATGCATTTTAAAAAACTTTTTGAATTGTGTAAGCTAAAAACATACTCAACTTTGAAATGCTATTTTCAGATATCATGACGCCACCTAGTATTGTGACTACCTTCGAGGAGCTTATGGCTCCTACCACCACTCCAGTATCACCGACGTCAGTATTTGCTGGACCAGCATCTGACACGGAGTCCAGAGATGACCAGCTAGATGGAGTCATCATACTTTCAGATTCGCCTACTCCATCACCACCTACTGTATCACCTACTTCACCACTGCTTGTAGTACCTGCATCTCCTCCTAGGGAGATGGACCAGGTTGTGCCTTCTTTACCACCATTGCCACCACCTTCTGCACATCACCCTTACCCCACCAGTAATCTGCCACCTCGCAAGAGGATGCGTAATTTTTTTCCTGACTCGACCTTCGAGGTAGGAGAGGGATCAGGAGCTGGACAACCCAGTCTTGGCGCCCTGCAGGCACAGGTCGACGCAATTGTGGCCCGACATGCGCAGGACACCGCTCTCATTCATGCCCTATTGCAGGCGGACCAGCAGGGTCGCGCGAGAGATATAGATCTCTCTACTGGGCTGTGGCTAGTGAGTCACACACTACGCAGAGTTCTCTGGGTATGACCCAGGGAACTATGCATTGGTTATTAGATGAGGTTGCTTACCTCCGCTACCGGTTAGCCGCACTAGAGGGTCACTCATACGAGACCCAGGCTGCTATCCTCACTCAGGAGGAGACTTTTTGGACGTTCGTAGACCTACAAGACCTTCGTCATCAGGGACTCACTGCTGAGACAGACCACTACGGAGTGTCGATACTGCGCGTCAGCACCAGTTGCTAGAGACTATAAGATTCTCCAGCGAGACTAGGAGGGCGATGATCCGTATGCAGGATGATCGTACACCCACTTCACCAGCCGGACCACCTGCACCTGCAGACAACCATACTAGTGTAGGCTAGATTTCATTGTACATCATGACAAGCATTGAGTTGCATCTCAGCTCGCATGATTTAGATCTTTTGTACTTGTATTTCCATTTCAGTTGTATCTGTATCGTAGCACCTAACCTTAGTAGGTAGGTTATCTTTTGTAGTATTACAAACATTTGTACCACTATCTCAGACAGGGTGGTTGTATCTCTGTCTTAGATCGGTTGTATTGTATTATATTGATGTTTACTAGTACTGATATATCATCCTTTACTTGTTTGTTTGAATTTATATTATTATGAAATCTTTACAGGTTACCCAATTTGTTGTGAATTCTATGCATACCTTTTTTTATGCAGCTTAATATAATGATCCTACTAACCAACTGATAAATCTCATCTTTGTGTATGGTAGAACAATGGCACAAAGGGTCACTCGACAGAACACTAACGCTGCTCCTTCAGTGACTGTTTCAGAAGCACAACTCAGAGTGCTTATCGGTCAAGGCATTGCTGTTGACCTAGCCACCAGGGAAACACACCCCAGCGGAAACCAGGCCGACAGTCAAAAGTCGAATGCTAGATATCGAATTGCCAGAGGATGTACCTATCCTGACTTCCTGAAATGCAAGCCCAGTTACTTCAAGGGCAAGGAAGGGGTAATAGGACTCATGCAATGGTTCGAAAGGACATAGACAGTATTCTGCATTAGTGATTGCACCGGGGAGAACAAGGTGAAATTTGCCACCTGTACTCTCTTGGAACATGCTCTCACCTGGTGGAACTCCCTAGTTTCTACCCTTGGACATGATGAAGCCTATGGGATGACCTGGAATGCATTTAAGGAAAGACTTACCAAGAAATACTTTCCTTGAGGCGAAATCAAGAAGTTAGAGATTGACGTGTGGAACCTCAAATGCTTGAATCCTGACATCACGACTTACAACCAAAGATTTCAGGAACTAACTTTGATGTGTACTCGGATGTTCCCTGACGTGAAGGACAAGATAGAAAAGTATGTCAGTGGACTTCCGGATTTTATGCACGACAGTGTACTCGCATCCCAACCCACTACAGTCGAGGGTGCCATAGAATTTGCCACAGAGCTGATGAACAAATGGGGACGTGATCATGTGATTAGGAAGTCTGAGTACAAGAGAAAGGTTGAGGAGAACTACCGTGGTTACAATCAGGCCCAGCCACCAAAGAAGCAAAACTTGGGCCAGATCTGTAGTGCTGTTTCCTCAGCACCACCACCATATGCAGGCAACAAGCCGAAGTGCACCAAGTGCAATTTCCATCATTTCTCTTCTGTCGAATGCCGAAGACCCGGACAGGGCAACACCTATGTTTCAGCCATCAGGAACAACTCTAGAACCAACTACAAGCCCCGCAATGGCAACAGTCAGAACTTTCGTAGAAATGGACAGCAGGGATACCGCCAGCACATTGGCAGCGGTAACACGACTCGTAGGGAAATTCGTTGCTATCGTTGTTGAGAAATCGGACACATCAACACTGATTGCCCAAAGCGAGCAGTTAGGAACGAGAGCAGAGGAGGAGCACCGTCTAAAGTCTATGTGATAGGAGACGCCAAGACCAACCCAGACTTCAATGTGGTTACCGGTATGTTCCTTCTAAACAATCGCTATGCAAATATATTGTTTGATACGGGAGCCGATAGGAGTTTTATATCCAAAGAATTTAGTAGCTTACTAGACATCAAACCTATACCGTTAGACGACTGTTATAGGGTCGAATTAGCAGACGGTAAAATCATTGAAACTAACACTATTTTAAGAGGCTGTACCTTAAACCTTCTAAATCATCCATTCGATATTCAGTTAATACCTGTAATTTTGGGTAGTTTCAACGTCATCATTGGTATGGACTGGTTAGCTAAATATCACGCGACCATTGTGTGCGACCAAAAGCTAGTCCGTATACCATGGGGAAAAGAAAATCTAATCGTTCGAGGAGAAGGAAACTCAGATAGAACTGATACCAGGCTGAGTGTTATCTCATGCACTAAAGTCTAGAAGTACATACTAAAAGGATGCCCTATCTTTTTAGCACATATTTCAAAAACCGACAAAGAAGAGGAACCAGAGAAGAAACAAATCAAGGACGTGCCAATTGTCCGTGATTATCCCAAAGTTTTCCCAGACGACTTACCTGGTTTGCCTCCGACTCGTCAAGTGGAATTCCAAATCGACTTGATACCAGGAGCTGCACCTATAGCTAAAGCACCATACCGATTAGCACCAACCGAGATGAAAGAACTCTCTGAACAACTTCAAGAACTGTCAGACAAAGGTTTTATCAGACCCAGTTCCTCACCTTGGGGAGCTCCAGTACTTTTTGTCAAAAAGAAAGACGGATCCTTCCGAATGTTTATCGATTACAGAAAACTGAATAAGTTAACTGTGAAAAATCGTTACCCACTACCACGAATCGACGACTTATTTGATCAGTTACAAGGATCAAGTGTATACTCCAAGATCGACCTACGATCTGGGTATCACCAGTTGAGGGTCAGAGAAGAGGACATACCGAAAACAACTTTCAGAACTCGTTACAGCCATTATGAATTTCAAGTCATGGCATTTGGCCTGACCAACGCTCCAGCCATATTCATGGACCTCATGAATCGAGTGTGTAGACCCTATCTAGATAAGTTCGTGATTGTGTTTATCGACGACATACTCATCTCTTCCAAGAATGAGCAAGAGCACGGAGAACATCTTGCTCAAGTGCTAAAATTACTTAAGGAAGAGAAGCTGTACGCAAAATTCTCGAAGTGCGACTTTTTGATTTCTAAAGTTCATTTCCTCGGTCATGTGATCGATGACAAGGGAATTCAAGTGGATCACGCAAAAGTCGAACCCGTGAAGGATTGGGCATCACCCACTTCACCAAAAAAGATTCGTTAATTTTTAGGCCTTGCCGGTTACTACCGGAGATTCATAGAGGGATTTTCTAAGATAGATAAATCTACGACAAAGCTTACTCAGAAAGGCGTAAATTTCGATTGGGGAGAAAAAGAAGAGGCCGCATTCCAAACCATTAAGAAGAAATTGTGTAGTACACCTATTTTAGCTTTACTAGAGGGCAACGAAGACTTCGTCGTCTACTGTGACGCCTCACACAAAGGCTTAAGAGCTGTCTTTATGCAGAGACAGAAAGTGATTGCCTATGCTTCAAGACAATTGAAGAAACACGAGCAAAATTACTCTACCTATGATTTAGAGCTTGGATCTGTGGTGTTTGATTTGAAAATTTGGAGACATTACCTGTATGGAACAAAGTGCACAGTACATACTGATCACAAGAGTTTGCAACATATCCTAGACCAGAAGGAGCTAAACATGAGGCAACGTCGTTAGATAGAAATGCTCAGTGACTACGACTGCGACATCAAATACCACCCAGGTAAAGCCAACGTAGTTGCGGATGCACTAAGTCAAAAGGGAACTGATCCTCCCATGAGAGTTCGAGCCCTAGTCATGACCATTAGCTTGGACCTACCCAAGCAAATCCTAGAGGCTCAACTCCAAGCACAGAAACCTGAAAAAATTGGAAGAGAAGACATAGGAGGAATGCTTAGGACTGACCTAAGCAAGGAGAAGTTGGAAGCTAGAGCAGCCGGAACGTTATGTTTACACGGAAGAAGTTGGTTACCATGCTACGGAGACTTGAGAAACGTGATCATGCATGAATCTCGTAAGTCCAAGTACTATATACATCCCGGATCCGAAAAGATGTATCAGGACGTGAAGAAATTATATTGGTGGCCAAACATGAAAGCAGACATTGCCACATACGTGAAGAAGTGTCTGACTTGTGCCAGAGTAAAGACAAAACATCAGAGGCCATCCGGTTTGTTAGTCAAACCTAAAATACCAAAATGGAAATGGGACAACATCACCATGGACTTCATTACCAAACCCCCTACTTCATCTCACGGTTACGATACAATTTGGGTAATCGTTGACCGACCCACAAAATCCGCTCACTTCCTGCCCATCAGAGAGAATGACTCTCTGGACAAGTTAGATAAGTTGTACCTAAAGGAAATAGTGACTAGACACGGCATACCAGTCTCAATCATTTGTGATCGAGATGGTAGATTCACGTCAAACTTTTGGAGAGCCTTCCAACGAATTTTAGGAACAAACTTGGACATGAGCATCGCATACCACCCGCAAACTGACGGCCAGAGTGAACGAACAATCCAAACCCTAGAAGACATGCTAAGAGCATGTTTGATCGACTTTGGAAAAGGATGGGTCGAACATATACCGTTAGTTAAATTCTACTACAACAACAGCTACCATGCCAGTATTAAAGCAGCGCCATTTGAGGCCCTTTATGGTCGCAAGTGTAGATCACCCGTATGCTGGGCAGAGGTGGGAGAGTTCCAACTGACTGGACCTAAGCTAATCTAAGAGACAACCGAGAAGATCACTCTCATCAAGCAGCGCTGCCCAGGATAGACAGAAGAGCTATGCAGATAGGAAACAGAAGCCTATGGAGTTTGAAGTAGGTGACCGTGTTATGCTAAAAGCATCACCTTGGAAGGGCGTCGTCCGATTTGGGAAACGTGGGAAACTAAATCCACGTTATGTGGGACCCTTCAAGGTGATTGCCATAATAGGTGAAGTCGCCTATCGTCTAGAGTTTCCCAAACAGTTGAGCCGGGTACACTCTACATTCCATGTCTCAAACTTGAAGAAGTGCTACGCAGATGAGCCGCTAGCCATGCCATTGGAGGGAGTCCACTTCGATGACAAACTCCAATTCATAGAAGAACCGGTGGAAGTCATGGAGAGAGTAGTCAAGAAACTAAAGCGAAGCCAAATCCCGTTAGTTAAGATACGATGGAACTCTAGGAAAGGCCCTGAGTTCACATGGGAACGTGAGGACTCGTTTGGAGCTAAGTACCCACACCTGTTCACCTAAGCAGTGACGTCATCTTAAGCTTTGAGGACAAAGCTAAAATAACGGGTTAATGCTGTAAAACCTGTAAATTCAGGTTTTGACTATGTCATCATTATATACGTCACTTTATGATATCTGAATATATATATTACTAACTTTGCATGAAATCCTTGAGAAATCATATGCATCATACACATCATACATTATTTTAATCATCAAAACATAGGGACATTTAAATCTCATAGCATACATTGTGATTTTCATCACTTAATCACAAGGACAGTCACATTTGGATGACTACATTTTATAAACATGCAGGACTATAACCAGTCACTCCCTTTTTGAACACTTTAGTCACTTGAACATACAATCATAAGCATTAATCACATTGGTTCATAAATCTAAACTCATGATCACAATTAATACATATTTATTTAAGTATAAATTCTTAAGCTTTGAATATATTAATGTACATATATTTTTCTTACACTACAAACGACTTTACGTTACGACACCAACTATTTTTATATTTAAACATTACCTTTAACCATTTTAACTTACTTAAACTAAGTTGTCATACTTTTAAAATAGTAAAGTATTTTATCATCTAAAAATGACCATACTTTCACCAAGGATCCCAAACTTAACCAAAATCAACCTAGACCTAAACATACTCACTCAATACTATACCTATACTCCTAGTAACTATATTTAGACACAAAAATTAAACAAAAAAATACCCTAGTCTTAATTATAGCCGAATATATATATATATATACACATAACATTTAAATGCCAAAAACCCTTATCATATGCACTTTGGACTTTTAGTCTATGTACAACATATATCATTAAGGCTTACACTATAGAAAACATTTCCTTTCCTTTGACTAGCCATAATACCGCCGGTTTTGGTATGAAACCATGAGACCATGTACAATTTTGAGCATTTAAGGAGGGTATTAGTTTAGTTATGCAAGTATAATGAAAAAAAAGACACCACCTCCACTTGACCCTAGACATGTAATAAGCCACACCATACCTCCAATTTGCCTTGTACAAACTCTCCATTCATTCCAAAAACTATACTTGTCCAACTTGTTCCCTTGATCTCTCCATATGCGACGGCTAGGGGGCAAAACATAAGGCCAAGTGTACCATGAAGCAATTAAAGCAATGTACTCTCAAATCCTAGGAAGAGATTATGTTGTACCATGAAACTTTCAAAATCAAGACTATCCCTTTCTCTTGGCGTGTATGCAACCCGAACCACAACCCCCAATCACATAGTTGGGATATTTAGCAAACACTAAGCTTCACACATCACTCACACACCCATATTCGGTTATTCTCTCAAACAAAACACCTAGACAACTCCTAGCATTTACTCTTGGTCTTCTCCAAGCATTTAGTGCTTATCATTCAAGTTATTTAACATTTAAGGCGAATCCAAGACCATCCTAGTGGAACCCGACGTCTAGAACCCTTAAGCTATCGTCATCATCTCGTTTTCGTGAAGCAAGTAAGTATAAACCTTCTCTAAAACTTTTCCTTACTCATTTCATGTTTCATGCATGTTCATGCTATAAAAATGGAGTTAATGATGCATGCATATGTTGGAAGCTTATAAACAAACCCTAAACAACATATAAGCCTACGGCTTATATGATGTCTATGGGTATTCTTGCCCTTAAAACCCTAAAACGTGTACATTAAAGCTTGTAGAACTTATTTAAGCCTTAGAGAAATCACTATGCCTTAAAATGTCATAAGGAAGTAATATAAGCCGAGCCATACAAACCTATATAAGCCACGTAATTTAAGCCTAATAACTTATATAAGCCGAAACCTAAAATGCCATATAAGCTAGCCTTGAAAAACCTTAAAAGTCATATAAGCCGAGACTTAATCTAGCTTATTTAAGCCCATTAATATATAAGCCGTAGCTATATAAGCCCATAAGTCATTAAGCCCTAAATATAATATAAGCCCTTAGAATTATTAAATTTAAGCCGAAACATATAATCTTAACATAAGCCTTAAATAAGCCGAATGAATATAAGCCCAAACTTATTTTAAGGAGTTAAGTTAAATTAATATAAGCCCATAATTTAAACATAAAGCTTAGAAATATTAATGTAAGCCCAATAAGGGGAAAATAAAGATATTAGCCCACTTGGTAATTCCCTAGTAAAATTTGTACAAGCCCATTAGGCCCACATTACACAAGCCGAGACCCAAATGGGCTAGTCAAGCCCAATTTCTAAAGTGTGGAGACTTTTTGTGCCTATTATGACAAGTGGTGAAAGTATTGGTTGATTTGGCAAATTAATAAAACATGTACTCCTAATTTCGTGACTTTGTGTATGTACAAGGGCCAAACGTGTAATTTTCCAAAGAATAGGGGACGGTTAATTCAAACCGTGAGTTAAATGAAAACCACAAGGGCCCTTGTTGCCAAAACTTAAACTAAATTTGAGCCTTAGTTGTCTTAATAAACAATCCGAAACCTCAAGGGGTCACTTTTGCCATTTGTGAAAACTAGTACTAGCCCTAGCCTTGTTTTATTAATATTCGAGACCTTAAGGGTCATTCCTGCCATTTTTGAAACTTAACATAAGCCCTAGAAACTTTATAAAACATTTTCGTGAGTCAGGGGACTAAAAGTGTCATTGTGGAAACTTAAAACAAGCCTTAACTCTTTATATAATTAATTTCGAGACTTAGGGGGGTGTTTGGTCATTTCCCCAAAGTTATATAAGCCCTAGGGGCGTTTTTGTAAACAAACTAACTAACAAGGACTAAAGGCGTAATAAACTTAACGAACGAAACCTTAAAGGTTATTTTTGTAATTTGTCATACTTACAAGGGTTTACTATTAATTTTAATATATTTAAAAGTATTAATAAAATATTTTATTAAATTTAGTTATTTGGATAATTAAATAAATCACTAAGTTTATTTACGAGAATATATAAACTGACGAATCCCGTAATTATATTTTTAAGACTTGAGAAAATAATATAATATTACCTTACGGTTTATTTAATTAAAATCCATTTATTTAATTTATTCCCGTTTAGTAAGTCAACTTACATATTTTTAGACACTAAAAATATACGTTTAGCACAATCCTTTATAAGTATAAACATATAGACAATCGTTATAACGTATTAATTTGTGATCATGCATTCTTTGAAAATCATACATCCATCATGCATTGTTAATTATGCATTTACTAAGGCACTTAAAATTACTTAGGTAATTACTTCGGTTCGTGATCATCTTGTGCCAGTTTGTTCAGTGACATCATCATCATCACATCATTACCACTAAGGTGAGTTCATGGCCCCATCTTTACTGTTTTATAACTGGGGGAGAAAACATACAAAAACTATATATATTTTAAATATGCAAAACATGCACTGACAACAACAACAACTTATTGCCTATTGTTTGCCCCATACCCGTGGACTGTAATAGTTAATAGTGTAGCGCGAAATGTGTGAATAGATGTATTTGGGCATTGACAATAGCTGGCCTGCGTGACTTGCTATCACAAAACGCTTAGGCCAAGCAACAGGTTTACATCATTGTCGGACTGAGGGAACAACATCGGGACAGATCCAAATGGGCGTACCGAAAAACTTTTTGTCTAGCTTCTATTATAGGGCAATAGGAACTACTATAGTATGTAGCTTAGTGCTCTACTATCTTTGTGATGTTTTGCCATATTATTAACTTATTATTTAATTAAACCTGTGAATTCACCAACTTCGTGTTGACCCCCACATTTTACTCTATATGTTTTCTCAGGAAAATAAAGCAGGTTCATGTATTGGATTCCATCATTTTAGGAGCATCATGTCTACCATTGGGCTGGGATATTTACTTCAGTTTTATAATAAATGTGGTTTACAAACAAGATACTAAGTGTGTACAATTGATTCATGTAATTTGTATTAAATGACTTTTATGATCATTGCTCTATACTATGTGCTATCGATCCACCCAAGTAACACCCCAATTACTATTCAACTGCATTTGACCAACTTAAGGTTGTTACACCATCTTCTTTCTGTTGGACTTGTAAACCTAGAAAGAAGTTCATCTCTCCCATTGCACTCATCTTGAGTTTGTCTACCATGAGTTTGGAAAAGTCTTCACTCATCTTTGGATTTGATGAACCAAAGATAATATCATCCACATAGACCTAAAAAAGTAGAAAATCCTTACCAATCTTCTTGGTAAATAAGGTCTGGTCTATGGTGCCCCTCTTAAATCCAATTTCCACCAGATAGGTGGATAATGTACCATACCATGATCTTGGGGCTTGATGAAGTCCATACATTTATTTCTTGACTCTATACACTTTGTCTGGATGTTCTGGATCTTCAAAACCAGGAGGTTGCATTACATATACCTCCTCTTAAATTGTGCCATATAAGAAAGCACTCTTCACATCCATCTGATAAACTATGAAACCCATGCAAGAAGCATAGGCTAGGAAAATCCTTATTGCTTTAATCCTTGCAACAGGTGAAAAAACCTCTTCATATTCTATTCCCTCTTCTTGTGTATAGCCTTGAGCAACTAAACATGCCTTGTTTCTGACCATAATTCCTCTTTCATCCTTCTTGTTTCTAAGAACCCAACGTGTCCCAATAGGTCTAACATACCTTGGACAATCCACTAGCTCCCATATATCTTGAATGGAAAACTGGTGAAGCTCATCCTTCATTGCTTCCACCCACCTTGGTTCTTTGAGAGCATCAAAAATCTTCTTGCGTTCCTATTGTGACAGAAAAAAGCAAACAAACATGCCTGCACAAGAGGGATATCATCCTTCTTGTGGATATTGGCAATGAAACCACCTTGAGTCTGATGAGACCTCCTTGTTTGAACAGGAGACAAAACATCACCAATGATTAGGGAAGGAGGATGATTTTTGATGACAGTTGTAAGTATTCCTCCCCAAGTAGTATGTTTTCTTCTATATCAGTTTCCATGTTGCCAATATCATCTTCATTTCCACTCCCATCCTCACTTGAATGAACCTCTTGATTAAGTATGGAAGGTTTACCATGTTCAAAAGTATTGGAATAAAAGAAATGTCCAAACAGGTTGTCAGCGTTTGAGCTATCAGCGTCTGAATTTAACCTGTCAACGTCTGATTTGTCTTTGTCAGTGCTTGAAGATGCACGCATGTTTTTATCAACTAGCCTTTCTTGTGGCCCTTCTTCCTCCTTTTCAGCAGCAGTAGAAGCTTGTGCAAACCCATCAGTCCATATAGGAATGATAACATACTCAAGTATGGGGTCTGACTTGATTGCATGTGATCCTTCTTCCGTAGCAACCTGTTTACCTGCAATATCAACAATAGGTTCTTCCACAACATTTGGATCCTTTTTCACAATGTCTGGATTAGTAACAGGCATATAATTCAGGGTTCTAGATAATGGTTCTAAATCGAAGAACCAGTCAGGTCCATTCTTAGGATAACTGGGTTTACTTTCTAAAAACTTAACATGTACTTTTTCAAGAATGCGTTTTTCTTTCTTGTTGTAAACCCTATACCCTCTGCTCTACACAGAATAACCCACAAAGTTGCCTTCTCACCTTTTGCACTAAACTTTCCTAAGGCATCACTAGTATCCAATATCACTACATGACATCCAAAGGGTTTAAGAAAACCTATGTTGGGTTTCCTATTCCAAAATAGCTCATAAGGTGTCTTATTATGGATTTTGTTGACCAAAGCTCTATTCTGAACATAGCATGATGTATTAACAGCCTCAGTCCAAAAAGCAATGGGAAACTTAGCAGCAGCCAACATTGTCCTAGCTGCTTCTATGAGTATTCTATTCTTTCTTTCAGCCACACCATTCTGTTGTGGAGTTCTAACTATGCTAAACTCCCTAGTAATCCCTTTATCAACACAGAAGGTATCTAATAGTTTATTTCTAAACTCACCACCATTATCACTTCTAAGTATTTTAACCTCATTCCCTGTTTTCTTTTCAATTTGGGTAATAAAGTTAATCAAAACTATGGCAGTATCACTTTTTAAGGCCAAAAAGAAAGTCCAAGTAAATCTAGAAAAATCATTAGTTATAACAAAAAATAAGATTTACCATTCAAACTTTCTATATTAGTTGGTCCAAATAAGTCCATATGTAGCAAGTGAAGTGGTTTAGAACTGGAATGCACAAGTTTAGACTTAAATGAGACTTTGTGATGTTTGCCTTTAAGACATGCAACACAAGAGTGATCATTGTCGAAAGCTTTTGAAGGCAAACCATCAACTAAATCATGTCTCACAAGTCTATTAATATTTTTAAAGTTTATGTGCCCTAACCTTCTGTGCCATAGATTACTTTCATCTACTGAAGCTTTAGCATAAAGACATGACAAATTGTTGTTCATTCTAATCCCATTAAGATTAACATTATAACTGTCCTTATGCCTAGGTGTTCTATAATCAATAAACTTCTCATCAGGCATCTTAAAATCTTTACTCAACACCAAGCATTTATTATCAGTGAAAAGAACCTTATTTTTATTATCACAAACTTGTGACACACTAAACAAGTTATAGTCAAGTTCTTTTACCAGAAAGACGTTTTCAAAACGTAAATTGTTGGTGATAAGAGTGCCTTTGCCTAAAATAGTCCCATAGCCTCCTCCAAAGTACACTTTGTCACCATCTTTAATGGGGGTAAAACTTGACAAATAATCTTCCTTCCCCTTCATGTGCCTAAAGCATCCACTGTCCCAATATCCATGATCATTGACCTATTTTTGAAGGCCCTGCACATAAAGAAAACAAATTTGTTTTCTTTTGGAACCCAAGATTGAGAAGACTTGGATTCATGTGGTTGTTCAACAAGAACATATTTAGTCCATATAACAACCCCTTGTTCATCCCTTTGTGGAATGAACACCCAGTTTACCCTAATTGGTTTAGTAATGACCTTTGAAAGATAATGAAATCTGTTATAGGTCATAGAAATCCCATCAGAATTAGGGTCTTGGTCTTGTTTAGGTCTCCAAGTAAAACTATATGAAGCTTTAGACCCTTTTACCTTAGGCTGTAAGTACCTATTATTACTTGTCTAACACAAGAACCAACACCAAATTGTTATGGCATTTTCACACCATACCTAAAGCTGTCAGCGTTGGAATTGTTCCTGTCAGCATTGAATTTGTTCTTGTCAGTGCTGAATTTGTTCTTGTCAGCGCCCAAATTAGGGTTTGCTACAGGAACCCATTATCTATTAGACCATGTGTTGGTCTTTTGAAAGGGCCTTTGTCTATGAGTATTTGTCCCTTTAGTAAAGAAGGGAGCTGGTCTAGTAACTTGTGGACTTGGTTGGACATAAAGTTTGGGTTTGACCATGGTTGACCTATTGTCAGCGTTGACTTTTGAGGCACTGACACATTTATAGGCCAAGTGAGAAAAACTCCCACATGTGTAACAAGCTTTTCTAGACATAACCTTAGGTCTAGATTGAAAGAACCCTGTCTTATTAACACTAGCTTGGCTTTGTGGTGGCCTAGGTTTTCTATACATTTCAGCATATTTATCATTAGGTTTTCTCTTAACAGATGAGCCAAGGTCAACAGGCTTTCCAGTAGTGGGATTGGTCACAATAATAGGTGTAGGATCAAGTGGACTCTTACTAAGCATCCCTCCCTTAAGAAAGAGAAAAGGGTTGTCTGCTTTCCACTTCTCAAGGTCAGTCACCTTTTGTTGATATTCCTCAACTGGGGTGAGTACTCTAGGTGGAGGAATACATTCCTCTTCTTAGAGTTCTGGAATACCAGTACAAGAGAGATCATTTCTTTGAACTCCATAAAAGTTCCCAGCAGGTGGAGGAACATCAACATATTCATTCATCCCAATCCCAAACATATCCCTAGTGTTTCTTTGTTCACTGACACATTTTTCTAGGGTTTGGCTGGCTTTATCAAAAATTTTAATTTTAAGCCCTACATTTTCTTTATCCTTAATGGCTAATCTAACTTAAGGTCCACTTCTCCTCTAGATCTCATCAGAGTGTCCTTAAGTTCAACACTAACTTTAAGATCACGAGACAAAACATTAATTTGATCTTTTAGGTCAAATTCCATTTTCTTATATTCCTCTACAGTCTTTTCAGTTTGTACAAGTGCCATTTGATAATTTGATAGCCTACATTCTACATCAAAAACATCTGATTTTAACTTTAAAATTTCTTTGTTAAGCTTTTTAGTGTTTAATCGACAACCTTTACTACAGTAAGCATCATCATATACCTCATTATCTAATGAAGACGAGGAATTGGCCATAAGAGCAAAGTGAACATGCTCTTCTTCTTCCTTCTCAGCAATCAAAGCCTTATTCTCTTCCACATCCTTTGCCAAATATCTCCAGTCCCATCCAACACCATCAATGTCTTGCATGGCAACCATAGCCTTTGGCTTAGTATCTTTAACCATGATGATTTGGCTTGAAGTCTTTCCAGCATCAGATCTTCTTGGAGATTTGCATTCTCTCATAAAGTGACCCATCCTATGGCAGTTGTAACACTCAAACTTGGATTTATCAAATCCAGAAGTGTCTTTAGCATTGAAGGTCATCTTCTTTCTAAATCTCCTATTCAAACTGTTGGCCCTTATGCTTGCTAGTGCCATGTTCCATTTAATATCCATCTCTTCCAAGTTCACATCACTGATTTTCTCAAGACTTCATATGTAATCAATGAACCATTGGGCAATGCAGCAATGTATGCACATACTGTATCTAAATCAATACCAGCATGTTTAAGCTTTGGTGAGTCAACATTGTATGTGTCACGTCTGAATGTGAAGCGCTAACAAAGGTTGATCCACCACTGACATAAGTTGATCGAATAACATGATGCACATATGACTCTCTCTCATTGATTTGCGCTTCACTATGTGAGATGAAAGCCATGTTTACAGATGTTGACTTGCTTCCATGATCCAGTAAGATTTCATTCTCAACAATCTTTAACTCATTGTAGACGTCATCAAAAGTAGAACTCTTATGAGCATTGGTAGCAATGATAGACATAGCTTCAATTTTACATGCTTCACCCAGACTTTTAAGGAAAGTAGTAATGATGTCTTCATCATCATATTCTATTCCCATAAAGGTCAACTTGCTAGTGATATATAGAAGCCTGCTTCTTACCTGACTTAGCTTCTCATTGGGAAGAGCTTTAAACACAACATATTCATATAAAAGTTGCTTCTTCTTCTCTTTGGTAGTGTCATCATTACAACCATAGTTGATTTGAAGAGCTGCCCAAAGTTCTTTGGCAGTCTCAAAACTCCTATACTTGTGCTGATTGTTTGGACCTAAAGAGTGTTTAAGAATGCTTAAGGTCTTCATGTCATTCCTTCTTTTGGCTATATCAGCAGTTGAGATAGCTCTTCCATCTTTAGGTCTTTCTCTACGCTCTTCAACAGGAGAACCAGCAGTAGTCCTTGCTGCAATAGCAGCAGTAACCCTAGCTGCTTTGTCAAACTGATTTCCAAATTTAATAATTTCCCATAGAGTGTGATCATGAATTTGAAGGTATTGTTCAAAATTGAACTTCTATTGTTCAAAGTTGTCAGGGTCGATCATGGGGATTTTTAGGTTGTGATTTGATGAGGAAGAAGATTCTATAGAAGACATCTTTTCTTGTTTTAGGATTTCGGTGTTTTTAGGGTTTACTGTTCTTCTAGATCAAAGTTCCTCAACAAGCTCTGATACCACTTGTTGACACCAAACTTAGATCGATTAACTTTGTGTTAACGAGATTGAATCAAGTTTAACACGTATAGAAACTTTGTTGTTGTTATGAACAATCCAAGTGTTATGCGGAATTAACACTTAGAATAAAGAATAAGTAAAACAATTAAACCTAACTTTCACTTTTGATTGATAATCGAACTTGCTTACAATGAAAGTTAAATAGTGAATAATGTGTATAAAATACAAACCCTACGACCTCCTTTTATAACATAAGGAGTCGTGTACAATGGATAACCTATCAACTATTCTAAGGTCAAGATAAATATAAAAAATACAATATTGAGTATATCTTTACTTCAAATAATAAACGTGTTGACTAAGTTTTCCTATCAGTGGTTGGACTTCTTCTTGTCAGTGCTTGGATATCTCTTGTCAATGCTTGATCTGTCAGCGCTTGATTTCTTCCTGTTAGCGTCCAATCTACTCTTGTCAGCGTCTGAGTGACTTAGCTCATTTTATTCCCAACAATAACTGTGGAAACCTAAGTTTCCTAGATCTTTTAGCTGCTAGGAATGATCATCATTCATGTGATTAAACAATCATAGCGGAATACAACAACAAACATTAAACAAGGTGTTTAGGCACAATAACACAAAGAATTACTCAAAGATTGTTCATTATATTAATAATAAACAATCACTAGACGTGTATACATTAATCCCACGCCTAGTGCAACACACGCTTTAGGTTTACATTGTATATGAAAGTTATGAATAAAACCTAAGACCATGGTTCCTTTTATAGAGTAAGGATTAAGGTTTACAAGAGATAATATCAAATAAACATGCATATCTTCTATTTAAATAAACTAATACAAAATATTAATAAATAATATTATGAATATTTATCCTAAATAGATTTCTAAAAGCGTTGAAGGCTGTCAGCGTTTCGTTTAACACTTGTCAGCGTCTAGACACAATGTGTCAGCGGCTAAAACAAATGCCTTCATGTTTTCTTCGTTTTGAGTTTCTGCCACATCAACTTTTTAGACCCAACAATCTTCCCCTAGTTGATGTCGGTAAAACTCTTTGTGTATCTCTTGTAAGTGGTACATCATCTTCAAATTGCTTCCCCTCAAGTGTAGCATGTATATCTTCCCCTTTTTGTCACATCAAATAGGGAAGGAACCAATGTATGCAATCAAAGATTCTCCAAATGTAGGCGCTGTGTAATGATCTTGAAAAAAAATAAGTAGAATATTTTTGATGTAGAAGTAGAATAAACCAAACTTCCTGTTTCTTGTAATTCACTCAATTGCTCACTAGTTGATAAAATCCTCCCCTAGTTTCTACCACAAACTAGAGAAAAATGCAAATCTTTCATTGCAAAAAGGGAATTAGTTTTTATTACATGGGACTGGTAACCCCCACAACTATAAGCCAGCTGTTAGCTATAACAATATATTTAATCAATTGAAAAGGTGTATTGCTCACCTAACAGTTTTTGTTACATACGGTACTGGTAACCTCCACAACTATGAGCCAGTTGTAAGCTATAACAATATATTTAGTCAAAATGACAAGGTGTATTGCTCACCTACACAAGAAAACAGATTTGTGAAAACTAACTCCAACATCAAATTTACCATAAGAATTCTTCCCCTTAAACATATTATTTCTTCTATAAATATCCGAGCCATAAATATCAAATTGATATTCTGTATAAAAACGGAGATCCCATGTACATTCGTGTGCAAATACCTAGTATTGTGTGCCAAAACCTAATAAATCTTCCAGACAGCAGCAAATCCTCCTTTATCTGAGATCTTTCACTCTACAAGAACCTATCAGTGTGTGTTGTCCAATATCGGACAACACATGAAACTCATACCTCAGACAAAAAATAAGTTTTTCTGTCAGCGCCTACATACTACTTTGTCAGAGCCATCTTTATACGCGTCAGCGCCTGGCCATCAGCGTCTCAACCATGCTTTGTCCGCGGCAATGACATACACTGACACCTACTTCTATCAGCGTCTAGAAAACACACGTCAGCGGCTACTTCTATCTAGGGTTTTAAAAACCCTAAATCATGATTTTATGTGAAAGCCATTAACTGTAGTGAACTTCGACTTGGAATAACTTTTTTCTGAGATCTCAGATCTAAGATCCCTTCGGTGAGATTCTAGACACAAGTGTCAAGAACCGACAACACAAATTTCTCGATGATCCAACGGATAACGAGGGAGAAATCACGTTTTTACTATTACTGTTCACAAAAACCAGCATATGAATACTGCTGACTTCGACGCTTAATAAATTTTTCTTGGGGATAGATCTTGACAATCCCTCCTGTGGATATCTAGGTATATGTGTGGGTAGAACACACATAAAAATTTACGTGGCGGTCCAACGGTTCAATAAAAAGTTATGGTCTTTTGAATACTGTTGCGTACATAAAACCGCCCATAAAAACCCTATACAGATTTTTCTTCCTTCTCACAACACGAACACCTTATTGGTCCTAGCATCACGATCCATGAGGCTCTGATACCAACTGTGGAAACCTAAGTTTCCTCGATCTTTTAGCTGCTAGGAATGATCATCGTTCATGTGATTAAACAATCATAGCGAAATAGAACAACAACCATTAAACAAGGTGTTTTTTTTGGTAATGGGAGTTACCCGGTAAATATATTAACCAAAAACATACAAAGTTCACATGGAATGCGGCTGAAGTACCACATTAACCTCAAGCCAAAAGCATGATAAACTAGTGTTCATGACAGACCATAAACACCTCAACACCTAGTTACAAACAAATCTATAACTAGAATAGAAAACAACATTCAGATAAAACACCTATCCCGCACCACTCATGGAAGAAGATCCTCCACCAGTATCAAGAAGATTAACTGTTTCATCATAAATATTTTCAACATCCTCATCATCCGCGTCACCATCATTAGCTAAAGCTGCAAATGGATTAGGCATAGCCACATTACCGTCTAATGAAGAAGAAACCACTTCCTTCCCTTTAGGAGAAGGAGCTTTACCTGTAGATTTACCACCATTCGTGGGAACACTAGGGGTTGCTTTAGGCTGAAACTTCATAGTCGGGAGAACCGTAGGACCAGTATACTTATTAGACTTGGGCTTCTTGTTCCTTCTCTTCTTGCCAACTGTTTGAAAACCATCATTAGATGTTTCAACAGGCGCCGTAGCAGGAGTAGAACTAGAAGCAGTCACAACCTTTTTGGGCACACATCACTATCATGACCAAAAATCTTACAAGCATCACACCGAGGAGGTTTTCATTCATATTCAACCCTGATTGTTTCTTTAGTGTACTCATCACTACAAAGTGATGGGACACCAATAGTAACAACCTCAACGAAATCAACATCAGATTGAACTTCAATAAGGCATCTAGCAAAGCTACTCCTCCCCCATGAGTCTTTACACATAGAGTTTGTAAAAGAGTCAAACATAATAGGCCTACCCAGAAAAGAAGCAATCAAATTTATTCCTTCCTCTTCAAACACCTGTAAGGGGACATCATGCAACTTTACCCAAATTGGAATTCGAGTCAACTCTTCTTTACAAATACGAGTACCCAAAGACCATGTCTTCAAAATAATAGGGTTTTTACGAATCAACCAAGGGCCGCCTTCCAATACAGCATCTAAACCAGTTTGCGTCTCAAATTTAAAGAAGAAAAAACCTTTATTGTTCATCATAATACGCTTTAAACCATGCTTACCCCAATTGCTCCTAGCAAAGTACTCAACAACTGGGTACGCCAATCTCGGACCAAGGAAATAACCATAAAGAGTAAACTCAAAACGAGAACCAACCTTTTGGACAACTCTTTTAGGAATAGACACATTAACTCCCTCAAAGACAGGATCAACAACACTAGAAGCCTCAGGGTGAACATCAACAGACTCAACAACAGGCTCCACAATAGCCTGTTGCTCAAGGAACCGCACATGTTGCTCAATGATCTTTATGATCCCACTACGAGTATCTTGATTCAAACTGTGCCACTTTAGATGAGAACCAGCCTTGACCTCCTTAAAAAAATGTCAATCTCCTCTAGAGAGTCAAGTGAAGTACGTAGAAACTTAGCCACATCACCAATATCTTTAATACAAACCTAATTCTTAGGAGAAGAGTTCGTAAATTCAGCATGTTTTTTACAAATAATATCAACAAGAAACCGAACTTGTTCCTGAGGCAATGACTCAGAGAATCGAAACTTACCCTCTTACATTCCACGGATAAAAACATTAAGTTCTGGTAAAGAGGCAAGAGGAACATCAAACAATTTTGCAATACCATCAATATTATGGATGTGAGTAATATCAATAGCACCATCATGACTAGGAGTTTGTGAGCCCGTCACACTAGCAACCGCCATGGCTGCCGTGTTATTCCCATCATGTGAATCGCTCCTAGTCCCAGACTTATTCAGGCTAGGGAATTCTGATTCGTATGAAGCATCCAAGCCAATTCCACTCTCACCATTACCACCTTGGTTATGAATAGCACCCTTAGATGGCCTACGAACAGCAGGAGCATCAATACCGCCACCACTTCTAGTAGAAACCATCGAACCCTAATCGCAACACCAGATTGCACCACCAATTTAACCCTAAAACACAAATAACGAACCACAGAAAACCCTAACTCTCGAAACCCTAATACACCACAATCGCTGCAAACCCTAAACGACACAAGTTCCACGTTTAACAAACACGAGATACGAATGAACGAACGAATATAACGAAAAAACAAAGATCCCTTAACCGACTATCATAATGAAAGTCGATTAGGAATAAGATAACAATCTGCGAAAAACATCCTAAAAAATGAATTAAGACAGTCCAATTAATCTAGCAACCTGATAAAGAGCATGTTAAATCATAATAATCAAATATTAAACAATAGAACACAAACGTTATTAGGTATTCGGATCAAGAAGAAAGCAAAAAACGAGTCAGATTGGGTAGGACGAATTTTTGGAAGCCATTAGAGAGTTTTTAGGGTTTTCTCTGTGCTTCCTGGTAAAATTTAATAAAAGCCAAACACTAAACGACACGCAGGGTATTAAACAAGGTGTTTAGGCACAATAACACAAAGAATTACTCAAAGATTGTTCATTATATTAATAATAAACAATCACTAGACGTGTATACATTAATCCCACGCCTAGTGCAACACACGCTTTAGGTTTACATTGTATATGAAAGTTATGAATAAAACCTAAGACCCTGGTTCCTTTAATAGAGTAAGGATTAGGGTTTACAAGAGATAATATCAAATAAACATGCATATCTTCTATTTAAATAAACTAATACAGAATATTAATAAATAATATTATGAATATTTATCCTAAATAGATTTCTAACAGCGCTGAAGGCTGTCAGCGTCTCGTTTAACACTTGTCAGCGTCTAGACACAATGTGTCAGCGGCTGAAACAATTGCCTTCATGTTTTCTTCATTTTGAGTTTCTGCCACATTAACTTTTTAGACCCAACATTTGATAGCAAGTTGTGCTCATAGGAAGCCATTAATAGCCATTTTGGAGCTACCTAGGTAATTTCTATGTTAGCTATGGTTTGATCTTGTTATAATGAATTATTAGAGTTGCTATAATGCCAAAATAATGTTATAAATATAATCTAAAAGAAACTAAGTCATTTGATAATTTTAAATGAAAGTTATAAATTAAAGATGTCTTAAAACCCTAGTTTAGTAATTTACATGAAATAATAAGCAAAAACCGATTTAAAAAGTTATAATTCTGAAGAAATGTTTTTATTATGATTATAAACATTTTCTGAAACTTTTTTTAAAAATCCTAGATAATTTGGTCCATTTTTGAGGTTGTTATGTGATTTTTACAAATATAGTGACTAAAACTATCATTTTTGAAAATATTTAACATTTTGCGCCAAAAGTGTCATTTTATGAAAGTATAAGCTATAAGAATAAATGTTGGAAAGTTTGAGGTCCTAATGTTAAATATTGAGGGTTTAAAATGAAAATACTAAAATTATATACTTTAAGGGTTAAAAGTGTAACTATACCAAAGTATAACTAAAAGGGCTATTTTTGCCAATTTTAGAACTAAAGAATATTAATTATAAATATGAGGGAGTAATTAAAGTATCATGTTAGTAGGGATCTTTTTACAAAGATGTTCCATCTCGATATTACATTTTGACTGAGTGGTTGGGTTTACGATTTAAAGTTCCCCCACTCCTCAAACGTTTATAGAATGGCTTCTGAGTATGATGGCCCGAACAATGGGGCTAGAATTACCACCAAATAATAATTAAAGAATATATAACCAAATACTTAGAAATATTGAACAAAAGATTAAAGACTTGATACTATACAAAATGTGTTTATCCAGGTTTGTGTGAGATCAAGCTGTTGTTTATGAGACCAAGTTGTGGTTTGTGTGATCAAGCTGTTTAACTATGAATGAAATATATTTGATGTGGCTCAAACTCTATTGATCCCACGTGAGTTTATAGCCTCACTAGATCTAATTTGTAAATGATTTGAAAACCCGTGAGGGGATATATGCTAAAATGGAATACGAGTATTTTTGGTATGCTTCTCAGATATAATTATTGACACTATGTTTACTGCTGCCTTTAAAAGTACCTTTTTAATCATGAACGTTAATCATTTAATGAACCCTATTATTGTGAATAGTACTATTTGGGGACTGACATCCCCTATCTAGGCAAGTCGCACTTGCTGGAATGCTGATGGCTCTGACCTAGGCTAAACGAATACACTTTGTTTTGCTTATACAGGAGTTTGGCAAACTGCCTGCTTAATGGCAATTTGTTGAGTTCCGGTATATCAAGTAGCGGTGCACGAGATAGTGCAATAATAATTGATTATTTGATGTGAGCGAATAATAACGTATCTCAGGAAAAGGATCTTGTATTCAAAATAATTTTAAACCTATGAATTCACTCGACCATTGTGTTTATTTTAAGCATATATCTCAAGTTTTAAAGATTGTTAGAATGGAGCAGCATGAGGATGGCAGGAAGAGGCACAAGACTGGAATTATTCTAGATTTTGGGAACCTTATATTGTAAAACTCTGATTTTTTTAATGATATATAAAGAAAGTTGATTTTGTCACTCGTTTGAGTTGTTTTTGAAAGTTTATTAACATCCTAACAATTATATAAAACCCTAAACAAGATCAAAGCACACATATAGCGGAAGCAATTTAACAAGATCATAATTAACACAATTATAATTAATCGAATTAGGGCTACATACCTTTACGCTAAAGCAAATCCACAAGATGAAGAACGAATCACCAATTAGGGTTTATAATGAACACCACCAAGATATAGTCTAAAGTAAGACTATATTACGATCTTGTACACACGTAATACAACGAGCTAACCTGATTCTAGTACGTGTAAACCGAGCTTCTACGCTTGTAGAAAATCTACCCAACAACCCTAGAGAGGGGCTAGGACTAGATTATAAATAAAAGTGACCAAACAAGAAAACCAACCAAAACCCTTGTGTGGCTATTCTTGCGATCGACCAAAGAGAGAAAAAGGGGAGAGATTTGTGAGTCTTGAATTATGAGGTGAGGGGTTGTTTATATAGGCTTAATTCTTATAACCTAAAACAAATAAAAGGAAAATTATTCCTTCCCCTTCCCTTCCTCCGTAATTGACGGCTAACACCCCCTTTTGGGGTGTTCCGTAATCTTCCATCCTTCTTTCTATTTTACTTACTTATTATAAATTTATTTAACACTCGTTAATACTTAACTCTTAGTTACTTAACGATCGTTAAAGTTATGTCTCGGTTTATTTTAATAAATACATAAATATATATTTATTAAATAAATTAATAAATACAATAAATATATTTAAAAAATAAATTAACTCTTTACGTATTGATTCCAATCTCGTAATCTCGAGTTCGATCCTATCACACGAATATTAAATATAAGTCCATAAACTTTCAGCTCCCACTTGGACATATTTCGAATATCGTGATTACATTGACTAGCGTCTAGTTACACTTAGCAATGTCTTTAGTACAACTCGAGTAAGGTCTCCTGGATAAAACCTTTTAATGATTCATCATTATTATTATCCTTTTATTTTTAATACAACGTTATTAAGGATATGGATCTATGTCATTAACCATTCTGTTTCTCGTTCATAGATCCAACAAGATTACCAAAACAAATTTGGGTGTGACCACACAAACATCTTACTAATCCCACGAGGGATCCATCTGTATTAAACTCCAAAACGAAATTGGAGGAAATAAATTCCATATTGACTACGAGCAAAACTTATGAATTTTGCAACATTTCCAAAAAAATCCTTATAGCTACCAGTTACGTTTAGCGTTAGACTATTCCACACAGATGCACTAGATTCATAACAGTTTCCTGGTATCTCAAGTCTAAGGATAACTATTTATGATTTACTTGATAACAAAGATCCACAAAGTAAAATCATATAGTTGGGATAAGTCCAATATTCGATTCATCGAATATCATCCAAATCGATCAATATACTTTCCAGTATACTCTATCGCTATTTTGATTTGTCTTAATTTAATAATATTCCCATATTATTAATTGATTTGTTCGATATAGTATAACAAAAAATACATAGTAATTAGACGGATCACTCTTTAGGAAAAGAAGTGAAATGTGAAATCACAAATATATGTGATCGGGAAGTGTTGATAAGAAAATCACGATTAGGAAAAAGTGATAATCGAATCGTCACAGGTAGTTTCCTCGCGAAATCGTGAATTGAATCGGCTCACGAATTTTGGTATTTGATGCTTGAATGATCGGTTCTTGATTATTTTTATTTTTTATATTTTTATATTTTAGTTATCTAAGCGGATGATAAATTAGGAAAGGGATAACCTAAAAATCTATGGAAAATATTTTAGGCAAGCTAGGATTACAAAATATAAACATAAAATGAATAACGATCCTAAAATACTACTAATAATGTTACGCTAAAAATCTAAAATTATCAAAATAAAATGACAAAACACTTTTTAATAATTAAAAATATTTTTCGGATTAAAATTAAAATTTTAAACTAATTAGTTCTAACTAAATTGGTCTAAAAATTACAAATTAATTAAAGTTGATTTCTAGTTAATTTTAATTTAAGTTAACTAAGATATAAATGTTACCTAATGCAATCTAATAACAAAACAACAATCTGGTTGAGATGGTTTAGGCATTGAGTTGTAAAAACACATGTCTTGTTGCAATAGGTTGAGGGTTCGAATCCCCTTAACGTCAAAAGTTTTGAAACTCTTTATATTTTTATTTTTTTACTTATTAAAAAGCTTTGACCAACCAACTTTAAAAAGCAAACTTGATGAATTTACTGAATATCCTACGTTTTAAATCAATATAAAGAAACAGTGGGTGAGTTATGCTTTCTTCTTAGGCCAAAAACAAATACAAACAAATATGCTAACAGTGGACTAGTGTGGCTTAATGCTTGTAATATTGATGAACTTTGACAACAAACACTTAATTATTAAGCTCAAGCATTAACAACACACACAATATACCATCAATGAACACAACATGATGCATAAATTCAAAGCTAAAAGGAAATAAGATAAACCACATTGAGTGGGCTGCTATGAACAAACCACACTAGCAGAACTTTGTACGGGTTACTTTGAGCTTAAACCAAAAGCTCGACTTAAGCTAAAAATATAAACTAATTTATCACAGAAAAACCTATACTATAAGCTAATCTAGGGACATTTTTAGCCTTCAAATCAATTGCTAAGACACCTAAAAGTACTAAAGATCAGCAGCCTACAGGGACAAAAAAAATGAGAAAAAATGGAAAAATTTTGTCGCATGTTTTTTTTTTACCTAGACTATATTTGAGACCAAGAGACTTAAAAAACTTAGACTACTGCCTAAGTGGAGTGTAAAAAACACTTAAGCAACAACACTACCTAAGGGAAACCTATGTTT
The DNA here is from genome assembly GCA_025667525.1 of Glebionis coronaria. Taxonomy (NCBI): domain Eukaryota; kingdom Viridiplantae; phylum Streptophyta; class Magnoliopsida; order Asterales; family Asteraceae; genus Glebionis; species Glebionis coronaria. The sequence continues at coordinate 156,077 of JANFOE010000446.1, read as the reverse complement.
TTACATAATCTAATAACTCACAGCACAGACTTTATTTAAGGTTTTAAAAACTTGATAGTAACTTTTAACCCACAATACCCTTTCAATTCAGTTTGAAAGTGAGATTTAAGGTAGAACAAAACTAACCCAAAAGTATGCTAAACCAAACACTCTTAACTGATTATCTTACTTAACCTAAAACTTTACTTGTAAACACCAAACATGTCACAAAGATAATAAGAAACTCAAATTCGGCAAGAACATATAGCATCAAAAATATAAGCAGAAAGAAAAATATATATACATAACTAAACCGAACCTCGTATTACGCTTAAAACTAAGGAAACAACAACTCGAACACCATCAAGAACAATCAACACCAAATGTCATATCTTCAAGGACATCATGAATCAAAGAAACAACTATCTTTGATTATGAACATTATCATCGTATCTTTTTTTTACTTCAGCAGCTACGAACAAATAACAAACCTTTTAGTGTAATCTGAATATCAAAAATGAAGAACTCCCTTCTTATTTTGTTTCCATCGGAGCAGTACCACTAGTCATAACCTTTCCCCTTTCTTTTTCTTTTCTGAGCAGTACCCCAGTAATAACTCTAATATCACTTTTTTTTCTTTATTAACAAAGGGTCAATCCCTTTTTTTTCAATAAGATAATAGCAATAACAAAAAGAAAAAAAAATTAACAATCCTTTTTTTAATAGTGGTGAATTTAAACAATAACAAGAACAAACTTTAATTTCTATCAATAATGCTTCAATTATATAAAGATTCGAGTACAATAGATTGCTAAAAACTAAAGATTAATATTCGAAATTAAAATGACAATAGTTAAAATTAAAGATTAACCCTAAAATTACATGTCTTTATAGTCTTCATCTTGGGTCTTTATATAGGAGTCCTTAGTCTCTTGTCTTCATCCCCTTGTGTTAATTTTGTGAGAGGAAAAGGAACTTATGATTTCTTGAATTAATCTAAGCCATCCATTGTGTTTTCCTATACCTAACACCAATCATCACCCTTGAATCTTGAAAACCTCATTGGATTGTCAGCTTGTCAATGATGCACATGGGTTTGATGAGATTCGTTTGTTGTGTTGTGATTTATTTGATATGATAACAAAAGAGGTAGACATCTCTCTTTCTTTCTTGGTTGGACAGATTTGATAAGGCAAATAGGGAAGGGGGGAAAAGATTATGGGTTGCTTATGATGAAGATAAAATTGGAGGTTGTGAAGTATGAGAAACCCTAGTAAAAATAAAAGAAACATATAACCAAAATGAGGGTGGGTTTGTTGTATCGGACTATTAAAGTTAATGCCCAAACGAAATTGATTACAACATAAGCCCAGACGAGATTTGTGTAGTAATAAGTTGGGCTCATTATTGATAATGGACTTTGTTGTTAATAAACCATAACGGTCTGACTTGGCCCGTTAAACGGGTGCGAGTCAGTCCGTAAAATAATAACATGGATTTCGAGTTGGATTTTTCTTCCTCGTCTTTTCATGCTTTTTCCAAAACCGTGCTCGGGTTGCCTTCTTGACATTGGTTTTGTCTTATTGTCGGAAAACCGGATCTGCAAAATAAATTCAAAAAAGACAAGATATATGTTCGTTTTGATCTCGTTTTTGCCTTTTTTATCATTTAACTTAGGATAAAATGAAGAGTATTAAGTAACTCCTCACGCCCCCATACTAAACTATTGCAACTCTCGTGCAATATATCCGATAGAATTTTACGATCACCCCTAATTTAATTACTTTGAAAGTAGCAAAGTTTTTACCTTAGGGGGAAAAACGTAAATTTCTAAACGTCCCGTTTTAATCATTTTTAATAAGACACAATTATTTACACACACACACACTTAAAATGACCACCATTATTTATTTACGATCACTATTGCCAAGTTATTTATTTTTGCGAGACCATCTTGTTTAGCCTTTCATTAATTTTGGAAATTAATGCTTAGGGATCATGGAACAAAAAGCATTCATATCTTTGCCCCTCATGGGTAAAATTCGTCGTCCTAGGTTTTCACTTCACCCAATACAAGCTTAAAAGAACAAGATCCTAGCTTGATTTAAGTAAAGATATTAAGAACTTGTAATTTTTAATTTTTGGACTTAATACTCCTTTTATACTTATTTAATCCGAAGATAAAGAAAAACAGTTTAATTGATAAGTAGTTAAAAAATCGACCCTTAAAAATCCCATATGATTAAATCGAAAGTCCTCACCAAGGTATAATTTAACACGATTTATTATGGATTTAAAATTTGACTTATTCCATTTGATATTCAATATTGCAACTTTTAAGACCTTGGCCTTTTATTCATTCTTGGTGTACACCGTTTGGTGACTTTTATTAAACGCTTTATTACGACTATGGTTATTCATCCTCATTCTTGTAGCAATTTTTCAATTTATAGCAACATTATCCTCAACCTTTCGGGTATTTTTGGATTTATACACTTTGCCAAATTTCGCATCCAATTCCATGGCCCTAAGTATACCCTAATGCGGACCTTGATTAATCATATGAAAATTTTAAAGGAAGTTGTTTGAAAACTAATAATCTTTTAGACCATTCGACTTTATTCAAAGAATTATCATAAGGTGTTGGGAGTAAAAAGTACAAAACTTAACCTTTATAATTAAGAAACATCTTTACTAAAATTTTACTCTATTATTTCTCATTTGTTTAAGCAAGTTTAAAATCATCCATGGAATCCATTAATGCAAGTTTAAAAGAACCCATTCTAAATGATTCGCAAAAACGATTAAGCTTTGCAAAGGGCTAGGCTAGAGCTCAACACGCTAAATCGAGTCAAAATTTGTATTTTTGTCACCCAACGAAAAATCAAACACTTAGGTCTCACATTTTTTTTTAATTTTTTTTTAAAGAAAATAATTTGGCATAAAAGAAAACACATATTTTTTTTGGTAAAATAGGATTACATGGGAATTAAGCAAAAATTTAGTACGATATCGATAGATGCCCCCATATTAAAATTACACATTGTCCTCAATCTTTTCTAATACGGGAATGCCACCCCATACTAAAATTCAACGATTTAATGCATATTTCTAAAATCGAGGGGTCTCTACGTAAATATAAAGCCGTTTATTAGTTATGCAATAGAAAAAAGTTAGTCAAAAGATAAAGGATATCGGCTCCAGAAAAAATAGGGATTCGGATTGAGACTCGAGATGCTACATATCCGAGCAAACCTACACATTCACAACTAACACCGAGCACACAAATGGAAGAGGCAAGCTCCTCCGTCACTTGTTAGATAGATAGATAATACATGGGTTGCCTCCTGAGAAGCGCTTTTTTAACCTCGCGAGCCTGACCAAACTCCCTGGATTTAGAGATCCGGAGGAGAGGTTTGGAGATCCAGGACAACCAAGGGCGGTATGTCCCCTCTAAAGTAGTGCTTCAATCGATGACCATTCAACTTGAAGTTTGGCCCGTCAGTTTGAGATTGCTCGACGGTGCCATATGGATAAACTTTGGTAACGGTGAATGGTCCGGTCTAACGGGTTATGAGATTACTCGAGAAGATTTTCAATCGAGAGTTGAAAAGAAGGACTCGATCACCAACGTTATAAACGCGGTTCTTGATTTTGGAGTCCTGTATCTTCTTTGTCTTCTCTTTATAGATCAAAGAGTTCTCTTAGGCTTGATCCAGGAGTTCATTTAATTCATTGAGTTGAACTTTTTGGTGATCACCCGCGGACTTGAGATCGAAGTTAGCATGCTTGAGGGCCCTATAGGCCTTGTGCTCAAGCTCGATAGGAAGATGGAAAGCCTTTCTGTACACAAGCTTGTAAGGAGTACACCCGATGGGTGTTTTGAAAGCGGTACGGAAGGCCCATAATGCATCATCTAGCTTATCGGACCAAGAGGCACGGTTTTCACCAAACGTCCTTTCAAGAATTCTTTTTAAGCCACGGTTGGAAACCTCGACTTGTCCACTAGTTTGAAAATGATAAGCGGTGGAAAGTCGATGTGTAACTCCGTACTTAAGCATGAACTTTGCAAATTGGTAATTGCAAAAGTGAGTACCAGGATCACTAATGATAGCGCGGGGAGTTCCAAACCGCCCAAAGAGAGCTTTCAAGAATTTCACAACAACTCGGGCGTCGTTAGTGGGGAGCGCTATCGCTTCCACCTATTTTGACAAGTAATCGACGACCACGAGTATGTACTTGTTCCCTCGTGATGACGAGAATGGCCCCATAAAGTCAATACCCCAAATGTCAAATATCTTACAAACTTGTATGATATTTTGGGGCATTTCATCTTTTTGGGTGATCTTGCCGTGACGTTGACAAGAGTCGCAAGATTAGACTAAGTGATGGGCGTCAAGGTAGATCGAGGGCCAATAGAAGCCGGAATCAAACACCTTTTTAGCGGTGAGGTTTTCACCATGGTGTCCCCCGGTGGGTCCATTGTGGCAAGCCGTAAGAATATCAATGGCTTCTTGGCCATGAACACACCGCCAGATGATTTGATTCGCACACACTTTGAATAGAACGGGGTCTTCCTAAAGTAATGTTTAACATCTTTAAAGAATTTTCTTTTTTGTTGGGACGACATCCCTTTGATCAAGAAGTTCCCCGAATGGTAGTTTGTAAAGTTGTCATACCAAGGGTTACTAGAATCTCCAACTTAGAGATACCATACCAAGTGTCTCGAGAGGAAATGTTTTCGTCACTTCCTTTTTATCGAGATCACCTCGGTGTGGATTTTCAAGATGAGATAGGTGGTCGGCCGCGAGGTTCTCGGTTCCTTTCGTATCACGGATAGTGAAATCGAATTCTTGAAGGAGGAGAACCCACCGGAGCAATCTCGGCTTAGCATCTTGCTTTTGGAAGGGATATTTTAGAGCCGAGTGATCCGTATACACTATGCGTTTGTTCAAGACCAAGTACCGGCGAAATTTCTCAAAAGCGTACACCACGGCAAGTAATTCTTTTTCCGTAGTGGCGTAGTTCGCTTGAGTCTCGGACATTGTCCTGCTTGCGTAATGTATAGGATGAAAATGTCGAGCCCTTCGTTTCCCCAAGACGGAACCCAAAGCGAAATCGCTTGCATCGCACATGAGCTCGAATGGAAGTTCCCAATCGGGGGCAACTAAGATAGGGGCTTCGGTCAATTTTTTCTTTAGCGTATTGAACGCTTGAATGCAATCTTCCGAAAAGATGAACGAAGCATCCTTCTCGAGGAGATGAGTCATGGGTCGGGAAATCTTCGAAAAGTCTTGAATAAACCTTCGATAAAATCAGGCATGACCTAAAAATCTCCGGATATCTTTTACGGAAGTGGGGTGAGGGAGCTTAGTGATAACTGTCACACCCCACTATGGCGGAATATAGGGCGCGACGTATGGATATCATCACAACAATAGCATGTCTGTAGATAGAACTATATGAAATAGAAATGTTATAAAAAGGTGACACAATGTCATGACAATATCTCAAACAATGCAGGCGTCTAGGTAAGTAGGTAACATGCCTACCTTTTACCAAAGACAAACAAATAAACAAACATCAAACATATAGGTGTCTAAAATGTACCACTTATTCAAACATTAAATAAATACTAAGAGGAAAGGGATTCCTCCTAATGCAATCCTAGCAGCCTCTAGACTCTAGCCACTTCTAACATCATCCTTCTCAAATATCCCACCTGAAAATGACACTAAAATCTGTCAACATAAAGTTGGTGAGAACATAGGTTTAAGTTATCAAAACATTAAAAGAAACCTTCTCAACCGTTGTAAATAATTTGAAGAAAAAAAGTTAAAGCAATGGACCAAAATATGATAATCATGTTACATACAACTATAAACAAAGCACAATTATATCAGTCAAGACCACACAATAAGAACAATGCACCACACTATAATAATCAAGAAGTATCCCGTCACACACGCAAGAACAATGTACCACACTATCCAGATCTTTCCCACACCACTAGTGGAAGATAAACCATATCCCCGTCGAGATATCTTGCCTCCAAAGAGACGATGCACAAGTACTCAGGACGGACCGTTCCCCACGCTCCACACACACCACAACTGGTCTCATAAACGCCCATACATCTATGTACCAAATCCAATCACAACCCAAACAAGATTCGCATATCAGAACACATATCAAAGCACATATGAGAACACATATACACGCATGTCACACAATAACACATCTATGTCTAAACATTTATATAAATATAGTACCAAAACATTTTAAGAACACCACAAGTGTCACCTCCATCCCATACTAGAAGAAAACATTTAAAAACTCAGTAAAAATGGGACTATGAACTCACCTGATAGCACAACAAGCTAACAATCCTGCAAACCTATTATATCATACACGACACCCTTAGCACAGTTCTTAACACCCAAGTTAAGTAACAATCAAGGAGATGAATCTAATCCCCCAATCCCCACTATATAGTTCTCCTACTACAAGCTATTCTATACGTAAAAATCCAGTTTTTCCCCGGTACGGTTTACTAGTCACTAAACGATCACATGAATTAAAGTTAACACCACACTTGGCTCCTACCCTACTGGAGTTATGTTTTATATGATCTAAGAACTCCAAAAATCAATATTACTTTCTACTTACACGTTTAACCCTTTCGTTTAGTCTCTACGCCAAAAGTCGTTTTCACCAAAACTGATTTTCTGTACATGCTAAATGTTTGTCACCAAAAGCCCGACCTAAACACCATAACTTTTACTGAAAACCTCCAGTACTTTCATATATATTATAAAGACTTCCTAAATCAAAAATATTTGGCTATCTCATTCGTTTTGTTAGTTTTGACTCAAGTTCTCGAAATCCAAATTTATTCCTGAACAGCGTACTATTTTTGTAAAAATTGCTTGACGAACTTCCCGAACTCCATTTTCGACCAACCTTACATTTTTGAAAATTATACTCTCTGAGTTTAATTTTAAAAAAAGAAACTCGAGCAAAGGTGATACCTACTGCCCGGAACAGTTGACACAAGACAGCCCAAATAATCAGAATGTTTTACGCCTTTATGCACTAACCCTCTAAACATCATTAATTACCCCTAAATTATTAAACAAGAACCATAAAATCATTAATGGATCTTAATTAACTATAATTCCCAGAAAATTAATAAAACTCTAATTATCTCAATGATGGTTAATTAACATTACAATTATGATTAATTAATAAAAACATGAATTAATCTAAGGTTTTAATTGATTAGTTACCATGAATCAAGAAAATTTTTTGAAACCCTAAAAAACTCTAGTTGATCGCCATGTGGTTATTCTCCAGGGATTTATGTGTTTTTATTTTATTAAAAGCCTTATATATATTAGTTAAACAAATCCTAGCCCAATACAAAAAACCGTGTTTCCTTATTTAATTTTTTCCCTCTTTTTCCTTTCTTGCGTCACTCCAAAAACGACCCAAACTTTTTTTTTTATTTTTTTTCCTTTTATTATTAATTAGAGTAAAATTAAAATTACCTCAATTTACCTTAATTTATTTCAGCTCCTAAAGCCTCCAAAACCTTAAAACCGTAAAACTAGTCAGTTTTACGTGTATACCGTAGAAGACACAAAAATATACAGTTTTATAAAACTCTTGGAATTTGAAATAAACTTTATATTTAAGTCCTAAATGACTTAAAACCATCCCGAAAATATTCCCGTGACTAATTACCTTATCCGAGACCTCAAAATGCTAAACCCTAAATCGTAAACGTACGATTTACTATATTACATATACATACACATAAAATCTTAAAATAACACCATATCCTATCATAGTTACATCCAAGTGAACTAATGAGCACGAACTAACCCCATCATAACATTATATAATGTACCAGGCAATACACGAACGATGACTAACATCCAATCCAAGGCTCAAATATAAACAGAATGCACACATAATCAGAGTCAAACAGTCAAAAGTGACAAATCCAAAATCTAGGGTTGTCACATCACTCCCTCCTAATAGAAATCTCGTCCCGATATTTACTCCAAACTCAAACTTATCCTTAGCAAACAAATGGGGATACATATCCTTGATAAAACCTTAACGTTCAAGCGCGAACTCAGTTTATACTAAATAATCTCAACCAACAACACGTGAGCCTTAACCGTCTGCGAGGAAACTTATTAAAACCATAAAGTTATGTAACCAACCTAACTAAATCTCACAACTCATCAAACAAGAAGTGTCTTGAAACCAAGTTAGGAGCCGTCACATAACTCGACGGGTTTAAAACTGTCACCCCGATTTTAGTCTTACTCCTAAATACCATAAATCAAAACTCATCAAATATAACCACATATTCTAAGGTCTAAAGAACTCTCAAATTCCATCCAAACTCATCTCTACGTTAACCCTCCAAGTGTTCATTACCCCAAAATACCCAAAACACGAGCTTAAACCATGTTGTCCAAAAATTAACCTTGAACTAGACACTTGTACAATTAATTAGACCTAGCCGCTGACCTCCATTTACTAAACATTCTGAATATTTGAAAAGTACGTTCCGAGTACATAATTTTAGGCTTTTGAATCACCCAAAAAGCTTTAAAAACGAACAAGTTATGACCAAAACGATTTTTACCTAAAACATGCCTAGGCATTAGCGACAGTTTCTGACAGTTTGGCGACATAATTTGACAGGTTAGCGACAATTTCTTCCTACTCCGATTTATACCCAAAAAACGATTTTAAATCCTAAAACCCCTTATTAATTACCAAATTCAAGCCCTAATTTATTTTAATTCAAGAAAATTAAAACTCTCACCCATCATATGATTAAATACATGATTTTAACATATTTAATTTAATAAGAACAAAAATTCTAACTAAAGAACAATAAATTTAGGTGATCAAAACTAAAATATTTAAAAATAAATAAGCCATGCTTATATGTTAAAAAAAATATATTCCACCTTATTTCAAAACGTTTTCGACACTTTACCCTCATTTTATCGACTACCAACAACTATTTTTATTTTACTATTTGCAAGTTTTATATTTTTTTTACCATGTAAGACTCAAAAGAAAAGATATAATTATTCCAAAAAGATAATCTCTACCCTCTCAATAGCCTCTACACCAAAAGTACCGTAAAACAAACACGTAAAATGAGGACTCTATAAATGCGCTACTACAGAAGTTGAACATCCCAAAGAGAAAAGAGCTAGATAACCATCCTAAGAATACAACCGATAAGTAGAAGGGATATATACATATATAGGCATAGGCGTACATGCACTCAAGTCCATCCAACATATACTATACAAGCATGTATTAACCCTCTTTAATTCAACCATACTTAGGAATCCATTGATGTCGTGGTACTTGTATAACTAAGTTGGCCACCATTTTGTCCCCTCCTTCCGGTTTTCACTCACTTAAAGTCCATTCCTTGCTCTTTCCTAGTTCTAGGCTTAGACAAAAGAGCTCATTCATAGATTCCATCTTTCTAGCATTTCATGTCTTTCTTACTTATACTAGTCCCCTTTCACTAATGCACTCCCTCCTATGATGACACTTATAAGAATTAGTACTACACATATCACATCAGTCTACCAACTCAAATAAGCACATATATCCTACAACTCACATAAGCACATAATCCACGACATAACATAAGGTCCAAAATTCCATGTATCAAAATAACGTAGCCAATGCATGAAACACATAAACTCGTAATCCAGCTGAACCAGCGTAGACAAAATTCAAATGTATAAAGAACATGAAAGCATAATTAAACGAAATCCAACAATGACTAGTGTATACGACTATGGTTCAACCCGCACTAGTCAAAACTCATAAAGAAAATAACATGTAGCTAAGTATGAACTTACTATGGTTCAATTCATACTAGTTAAAACATCGCAATAAATAACATCCAAACACATCAATTAATATAAAATGCACACATACTCCTATGACGCCTATATGCAGGGACCCTTAAGCTATAGACTAGGCTGCACGACTAGGAAACCTAATTCTCTATAACCATTATCTCTGATACCATTCTATCACACCCCACCATGGCGGAACACGGGGCGCGATGTATGGATATCATCACAACAATAGCGTGTCTATAGATAGAACTATATGAAATAGAAACGTCATAAAAAGGTGACACAATGTCATGACAATATCTCAAACAATGCAAGCGTCTAGGTAACTAGGTAACATGCCTACCTCTTACCAAAGACAAACAAATAAACAAACATCAAACATATAGGTGTCTAAAATGTACCACTTATTCAAACATTAAATAAATACTAAGAGGAAATGGATTCCTCCTAATGCAATCCTAGCAACCTCTAGACTCTAGCCACTTCTAACATCATCCTGCTCAAATATCCCACCTGAAAATGACACTAAAATATGTCAACATAAAGTTGGTGAGAACATAGGTTTATGTTATCAAAACATCTTAAGAAACCTTGTCAACCGCTGTAAATAAGTTGAAGAAAACAAGTTAAAGCAATGGACCAAAATGTGATAATCATGTTACATACAACTACAAACAAAGCACAATTATATTAGTCAAGAACACACAATAAGAACAATGCACCACACTATAACAATCAAGAAGTATCTCGTCACACACACAAGAACAATGCACCATACTATTCGGATCTTTCCCACACCACTAGTGGAAGATGAACCATATCCCCGTTGAAATATCTTGCCTCCGAAGAGACGATGCACAAGTACTCAGGATGGATCGTGCCCCACGCTCCACACACATCAAAATTGGTCCCATAGACGCCCATACATCTATGTACCAAAGCCAATCATAACCCAAACAAGATTCACATATAAGAACACATATCAAAGCACATATGAGAACACATAAGCACGCATGTCACACAATAACACATCTATGTCCAAACGTTTATAAAAATATAGTACCAAAGCATTTTAAGAACACCACAAGTGTCACCTCCATCCCATACTAGAATAAAACATTTAAAAACTCAATAAAATCGGGACTATGAACTCATCTGATAGCACAGCAAGCTAGCACTCCTGCAAACCAATAAAATCATACACGACACCCTTAGCTCAGGTCTTAACACCCAAGTTAAGTAAAAATCAAGGAGATGAATCTAATCCCCCGATCCCAACTATCTAGTTCTTCTACTACAAGCTATTATATACGTAAAAATCTAGTTTTTCCCCGGTACGGTTTACTAGTCACTAAATGATCACATGAAGTGAACTTAACACCACACCTGGCTCCTACCCTACTGGAGTTATGTTGTTATAAGATCTAAGAACTCCAAAAATCAAATTTACTTTCTACTTACACGTTTAACCCTTTCGTTTAGTCTTTACGCCAAAAGTCATTTTCACCAAAACTGATTTTCTGTACATGCTAAATGTTTGTCACCAAAAGCCCGACCTAAACACCATAACTTTTACTGAAAACCTCCAGTACTTTCATATATATTATAAAAAGTTCCCAAATCAAAAATCTTTGGCTATCTCATTCGTTTGGTTAGGTTTTGACTCAAGTTCCTGAAATCCAAATTTATTCCTAAACAGTGAACTGTTTTTGTAAAAATTGATTGACGACCTTCCCGAACTCCATTTTCGACCAACCTTACATTTTTGAAAAGTACACTCTATGAATTTAATTTTAAAAAAGGAAACTAGACCAAAGGTGCTACCTACTGCCCGGAACAGTCGACACAAGACAGCCCAAAAATCAGACTGTTTTACGCCTTTATGCACTAACCCTCTAAACATCATTAATTACCCCTAAATTATTAAACAATTGATGTGGTAAATCGTACACGTCTTAGGAAAAACGCGTATGAGCGGAAAGTATTAAGTTATACGCTTTAGGAAAAACGTAACACCGAATAAGTGCGAGTTCGTTCTTGGCGGAGGTGTGTCATTATGAGTGCCAATATGAAAATCAAATACATTAAAAATTACCCTACGACGTAAAACGAATGAAATCGTAAAACTCGACAAACAACGGAAGTACTCTAAAAATTACCAAAAAATTCCCAAAAATCAATAAAAATGTTAATAACACAAAATTGTAAACCAAATTATCTAAAACCTTTTTAATAATTTATATTAATTTTTAAAGTTAATAAAAAACTCTAAAATTAAATAAAATCAAAAAGTAGTCAAAATAGAAATTTTACTGATTGTAAACCTAAAACTATTTAAATAAAACCTAAGAATATTTTTTGTAAATTTTTAAACCTAATTTAACTATTTTTAAACTATTTAATTAAAACCGGGTATTAAAATAATCCTAAAAAAGTAATAAAAAACGTGAAAAATAGATTCTTTAAACTAAAAAGTCTTAAATGTAATGGAGAATGCAAGAAAAATGTAAAAACGCAAATTTGATTAATCAATAAGCTAAAATCAGCTTATTAACAATCGAACTAATAATAATAAGCCCAAACAAAGACACCTTAAATACAAATGGAAATGAAACTCTACCAGTAAAAGTCCCAAGGGCGTACCGGTATGTGTTGTGTGTTGTGAGAGGAGTGGCGCAGGTTCGAGTCCTGGCCACGTCCTTTTTGTTAAACTTTTTTTTTATTTTTCTTTTTACTAAAACTTAAAATTGGTGATTAACACAACACAAAAACACAATAAAAACAAAACATGAACAAGATTCAACCTAAAGAAGGCAAAAACGTGCCCAGATAAGGAAAACTTGCTACAGTGATGAACTTTGATTCAAAATAGAGTCGTTCGATAAACCCAACAAGGGGTGTCGTTCTTTGACAGCTCTAAAACCCAACTGATGAACTTTGTGACCTAATTTTGGGCGTTTGATGATTTTTGTTAGTTGTTTTGCCAAGATAAGGCACCCCACAACCGGTTGGGTTGTTGGGAGTCACAAATAATCAAGAACAAGCAAGATAACACACAAAATCAGACACAAATCACCCTAATCAGTCACTGAGATCAAATGAGGGTCTGGTGGGTTTCTAGCTGATGCAAATGGTTCTAAAGTGGATTTCAGTCCACCCAAATTAGCTCAAAACAACACTAAACTATGACTAACTAATTGAAAACCCTAGACTACCACTAACTTAAATGATTTCAAAGATTTGGTGACCTAAATATTACTAAAACAACTAATATAGGCTACTGATTTTACTTTTACGTTTTTAGCCAAACTAGAAACAAACAAAACCTATTTAAACTTTCACAAAAAAACATAACCTACTGACATGAACTACTCAAGTGTATTAAACTATGTTTAGACAAATTTCACTAGATTAATGTCACTTTAAACAAGTCAAGCCCCTAATCCCAAACACCCTTTAATATTTGAATATCAAAATTTTTGCAAACAATATCAAACAAAATCAACTAGAACTGATTAATAACTATCATAACATGCCTAAATTACTGAAATAAGCAGAAACAAGCAATCAATCTAACATTTAAACATCTAACACAAAGAATCACTTAAGGATGTTGTATCACTTATACACACGACTAACCAAACACGAATAACATGATGAAGATTAAACCAAAAAAGAAAGATTAGATTAAGAAGAAGAAAAGAAAATACAAAGATTGGTGTTTTCCTAGTGAGAGAAACAAACACACCTTTCTCTCTCTAAAACTATCAAATGGAAAAGCACACCTACACAAATGAGGAGAATTTGCCTTTTATACTAAAGAGTAAATGTTTAGGAGGCCTTCCTCATTTGTGTGTTCGGGACTAATTCCCATTACATAATCAATAATAACTAAAAACTCTTAACATCATAAAATAACATATTTCACGAGCTTCGCAACGATATATTATATGACCATCACTTTAATTACTTCTAACAATCTCCCCCTAAGCGGTGGTTATGTAATATGTGACTTCACTTCTTTGTTGTTGCAGACTTTGAAGCTCGATGTCTTGAGAGTTCCTTCATAGTTCCTTTCATGACTTGTGATCTTGGATCTTTGATCTTTGCCTTGACTTGATCATGAAACTTTGTCAGCTTGTGTTCTTGTGTATTTCCCCACATACTCATGTTCTGTGTTGACTTGAAAGCTTGTTAACAATCACCTTTGATCATCAGAGTAGCGGAAGTCTTTGTCTTTAGATGTTCTTGAGCTTTCTTCATTTATATGAGCATGTGGTCTTGAATTACGACTCTTGAAGTTACTCCACCATTTGCATTCCTCCGGTTTCCCGTTATACAGTAAGAGTATTGTACCTGTGATTAGGTAAGTTCAAAGAACTTCCTTGAGAGGGTTTCCGGATGTGGTAGCCGTTCTCAATACTTGAATATATCTAAAGATCATTCATAGTAAGTAGTGAATCATGCAGTTCCATTCTGCTGATTAAGTCGTCAATTCAATTTCATGGAACAAGTTTGAATCAATTAAGAATCAAACCATTGTTGCTTTCCAGTTGACACAAGTTTGATTCATATAGAATCGCACAAGTTACCTACCGTAGTGCTGTTTGATGATGACATTGAAAGGATTTCCATTCGTCACTATAAATACTGAAAATATTACTCTGAATGTTCTGGCAAGATTATAAAGATATTGCGTCGAGACCTGGAACGAGTATAACAACCCGAAAATTTTGACCAACGTTTAAATTAAGATTTTTCGAACATTTATGAAACTTGTTATTTATTTTCGATAATTTAACGAAGATCGTGTTAGCTAAATTCAAATTTATTTTGAATATTTTCTTTTAGTTTATGAACTGACGAATTTAAAATTTTTACGTTTACGTTTAATAAATTAAATATTTATTATCTAATTACTTGTAGTATTTTTTGACGTTTTAGAGTTGGAATAAGCAAAAATAACAAAAATAAAAGTTGAAACGATTCAAAACTAAAACTTTGAAAATATGAAGAAATAGTATTTTTCATTATATTCTAAAACGTTGCTAATAATGTCAATATTAGAGTTTACATTTTATTTTTACGTTAAAATCTAACGAAATAGCTAAATTAATCAAACAAGCATTTAAATAAATAATAGCAAATATTTTTGAAACACGACGAAGTAAGGACTCATTTTTATTGGAAAAATGATTATAAAAACGATGGCGCAAGTCTCGGGTCTTGAATCGTCCGTTAAGTCGTCCGAACGAGTCCTGAACCGTTTATTATTAAACACATGATAAAATGTTACACTTTAGGCCCTTGTAAAATAATTGCAACCCATGCCCCTCAACTATTATAAACCTTGAAATTAGATTATAACTTTGAAATGGGTATAAAAAGGCAATTAGAGTTTCATCTCTTTCATTTTCATGCCAACCCTAGCCTCCATTTCACACACACACTAACCCTAGCCTCCACTTCTCCTCTCTCACTCTAAAATGGTAGCCACCACCCTCATTTCTAATAGATCTAATGGATCTATGCATGCACCATGTCAATCCACCATCATCCCGTGGCCCCTAGCCACAAGCCGTGGCATCATCATCACCAAACCACCATTTTCATAATTTTTACAAGCTCTAATCCTATAATTACTTATTCGTCTATGATCATCACAACCAATAGCGATGTTCATCTACTCATTTGGAGCCTTGAAGAAGGAGATGTATACCTTTTGTGAGGCTGAAGTTGAGGACCATGTTGAAGGGTTAATGCATGTCTAGATCTTAGTTAGATCTATGATTATACGGGTCTAACCAAGAAGATCTATTTGGTGTATCCGTCCTTTCGTTTCTACATCTCGGATCTAAGGTCTACTCCACTTTTCTATTAATTTTGATCTTTTCATTTTATTTCTTATATTAACTAGATCTCATATATTCTGAAAATATATATATAAGAAATAAATAATGAGTATTTGGACATTGTATATGAGTTTTTGACACTAAAATGAAGCTAAACAAGCTCTAGTAACGATTTGATTCATAACAATTTATAAACCGTAGCAAAAACAGTTTGCATGTCGAACTCAGTAGGTTTGGGATACTAAAAACTTACATATTAAAATAGATAATTGTTTTGTGATTATTTCCCCGGGTGGCTCGTCCCGTGACGAATTTTAGAATGCAAGATATGACCAAAATAGTGAAAACTAGTCAGATCTGAACATACTGTTTTGATGGACTGTTTTCTCATAAAATTTGTATACTGACCTATGAATATGTAAAATTAAAAGTTGTAGATAAAATCATTAAGAACTAGAATCAATTGGATGATTTACCAATTCCTTACGGTTTGAAAATGGCGACCAAAATGGTGAAAACGAGTTTGGCTGCCCAAAAACAGCCCACTCTTCTAAGTGATAAAATGGGTTAATTAGCTATGAAAAGTATAAATTGGGGATAATTAGACTTATAATCAGTAAAGTACATGAGTTAATAATAATTTTGGTAAAAAGAACACACTTATATGGTTTACGGTTCAAGATATATGATCAAATTAGCGGGACATGTCGGGGGAATTGTAATAAACGGATTATACCTCATTAACGTAAAAAGTGATGTTTTTCATACACACCGACGTGGTAGGACCCACTTGTCGGGAATTTTAGACTTAGTTATATACTGATAATTATGGAACCCGAGACCCGACCAACATAAAATATTAAGTGTACGTGTCTATGATGCATTTTAGAACCCAAGAACTATATAAAGTGGACTTGGGCCATAAAAGCCCAACTTACACTTGTAATGGCTATTGGGCCATTATTGGACCTGAGGTTTATAACCAATTTAGAGTGAAATACTGAATTTAAAATGGACCTAAGTTATATAATCATGTAATGGACCAATATTGGTCTTAGGATGGGCTAAAAGTGTCAAATTGGATATTTCACTTAAAATGACTAAGTGTTCACCTAAAAGTTTTATAAAGAATCATAAAACTTTTGCAATGTCCAAGAACTTATTAAAACATACTTATTACGTATATGTACGATTCATTTATCGTCTCAAGTCTAAGACGTGCCTCGTTATCTTTAGGTTTCGTGTGATTATATATCAACCATTGACATTTATGCTCGATTGACGTTTGTTCTCTATTAACTATTGTGATTATTGCATCTAAGGTAAGTCTATAGCCTCGCTTTTATACTATCTTATAAATGATTTTTAAACCCGCGAGGGGGAATACATGTTTTTATAAACTTAGAACACAAGTCTTTTATGGTATGCTTGTCCCTCTATGAATGGACCCGTGGTTGCCTTTAAATTGTATTAAGTGATTGCCATTATTAAAGCCTCAATTATGGACCGTTAAATTAACCTATGATGGGTTAACCGCTAGTACAATTATAGATCTATGGGGGAAGCCGCCCCGGTTCAGTTTGTGTGGACTTGTCACAGAAGCTTAGGCCAGACCTCCATACTGTTTGAACATATTGTATTGAGAAGTCAGGTATACGACAATGTACCAATAATCTGGAGGTAATTGACAATTAATAAATCTCTCGTCTTATTATACTGATATGGGAGTGTCTAAGGGTTCGGTTCCATGAGATTATTGCAATTTATGCTATATACAGTTATTATTGTTGATGCAAATTCGATGCTTGTTGCCTTCAAGTATTCCACAAATTTATAATCTTTGCTTGTGTTCAAAATAATTTGTAAAACCTATCGACTTGCTCAACCGTTGTGTTGATGATTTTACACATGTATTTAAGGTAATCAAGATGGATAGCAGCGGAGCATATGAGGAGGAAGTTGGTGCTTACTTGTCTAAACATTATATATGTTTTCCATCCTTTGAATTGAATAAATGACTTTTAAAAGTCTTTAATGTATTGTGATTGGTAACGGTTTTTGGGACTAAACGCTACTCTGATTTATTTATATATTGGGATGGGAAACTTTTTAGACAAAATTGTATAATATTTTAACGTCTCTTTTGAGGTCGTTTTCTCTAATTTTGTGTGATGTGCTATGAGTTGCGCCCCAAAGTGGTATTTCGCTGTGTGGTAATTTGGGGGTGTTACAGATTGGTATCAGAACCACAAGTTATAGAAAACTAGGTCGATTTTTTAAAAAAAAAAACCTAAACTATAACTTTTGGTATGTTTTAAAAGGTTTTAAGCACGCAACTACTCCGCATGACTCCAGTAAGGCTATTCTTGTATTACTTATGATTGATTGTGATTATGTGAACCTATGTGTATGTAGGAATAGTAGTATGTATATATATGAATATACTATGATATTTAAAGGCATTGCACGCGAAGCAATGTTCCTTGAATGATTGTCGTACATTTTATAATACGGTTTATATCGGATTTGGTTTCACTACCAATCATCAATCATGGTGATTATGTATTATCTGAATACGAATGTGAAACTTGTTTGATATTTGAGTATGTAAATATGGTTTCGTAACCTATCGCATATCGATTTGTGTAAGTTCGATTGTTATCGTCGTATCGTGATGTGCCATTTTTGGACATCTCCTTTCGAAAAGAAATTGATAAATGCGATGTTCGTATTTTCGTTACTACTTATGATTTTTAAGAATCATTTATCCAAGGCGATATCTCCTACGTAATGCGACGTGTGATTTAATTTTATATGACCACGTTTTATTGGCGAAAAGGAGGATGCCAATGTTGGACTTAAGATATATATATCCTAATCAAATATATATAGTTTAGGTACAACAATGATATGCTCATAGTAGTCATTCGGTTGAGTGACTTAATATTGTGTATCTAAATGGAATGGGACATTTAGATATATAGATTTTAACTCGCCCACTGGACCTTAGATTTTCGTGTTTTCCTTATTCAAATGGAATGGGACGTTTGAATATGAAAATCATGATACAAGTTTATTAACACCTTGTATTTACTATGGTATTTTGATATGATATCATGTTGAGAGGTAGCGATACTTGAGTAGGATGACTTATAATCGTTATGTTGAAATGGATTGGGACGCCTTTTCATTTGAACAATAAAGTTATAAGTTCCCGAACCGTAAATTTATAAATTCTTGTATACATGGAAGGGGACGCCTTTTGATGTAGACAAGGAGTTATAAATGAGTGGGCCCAAGTATGTCTGGCTCGATTTGTGAGTGTTTGGTATGCGTACGTCTTTCTTCGAACCATATTTCGTTTATAAGAATCGTTCAGTGCTATCGTCATTATGATGATTGTCGATTAGCATCTATGTACGAATCACCCGTTGTATTTCTCTTGAGTTGTGATTTGTTTTGATAAACCATTTCTAATGTGACCGACGGCGGAATCCTGTAATTGATGTTTATGTTTGACTTTTGCTTTTAGATACTTATGTGGCATGTGATCTAGTCGAATGATCGTAAGTTGTGAGAACTTGAGACGACATTGTCCAATGATGTCCGATCATGGAGAACGTGTACCATATAATATATCTTGACTTTCTTGGGAACCTAAACGATGACTTATCTGTTTTACACTCTTCACTATTAGACTAAATACTGTTACATCCGAATTAAGCGCCGGGACATCGCTTCCTAAAGGAGTGGATGATATAACAACCCGGAAATTTTGACCAACGTTTAAATTAAGATTTTTCGAACATTTATGAAACTTGTTATTTATTTTCGATAATTTAACGAATATCGTGTTAGCTAAATTCAAATTTATTTTGAATATTTTCTTTTAGTTTATGAACTGACGAATTTAAAATTTTTACGTTTACGTTTAATAAATTAAATATTTATTATCTAATTACTTGAAGTATTTTTCGACGTTTTAGAGTCGGAATAAGCAAAAATAACAAAAATAAAAGTTGAAACGATTCAAAACTAAAACTTTGAAAATATGAAGAAATAGTATTTTTCATTATATTCTAAAACGTTGCTAATAATGTGAATATTAGAGTTTACATTTTATTTTTACGTTAAAATCAAACCGAAATAGCTAAATTAATCTAACGAGCATTTAAATAAGTAATAGCAAATATTTTCGAAACGCGACGAAGTAAGGACTCATTTTTATTGGAAAAATGATTATAAAAACGATGCCGCAAGTCTCGTATCTTGAATCATCCGTTAAGTCGTCCGAACGAGTCCCGAACCGTTTATTATTAAACACATGATAAAATGTTACACTTTAGGCCCTTGTAAAATAATTGTAACCCATGCCCCTCAACTATTATAAACCTTTCAATTAGATTATAACTTTGAAGTAGGTATAAAAAGGCAATTAGGGTTTCATCTCTTTCATTTTCATGCCAACCCTAGCCTCCATTTCACACACACACTAACCCTAGCCTCCACTTCTCCTCTCTCACTCTAAAATGGTAGCCGCCACCCTCATTTCTAATAGATCTAATGATCTATGCATGAGCCATGTAAATCCACCATCATCCCGTGGCCCCTAGCCATAAGCCGTGGCATCATCATCACCAAACCACCATTTTCATAATTTTTACAAGCTCGAATCCTATCATAACTTATTCGTCTATGATCATCACAACCAATAGCGATGTTCATCTACTCATTTGGAGCCTTGAAGAAGGAGATGTATACCTTTCGTGGGGCTGAAGTTGAGGACCATGTTGAAGGGTTAATGCATGTCTAGATCTTAGTTAGATCTATGATTATACGTGTCTAACCAAGAAGATCTATTTGGTGTATCCGTCCTTTCGTTTCTAGATCTCGGATCTAAGGTCTACTCCACTTTTCTCTTGATTTTGATCTTTTCATTTTATTTGTTATATTAACTAGATCTCATATATTCTGAAAATATATATATAAGAAATAAATAATGAGTATTTGGACATTGTATATGAGTTTTTGACACTAAAATAAAGCTAAACAAGCTCTAGTAACGATTTGATTTATATCAATTTTTAAACCGTAGCAAAAACAGGTTGCATGTCGAAGTCAGTAGGTTTGGGATACTAAAAACTTACATATTAAGATAGATAATTGTTTTGTGATTATTTCCCCGGATGGCTCGTCCCGTGACAAATTTTAGAAAGCAAGATGTGACCAAAATAGTGAAAACTAGTCAGATCTGAACATATTGTTTTGATGGACTGTTTTCTCGTAGAATTTGTATACTGGCCTATGAATTTGTAAAACTAAAAGTTGTAGATAAAATCATTAAGAACTAGAATCAATTGGATGATTTACCAATTCCTTACGGTTTGGAAATGGAGACCAAAATGGTGAAAACGAGTTTGGCTGCCCAAAAACAGCCCACTCTTCTATGTGATAAAATGGGTTAATTAGCTATGAAAAGTATAAATAGGGGATAATTAGACTTATAATCAGTAAAGTACATGAGTTAATAATGATTTTGGTAAAAAGAACACACTTAGATGATTTACGGTTCAAGAGATATGATCAAATTAGCGGGACATGTCGGGGGAATTGTAATAAACGGACTATACCTCATTAACGTAAAAAGTGATGTTTTTCATACAAACCGACGTGGTAGGACCCACTTGTCGGGAATTTTAGACTTATTTATATACTGATAATTATGGAAGGCGAGACCCGACCAACATAAAATGTTATGTGTACATGTTTATGATGCATTTTAAAACCCAAGAACTATATAAAGTGGACTTGGGCCATAAAAGCCCAACTTACACTTGTAATGGCTATTGGGCCATTATTGGACCTGAGGTTTATAACCAATTTAGAGTGAAATACTGAATTTAAAATGGACCTAAGTAATATAATCATGTAATGGACCACTATTGGGCTTAGGATGGGCTAAAAGTGTCAAATTGGATATTTCACTTAAAATGACTAAGTGTTCACCTAAAAGTTTTATAAAGAATCATAAAACTTATGCAATGTCCAAGAACTTATTAAAACATACTTATTACGTATATGTACAATTCATTATCGTCTCAAGTCTAAGATGTGCCTCGTTATCTTTAGGTTTCGTGTGATCATATATCAACCATTGACATTTATGCTCGATTGACGTTTGTTCTCTATTAACTATTGTGACGATTACATCTAAGGTAAATCTATAGCCTCGCTTTTATACTATATTATAAATGGTTTTTAAACCCGCGAGGGGGAATACATGTTTTTATAAACTTAGAACACAAGTCTTTTATGGTATGCTTGTCCCTCTATGAATGGACCCGTGGTTGCCTTTAAATTGAATTAAGTGATTGCCATTATTAAAGCCTCAATTATGGACCGTTAAATTAACCTATGATGGGTTAACCGCTAGTACAATTAATAGATCTATGGGGGAAGGCGCCCCGGTTCAGTTTGTATGGACTTGTCACAGTAGCTTAGGCCAGACCTCCACACTGTTTGAACATATTGTATTGAGAAGTCAGGAATACGGCAATGTACCAATAATCTGGAGGTAATTGACAATAAATAAATCTATCGTCTTATTAGACTGATATGGGAGTGTCTAAGGGTTCGGGTCCATGAGCTTATTGCAATTTATGCTATATACAATTATTATTGTTGATGCAAATTCGATGCTTGTTGCCTTCAAGTATGTCAAAAATTTATAATCTTTCCTTGTGTTCAAAATGATTTGTAAAACCTATAGACTTGCTCAACCTTTGTGTTGATGATTTTACACATGTATTTCAGGTAATCAAGATGGATAGCAGCGGAGCATATGAGGAGGAAGTTGGTGCTTACTTGTCTAAACTTTATATATGTTTTCCATCCTTTGAATTGAATAAATGACTTTTAAAAGTCTTTAATGTATTGTGATTGGTAACGGTTTTTGGGACTAAACGCTACTCTGATTTATTTATATATTGGGATGGGAAACTTTTTAGACAAAATTGTATAATATTTTAACGTCTCTTTTGAGGTCGTTTTCTATAATTGTGTGTGATGTGCTATGAGTAGCGCCCCAAAGTGGTATTCCGCTGTGTGGTGATTTGGGGGTGTTACAACGAGTTTGAATCAATTAAGAATCAAACCACTGTTGCTTTCCATTTAGCATATGTTCAATTAAAAGTGAATCGTACATATGACCTACCGCAGTGCTGTTTGATGTTAACACTGGAAGGATTTCCATTCATTACTGTGAATACTAGAGAGTATCACTCTGAATGTTCTAGCAATACCGCAAGGATAGAGCGTAGGACTCTGTAAATTATCACTTGTGTTATAATGATGAACAACAATTGATATGTGGAATAAGTGTCCTAATGAGATTTTCTGATGAATCTCGTTGGCTCTAGACTCTATAAGGGTGCACGTTTATTTGGTGATCGGAGGCTGGAGTATACTGCCACCTTTTTCAATATCTACAATCCCGAAGTGAGAAAGTTGATAGAAATGAGTTGAACTCCGTGACAATAAAACAAACTTCTTTTGAGAGAAGCTTGAGTAGGCTGGGAAGGGTTGTGCTTTGCATCACTAGGTCCATGATGCTTTGTCTTCAATACCAGAAATCATCAACGTAATTCTGATAGTAGATGTATTGACCCGGTTTCTACCTAAGTTGTATGGAGGGCTTCTTTCTTTTCACCCTTTATCCTTACATTTCTTTTTCATTCTTCAACCCTTTCAATGCTTACCAAGACGTCATAACTAGCACCTTGTTGTGATTGTTCCAGTGCTAGCTTAAGTCATTAGTCGGCATTTTTCCCGTACACTCAACTACTCCATCTTTCCTAAGGACATCTAAATTCTAATGGATTGTCCCTGGGAAGATCCCTCTGGTTCTGGTTGGATCATAGGAAGAATACCTAACCACCTATTGACACCAATACCGTAGTGAATTAATGTGTTGAAGGTATAGATATCGTAACAAGAAAAACTTTCTAAATCACCAAAAACGCTCCCCCTACTTATGTGCATCATAAAAGAACGGTTTTTGTACATATTAAGAAGAGAAAGCACTTATAACAAAGATCTTATCCAAGAATGAAACATTTTGATCACATTTTAATCACTATTCTCCCCCTCAAAAATTGCATTTGATTGAAATTTTTTGTGAAACTAGTGATGAAACATGGAGAGAATAATATGTCATGCAAATTTGGAACAAATGTTTATGAAACCATTATACTCCCCCTCGAAAAGAGATTCGAATTGAATAGAGGAGTATATGAGCACATTGTTTTGGAATACTTTGAAAAATTGTGCTCAAAAGTTCGAGAAAATTGTGTTCATGAGCTTAAAACTTTGAAAGTTTTGATAAAAGCTCATGACCGAGAAAAACGAATTTCTCGTTGTTAAGGATAAGTCAAAGACTTTCCTTTATTTATGGACCGGGTTATAGTCTGACATGTGAATATAAGCCATTATGAGAAGAAAATAGAAAAAGACATGTTTTGAAAACATTTAAACTCTCATTCGAACTTTATGTACGTACCCGTGTCGTTATTGAACAACATTTCTAAGTATTTCCATATTATCGATGATGAGAGACATGTCGAAGAAGAATAATTTTGGTATTTTTGAAAGATTTTCTCATTTTTTATTTTGTTTTTATAGGTTTTATATTTTTTGTATTTTGAATTTCCGATAGATATATACAAGGTTACTGCGACTGTGCAAGACGTTCAAGTTCATCTGGAGTGAAACTACGCATACCAAGTCGACGAATCAAGAATTTAAATCTGTCTTGCGAAAGAGCTTTGGTGAAGATGTCGGCTAGTTGGTAGTCCGTCTTGACAAAATACAGTTTGATCGTTCCTCTTTCCACATGCTCTTTTATGAAATGGAATCGGAAAGCTATGTGCTTGGTCTTGGAGTGTTGGACCGGGTTGCAGGATATGGCTATGGCTGATTGTGAATCACAATAAAGTGGAACTTTGATAAAGTGAAAGCCATAATCCGTGAGTTGTGTTCTCATCCAAAGGACTTGAGCACTACACACGGATAGATACACATATTCTGCTTCCGCGGTGGACAACGCCGTACAATCTTGTTTTCTTGAGGACCAGCTAAGTAGCTTCTCGCCTAAGAATTGTGCTCCACCGG
Source organism: Glebionis coronaria (assembly GCA_025667525.1). Classification (NCBI taxonomy): domain Eukaryota; kingdom Viridiplantae; phylum Streptophyta; class Magnoliopsida; order Asterales; family Asteraceae; genus Glebionis; species Glebionis coronaria. The sequence continues at coordinate 131,158 of JANFOE010000446.1, read as the reverse complement.
AAGTGCTCTTGAATGTATCATGACACCCTGCATGGTCGGCATCTGAAAAACCAGTGAGATTAAAACCCGAATCCTTTGTATACCAGAGACCCATGTGAATGGTTCCCCGGAGATAACAAAAGATCCTTTTAACCTCCTTGAGGTGCTTCTTGGTTGGCTTAGCCTGGTACCGAGCACATAAACAAGTAGCATGCACAATATCCGGCCTGCTTGAGGTTAAGTACATAAGGGACCCGATCATACTTCGGTATTTGGTAGCATCTACAAATGTCCCTTTCTTATCCAAATCAAGCTTGTGTTTAGTGTCCATTGGAGTACCAATAGGATCACAGTTATCCATACCAAATTTCGTTAGAATCTCAAGCACATACTTGGACTGATTTATGAAAATACCACGGGGGGATTGGTGAACTTGGAGACCAAGAAAAAACGTCATTTCCCCCATCATGGACATTTCTAGTCGAATTTTCATAAGGTCAGCAAATAATATGGAATATTTTGGGTTAGTAGAACAAAATATAATATCATCTACATAGACATGAGCCACCAAGATGTCGTTGTCGTAGTGCTTGATAAACAACGTTGGGTCAATGGTTCCTCTGCTGAAGTGATTTTGGAGAAGAAATGATGATAATTCGTCGTACCATGCCCTCGGTGCTTGTTTCAAAACATAAATTGCCTTTTTCAACTTGTAGACATGGCTTGGGTGTTCGGTGTTGATGAAACCTTCAGGTTGACATATATACACATCTTTTTTTAACGGCCCATGCAAGAAAGCCGTCTTCACGTCCATTTGATACACAATGAACGCTTTCTGTGCCGCGTATGCCAAGAAAATCCTAATAGCTTCCATCCGAGCAACCGGGGCAAAGGATTCTGCGAAACCAATTCCCTTCTGTTGTTTATAACCTCTCACGACTAACCGAGTCTTGTTCGTAATGACCGTTTGCTCCTCATCTATCTTGTTTTTGAATAACTATTTCAGAGTAAGGGGATCGATATTGTCCGGTCGAGGTACTAACTCCCAAACATCAAGCCGGATGAACTGATTGAGTTCTTCTTGCATAGACTCAATCCATGATCCATCGGCCATTGCTTCTTTCACACTTGTTGGTTCCACTGTGCTGACTGATAGTTCATAGATACACATATCACCGTCGGTGCGCAACTGATTTCATGTTGAGACTGGTCGTGAGAGATTGCCAATCACTTGAACCAAAGGATGATTCTTAGTCCATTTGTGTTCATGGTGTTGGCGGTTGAGTAGTACTCGTGGAAGCCGTAAATAGATTAACAAACTCATGTTCGTTGAGCATCGCATTGTTTGCATTTTCAACAACTATTTCATTCTAAAGATGAACATGATTAGGAATTTGCTGAGAATGTTGTTGAGATGCGTCAGCAGTCGGAGAAGTGGTTGGAATGTTTGGAATCAATATGGTTGAGGTTGACGTAGATGGTGCAAAAACAAATGTCGTTGGTGTAGATGCAATTGGTTGTTCTGGAACTACCGTAGCAGGTGCAGCCGGTGCATTTTGAGGAACACCAAATGATGAAGGACCCTCCATATATTCATCATAGATTGGCCCAAATAAAACTTCCATGTGACGTTCGAAAGGTTGTAACGATGAGATTGCTGACGGTGTAAATTGAAGCGCGAGTCCCGAACTTACGTGTCCAGAAGTCTGACCTTGAAGCTCTGGATGTGAACTTCTATATTGAGAGGCCATACCCGAGAGTTCATAAAAGGAAACATTCATAGTCTCCATTACCTTTCTTGTCCTTCGATTATAAACCCTGTAAGCACAAGCAGTTGAAGAATAACCAATGAAAAAGCCAATATCACCTTTAGGTTGAAGTTTACCGATATATTCACGATCATTTACATAAAGCACCGAAGACATGTAAAAATGAAATATCTGGTTTTCTTCCATTAATGATCTCATAAGGTGTTTTGTTGAAACGGGTGTGAATAATGGAGCGATTTTGAGTATAACATGCAGTTGCTATAGCGTCAGCCCAATGGAATAACGGTGCACTGGAGGAGAGAAGCATCGTCCGAGAAGCTTCAGCTAACGTACGATTCCTCTGTTCCACAACTCCATTATGCTCTGGAGTTCTTACAGCCAAAGTTTGATGAGAAATCCAAATTCGTCAAAATAAGCTTTCAGTTTCTAATTGGTGAATTTTGTGCCGTTATCCGTTCTTACAATGATAATAGGGGCTTGAAGTAGCACTGATGTTTTCTTCAAGAAATTAATAATTACATTAGGGGCTTCATCTTTCGAAGAAAGAAAATGAACCCATGTGTAACGAGAATAATCATCCACAATCACAATGACATACCGCTTTCCATTAATGCTTTTGATTCTCATTGGGCCACACAAATCCATATGAAGGAGATGCAACCTATTCGTCGAATTTGGAACATGTTTGGGTTTGTGAGGCTTCTTCTTGCTTTTACCTTGCTCACATGATGGACAAAGATGGTCTTTAGTAAATTTGAACTTTGGAAGACCGGTAACGAGATCATCTTTTGCAAGTTGTGTGATGGCATCAAAATTGAGATGAGATAACCTTTGATGCCATAACCATGACTTTGTTGAAGTGGCACGGGACATGAGACAAATTGGAGATGCAGCAGACATTTGAAAAAAATCAATGGTGTAAAGGTTGGTGGTAAGATTTCCTTTCAATAGATCAATTCCTTCAAGATCCCTAACAAAGCATGTATGACTTCTGAAGGCTACCTCTAAATCTGAATCACAGAATTGCCCAACCGAGAACAAATTGTGTCCCAAGCCATCAACAAAAGATACTCTGGTGATGATAATATTTCCCCAATGAAGATCGCCATAGCCTAGAATTGCAGCAACATGATCATTTCCAAATCGAACAGTTCCTATAAAACGCCATACAAAGTTCTTGAGAAGGCTTCGATTCCCAATCATATGTTTGGAACAGCCCGAGTCTACTCACCAGAGACAAATTTCAACAGCCTGCCAAGGATAAGAGAAGAAAAAATTTGGCAACCGAAGAAATAGGTTCCTGTATGCTTAGGTAATAATCAAGCCATATCACATACCGACATTTCACTGTCAGTAGGAGATTTACTAGTATCAATAACATGAGCATTAGAGGCAAAATATCTTCCAGTAGGCAACCACTTAGAGGTAAACCTAGGACTTCTAGGTGTAGCAAGACTTTAAGTGGACCCTACCTGCTTAGTTTTCTGAACATACACTTTAGCCTTAGGAGTTCTATGTGTTTCGCTGATAGAAAGCTTGTCAAGTCGAGTGTATCCACCATAGTTCAAACCATTCATAGTCAACCCACAAACATCATGACTAAAAGTAAAGAAACATTTATTACATTTAGCACAATAACTTCAGATTTTCATTCCGAATAGCAAGTTTAAAGTCATTACATTCAGAAGAATTAAGTTTCTGATTATGAATTAAAAACGGTAAATTCCTACGGTGTTATTCTACTTCCACATTATTAGCCTTGGGACGACTACTTCTAGAGGTAAAAGGGACCCTATCATTCCTTGTATTGCTCGCAGGCTGTGGCCTTCTGCTCTTAGTGTAGTTATTCATGTAGAAAAAGACACACGCTTGTTAGAATTAGCATTTTTTAAATCAATGACTTGTTGTTGAGCGATAGTTGTCGGTTTTGTCGTAACGCTTGCTTTACGTTGGTTGCTAGGCACAAATATATCTACCCTAGTTTGAGAGGAAGGTCTAAGGCAAAACATTCCTGGGGCGATAACAGCAGCTTTCGTTCCAGAAACCTTGGGAAAAGGTGTAACAGCAATACGAGTGGGTCCCGAGGTTGCTGGTTTCAAAATCATCGTATCCACAATCGAGCTAGGTTCAGAAGTCTTATCTTTTAACAAAGCCTTTAACTTACAGTTCTCACCGATTTTATGAATAAGTTGCTGATAGACATACTTACTTTGTTCAACAGACCGCTTATATGAAACAACAACAGATTCTAAATCTGCAATCTTAGCCATAAGCTTCTGAGCATTTCCGTCACTGCACTTTCTAACCCTAAAGAGGCCAAAATCTTGTCCTTAATCCCTCCTAATTGAGCCTGCAACTGTGCGATAGTTTGTTGCATTTCATTGTAAGCTTTTTCATACGAAATCTTCTCATATTTGCATTCATCACATTTTTGACAAATTTATTCCAAAGATCGGTGAATTCTTTATCCTTTTTAATGACATAAGATTCCATTTTCTCTTTCATAAGATCTAGCTCAGTTTGGAGGTTTTCATTATGCGACACAGAAGTACTTAACTCAACAGGGTTACTATCAATAGAATCACTTGCATTAGAGAGGCCTTCAAGATCGTTTTCCAAAACTTTGATTTTATCAAGAGATTCATCAGCTTCCTTCGCCAAAGCTTTAAAGTCTTCAAAAAAGTAGGGAAATTCTTTTAGAAAAGCGTTTTCCAAATTGCCTAACCGAGCATCAACTTGATTAATAATCGGATTAATATCGTTTTGAAGAATTTTCTGGACCTCAATCTGAACAGGTGATGTAAAATTTCCTCCAGTGATTTTGGAATTAACAACACGTTTAAGGATGACAAAGTTATCTTTAAGCTCGTTTAGAAATCAGCGTGTGATACTCGGTTTAGGAGGGTCATCAGATAATTCCTCACTTGGGAGCAAAAGCATTTCAGTACTCGTTTTAGACCGAACAAAAACAGTTGGAGGATTAACTTTTGGATAATAAACGGGTGTCACTTCTTTATCAAGCTTTTTCATTCTTAAATGAGTCTCTACTACAAGTTTAGTAGTTTCCTCGGAATCATGCACACTAGGAGGATCATGCTCATCAGACAAGAGCACACTACGATTATATAAGGTTTCATTAGTGGCCTGCACTTGCTTAAGATATCCAGGATTAGGAGGAAGAGGACAACCTAAAGCCAATTTGTATCGAGTGTAATTTGTCTCATTCACTTTTGGTGCGAGCATATTTATTATTTGCATAGTTTCGCCACGTTTTACTAAGAGGTTGTCTAATTCTCCAATCCTATCCTTAGCTTTGCAAAAATCCTCAAGAATCCCATCTTCTCGAATTTTGAAATCATGTTTCAGCTTTTTTCGTTCTTCTTTTAAATCCAAAATAATATATTTTTCAGTTGAAAGCTATTTATTAAGAGAAGTGATTTCATCATTCAATTCGCTTATCATTTTAGCACTACTTAAATGTAAGGCATTTAATTTCTTAGTTGTGCATTTTTCTTGATAAACTGATGTAGCATATGCTTGTTCAAGTTCTTTTATTTTAGCCTGATGAATTTCAAAACATTTCTCCAGTTCCTTATATCCCGCAAGCTCAGTGGTCAATTTGGCATTAGTTTCTCTAAACTTATTATTAACCACCGTAGCATGGTCGACATCCTTAGCAAGCTTATCAAATACATATTGATAATATGCATGTGTCTCATCAGAAGGGTTGTAGGATGGGCAACTTGATCCACACTAAGGTCCACACTGGTCTCATTCAAAATAATATTATTATTATTCGTTTGATCCCCGTGTGTCTCAATGTAGCGATCAAGCATCTCAGTATACTCCTCCTCCTAATTAGACGTACTATATATATCATTATCATCAAAACGTAGATGTACCTCAAAGGGACCGTCGGAATCATAACCTGGAGCTCTATCAACATGCATTCCTGAGGTAGATGCTTGCTGTGGGTTAGCCATCTATATGTAGTTGGCATTCACCTCTTCTTCCTCGTCATATTCTGCAGCAGAAGTCATAAGATCAAATTCCTCAGCTTGAAGTGGAATCCCTGCCTCTTCCTTTTGTGCTATGAGAAGCTGAGTCTGAAGATAAGCAGCATACCTCTTCTTTTTGGTTGTGCAATCTCGAGCATAATGACCAAATCCCCTACAGTTGTAGGACTGAACCTGACGATTGTTGTTTCCATTTCCCGTACCAGTATTCTCATCCCTTGCAATCACAATGTTTCCCATCTGATTACCAACCGCTGGCACAACTATTAACCCATTCTGATTACTCGCATTAAGAACATTCGGATTCTGACCATGGATTTTCCATACTAATTTCCTGCATTCCCAACATTCTGACCATATTGTGTCCCTGTGTTCCCAGCAGCTACCAATTGGCGATCTTGATTCGCATTCATGAAAGGTTGAGCAATCTGCCTATTTCTAGTGTTCGAGGAGATTCTCTGATTGTTGTTAGTGTGGTTAATGGTAAATTTGAATGCCTTTGCGAGAAGTGCAAGACCAGTATTAATTGCATGAGTAGGATCGGTTATGTCATCAAAACAGGCAATGGGTTGTTGTAAGTAATTCACAGCAGCAGGAGGTTGATATCCATAAGAAGTGAGTTGTTGTGGCATGAAGTTACTTGATGAGGGTTGATGGTAGGCTACCATGGGATATGACATAGATGATGGAGAGTTTGCCATAAAAGTCAATGGATCTTGTGTCTTGGCACGTCTTTCAGCCCTAACTTCATTAGCTTCATCTCGATTAATCTTCAAATAATAATATACTTGAGTGTAGTCCACGACATGAAGATCCTTGGTTTGATTGACAAGAGTGACATATCGTGACCATTCAGAAGGAAGATTATCAAGAAATTTGATGTTTGCAGCAATTTATGCAGGTTCATGTTTGTTTCTTCTGAGATGATTCACGAGGGTTGAAAACCGATGATAGTAAGGTTCAATTTATTCCCCTTCAGTAGACGTAAATTTCTCCCATTCACGAAGCAACTTAGTTTCCTTTTCTTGTAAACCGATTTCACTCCCCTTCATCATTTTATGAATCCTAAGCCACATCTCGTGTGCGGTTTCACAACTATAGACCGCAGCATACACATCTTCAGGAAGTCCCATGAGAATGACTTGAATTGCTTGATCATCGGCATCGAGTTGTTTGGATTCAACTTCAGTTAATTCTTCATCCGTTTGCTCATGACTAGAGTCAGCCACTGGGTTAGCATTCGTAGCATCCCCAGGCACAAGAATTGTTCTTCTAACATACGGACCTTTTTGAATCGAGTTGACAATCAACTTGCCCAAAGGTTTACATTTTTCATAACGAAGTAGACGACTAGCCCATGTAGTGTAGTTCTCCTTCGTAAGCATGGGTGGACGATTATCAGTACCCGCATCATAAATATCTTGTTGAGACGTCATCGTAGAAGTCGTGTGTTAAACAGGATCTCAATTTGTAGAAACCAGAGTGATGTTGTAAAAAAACTAAATTGATTAAATCCCCTAAGAAGGTGATCTCGAGAAGCCAAAAAATTCCAAGACAAACAAAAACACACGGAATCCTCAAAACAACTTAGGAATCCTTTTTATGAACTTCGGAATAAACTTCTGTAGCACTTCAGAATACGTTTTCCACTTCGGAATATGAAACTCACTTCGCAATATAAATCTTGAGGACTTCGGAATCCCTCCAAACCTCACTTCGGAATATAAATCTTGAGGACTTCGGAATCCCTCCAAACCTCACTTTGGAATAATACAAAGTAAGTACTTCAGAATACTGAGGTTGAAGGGAACTTCGGAATAATCTTTCTATAGAACTTCGCAATGACTGGATATCACTTCGCAAAGAACTCACTTCGGAATACTATGCCACTTCGCAATCGGAGAACTTCACAATAATGGCACTTCGGAATGTTACTTTGCAAAACGTGGACTTCGCAATAACAGATTAGACCCGCTTCGCAATCCAGTTTTAACCCACATCGCAATCCAAATGAATTTATCTTCGGAATAATACTAAAATGGGACTTCGGAATATTTGTTCTATAGAACTTCAGAATGCTTTTTCTAGAGAACTTCGGAAAAAACTAAAACCCTCTTGGGTACTTTGGAATATGGGAATTATTCCAAAGTAGACTAGATGTGGCCGACTTTTTTGTGATCCAGTATACCAGATATTCAAAAATATCCCGAAAATCACCAAAAAAAAACCAAAAAATTTGTGATTTTGATCAAACAAAGTGACCTAAATCACTACCACAACTATGTAGTCGATTTGGTTACAAACTTTAACCACCAAAACGCAAAGATTTCAAGCTTCAATCTTGAATCAACCTAAAACCCATGAGAATAAATCAACAAAAACAACACCAAAGAGCTATCCACGAATCCTTTGGTGAATAATACCACTTGTATGACTTATACACACGACTAACCAAATACGAATAACATGATGAAGATTAAACCAAAAAAGAAAGATTAGATTAAGATGAAGAAAAGAAAATACAAAGATTGGTGTTTTCCTAGTGAGAGAAACAAACACACCTTTCTCTCTCTAAAACTATCAAATGGAAAAGCACACCTACACAAATGAGGAGAATTTGCCTTTTATACTAAAGAGTAAATGTTTAGGAGGCCTTCCTTATTTGTGTGTTCGGGACTAATTCCCGTTACATAATCAATAATAACTAAAAACTCTCGACATCATTAAATAACATTTTTCACGAGCTTCGCAACGATATATTATATGACAATCATTTTAATTACTTCTAACAAATGTTCACCATAACTTCACATACACATAAAACTTTTAAAATCCAAGGAAGGTTCAAGCCGAACCTAGCTGATGCCTTTTCCTTGTGATTTTAGGAGCTTGTGTGATTATGTAGAGATCCCTGTTGGTGGAAGACACAAGGGACCCAAGGGGTAAATATGTCTTTACAAAATGAAAATGAAGAGATGATGAAATGGAAATGAGGTCTTGATATCAACTCATGTACCTTCACATGTACAACAAACACATAAACACTATTCAAACTTATATAAGTAGCCAATAAGTTGTTGTCAAGCAGCTTATTGGTTAGCTTGTATAAGCAGTAAGCTTAAAGATAAAACAGGTTTATGAAAACCTGATGAAAACCAACTTTTGAAACCTTTTTGAAACCTGATTTTTCCAAACAACACAAGCAAATGACAAATCTTTGAAATCACTCAAACAAGTGTCCACTTTCACTTTCACTTGTTGAATGATTCAAGAATTTGAGTAAAAAACTTTCAAGAAAACGTATTTTCTGAAAACCTTTTGTAAAATGAAAACTTTTTGAAACCTTAACTAATATGAAAACAGTGAAAAGGATTAAACTACATAAGCAATAAAATTAGTACTCAGAATTCTTGCAAAACATTAAATTCATTTTTATTAATAATTAAAACTTTACAAAAATTCTGGAACAAAATAAAAGGGACACAATTCCTCTCCTTTTATAATACAAGATAGAACTATCTAGATACTAAACCCTAATCAACAAAAGCCCTAAAATACCCTAGCATCAATCCTGGAATATTCCTTGTTTCAATTTGGTCAAAACATATACATGTGATGTCCTTGATAAAGGCAGCTGTTGGGATGATCTTGATCGTTTGTTATGCATTAGGGACCAAGGAGTAAGATCCTACCCTTAATCTTGTCGGGTTTAGGGTTTTGGTGATGAAAGTGATGGCAGGGGAGGGGACCATAGGACACGTGGGTGTAGTGGTGGGTGTTTTATCATGTGGGTTTTGGTGACACAAGGGTGAATTATCATTCTAGATAATTAAGGTTAAAAACCCTTTGTTTTTAGGTTTATTGTATCTGGGGAAATTTAAGGTTTATGGGAAGGATGAAGGGGTTTTAATCTGTTTTAAGGAGGGGGGTTAATTTAAAAAAGTGTTTAGGAGGGAAGTTAATAAATTGATTTAATAATCAGTTTATTAAGATGGTGGAGGGTGACGTATGTGAAAGGTGTGAGGTGGAGGATTGTGTTAGGCTGGTGGTGATGATGTGGTGGAGTGATTGGTGGAGGTTGGTTTGGCTGTTTGACAAAAACGACCCCTTCATTCCCATTAAGTTGCTATATAAAGTTCCAACAGCCCAAAGTGTATTCTCCTTTGTTAATAAACTTTGTAGTTTCATACTTTGGCCACAAAAGTTTAATCAAAATTGTCCAAGGGCATTTTATGCATTGTTTGCATTCTTCAAGGGCCATAATGGTATAATCTTGAAACTTTGAGGACCAATCTTCTAATAATTGAGATTTACAAGGGTAAAAAGTGACAAGTCTTCAAAAGTTGAGGGACCATTCTTGAAAAATCTTCAAACTTCAAGGACTTCAAAGGAAATTCATGATTCGGGTCCGGTTCTTTGTGCGGCTTCGTTTCCCGGGTTCGTTATTTCTTCATTCTTGTGATCTTTTGTTGATTTCACGATATCCGTACCTAAATACACAATGAACAAACACAAGCATATTTTGGGGTATTTTAATGATATTTTAAGCGTTTTAAGCCCTATTTGGACGATGAGACTATGTATAATTGCAGTCTCATCACTCCGCCATACTAAACCATTGTCGTGCCCTCACGCAATGCTAGAATTAAGTATCGTAGCACTTCCAAAATTCATTTTATGATGACATTTATTGAAAACGTAAACTTAAATAAACTACTACACATGTTTTAGACATAATGTAATGTTTTCATCACGAAAAAGTGACTTTTAGGTTCAAAGAATAAGAACCCGTGAATGCCTTATAGACATAAGTTCGTCATCCTTGATTTTCACTCGATTCCATGCTAAGCGTGTAACGAGATAAATGTTATTATAAGTTAGCAACACAATCATTACTCATGAGTGTTAATTACGAACCTAGACTCCCTTATTCCTAATTGGTAAGTCTTATATTTTATTTTGTCTTAATGATAACGAGGATACATCATTGACTTATGCGTGAATAGAGATTAGGTCTAAAAATAGAGTCTTAACGGTGTAACCACAATCATCGAGTTAATAATTCACCCTAATAGACAACGATGTCAAAAAATTAAGTCAACAAGAAGGATCGATAAAGACGATTTTAGAACGGTTTTAAACATGAGACTTATTACCATGAATTTTATTATCCGCCATCATCAGTGGTTTTATTATCATGGGTTACCTCCATCTTTTATTCAACTTCGCCATGAAGATTTTATTATAACTTTGGTCTTGCTCTTGTCTTTTATTATCCGTCATCATCGATGGTTTTATTATGACTTGACGTATATCCTCACGCTAATGCGAATTTTGGATCTTTAAAGCTTCAAAGAATAATGCTTGATTCACTTTTAATTTGGGCATTTATTTTTCGGCCTTGTGAGCTTCAAATTTTTGCTTAATTTAGGTGAGCACTTCAAATCTTATTATTGGGTGAAGCTTTTGATTATTCGGGTTGCCAATACTTCAAAACCGTGACGCTGGCGATACCTTAATGTTTTCCCAATTTAATTAGATGGAAGCTACAAAAACAAATTAGAAACCAACAATAGTGACTAAACCGCTAAATCAATATTTATTAACAATTTATTATATAAAAGCGTGGGGAGAATAAGCTAATAATTACTACACATGAGATCGTGAAAGATTACAAGACTTATAAATAACTCTATCATTTCTCGTCCTCATTTCAGCGACTTAGCCTAAAAAGTTAAGGAATCGTAGCTAAGTGCTCAACACGCACGGTCGAGTCAAAATTACTCTTATTCTCACCATCGGAAAACCTACATTCGTGTCTTAAACACTTATGAAAAACAAGAAAAATTTTAAAATTTGGCCATTTTTAGCCTTATTTTGCAACAAAACCATAACAAAAAGATGAATATTGGATTGCGTGGTGAAAACCAACTTTTGAAACCTGATTTTTCCAAACAACACAAGCAAATGACAAATATTTGAAATCACTCAAACAAGTTTCCACTTTCACTTTCACTTGTTGAATGATTCAAGAATTTGAGTAAAAAACCTTCAAGAAAACGTATTTTCTGAAAACCTTTTGTAAAATGAAAACTTTTTGAAACCTTAACTAATTTGAAAACAATGAAAAGGATTAAACTAAATAAGAAATAAAATTAGAACTCATAATTCTTGCAAAACATTAAACTTCATTTTTATTAATAATTAAAACTTTACAAAAATTCTGGAACAAAATAAAAGGGACACAATTCGTCTCCTTTTATAATACAAGATAGAACTTTCTAGATACTAAACCCTAATAAACAAAAGCCCTAAAATGCCCTAGCATCATTCCTGGAATATTCCTTGTTTGAATTCGGTCAAAACATATACATGTGATGTCATTGATAAAGCCAGCTGTTGGGATGATCTTGATCGTTTGTTATGCATTGGGGACCAAGGAGTAAGATCCTACCCTTAATCTTGTCGGATTTAGCGTTTTGGTTATGAAAGTGAGGGCAGGGGAGGGACCATAGGACACGTGGGTGTAATGGTTTATCATGTAGGTTTTTGTGATAAAAGGGTGAATTATCATTCCGGATTATTAGGGTTAAAACCCCTTTGTTTTTAGGTTAATTGTATCTGGGGAAAATTAGGGTTTATGGGAAGGATGAAGGGGTTTTAATCTGTTTTAATGAGGGGGGTTAATTTAAAAAAGTGTTTAGGAGGGAAGTTAATAAATTGATTTAATAATTAGTTTATTAAGATGGTGGAGGGTGACGTATGTGAAAGGTGTGAGGTGGAGGATTGTGATAGGCTGGTGGTGATGATATGGTGGAGTGATTGGTGGAGGTTGGTTTGGCTGTTTGACATAAACGACCCCTTCATTTCCATTACGTTGCTATATAAAGTTCCAACAGCCCAAAGTGTATTCTCCTTTGTTAATAAACTTTGTATTTTCATACTTTGGCCACAAAAGTTTAATCAGAATTGTTCCAAGGGCATTTTATGCATTGTTTGCATTCTTCAAGGGCCATAATTATAATCTTGAAACTTTGAGGACCAATTCTTGTTATAATTGAGATTTACAAGGGTCAAAAGTGACAAGTCTTCAAAAGTTGAGGGACCATTCTTGCCAAATCTTCAAACTTCAAGGACTTCAAAGGAAATTTATGATTCGGGTCTAGTTCTTTGTGCGGCTTCGTTTCCCGTGTTCGTTTTTGCTTCATTATTGTGATCTTTTATTGATTTCACGATATCCGTACCTAAAATACACAATGAACAAACACAAGCATATTTTGGGGTATTTTAATGATATTTTAAGTGTTTTAAACCCAATTTGGACGATGAGACTATGTATAATTGCAGTCTCATCACTCCCCCATACTAAACTATTGTCGTGCCCTCACGCAATGCTAGAATTAAGTATTGTAGCACTTCCAAAATTCATTTTATGATTACGTTTATTGAAGACGTAAACTTAAATAAACTACTACACGTGTTTTAGACATAATGTATTGTTTTCATCATGAAAAAGTGACTTTTAGGATCAAAGAATAAGAAAACGTGAATGCCTCATAGAGATAAGTTCGTCATCCTCGATTTCACTCGATTCCATGCTAAGCGTGTAACGAGATCATTGTTATTATAAGTTAGCAACACAATCATTACTCGTGAGTGTTAATTACGAACCTAGACTCCCTTATTCCTAACTGGTATCTCTTATATTTTATTTTGTCTTAATGATCACGAGGTTACATCATTGACATATGCGTGAATAGAGATTAGGTCTAAAAATAGCGTCTTAACGGTGTAACCAAAATCATCGAATTAATAATTCACCCTAATAGACAACGATGTCAAAAAATTAAGTCAACAAGAAGGATCGATAAACATGATTTTAGAATGGTTTTGAACATGAGACTTATTACCATGACTTTTATTATCCGCCCTCATCGGTGGTTTTATTATCATGGTTTACCTCCATCTTTTATTCAACTTCTCCATGAAGCTTTTATTATAAATTTGGTCTAGCCCTTGTCTTTTATTATCCGCCATCATCGGTGGTTTTATTATGACTTGACGTATATCCTCATACTAAAGCGAATTTTGGATCTTTAAAGTTTCAAAGATTAAGGCTTGATTCACTTTCAATTTGGGCATTTATTTTTCGGCCTTGTGAGCTTCAAATTTTTGCTTAATTTAGGTGAGCACTTGAAATCTTATTATTGGGTGAAGCTTTCGATTATTCGGGTTGCCAATACTTCAAAACCGTGACGCTGGCGATACCTTAATGTTTTCCCAATTTAATTACATGGAAGCTACTAAAACAAATTAGAAACCAACAATAGTGACTAAACCGATAAATCAATATTTATTAACAATTTATAATATAAAAGCGTGGGGAGAATACGCTAATAATTACTACACATGATTTCGTGAAAGATCACGAGATTTATAAATAACTCTATCATTTCTCGTCCTCATTTAAGAGACTTAGCATAAAAAGTTAAGGAATCGTAGCTAAGTGCTCAACACGCACGGTCGAGTAAAAAATTACTCTTATTCTCACCATCGGAAAACCTACATTCGTGTCTTAAAAACTTATGTAAAACTAGAAAAAATTTAAATTTTGGCCATTTTTAGCCTTATTTTGCAACAAAACGATAACAAAAAGATGAACATTGGATCGCGTGGTGTCATGAGCAAGGTGAAGTATCTACTCACTCCCCTATACTAAAACTAAACATTGTCCTCAATGTTTCGAGTCTAGGGGTGAAAACACCCCCATACTAGAGACGAAGTCGAATGCTTAATCTCGAGCATGGAAAGGGTAAAATGAATAACCTAAAAGCCGTTTATGAATTATGCTAATAAGATAAACGTTAGAACATAAAAGGATATCATCGGATGTCGGAATCTCCAAAGGCAACGATTGAAGCTCGAGTGATCCGTAAAACGAACACGAGAGGCTTCAATGATGACGATGAACCTAATGAATCACAATCACAAACAACCACGAAAAAAGGTTGGAAGAGCACAAGTCCCCTCGTTACACTATTAGAAAGAAAAAATATTTACAAGGATAAGCATGAGAATCCCCCACGAGGTACCTTGTTTTTGATAACCAAGTCAAAAGCTCGACTCGAATCCCCATAAATGTGATCATTTAGGGATAATCATGGTATGGTCATTTTTGGTGTGGCTTACATGATAAACAATGCCCAAAAGTACATGGAGTACTTTAAAAACCCGATATACGTATACCGGGGTCAAAGATAGCGTCCTCGTTTTCAGATGAAAGACAAAACAACGCTACTTCAAACGAAGCCGAACCCCCAAAGTGGTAGAAGAAAAGAGATGAGAAGTAGAAAGGTGGGGCAATGGGTAAGTCAACATAATGAGCTACTCGAGGTAGACTCAAACCAAGCAAATAGATAATATTTCCATTTATTGCATCGGTGGAAGACCAAGATTTCCCTTTACAAGCAATTCCGGGATCGTAAATCTCGTCCTCAGTGGAGAAACGTGAGGGAACATAAGGGGCTTCCCCCACACTAGATCCACACCAACCGTCGTCAAAAGGAGTAGACGAGGTGGTAGCACTCATAAAACGTACTGATGACGGAGTTAGACAAGTAGAATAATATTTTAAATCACATTTAAAATCCTTTCCTTTTTCATCGTTTTTAAACTCTTTATGAAAACCCGATTTGATAATGTCGAAAATATTTGGCGTGTCAAATTCAAATTTAGTCGCGCTAAAAATCCTCACATTTAATTCACGGCGAGGGGGTGGTGGATTGTATAAGTTCTCAAAACGTCGATCAACAAAGAACACCGCCCCCTCGGGGTCTACATATTCGTCATCCTGATGAACGTCGATCTCATCGATTTCTTCATCAAAGATAGGCTTGTCAAACCAAGGTTTGTCATTCCCCTCCTTGAGTATCTTAGGAACTCTGTCGAAAAGATCACGATCAAGCACGAAACCATCATTCATTTGTGGGGATTGTTGATAAGTTAAATCCTCACGAATGTGGTAAACGTAATTCTCATTTGAGGAGTGTTGATTAGGTAACTCCTCGAGAATTGGATTTTGGGTGGTCACATGAGTTGGTTCGTCATCGAAAATAAGACGTTCCAACTAATTTAGTTCATCCTCTATTTTGGAAAGATCGACCTCACTTGTAGGTGGAAGTGGAGGCAAAAGAGCTAGCTCTCATTCAATGATTTCCTCAATCTCGGAATCAAACTCGTAATCATCGTACTTCACATGTGAAGAGGTCTTTTTGGGAGAATCCTCGAATATGGCATGTGGATTTCGAAGTACGTGATCAATCTCGGCAAAATCGCCATCGTCATCATCAAAGAAATAGTAGATGTGAGCACTCACAACCATGGTCTTATAAGTCGAATGACTATGCTTAGGCGACTTTTCTAAAACGAGAGGATCGATGTCGATGAAACCTTTAGCCTCAACGGGTGTCGGTCTAGGAATTGGAGGCACTTCGATGGAGTTAGAATTTGAAGCCTCAAAGACGTGGTCCTTCGAAGGTGGTGAAGACGAGTCCATTTTGGTCATTGTCGTGATGGCACTAACGTCGCTCTTCGGAATTGGTGTTTCACTTTTTCACCGAATACATCCCAAAGTGATTTTTCATTCAAAAATTTACGAATACCCTTTTGAATTAAGTAAACGTATTCTTTATCATTAAAACCATCATCTTTAAAACCGTTCTTCTTAATACTTTCAAAACATACATTAAGCCTCATAGTTTCCACTAAAGTAAACATTTTGAAATCATTAGAATTTGAAACATTAGGTTTTGAAACCTCGGTTTTTTGATGATCATTAGACACTTGGGATTTACTCGTGAAAAAGTCCATTTTGTCATCCCCATATCTCATAGTAAGTCTCCCCTCGTGAACGTCGATTACGGTTCGAGCCGTCGATAAAAATGGTCGGCCTAAAATAATGGGACATTTAGGGTCACACTCGTAATCGGATATGATGAAATCCACGGGGAAAAAAACTTTCCAACTTTAACATAGACATCCTCGGCTATTCTAATTGGTATAAGTGGTGTACAATTTGCAAGATCGATTGTCATGTTCGTGGGGGTAAGTGAAGGCAATCTCATCAATTTCCATAGAGAATAAGGCATAAGATTGATGCTAGCACCTAAATCGGCAAGGGCTAAATATCCCTCAATCTCAGAAAAATCACAAGGAAGTAGAAATTGGCCCGGATCCTCTTCCTTTCTCGGCATATGCCTTTTGGGTTTTTTAAGAAGGATCGATGCACAAGTTTCTTCAAGGGTTACTTTGGTAAGGTCGATAAAACTCTCTTTTTGAACCGTGGATGGAATTTGAGGTACACGAGGGTGTGCACTCTTTTCTTTGGTCGCCACGTTCACCCCATTGACTTTAGAACAATAAGACGTCTTAGAAGTCGAGGGTTGAGAAGAAGGAACAACACGAAATCCATCAAGGGTAGGGGTAATCACACGAATTTTTCCACGAGACGAGGCGGCTTTACATTGTTCCTTCGGATTTGCAACGGTGTCACTAGGTAACGAACTCGATGAAGCACCCGAGGCTTTGTTCATAATAGCCGAAAACATCTTCTTAATGTCAATTTGTCCATGCTCAATCTTCGTGTTTTGAAGTTTGAAAGTATTAGAAAAATCGTTTTTCAAAGTACCAATTTCTCCCTCTAATCGTCTCATATTAGCCTCATTCGTTTTCAAGTAATTTTGAAAATCGTTTGACGAACTATTTTGATTTGAATTAAAGTTCCGTTGGTTTTGATTACTTCTTTGAAAATTGTTTTGATTCCCACTTGAAAAATTGTTTCCTTGATTGTTGTTGTTATCTCGGTTTTTCCAATTCAAATTACGACCATTAGAATCAAATAAAGAATCTATAACCCACTTTGTTTGCGGAATAACAAAGTGGTTGAATGATAATGGGTTGTGATCTCCTCTACTTAAACATCTAACCAAAGTTAAAGTCTAAGCTCCAATCTAAACGTTCATATGCATCTTGGCTATATGGTTTAGTTGGTATCGAGAGAGAAAGGTTTTCCAGAGTTTAAGCTCTTGTATTTGTTAACACTTTCTCTCCCAATGTACACTCCTTATATAGGCAGTGTAAAACTAGTGTTTGCATTTTGCATGTTTCAATGCATGGGTTTATCCAGTGGGTGGTTGATGCCCATGCTGGATAAACAGTACAAAGTACATATTAAACTATTCTAGAAAAGATAAAGGTTGTACTTATATCTAAGTATACAAGCAACCTACTTTGACTTAAATTTATCTTTTCCCGCCTAATGCAAACCATCAGA
Organism: Glebionis coronaria; assembly: GCA_025667525.1. Lineage (NCBI taxonomy): Eukaryota > Viridiplantae > Streptophyta > Magnoliopsida > Asterales > Asteraceae > Glebionis > Glebionis coronaria. Next base: position 113,063 of record JANFOE010000446.1, on the reverse strand, counting down.
ATACTGAAGAGTCTTTAGTATCCTAGAGGAGATTGACATCATTCAGTTTCGTATTCTCAAACCACACTAAACTGAAAGCCCTTCTTCAGTCCTTGTTCTTCAGCAACTAGACCGCCTAGTATTTGAAGTGAAGACTCCTTTGTCTTCTAAGTTAACTGGAAGGGGAGTGTTGAACTTTCTTCAGCTTTAAAGTCTTCAGTAGGAACTTTGTTCCTCTGGTCATCATTCAGCAGACTGGCCTTACTACTGAGCATGAAACACTTAGGGGGATTTTATATTCAAATCCTAGAGTTGCTTCAGGATCAGTAAATACTGACCCAACACCTTTCCTTAGCTAGAGTTAAGAAAAGTAATTAGTGTCATAAGTGTAGGGGAGTTTACTCTAATACTTTTAAACATTGAGGATAATGTTTATGTTAAGTGTAGGGGGGTCCTATCGAAGTGACCTTACCTACATAATTGCATGTCTATATTGTTAATAAAAAATCAAGAACGGTTTTAATTGGTTTGTAGTCTCTTATGCATTTTTGACTAATCATTCGTGCTTGGTATAAGTACGTCTTAAGATTCTAAGTTGAAACGTTTTATGTGTACTAGACTTATGTCATGCTTAATACTTAGCGAGTGTTTTTTCCTTTATTCTTTTCATTTTATTTGTGAGGAATAAATAAAAATAAGAGTGGCTTATAAAAAAAAATGAGTGGCTAGAAAAAAAATGAGTGGCTAGAAAAAAAAAGAAAAAAAAAGAAAAAGAAAAAACAATTATACAAGACTCCCAAGAGGGGCACTGAAGTGTTAATTATAGTAGCTATTAATTTCCAATATTACTCTCACAAGGGTTGCGGGGATTTAACAGTTGCTCCAATCCAATATTACCTTGACGGGTTGCGGGATTGAAGATCCAAGGTCTCAAAAAGGCGGCGAATATAAATTATTACGTGAGTTTTATTTTTCTTTCTTTAGCGAGTGAGTAGCTACTTATTAATGCATGACATAAGGATCTTACACATAAGGCGAATGACATATTATTTTGGGTCGGACTTATATCAATTGTGGGCGGTTTTTCATTTTCCTTATTTTCAGATTTTACACTTCTTATATTTAACGCTTTAAATAATGACAAATTTGCCCAAAAGCAATTTGCTCAAATAATAACCGGTCTTGGAGGCAGAATAAGTGGGTGTATAATAGTAACACAATTAATTTTTGTGAATAAGTCGATTCACTTTCACTTATGAATAACAATGTTCTCGTTTTTAAGCTTGGTATGGGGAAAGTGAAACTTGAGGATGATAAGTGTTCATGATACCAAAGCCCTAACTAAAGTCCTTAATTTCTTAATGAGTTATTTCCATCAAAACCATTTCAAGTAAAATACAAAAAAATATAAATAGAATTGTTTTCCTTGCATTGCATTGTATAAAATCAAAATCATGCATCATATAAAGGTTCTAAAAGGCGGGACATGGCGGCACAAAGGCGTCGCCAAGGTGTGAGGCGTAGCCCCGCCGCTACGATATAGACCACGGCGTGAGTTCTAGGCGTGGCGTGAGAAAGGCGTGAAAAGGCGCGATATGGCGGGCAAAGGCGTGAGGCGTGGCGAGTTTTGTCATTCAACTCCAATTTTTTTTTAATTTTTATAACTAACGAAAATTACACGTAAAAATAGCAGTTTAACCTTATTCATTATGTACTATGATGTAGGTATTATCGTACACGTTCTAGGAAAACGCGTATGTGGCAAGTATTAAACGTTCACGTTTCAGAAAACGCGAATGCTCGATAAATGCGAGTTCGTTCTCGGCTGAGGTGTATGTGTATTAGGCCAATATAATAAAAATCAAGTTTGGATTAGTGTCGTTTTTGGGTTTAGAGAGAGAAAATTAAATGATGATTTACACTACGATTACACTACGACGTAAAACGTAAAAACGTATACGAAAAGACGTAAAACGCGACGAAATTAAACATTTAAGATAAAAAAAAATTAAAAATTAAAACTAAGTTCAAAATAATATAAGTAAGAATAAAAATTCAATAAATAAATTTTAAAATCTTTTATTAATTAAATATTCAATTTTAAATGCTAAATAAAGCCCTAAAATTAAATATAACTAACAAAAAGCCCAAAATATATTTTATCAAACAAATATCTTACTTATATTAGTTAAACACTAAAAAGTATTTTTCCTAAATTTTTAAAACTATTTTTCTATTTTTAAATGCTAAAAACACTTTTTAAACCAAAATAATCATAAAAAATAATAAAATAATGAGAAAATTAATTTTACTTTTTGAAAAATCCTAATTTATAATGTTAAATAGTAGAAAAATGAAAAAAGTTGAAAACAGTAACTTTTTACCTTAAAAGACAAAAACAGCCTATTTAAAAACTAATTTTAACTTAAATTAATTCTAAAAATAAATAAATAATGTGAAAAATGAAATTTCTTTTCTAAAAACTTAAAATATATTACTTTAACTATGAAAAATGGAAAAACTGAAAAATAACAATTTTCACTACTAAAAGACAAAAACAATTTTAATGTAAAACTAATTAAAATTAAATAAATGCAAAATAATAACAAATAATCATAAAATTAAAAATAAACTTTATGAAAAATCTTGAAACAAATAAAGAAACATAAGAAAATTAAAAATACTAAAAAACACTAATTTTATGTCACTAAGGACAAAAAAGAAGGAAACTGAAAGTGACAGCTGGGGACTTTTGTCTTTATCCCCAGCAGTGGGTAGTTTTGGCTTGTCAGTAGGAACTTCTTCCCATTGTTCTCTAACAGAAAGAAAAAGATGGATGATTTCTTCTTGTTTTGTTGATAACTTTTGGAACAAATAGCACCCCCACACTCATGGAAGTGTGGGGAATCAAGATAAACACACAAACACACAATTCTAACACAACTAAGCACACAAAATGGTAGAATCAAGTTACTGGTAACTATATGGGGTTTGGTGGGACTATTGCTGATCTATTTGGTCTTCAAACGAATTTCAAGCCACAATAACTTCACACAAAGCTAACCAAACCATAACAAACAAATACAAAACCCTAAATTAACAGTTATACTAACAGATTACAAGATTATAGAATTAAAAATAACAAATAAACCTTTTTTTAGGCCTGCTAATTGATCTATGCAGTTTTACCAAATTTTTAACATTCAAATCCTATTTTAAGCTTCCAAACTTGAACCAAAGCAAATAAACCACTAAAACAAACCTAAGTGAGTAAGTTTAAGCTGAAATTACCCTAAGTCTAGTATTATTCATGGCTTTAAACCAGTTAAACCAAACACCCTCTTAAAAACTGATGATAATTTTAACAAAGATTTTGTGAACCAACATACTTAAATTTGAATATGACCTACTCAAACATGTATAAAAACATAAACAAACATGAACAAACACTTAAACTACCATAATAAATAGACCACACTCAAATCCACAAAAATCTATAAACTAGCAAAAATGAATAATGGGGTTCAAGCCTTACCAGCTGATGCCTTCCCATATGATTTTTTGTGAGCTTATGATAGGTGTGTAGAGACCTCTTGGTTGGTGGTTCTATAACAGAACCCAAGAGAACAAGTATGTCTTCAAACATTAAGGAAAATGGATGGTGATGAGACTACAACAGTCAAACACCACCACTTGTTTTTTGGTACCTGCAAATAAAACAAAGAAAAGAGAACAAGATCTTCAAAAGCTAATCATAAGCTGTTGTCAGCAGCTTATGGTAAGCTTATGGAACAGTAACCTCAAAAACCTACGGAAAATGAACTTTGAAAACCAACTTTTTGAATCAAGATTTTTTACCACAAGTAGAAATTGCAAGAGGAAGTAACTCCCACTTATAATCAACCTGCACAAGTTGGTTTGTTAAACTGACTTGTACAAGAATCCTATAAATGGTAGGGTCTCAAAACCTTTTGCCAAAATATTTTTAACAAGAAAATTTTGATAAATCTAAAATGAAATTGTAAACATTACTCTAAGGAAAACAGGTAAAGAGGAACACAGAGATCTCAAGTGCAAGGTTTAAAACGAACTTTAACTATTTTTCATTGAAAAGTTTAAAAAATGAGAAATCTGGAACAATGATATAGAGACACAGGCGTCTCTATATATACTACAACATAGAAGGTCCTAGAATGAAAAAAATATGGAAACCCTAATCTATGTTCTTCCAATCATGCCCTTGGCCTGAAATTTGAATTCTTGGTCAAAATGGTGCTCATGTGATCTTGTACTTGGATGTCAGCTTGTAACCTTCATCTTGGACGTTTATATTGTCTTTAGGAAGACGGAATGATCTTGGGTCGTTCATCTTCTCTGGTGTTTGTTATTGGGACGAATGTGATGGGCAAGGGACCATTGGTGTGGGGTCACTAGTGAGCTGGAGTCGAGTTTGATGGTTGGGTTTAGTTTAGGTGAGGGTGAATTGGGGATCTGCACTTAATGAACCAAAAACCCTTTGTCTTGAGTGTAATTTGGAGTTAGGGTTTATATGGGTTAGCGGTGAGTAAACAGTTGAGGTAGATTAGGTTAGGGGTTTAAACTTGTGTTTACCTCCTGTTTTATTTAGCTAAATAGATTATTAAAACTTGTTTAATAATAAAGGGTGAGTGGAAGTATACGTGGGGGAATGGTGGAAGGTGATTGGTAGAAGGGTTGTAGTGGGTGAAGTGGCAGTGGAGGATTGGCTGTTATGAGTTTTGTGTTTGTCCATATTTAGTCCTCAATGTTCCAAACTTTCTTCATTATATGTTTCAAACAAAAATAGTCCATTTCGCTTTGTATAATCTTTGCACTCTTTGTCAAAAATGGCACAAGGAATTGCCAAACTTTTATCAAGGGCCATAAATGCATATTTTGCATTCTTGAAGGGGTTCTTTTGACATTTCTTCAAACTTCAAGTATTAATATTGTACAAATGAATAATGGAGGGTCATTTGTGACAAGTCTTCAAAATTGAGGGACCAAACTTGCCAAATCTTCAAACTTCCAGGGTATCCTTGGAAAATCCATACTCGAGTCCGGTTCTTTGTGCGTTTTCGTTTCCCGTGTTCGTTTTTGCTTTATTCTTGTGATCTTTTGTTGATTTCACGATATCCGTACCTAAAATACACAATGAACAAACATAAGCATATTTTTGGGTATTTTATGACATTTTAAGCGTTTTAAGCCCGATTTGGACGATGATACTATGTATAATTGCTGTCTCATCACTCCCCCATACTAAACCATTGCCGTGTCCCCACGCAATGCTAGAATTAAGTATCATAGAACTTCCAAAATTCCTTTTTATGTGACATTTATTGAAAATGTAAACTTAAATAAACTACTACATGTGTTTTAGACATAATGTATCGTTTTCATCGCAATTAAGTGACTTTTAGGATCAAAGAATAAGAACACGTGAATTCCTCATAGAGATAAGTTCGTGATCCTCGATTTTCACCCAATTCCATGTTAAGCGTGTAACGAGATCATTGTCATTATAAGTTAGTAAAACAAACATTACTCATGAGCGTTAATTACGTACTTAGACTCCCTTATTCCTAAGGTTTATCTCTTATATTTTATTTTTGTCTTAATGATCACGAGGATACATTTTTGACTTATTTCGATATTTTATTAAGGCCAAAAATAAATTAGGACGATTTAATTGATAGTTAGCTAAAGGACACGATCTTTTAAAACGGCTTCTCGTAATCTCCTTAAGTTCATATCTTGGCATAACTTGTTTCACGATTTGAGACCTTTCTTGGACCGATATTTGGCATGTACTTCATACTTTAAATCATGGAAGATGTTCTTGAAAGAATGGTTTTCTCTTCATATATGGAATTTCTTCACTTGGACCATGACTTCATCATTTTTCTTCAATCATTATTTGGGATTTTGATATACAACGATCCGCCTCCTTTTCGGACTTGGATATATTGATCCTCATACCTTGTTAGGGTCTTTTTGGATAGACTTCTCCATGATATTTAGGGGAGTATATTTCTTATCGTCATGTGTCTTGATCCTTCATATCAATTTTTGGAACAATGATACTTCACATCATCTTGGATCTTTAGCAACAAAATAGAGTCCTCATGCCTTGTTAGGGCCTTTTTGGAACTATGTCAATCTTTTCATCCCGCTTCAATAAGTTATGCCTTGGCTATGAACTCTATTCGAACACGAGTAACTTTTAACGATCTTGGGCTAGAAGCTAAGTAATCTTTTAAATCGTACGACCTTACTTATTGCATTTATTTTGACAAAAGCGTTGGGAGAAAAAGTTAATAATTACCACACATGAGATCGCTAAAGATTACGTAACTTATAATTAACTCTATAATTTCTCATCCACATTTAAGAGACTTAGCCTAAAAAGTTTAGGAATCTAAGCTAGTGCTCAACAAGCACGGTCAAGTAAAAAATTACTCTTATTCTCACTATCGGAAAACCTACATTCGTGTCTTAAACACTTATGAAAAACAAGAAAAATTTTAAAATTTGGCCATTTTTAGCCTTATTTTGCATAAAACGATAACAAAAAGATGAAAATTGGATTGCGTGGTGACGTGAGCAAGGTGAAGTATCTACTCACCCCCCATACTAAAACTAAACATTGTCCTCAATGTTTCGAGTCTATGGGTGAAACACCCCCATACTAGAGACGAAAGTCGAATGCTTAATCTTGAGCATGGAAAGGGTAAAACGAATAACCTAAAAGCCGTTTATGAATTATGCTAATAAGATAATCGTTAGAACATCAAAGGATAACATCGGATATCAAAATCTCCAAAGGCAACGATCGAAGCTCGAGTGATCCGTAAAACGAACACGAGAGGCTTCAATGATGACGATGAACCAAATAAATCACAATCACAAAAAACCACGGAACAAAGTTTGGAAGTGTTGGAAATACGTTTTTAATGTATATTAGAAGTATCGGTCACTCCAACAATATTATTAAACGTTGTAAGCTTGTAGTTAGTAAGTTACTATATTTACTTTATTATCCTAGCCCATGGGTTGGAAGGCCCAAGTCCACTAAGGATTTGGGTATATTAGCCCTCTCCTTTGATGGAGAGGGTGTTGGTTGTTCACTCATTTTCAATAAAACACATACTTTCTTTCCATCTTTCTCTCTCTAGTTTCTCTCTCTAGAAACAAAAATCCTCTTAATAGGATCATAGATTATCATATTTCTACAATTCGTATGAAGAGCCATGGGGTGAAATAAGTTTTTTGTTGTGTTGGTTTTGATTTTTACTCTTTTAATCAAGATATATCCGTGTTTTAAATTTTTTTCGTGTTTGTCACCCAAAATCTTTCTTACGAATTGCCTACATAGTTGTGGTAGGGATTTTCATGTAAAAATTTGTGGTTTTGGGTTGATTATTGGGTAAAATTACAAGTTAAAATTTTTTCTTATTATTCGGAATAAGGGTTTCTTAAGTCGTAATTCTAGGGTTTAGGATATTCCGAATTGTGTGTACTTTTAAGTATTCCGGATTAAGATTAGAACAGTATCCCGAATAGATCTTAATTTGGTATTTCGGATTAGTTGCCGAATTTATTCCGAATTAATATAAGGTCTCTCATTCCGAATTAACAGAAGGTTAAGTATTCTGAATTACTTTAGTAAGACACATTCCGAATTATCTTAAATTCCGGATTAGGTTCTTTACATTCCGAATAGTTATCAAAGAGGTATTCCGAATAGTTCTTTACATTCCAGAAAGCATTTATTACGGATAGCACTGATTCCGAATAGCATTGATTCCGTATTAAGCATTAATTCCAGATTAGGATAAGGAAATTATTTCGAATAGTTATCAAAGAGGGATTCCGAATAGTTCTTTACATTCCGGATAGCATTGATTCCGGATAGCATTGATTCTGAATAGCATTGATTTTGGATTAAGCATTAATTCTTGATTAGGATAAGGAAATTATTCCGAATTGTTATCAAAGAGGGATTCCGAATAGTGCTTATTCCGGATTAGATACTTGATTTTATTCCGAATTGGGTATTGATTTTTCAAGATTTGGACTTGTAATTTTTTTTGAAGAATTATACATCAACACACAACAAATTTCACAACTTTATTTCATTGGACGATCAAAATATAATCTTTTTCCTTCAAGTGATCAAAAATGAATTCTCATTCATTTATGCCGACAATGACATCGCTTACTGATATTTCTATCATCTCGGGTACCGATACCCGCCCACCGTTGCTCATCAAAGATCTATTTGAAGCATGGCAAGGTCGCATGAGGACTTACATTATGGGTAAAACCAGTGGGAGACATATGGTTCAATCCATTGAGCAAGGTCCACTCGATTGGGGCGAAGTTACTGTAGATAATGTGACTCGGCCAAGGTTATTTCATGAATTAACGGCTGCTAAGCAAATCATTGCCGATGCGGATGACAAGGCCGTTCAGACCATACTTCAAGCTCTTCCACCCGATATTTATCGAATGGTAAGCGAACACAAGGTAGAAAAGGAACTTTAGGATCGCTTAACGATTTTGTTACAAGGGACTTCACTCACCAAGCAGGAACGAGAGTGTCAACTCTATGACTTGTTCGATAGGCTCTCATACATTCCAGGGGAAACACTTCATGACTACTACTGGCGCTTCACTACATTGATGAATGATTTGAATGTGTATAATCTAAGCATTGCTCAGTTTCAACTCAACACCAAGTTCTTAAATACGTTACCCCCAGAGTGGAGCCAATATGTCACTGATGTTAAATTGATTCGATATTTGCACAAATCAAATTTAGATCAACTTTATGCTTTCTTGCAACAACACGAGAAGCATGTGCTCCAGAAACGCATCTCTCAAGGATCTTATTCCGAACCATTGGCTTTAATGGCAAATCATCCAACTTTGTCATATAACAACACTCCGTATGCTATGGGACAACAATCTTCATATCAGCCCTTGTATCAAACTCCAAGATTTCCTCAGTATTCGATTCTACCACAACCACCTACATCATATCAGCAACCAGCATTATTATCACAACGTGCTCAAAAACCATACTCTCCTTAGCAACCACCAACAAATCCTGCTACCACAACATGTCAGTACTCCTTCAAGTGTGTATGTGGCTCCACCAGCACCGATTTTCTACTACGATGATGAGGTTCCAATCCCCGAGTTCAGACAAGGGGATAATCCTACTGATGTACTAGCACAAATGTCTGCCTACATAACTAAACCGTTGATTAAAAGAGGTTATTGAGGACCATCTCCAACAAACAACCAGTTGAGAACTTCTTCTAACTCTCGTCAACAAGCAATAATTCAACATGGTAGAGTTACTGTGCAACCACTTCAAGGGAGACCAAGTTCATCCAATACTACTACACGCTCATTCAACACTGCTCCAAGGGGAAATAACACTGGTAAAGTGAAAATGATCATCTGCTATAACTGCAAAGGGGAAGGACACATGGCTCGGGAGTGTAAGAAGCCAAAGAGGAAGAGGGATGGTACATGGTTTCAGGAAAATAATTACTTGGTTAATGATCAAGCACAAGGTCGAGAGCTCGAAGAAGAGGAGTTAGCATTTCTAGCAGATCCAGGAGTTGCGGATACTGAAGGACTCACAACAGCTTCTACCAACAATGCAACATATCAATGCGATGATCTTGATGCATACGATTCAGACTGTGATGACCTCAATACCACCAAGGCAGCTCTCATGGCAAATCTTTCACTTTATGGGGCTGATACAATCTCTGAGGTGGTCCAAATCATCCTCTGGTACTTGGACTCTGGACGCTCAAAGCATATGACCGGAGATCGCTCGATGCTCAGAAATTTCGTCAGCAAGTTTCTAGGAACGGTTAAATTCGGCAACGACCATATTGCAAAGATCAAGGGTTATGGTGAATATCAAATTGGGAATGTTACGATCTCAAGGGTATATTACATGGAGGGACTTGGTCACAACTTATTTTCAGTAGGACAATTTTGCGATTCAAACCTTGTAGTTGCTTTTTGACAACATACTTGCTTCATTCGTGATCTTGCAGGAAATGACTTGTTAATAGGTTCTTGAGGGAATAATCTCTACACACTATCCATTCAAAACATGATGGCCTCCTCTCCTGTATGCCTTCTCTCCAAAGCATCTAAGACCAAGTCATGGTTGTGGCATCGCCGGTTATCTCATCATAACTATGATGCTATTAACCATTTGGCTAAAAACGAGCTTGTTCATGGTCTTCCAAAACTTAAGTTCGACAAGGATCATTTATATTCCGCGTGTTCTTTGGGGAAAAGCACCAAGAAATCATACAAACCTAAAGCTGAAGACACCAACCAAGAACCATTATATCTTTTGCACATGGTCTTTACTGGCCAATGCGTACGACTAGTGTGAGTGGTCAAAAATACATCCTCGTCATAGTGGATGATTTCTCAAGGTTTACATGGGTTAAATTCTTAGCAACCAAGGATAAAGAACCAGCATATATTATTACTTTTCTTAAGATGATCTAGGTGCGTCTTAATGCTACTGTTCGCCGCATTCGAACTGATAATGGAACTGAGTTCGTTAATCAGACTCTACGAGACTATTATGAAAAGGTCGGTATTTCACATGAAACTTCAGTTGCTCGCACTCCACAACAAAACGGTGTCGTGGAAAGACGTAACTGTACACTTATGGAAGCTGCTAGAACTATGTTGATTTATGTGAATGCTCCTTTATTCTTATGGGCTGAAGTAGTGGCAACCGCATGTTATACCTAAAACCTGAAGCAGTGGCAACCGCATTTTATACCTAAAATCGCTCCATCATTCGTAAGCGCCATGTAAAAACTTCATATGATCTACTTCATGGACACAAACTCGATATTTCATTTCTTCATGAGCTTGGTGCTATGTGCTATCCAAATACTAATAGTGAGAATTTGGGAAAACTTCAACCAAAGGTTGATATTGGAATCTTCATTGGTTACTCACCCGCAAAGAAAGCTACCAAATTTATAACCGTCGTCTTGGAAAGATAGTAGAAACTTTGGATGTCGACTTTGATGAGCTGACAACGATGGCTTCTGAGCAACACAACTCTGAACCCGCACTTCATGAGATGGGAACCGGTACGATTAGTTCCCGATTAACTCCCAACAATCCGTAACTAATCGCCCGAGTGGGATGAGTTATTTAAACCTATGTTTGATGAATGCTTTGATCCTCCATGTGATGATTCTCCAGCACCTGCGGCAGTAGCTCTGATTCCCGAAGTTGTTCCTCAAGATAATGGAAATCAATTCGATGCATCTAAAGTGACTATTGAACCAGATGCACCATCCCCCAACAATTCTTAAACTACACCCGAATCAATACCCCCACTCGTTCCTATCAATGTTGAAGAGGGTTACAATGATCACGATTTGGAAATTGCTCACCTACAAGAGCTTCCATTCTGTGGTTCACAAATACCCGAAAACCCTAACGGTGCGTCTACCTCAGAGGAAGCTCCTGCAATCGTTTACTCCAGACCACCACGGACTGAAAATCACAAAACCAAATGGACAAAGGATCACCCAATCCACAATATTATTGGTGACATCGATCGACCAGTCTTGACACGTCATCAACTACAAGAGCACGCATTATACTTCTTTTTTGATGCGTTTCTCTGCGAGAAGGAACCTAAAACTTGGCAACAAGCCATGACACAATCATCTTGGATTGAAGCCATGCAAGATAAACTTAATTAATTTCAGCGACTTGAAGTATGGGAATTAGTTCATCTACCCGATAAAGTCGATATTCTTACTTTGTTGTGGGTTTTTAAGGTTAAGCTCGATGAGTTGGGTGGTGTGTTAAAGAACAAGGAGAGATTGGTTGCACGAGGTTACAAACAAGCATTGGGTATTGACTTTGAAGAATCTTTTGCTCCTGTTGCTAGATTGGAGGCGATTAGACTATTACTTGCTTATGCTGGTCATATGAATATGATCGTCTACCAAATGGTTGTAAAGACGGCATTTCTCAACGGTTAATTAAGGGAAGAAGTCTATGTTAGTCAACCGAGTGGATTTGTCAACCCAGATTATCCTAATCATGTGTAAAAGCTTAAGAAGGCTCTTTATGGGTTGAAACAAGCTCCATGCGCGTGGTATGATCTCTTATCGTCTTATCTCATCTCGGAAGGCTTCTCCAAAGGAATAGTGGACCCCATATTGTTCATTCTCAAGGAAGACAACGACATGATACTGGTACAAATTTATGTTGATGTTATAATTTTTGCTGCCACTACTCAAAGATTGTCTGACCATTTTGAGAAAATCATGTCCACTCGCTTTAAGATGTCGATGATGGGAACATTTTCATTTTTCTTAGGGTTGAAAATTTCTCAAAATCCTAGAGGCATCTTCATTAATCAATCCAAATATTCTCTTAAATCTTTGAAAAAGTATCACTTTGAAAACTGTGACCCCGTGGATACTCCAATGGTGGAGAGATCCAAGTTAGATGAGGATAGGGATGGGATTGTTGTCGATCCTAAACTTTACCGTGGAGTGATCGGCACCCTTCTCTATCTGACTGCTAGCAGGCCTGATTTGCAATTTGCTATATGCATGTGTGCCCGGTATCAGGCTCGGCCTACCGAAAAGCACTTACATATTGTGAAAAGGATCTTTCGGTATCTTAAAGGAACACTTCATCGTGGTCTATGGTATCCGAAGGATTCCTCTATTGCACTAATATCATATGCAGATGCGGATTATGCTGGGTGTCAAGATACTAGACGTAGCACTTCTGGCAGTGTGCAACTTCTTGGAGATAGACTTATTAGTTGGGCATCCAAAACGTAGAAAAGCACTGCGATATCAAGTACAAAGGCTGAATACAGTGCTATGTCCGGTTTTTGTGCTCAAGTTATATGGATGAGATCACAATTAACTGACTACGGTCTTAGATTCAATAAAATTCTGATGTACTATGACAACAAAAGCGCCATTGCCCTTTGCTGCAACTACGTTCAACACTCCCGGGTGAAGCACATTGACATTCGCTACTATTTCATCAAAGAGCAAGTGGAAAATGGAGTGATCGAGCTTTATTTTGTCAACAATGAGTATCAGTTGGCGGATAATATTCAGAAAGGCTTTAGATCGAGGACGTATCGAGTTTTTGATCGAAAAGTTGGGCACGAAATCATTCTCACCGGCAACACTTAAGGAGTTGGTAGAAGAATATGTTGAATAGTGGTGGTAAACTATTCTAGAATATCCTTTTATTGTGATCTTGTATATTATCCTATATATATATATAAACCATCAAAAGAAAAATACAAAAATATAAAACATACAAAAACCATAAAAAATATAAAATCTAGAAAATCCAAAAATATATTTCATTTTAACTCGGGCATGTTTTTAGTACGGTAATATTAACGGCCTTATAAATGTCGATTAAAATTGACATGGCGCCATAAATAGATTCCGTATAAAAATTGTACATATTTTAAAACATGCCCATATGGCTTGTAGTTATATTTGACTACAACCCGTTTTTCGCATTAAAGTCCCGTATTTCTTTCGAAAATGTTGGCTCACAACGGGAATTATTTTTCTCGAGTATGGTTTACTTTAAAACCATTCAAGGGATCAAGTTTAATTTATAACTTGGTCTAACACAAATTTGTGTACGCTTCAGTGCACTTATTTTGTTGAAATAAGAGAAATCTTATTGCCACCACAAATTGTTCTTTTAAATCATTAAGCGGAAAATGCTTTCATTGGTATTAGACTCCTTAAACAACGACTACAGCTCTTTAAATAGAAAACGGGTCTCTGTTTAAGGGAGAGAAAATATCAAACCATATTTGTCATCAATATATCGTCTTCAAGAATCTTTTCAGAAAAATAAACGGTTAAATGTTATTCGTCATGAGTTTGTCAAGTTTGTGTATTTTGGATTTGTTGTAGACCGTCTCTCGTGCATTTGATTGGACTTTAGAGATTAATGGATTTTAGGCAGACTCATTTAAGTACGTTGATTGGTTGTGTGTGTGAAAAATAGGTAAAATAATATTTAAGTGATAACGATTGCTAAGTATTCTCTTAATAAACGTTTAACTAAATAGGCAGTAACTAAAAGAAAACAGACAGAAAAAGGAGGACTAAAAGTATAAAAAAGGAAAAAGGTTACTTTGACCTAAGTCAAATATATAAAATGCGCCCCCATTCTTTTCCTTCTCTTCTTCGTTTCACTGTATCACACAAACAAAAACAACAACACTTGCCGCCATTGTTTAAGATTCATCAGCCACGATCTTGATTTGTTTTCGTTCCAAACATCTAAGGTATACATGATTCATTTGTTTCTTCTTCTAATTAGTCGATCTCCAAATGTTAAATTAGGGTTAATGGATTTAATTGGATCGAATAGTCGATTGAAAAGGTGGGTTTTGCTTTGGAAAGGCTTTAGAACATAGGTTAACTGCTTAGATTGGTTTCAATATAACAAATTTTGCCTTAGGAAGAAAATCATTTTGTGTGGTGATGAATAGTAAAAAGAAAATTCAGATTCCAACTTAATAAAATGATGAGGATTCCGAATTAATAAAATGATGAAGGAATCCGACTTATTAAATGATGAGGATTCTGACTTATTAAATGATGAGTGGATTACGACTTATTAAATGATGAGTGGATTCCGAGTTATTAAATGATGAAGATTCTGACTTATTAAATGATGGGTGGATTCTGACTTATTAAATGATGAGGATTCCGACTTACTAAATGATGAGGATTCCGACTTATTAAATGATGAGTATTCCGACTTATTAAATGATGAGTGGATTCCAGCTTAATAAATGATGATGGATTCCGACTTATACATGTGAGAACGGATTCTGACTTAGGTTTATGAGAATGCATTCCGACTTATGTTTGTAAGAACGCATTCCTACTTAGGTTTGTGAGAACGCATTCCGAATTAGGTTGTGATATGGATTCCGACTTAGGTCTGTGATATAGATTCTGACTTATGCTTGTCATACAGATTCCAAATTATGTGTGTAAATGAATTATTCCGACTTATGTCATGAGGGATTCCGACTTGTGTGTGCAATGAGTTATTTAGACTTATGTTTTAGTTGGATTCCGACTTATGCTTTAGTATTTGAATTTTTATTTATATGCTTGTTTAGGATTCTGTTTTACAAATTGTTCATAATTGATGTTACCTGATGATTATTTTTAGTAGTGATTGTATGGTATTACATGTGCTAGTTGCTATGTTTTAAGGAAATTGAAATATCATGATCTTAAGGTTAATGCATTATGATATATATCTCTTGTGTATCAATGTGTATGTTTTGTCTTAGTAGCTATCATGTCTCGCACTCAAGAACAACAAATTCAACATGACAATGCACTCGTACCAGAAGAAAACCGTCTTCCAATCACCCCAACAATCAACGTTTGAAAGAAGGCTTCGTTCCATCACAAGAAACATTCAGAATCGCTATCAAAATCCTTGATCTCACACCGATAAAATATGCACTACGGATTTCAGCAAGTGTACCCGAAATTTACATGCATGAGTTTTGGTCATCCATCAAAGCCATCACAAACACAAAGTTTTATTTCGACATCAATCGTGAGACGAAGGAATTTTCTCTTAATCAGTTTCGCGAAATCTTTGGATTCCCTTCGTTAGCCAAAGGGAAAAAATTTGCTCCTGTTCCAGACGCAAAAGAAATAATAGATTTTGTAACACTCTCAATTTCGTATCGGTACAGCGGAAGGGTCTTTTAGAGTGTTACGGGATAGCATAATAACTCCAATCATAGACAACACATAAAAATGGTTTTACAAGGTTCAACATACATTCATTCGATAAAAACTTTTAAAGTTTACAATATGTCCCAAATTATACAGGTCATTAAGTTTACAAAACATAGATCGAATGAACATTTTTATTATTATGTGGGCCATCAGAGTCGATCTCCATCCGGATTACCTTCAAGCACCTGAGATAAAAACATGCAAAAATCATATCAGTGAATGCCGAGTGAATTCATAGAGTTTAATAAAACTGTTATATAAAACAATCGTTGAAATCAGAACACAAGTATATTATCAGAAGTAAGTCCTCGTATTGCTAGTCAGGCAATATATAAATCAAGCATACATCTTAAACCGTCCATGAGACCGTAGCCTCAATATTACCATTATAGGTAATATTATTATCGTTATTATCATCGTATCATATCGGATATTTAGATTATATAGGATTATTATTAGCCGCATGACATTGTTACCTTACTATCAAAACAACGGGCCGCGAACCCGACAAATAATTTGCCCATCTAAGTTAGTGTGTCGTCACAAAAATCACGCTATTTAAATCTTCTCATACATAAATTTGCTTACCAATCAATGTGGTACTACGGGGATCAATCGTCAAGGCGCGAACTGGGGTGATCGTCCCCAAATAGTACTATCATATGCATAAGCGTCTACCAAATCCTGGTAGTTCACAATTCATGCTAATGGGACTTTGAGTGACATAACCTAACTACTAATAATCCTTTTTATCTCGTTTATTGGGTCATCGCATCATTCAGGTCCATATCATTAAGCATACCATCGGGACTACTTATGTTATATTTTATCAAAAACTAGCATGTTATCTCCCTCGCGGGTTTACAAATCATTTTATAAAACATTTAAAAGAGTGCGAGGCTATGAACTCACGTTGATAATGAAAGGCGGATTATCGGCTACGGGCGTGTTTCGGTCACGGAAACCTATATAAATAATAATCGGTCTTAGACTTTTGTCCAATGAATTTATCAAAATAACAATATACATATAATGATTTTGCATATGATGATGATCAAGTGGGTTTATATATTCTTATTTACTCATTTTAGTGTTTATGTATTGGTAACTTTTTACTAGTTTACTAGTTTTACCTATTTACATGTTTTAAGTCCAATAAGCTTATTATAAGTTCTTTAACTTGTATTAGTCCATTTTATACTTGTATTATCAGTATTTACACTTTACATGTTTGGCCCAAATGGGTTAAGCCCAAAAAGTAATTTTTATAAGTGTTTAACTTATTTAGTTAAATTATTAGTCCAATATGCTAACTTAGCTCGTTAATGTCCGTATGTCATATAGGTCGGGTTTTATCGGTTTTTACTTGTATTAGATAATTATATATCAGTATATGACTTTTAAAAACTTTACATTAGACGGGTTTGATCGTCTAAGTTTTAATTGGCGAAAAACGTTAATTTTACGGTAATAGCCGAAAAAGTCGTAAAAATCATGTGTATAGTTTTTATAACTTATAAATCTTATTCAACTACCATTTTTATAAAGTGTCCATTTGTTTAACCTTATAAATATTTATATAAATGAAATTCATAAGTTAGTGGGTTTTAATTTCACATTTTATACTATATTTTTTGAGTGCTTATATAATAGTATTAAACATTAATTCTTCAAAATCTGATTTTTAGTTTCATCTTCACGATTTTTATCATATCTAGAGTTCTATAATGAGATAGAAGCTCATTTTTAGATGGCATAAACTTCATATTATGTGCTATAATTAAGTTAGGTATAGCTACTGCTCATTCTATATCTAACTATCCTTAACAGTCCCTACAAAACAGACTATTCAGATTAGCACACTCATCTTGTTTTCATCATATCTCACTCATTTTGATGATTCCATTGCATGGCCAACTCTCACATGTGTATGACATCTTATACTTACTTTAAATGGATTCCACCATGCAATTTTATCAGTTTAAGACTTGGTTACTTACTGTTTTTATACAGCCAACAATTTAAGCATGATTTTAGCCTTGTTTCTTATGGTTATTCATCTTTTTAAGCATATTTATCAACACTTGATCCCCACAAAACATTTTTATCATCATATATTCATCATATACATATACAACAAGAAAGAAAATACATTTGATCTTTACAAAAATAACAAGAGAAATAGAAAGGATGATCTTCTTTACCAACCAAGATTATATCTTGTTTTTGGAAGACAACAACTTGATGAACACCAAATATATCTCCAAGATCATCAATCACGAAGATAGTTGAGAAATTAACCCTAGGACACAAGCAAATCACCTCCTTTGTTGTTAATATGGCCACCAATCAATCAAGGCTTCAAGGTTTCTCCGCAATATGGCTAGATAACATGTAACTTGTGGCTAGAAAAGATCAAATGATGGTGTAGGATGGTGAAGTGGGACGGCAAGGGTGAGAGAGAGAGAGAGTATGTGTGAGTTGTTTTCATGTAAAATGGAAGCTAATGGGAATGGTTAGTGGTTTTGTGGGATGAGTAGCTTCAAAATGAAGCTAAGCTTACAAGTGTAAGGATGCCACATCAAAGATGTGGTGTCCCTAGTTTGGCCGTCCATAGTTAGTGGGGTGGTATAAATTAGTTTTGTCTCATCCCGCTAATTTACGGGTATTCCTCGATTCTAGTTTCCTTGATTTGCGTGCCCTCTGGTCGTTTTACGAAAAACGTTTTTGTTATGAATCAACGGCACAAAACGAATCTAATAAAAATTGTCTCATCAAAAACGGAGTTTAAAAACGTAAATACGTAATCCTAAGGTTTTCGGTTTAGTCGTAAAGGACGCTAAATTATGCACGTAAGCCCAAATTTAAATTCGTAAATTGTGAGTTCATCAACCAACACAAAAATAAGTTTCAAAATATTATACGAGAAAATAATTCACTACCTGAAAATGTTAGATTGTCACAGATTTTCCTCCTAAAAGGGATCAACGTCCTCGTGATCCATTTCATTTTGATGTCCGCATCTTATTTAAATCGAAGAGGTGCGGATATTTCTTCTACATTTCATCCTCTCGTTCCCAAGTATATTCCGGTCCTTGCTTTGAATTCCATCGGATCTTGACAATAGGTATCCGACTTTGTTTCAGTTGCTTTACCTCACGATCCATAACCTCTACGGGTTCTTCGATAAAATGCAACTTCCCATCTATTCGAACCTTATCCAACGAAATTTTCTCATCACTTACTGCTAGACATTTCTTCAGATTAGATACATGGAATGTGTTGTGAACACCATGAAGTTCTGGGGGTAACTCTAGTTTGTAAGCCACCGGACCTACTCTAGATAAAATCTTAAAGGGTCCAATATAGCGGGGATTCAATTTTCCTCGCTTTCCAAATCTTATAACGCCTTTCCATGGCGATACTTTCAACATTACTCGGTCACCCACTTCAAACTCCATCGGTTTCCGCCGCACATCCGCGTAACTTTTCTGTCTACTACGGGCAGTCAACAACCTATTCTTAATCTGAACTATCATCTCCGTAGTCTCTCGGATCAATTCCGGTCCCGTGAGCTGGGTATCCCCAACTTCACTCCAACATACAGGAGACCTACACTTCCTACCATACAAAGCTTCAAACGGTGCAGCCTTACTACTAGAATGGTAACTATTGTTATACGAAAACTCTGCTAAAGACAAATGTTTATCCCAATTCCTTCCAAAATCTAACACACAAGCTCTCAACATATCTTCTAATGTTTGTATCGTTCTTTCACTCTGCCCATCGGTCTGGGGGTGATAAGCAGTGCTCATGTCGAGATTCGTTCCCAAAGATCTTTGGAGAGATTTCCAAAAATTCGATGCGAATCTAGGATCTCGATCTGAAATGATCGATACAGGCACTCCATGCTTGCATACAACATTATCAAGGTATATACGAGTCAGCTTCTCCAGTGAGAACTGCTCTTTAACCGGAATGAAGTGTGCTGATTTGATCAGCCTGTCGACAATAACCCAAATCGAGTTGTTTCTAGATGATGTTCTAGGAAGCTTGGTGATAAAGTCCATCGTAATTCTCTCCCACTTCCATTCATGAATCTTTGGCTGTTGAAGTAGTCCTGATGGCTTTTGATGTTCCGCTTTGACTCTAGCACAAGTCAAGCATTGAAGAACATACATAGCAATATCAGCTTTCATATTCGGCCACCAGTACAACTTCTTCAAATCATGGTACATCTTATCAGATCCCGGATGAATGGAATACTTAGATTTATGGGATTCTAACATAATAAAATCTCTTAAGCCTCCAAACTTAGGTATCCACATACGACCTCTGAAGCATTTCACTCCATCAGCTCTAACCTCTAAAGGATCTCCTTCTCCTCGGAACCCTTCATTAACAAAATTTTCCTTCTTACAAGCTTCTATTTGCGCATTTCCAATTTGCTTAGGCAAATTATTGTGCATGGTCAAGACTAGAGAACGTACCCTGATAGGCTCTCTATCTTTCCTACTTAACGCATCGGCAACAACATTGGCTTTTCCTGGGTGATATTTTATATCACAATCATAATCACTTAACAACTCTATCCATCTTCGTTGCCTCATGTTCAATTCCTTTTGATCGAGAATATACTGTAGGCTTTTATGATCGGTGAATACCGTACACTTGGTGCCATACAGATAATGTCTCCATAACCTAAGAGCAAAGACTACAGCTCCTAACTCAAGATCATGAGTAGTATAATTCTCCTCATTCTTCCTTATTTGCCTAGAAGCATAAGCTATCACTTTTTCTCGTTGCATCAAAACAGCTCCATAGCCTCTAAGAGATGCATCACAATATACTACAAAATCTTCACTCCCGTCGGGTAATGATAAAATTGGTGCACTACATAATTTTTGCTTTAATGTCTGAAATGCTCCATCTTCATCACTTCCGCAAACGAAAGGTCTATTCTTCTGGGTAAGCTTAGTCAAGGGTTTAGCTATTAAAGAAAATTCTTTAATGAATCGCCTATAATAGCCAGCCAATCCTAAGAACTGTCGCACTTCCGTTGGCGTTGTCGGTGTAGACCAATTCTTAATGGCTTCAACCTTTGCAGGATCAACATGAATTCCATCTTTGTTAATCACATGACCAAGAAATTGCACGTAATCTAACCAAAAATCACATTTTGAAAACTTAGCATACAACCTTTCATCCTTTAACAAATTCAAAATAATCCTTAAATGTTCTCTATGTTCATCTTCATTCTTAGAATAGATTAGAATATCGTCAATAAACACAATCACAAATTTATCCAAGTAGACTTTCACACTCGATTCATTAAATCCATGAAAACTGCAGGTGCGTTAGTTAACCCAAATGGCATTACTTGAAATTCATAGTGTCCATAACGAGTTCTAAATGCAGTTATAGGAATATCTTCTTCACGGACGCGAAGTTGGTGATAGCTAGACCGCAAATCTATCTTAGAATACACACTAGATCCTTGTAGTTGATCAAACAAATCATCAATCCTTGGTAAAGGATATCGACTTTTAATTGTCAACTTATTCAGTTCCCTATAATCAATGCACATACGGAAAGATCCATCCTTCTTCTTAATGAACAAGACTAGAGCTCCCCAAGGCGACGAGCTCGGTCGAATAAAACCTTTATCAGACAACTCCTTAAGTTGTTCAGATAACTCCTTTAATTCAGAAGGGGCTAATCGGTATGGCGCACGTGCCACCGGTGCATCACCAGGAAATAAATCGATTCAAAACTCTACTTTCCTTATCGGTGGAAGTCCGGGTAAATCTTTAGGAAATACCTCAGGAAATTCAAAAATAATAGGTACATCTTCCAATCGTTTGTCCCTAGACTCATTCTCGGTCACTTGAGCTAAGAATAACTCACAACCGTTCCTGATGTAGTTTTGGACTTTAATACATGAAACGATTTTCAAACGGGATTCACCTCGATTATCATCAATTACTAACGTTTTATTCCTAAGAGGAATCTTAACCTTCTTCTCTCCACATAAAATAGTAGCATTATTCAACGACAACCAATCCATACCAATAATAATATCAAAAATACCTAATTCTATCAACATCAAATCAATCGGAAAGGAATAGTTCAAGAGATTTAGAGGCAATCCTTCTAATAGCTTATTAGTTTTCACTAATTTACCATCAGCTAATTCCACCTCGTAACTGGTATTTATCTCAACAGGTTCAATGTCAATAAGGGCACTAAATTTAGTGGATACAAAGCTCCTATCAGCACCCGAATCAAATAAAGCAACAGCATAATGATTGTTGAGTAAAAACGTACCAGTAACGACATTCGGATCCTCTTTCTTCACCTTAATTATTCCATGTTGATAGACACCACCTTGGGGGTTTCTTCCAGGTACAATCGCTTTCAACTTGGGGCATTCCGATTTCCTATGACCTTCTTCATTACAATTGAAGCAAATGGTTCCCTTTTTACACCTTTCAACCTTGTGTCCAAGCTTTCCGCAATTTCGGCACTTCCAGCAGTCACCAGCTTGCCTCTTGTTGCCACACTTAGGACATCTATCATCGTTGCGCGGTGTGTTGTTGGTAAGAGCATTTGCATTCCCCTTTCTCTGGTTCTGACGGCGATTGAAATTCTTCCTATTATCACCTCTATCTACACGATCACCGTCTCCCTTTCTTTTCTCACCAACACGGGCTTCATCTTCCCTATCCTGAATTATCTGTCCAATGAGTTGGTAAGCCATTAGAACAGCATCATCAATGGTCAGTGGTTTAGATGATGTCACTCCCCCGGATATTCTTGGTCAACCCTTTAATATATTGCTCAATTCGGATCTCTTCGGGTTCCACCAATCGAGGACATAGCAAGGCCAACTCATGGAATCAGTTTGTGTAACTATCAATGTCCACACCTTTCATTCTCAGATGAATCAACTCTTGTTCTAACCTAATGATCACACTACAGGGACAAAACTTCAAAGTCATCCACTTCTTAATTTCAGCTCAAGGAGTAGCATTAGCAGCATCAATACCCATGAAAGCAATTCTCCCGTTCCACCAAGTCAACGCACGACCTTTAAGAGTAGCCATAGCAAAAGTCACCTTATATTCCTCCTTACACTTACTAATCTGAAACACCGACTCAATCTTCTCAATCCACTGGCTTAATCCTACAGCACCTTCAGTTCCATTAAAAGGTAGAGGTTCACACTTCATGAACGTCACATAAGTACAACCACCAACTTCAGGTGCATTAGTTCCAAGTCCTCCTATATTTCCTCCAGCATTATCATTCACATTATTAGCATTCACATTCACATTAGTACCACCAATTCCACTACCGCCAGCTCCACTACCGCCAGCTTCATTTCTAGCAGTTGCCATAGATTCAGTCATAGATGCGGTAACTTGCTCCGTAATAATCCTACGTACATCATCCTCAGTCACAGCTTTCTTGGGCGGTATAGTTCTATAATTTCACAGTTTCAAAGTATTAAGCATTCACCCAACAAAGGATTCATATAATATGGATTGAATTCATAATCAAGATACAAATAAGGCACAATATGGAATTCAAGACAAGATACATATTTCATTTGATTTGAAACCACAGCATTGTCTTAATTACATCCCATATCAAAGTTTCTAGCACTATACATACACAAAATTCGTGCCAAGTCTACTACTAACAAGTCGGCTCAGTCAAAGTTACAAAAGGTACAAAAGATACAAAGGTCACTACTAAACACAGACTGGTCTACTGAGAACCGCCAGATGGTCCATCATCCATCGTCTTCTGTATCTTTGTCGGACAATCACTAGACACATCTTCAGCTGGGCGCTTACGGATCACTCCTCTTTCAACCATGTCAGCATAAAATCTACTATTCCAACCCACAGATATATTCAACTCCTTTTCAGCTTTCTCACGCATCGCACGAGCTACATTCAACTGAATCTCCATAGAATTCACCTTTTTCTTCATAGCAGCAAACTCACCACTTTCTAACACCGATAACCTCCTAAAAGCCTAATTCAAACCACGCTCTACATCAGTCAAATCCAAACTAAGCAATTCTCGCTCTTTCTCACCAACCTTAGTCTTTGACTCCCAATAAGCAACATGAGTCTGAACAACACCTAATCCAATCTCTGTCATACTACTCTTAACACGGGAAGCATCTAGATCACGTCTCAAGGCCCATGGTGCAAGACCATCCATATGAGTAGCCTCTCGAGCACTAGACGACTCTCCTATCACACGTCTACGAGTAGCAATACCATCAGTACCGTCAGGTGCATTATCATCTTCATCCTCCTCTTATTCAGAATCAGATTCAGACGATTCAGACATTTCATCCCTAGGTAGCTCAACCTCAGAATCAGACAAATAAACTGGTGGGGGTAAGGGCTCGCCCTTTGGAACATCATAAGGGTAATCTCATCATCATTCTCAATATCAACATTATCAATATCATTCTCTACCATATCAACCTGAGGGGCAATATGATCTCCTAGTCCTATCTCGGGCTCGGGATCCTCAAATGGTTCCTCATCATCATCCATATCATAATCTACTAAGTCTAAATAAGGATCATCATCTACATTAGGTTCGAGAATAACATGGTTCTCTACAAGAATATTAGGGTCAGCCATGACAATCTGCATTTATATATATATCACGTATTAGGATAACATACTTATTAAACAATTACATACTGAAATCACGATATATACATATATATAAATTAAATTATATATATCAAAATATATATCTTCTCAATAGGGCTTGTTGGTAACGTCGGAGATCTCTGGCACCGTTATAGTCAAAAGATTTTTCAAATATTTTCTCAAATGTTCATAGTTAAAAGATTTTGGAAAGTTTTGTTCAAAACCTTGTTTTTTAAAATCTTTCGTTCTCTATAACGAGAGCTCTGGTACCAAACTGTAACACTCTAAATTTTCGTATCGGTATAGCGGAAGGGTCTTTTAGAGTGTTACGGGATAGCACAATAACTCCAATCATAGACAACACATAAAAATGGTTGTACAAGGTTCAACATACATTCATTCGATAAAAAGTTTTAAAGTGTACAACAGGTCCCAAATTATACAGGTCATTAAGTTTACAAAACATAGATCGAATGAGCATTTTTATTATTATGTGGGCCATCAGAGTCGATCTCCATCCGGATTACCTTCAAGCACCTGAGATAAAAACATGCAAAAATCATATCAGCGAATGTCGAGTGAATTCATAGAGTTTAATAAAACCATTATATAAAACAATCGTTGAAATCATAACACAAGTATAATATCAGAAGTAAGTCCTCGTAATGCTAGTCAGGCAATATATAAATCAAGCATACATCTTAAACCGTCCATGAGACCGTAGCCTCAATATTACCATTATAGGTAATATTATTATCGTTATTAGCATCAAATCATATCGGATATTTAGATTATATAGGATTATTATTAGCCGCATGACATTGTTACCTTACTATCAAAACAACGGGCCACGAACCCGACAAACAATTTGCCCATCTAAGTTAGCGTGTCGTCACAAAAATCACGCTATGTAAATCTTCTCATACATAAATTCGCTTACCAATCAATGTGGTACGACGGGGATCAACCGTCAAGGCGCGAACTAGGGTGATCGTCCCCAAATAGTACTATCATATGCATAAGCGTCTACCAAATCCCGGTAGTTCATAATTCATGCTAATGGGACTTTGAGTGACATAACCTAACTACTAATAATCCTTTTTATCTCGTTTATTGGGTCATCGCATCATTCGGGTCCATATCATTAAGCATACCATCGGGACTACTTGTGTTCTATTTTATCAAAAACTAGCATGTTATCTCCCTCACGAGTTTACAAATCATTTTATAAAACATTTAAAAGAGTGCGAGGCTATGAACTCACGTTGATAATGAAAGACGGATTATCGGCTACGGGCGTGCTTCGGTCACGGAAACCCATATAAATAATAATCGGTCTTAGACTTTTGTCCAATGACTTTATCAAAATAACAATATACATATGATGATTTTGTACATATGATGATGATCAAGTGGGTTTATATATTCTTATTTACTCATTTTAGTGTTTATGTATTGGTAACTTTTTACTAGTTTACTAGTTTTACCGATTTATATGTTTTATGTCCAATAAGCTTATTATAAGTTCTTTAACTTGTATTAGTCCATTTTATACTTGTATTATCAGTATTTACACTTTACATGTTGGGCCCAAATAAGTTAAGCCCAATAAGTAATTTTTATAAGTGTTTAACTTATTTAGTTAAATTATTAGTCCAATATGCTAACTTAGCTCGTTAATGTCCGTATGTCATATAGTTAGGGTTTTATCGGTTTTTACTTGTATTAGATACTTATATATCAGCATATGACTTTTAAAAACTTTACATTAGACGGGTTTGATCTTCTAAGTTTTAATTGGCGAAAAACGTTAAGTTTACGGTAATAGCCGAAAAAGTCGTAAACATCATGTTTATAGTTTTTGTAACTTATAAATCTTATTTAACTACCATTTTTATAAAGTGTTCATTTGTTTAACCTGATACATATTTATATAAATGAAATTCATAAGTTAGTGGGTTTTAATTTCACATTTTATACTATATTATTTGAGTGCTTATATAATAGTATTAAACATTAATTCTTCAAAATCTGATTTTTAGTTTCATCTTCACCATTTTTATCATATCTAGAGTTCTATAATGAGATAGAAGCTCATTTTTGGATGGCATAAACTTCATATTATGTGCTATAATTAAGTTTGTTATAGCTACTGCTCTTTCTATATCTAACTATCCTTAACAGTCCCTACAAAACAGACTATTCAGATTAGCACACTCATCTTGTTTTGATCATATCTCACTCATTTTGATGATTCCATTGCATGGCCAACTCTCACATGTGTATGAAATCTTATACTTACTGTAAATGGATTCCACCATGCAATTTTATCAGTTTAATATTTGGTTACTTACTGTTTTTATACAGCCAACAATTTAAGCATGATTTTAGCCTTGTTTCTTATGGTTATTCATCTTTTTAAGCATATTTATCAACACTTGATCCCCACACAATATTTTCATCATCATATATTCATCATATACATATACAACAAGAAATAAAATACATTTGATCTTTAAAAAAATAACAAGAGAAATGGAAAGGATGATCTTCTTTACCAACCAAGATTATATCTTGTTTTTGGAAGACAACAACTTGATGAACACCAAATATATCTCCAAGATCATCAATCACCAAGATAGTTTGTTGAGAAATTAACCCTAGGACACAAGCAAATCACCTTCTTTGTTGTTAATATTGCCACCAATCAATCAAGGCTTCAAGGTTTCTCCAGAATATGGCTAGATAACATGTAACTTGTGGCTAGAAAAGATCAAATGATGGTGTAGGATGGTGAAGTGGGACGGCAAGGGTGAGAGAGAGAGAGTATGTGTGAGTTGTTTGCATGTAAAATGGAAGCTAATGGGAATGGTTAGTGGTTTTGTGGGATGAGTAGCTTCAAAATGAAGCTAAGCTTACAAGTGTAAGTAAACTTAGTGTAAGGATGCCACATCAAAGATGTGGTGTCCCTAGTTTGGCCGTCCATAGTTAGTGGGGTGGGATAAATTAGTTTTTTCCCATCCCGCTAATTTACGGGTATTCCTCGATTCTAGTTTCCTCGATTTGCGTGCCCTCGGGTCGTTTTACAAAAAACGTTTTTATAAATTATGAATCAACGGCACAAAACGAATCTAATAAAAATTGTCTCATCAAAAACGGAGTTCAAAAACGTAAATACGTAATCCTAAGGTTTCCGGTTTAGTCGTAAAGGACGCTAAATTATGCACGTAAGCCCAAATTTAAATTCGTAAATTGTGAGTTCATCAACCAACACAAAAATAAGTTTCAAAATATTATACGAGAAAATAATTCACTACCTGAAAATGTTAGATTGTCACAGATTTGATTATGTCACTTAGCTATGATGAAGAATTGCCAAACTTGTCTAAGTTTAATACTTCTAGGCTTGGACAACCGTGGAAAGAAATTTTTAGCATCATTATCCGATGTTTGACAGGAAAATCCAGAGGTGCAGATTCCTTGAGACTTTGTTAGGCTCGTATATTTTATAGAATCTACAAGAGAATCAATATAGATTATGCTTCTCTAATATGGGAGGAATTTCATTATCAAGATTTTAGAAATGTTAAGAAGAAATCTGAACACCTTCAGTTTCCACGATTCACAAAGGTCATCATCAATAACTTCATGAAAGCCGATGAAGCTATAGATCGACGTGAAGGATTCTTTGTTAACTCAGAATATGATGATTTCTTCATAGTAGCCATGAGACAAGAAGGATTTAAGATTTTTTACTCAGGTATTCCTGCTCCTGTTCCGGATAATATGCTGAATGACAAAATCAAAAGGAGTGCTGTATATAAGATCCTTCTGAAAGAAAATGAAGAACACTTAAAGAAACTAGAAGCGAGAGAAATCAAGGCACCAAAACCCAGAAGCAAAAGAAAGGAAACTGATTCTTCAAAAGATGATACACCAAAACAAGACAAAGGGAAAAGAAAAAGAACAATTTCTTTATGGGAGAAAAAGGCCAAGGGAAAGAAAACACTTCTCATGGATGAAGACAAAGAAGAACAACCTTTCACTGAAAAACAACAAATGAAGGAATTAAAGAAGGTTTTCCAACGAAGTAGAAAAGAAACAGGAGGTAGTGGATCAGGTCAGAAGTCAAAGGAAATCGAAGCTTCTGATATTGCTGATATTGCTGATTTTGGAGAACCCGATGATTACGAAGACGAGCCAGTTCATGATGAACAAGATGATCAGCAACACAAATACCACGACACAAGTCTCGATGATATTCCACCTGTACAAATAAAGATAACACACATGGAGACAGACATAGCTGACATCAACAAGGAGAAGAGTGTTACCAAATCCAATTTAGAGTCGGATCCAGTAGGTAAATACTTAAACCTTCAATCTCTGGAATCGGAAGTCACTAACACCGATCCTTCATCAAACCCGAACATGGTTAATGTCCCTGTAACTATGGCCACGACTTTGGTAATCAGCACAATCGTGACAACTCCGGTAACCCCTTCACCATCAACAATTCAACCAGTGTCTTTGCCGTCACATACACCGGTCGATACAGATTTTATGATAAGAATAGAACAACGACTGAAAGATCAAGAAGATAAAACTACTCAAGTCACGGAGCAGTTAGAATCATCAAAGAAAGATTTTGAAGAAGAAATCAACCAGCTCCGAGAAGAATTAGCAAGTCGTCAACAATCTGAAGAGTCATTAAGAGAAAGTCTTGAAGCTAAAGCAGACAGAAAGCAAGAAAAGATTGAACGTCTTCGTGAACTAAAAAGAAAATACAAAGACAAAAAGAAGAACTTGTTCAAGCTAATGCTACACTCATTGAATCCATCAATGCAAAGTTTCAAGGATCTCTTGAAACGGCACTTCCCTGCTATGTGTGAAGAACTAAAAGACATTGCTGCAAGCAAACTGATGATCAAGTCTTTAGACACTCAGCAGTCGACTATCTAAAAGGCTCACAGACTACGAGTTGAAGAAGCTGTTGCATGCTAGGATGATTCAAATTGGGTCCCATAACCAAAGACCAGAACAAATAGCACTCCACAAAGCTTTAAGGACGGCTATGGATCAAGACATAGAGATATTTGAAAAGCATGGCTCCGTCGTCCCATACAGTACTGTACAAAAAGATAAAGAAAACGAAGAAGAGGGTGATTCAAACAAACCCGATGAATCTTCTGATAATAACGAAGACGACGACGATGACGGTGAAGATGACGATGACGGTGAAGATTAAGATTACGATAACGAGGACAGTGACAAAGGTGATGATGATGATGCTGAAAAACACGATGATGATGACAGTATGGATTACAAGTCAATGATGAGGATGAGACAGAGGATGATGAAGAAGAGAAAAAAGATGATGAAGATGAGGCTGAGGATGATAACACAAACAAAAACAAGACGGATGATAATGATGATCAAACTTCAGGAAAATGTGACAAGTCTCAAAAGGATGATGTTACCAATGATCAAACCACTTCAGCAGCCGAGGAAACTCTAGAAACTGAGACACCTCAAAAGGGAAAACGCACCAAACACCGTCATGATGTTGATGCTAATATGATCGTCTCATCCGCTCAAGTTCAATCTGCTCCAGCTACCACATCTACAACACAAGCACCCGAACCACCTTTACCTGAATCTGATCATCATATACCTGAAGTTTCAGAATCTCCTCCAGTAAAGGATATTCCAAAATCTCAGTCACTTCCAGAACGTGAACTAGAATCTGAACCAATCATGGAGACTCCAGCACTACAACTAACCCTCATTAACTTGAGGGGGAGCATTGATATGTTCTATGGAAAACAACTGATTTCATTTTGTTACCCAAAGACAGGTTAATCTATTAATATCCAAAATATTGATGGTTAACATTTTAGATAACAGGAGAAAATGGGATTAAGGAGACTTGTAAACATATATGGCTAAAAATGAAAATAGCTTAATGGAAAATCCAACTTGATATGTGCTATGCATATATTAAGGGGGAGCATTTTGTTATCAAAAACACTGAAGGTACAAAACACTCTTGATATTTATGTCACAAGTACCTCAGTGATTTTAAGGAATTTTCATGAAGACAAATACTTACCCAAAATACACTTAACTCACGACGGATGTGGTGACAAAAGGGTGGTAGGATTAGGTGCCAGTCCAATGATTCTTCCAGAACCGGAGGAATCTTACCAAGGACAATTCCATAGTTAGAAAATGTTAGTCCTTAGGAAAGATGGAGAATGGATTGTGAACGTAGCTGAATGCCGACCAAGTAATGATGCTAGCACTAGAACAATCACAACAAGGTGCTAGTAATGATGTATTGGTAAGCATTGAAGGGGTTGAAGAATGAAAAAGAAAGGAAAAGATAAACGGTGTAAAGAAAGAAGCCGTCCTTACAACTTAGGCAGAAACCGGGTCAACTCATTTTGAAGACAAAGTATCATGGACCCAGTGATGCGATGCACAACCCCTACTAGCCAACTCAAATATCTCTCAAAAGATATTTTTTTTTAATGACATGGACTTCAACACGTTATCTATCGGTTTATTCACTCCGAATAAATTGATATTAAAAAGGTGGCAATCCTCTCCAGCCTCCGATCACCAAAACAAAATGCACCATTGAGTCTAGAGCCACGAGATCATCAAAATTCTCATTAGGACACAATTTTTGAAAACAAGAAAGATTTTTATGAGTCCTATGCAATATTCTTGTAATTTTGCCAGAACATCTGAGTAATACGAAAGTATTACAATGAAGATGGAAATCCTGTTTGAGCCAACATCAAACAAGCTCATGGTAGGTGACACGTGCTGTTCTTTAAGAACTAATCTTATGATAACTGGAAAGAAACGATGGTTTGACTTTTAATTGAGATTAAACTTGTTCCAGGGCCTCTAAGAAAAATGCAAGTGATCTTACCAGAACACTCAGAGTGGCACTCTTTGGTGTTCACAGTGAAGAGTGGAAATCCTTCTAGTGTCACCATCAAACAGCACTGCGGTAGGTGACAAGCAAGATTCTATTAGAATCAAGATCGTGACAACTGGATAGTAACGATGGTGAATATCTTAATTTAAATTCACTTGTTCCAGGTTCATGAATTGACGACTTCAATCATAAGGATATGTATTATCCAAGTGATTCACTCTTTATGTTCGCAGTCAGCTTTGGACGGTCGAATAAAGAGAACGGGTTTACCCGTGAAATCTTGTCAAGGAGATCTTTAATTAGAGCTACCTGTCACAAGTACAATATTTATTATTGTCCAACGGTCTTCACCGACCGGAGGTAAAAAGCTACCGAATCAGAATAGAATGTCAAAGCCATTTTATTCATGTCTTATTATGTTGCTGCATTTGAAGACGGTGGCGTTGCGGGATACCAATTGAAATCGTCATCACATACTTAATCCTTCTTCATCAAATATTTCAGCAAAATTCAAGAAAGTTTGACCTAAATGTCTTTCGCTGTATCAACTCTGAGACTTTCAAGAATTCAACAAAGCATAGGTATGTGGGACATGAAGTCACAAAGAGGCAAACATCACAAGAAGGCAAATACTGCACGTGAAGATGATCTCAAGTTACAAGACAAGTCAAAGCCACAAGAACATGTTGCAACCCAAAGCTCAAAGATTATTACACCATATTCACAACCAGAAAAAGAAAAAGAAGAAAAGAGAAACAACTATGAGCTCAAGAACGAAGACTTAGTATCGTATGCTAGGTTTAGAACTTTGTAATTTGGAGTGACCTCCCTTAGGGGGAGATTGTTAGAAATACGTCTTTAATGTATATTAGAAGTATCGGTCACTTCAACAATATTATTAAACGTTGTAAGCTCGTAGTTAGTAAGTTACTATATTTACTTTATTATCATAGCCCATGGGCTTGTCCATGGGTTGGAAGGACCAAGTCCACTAAGGACTTGGGTATATAAGCCCTCTCCTTTGATGGAGAGGGTGTTGGTTGTTCACTCATTTTCAATAAAGCACATACTTCTCTCCATCTTTCTCTCTCTAGTTTCTCTCTCTAGAAACAATAACCCTCTTGATAGGATCATAGATTATCATATTTCTACAGGAAGAGCACAAGTGCCCTTGTTAGACTAATTGGAAAGCAATAATATTTACAAGGATAAGCATGAGAATCCCCCACGAGGCACCTTGTTTTTGATAACCGAGTCTAAAGCTCGACTCGAATCACCATAAATGTGATCATTTAGGGATAATAATGGTATGGTCATTTTAGTGGGGCTTACATGATAGACAATGCCCAAAAGCAACCGGTATTAAGCACTAAGTCCTTTGATGATGCAAAATACCAGGATCGAAGATGCGTCCTCGTTGTCATGGGATAAACAAAACAATGCCACTTCAACATGTGCTAGGACCTCAAAGAGGTCAAAGAAAAGAGGTGAGAAATAGAAGGGTGGGACAATGGGTAAGGTAACACAATGAGCTACTCGAGGTAGACTCACACCAAGCAAATAGATATGATTTCCATTTATTGCATCGGTGGAAGACCAAGATTTCCTTTTACAAGTAATTCCGGGATCGAATATCTCGTCCTCAGTTGAGAAATGTGAGGGAACGTAAGGGGCTTCTCCCATACTAAATCCACACTCACACTCATCAAAAGGAGTAGACGAGGTGCTAGCACTCATAAAACGCGGTGATGACGGAGTTAAACAAGTAGAAAAGTCTTTTAAACCAATTTTAAAATCTTTTCCTTTTTCATCATTTAAAAACTCTTTATGAAAACCCGATTGAATTATGTTGAAAATATTTGGTGTTTCAAATTCAACATTAGTCACGCTAAAAATCCTCATATTTAAGTCGCGGTTAGGGGTGGTGGATTGTATAAGTCTTCAAAACGTTTGTCAACAAAGAACACCGCCCCCCGGGGTCAACATATTCGTCATCCTCATGATCGTGCATCTCATCGATTTCTTCATCATAGATGGGTTTGTCAAACCAAGGTTTTTCATTCCCCTCATTGAGGATTTTAGAAACTCTCTCGAAGAGATCACGATCAAGCACAAAACCATCATTCTTTTGTAGGGATCTTTGATAAGTTAGATCCTCACGAATGTGGTAAACGTCATTCTCATTTGAGGAGTGTTGATTAGGTAACTCCTCGAGAATGGGATTTTGGGTCACGTGAGTTGGTTCGTCATCAAAAATAAGACGTTCCAACTCATCAAGTTCATCCTCGATTTTGGAAAAATCAACCTCACTTGTAGGTGGAAGTGGAGGCAAAAGAGCTAGCTCTCGTTCGATAATTTCCTCAATCTCGGGATAAAATTCATAATCATCGTACTTTCCATGTAAAGAGGTCTTTTTGGGAGAATCCTCAAAAATGGCATGTGGATTTTCAAGCACATTATCACTCTCGAAAAAATCATCATCGTCATCGTCAAAGAAAGAGTCGATGTGAGCACTCATAACTATGGTCTTACAAGCCCTAGGGCTATGCTTAGGTGATTTTTCTATGACGAGAGGATCGATGTCGATAAAACCTTTCGCCTCAATGGGTGTTGGGCTAGGAAATGGAGGCACTTCAATGGAATTAGAAGTTGAAGCCTCAAAGACGTGGTCCTTCGAATGTGGTGAAGACGAGTCCATTTTGGTCATTGTCGTGATGGCACTAATGTCACCCTTCAGAATTGGTTGTTCACTTTGTTCACCGAATATATCCCAAAATGATTTTTCATCCATAAATTTACGAATACCCTTTTGAATTAAGTAAACATATTCTTTAAAACCGTTCATTTTCATCCTTTCAAAACATGCATCTAATTTCATTTTTCCGCTAAAGTATGAGCTTTGATATTGTCAAATTTTGAAATATCAGGTTTTGAAACCTCGGTTTTATCATGATCATTTGAAACTTGGTATCTACTCGTGAAAAAGTCCATTTTCTCCTCCCCATATTTCATAGTGAGTTTCCCACCGTGAACGTCGATTACGGCTCGAGTCGTCGATAAAAAGGGTCGACCTAAAATAATGGGACATTTAGGGTCACCCTCGTAATCGGAAATGACGAAGTCCGCGGGGAAAAAAAACTTTCCAATCCTAACATAGACATCCTCGGCTATTTCAACTGGTTCTAAAGGTGTACAATTTGCTAGCTCGATTGTCATGTTCATGGGGGTAAGGCTAGGCAATTTCATCAATTTCCATAGAGAATGAGGCATGAGATTGATGCTAGCACCTAAATCGGCAAGGGATAAACATCCCTTAATCTCGGAAAAGTAACAAGGTAGTAGAAATTGGCCCAGATCCTCTTCCTTTCTCGGCATATGTCTTTTGGGTTTTTTAAGAAGGATCGAAGCACAAGTGTCTTCAAGGGTTACTTGGGTAAGGTCTATAAAGCTCTATTTTTGTACCGTGGATGGAATTCTAGGTACACAAGGGTGTGCACTCTTTCCATGGTCGCCACGTTCATCCCATCTACTTTAGAACATGAATGCGTCTTAGATATCGAGGGTTGAGAAGATGGAACAACTCTAAATCCATCAAGGTTTGGGGTAATCACACGACTTTTCTCACAAGACGAGGCGGATTTAACATGTTCCTTCTGATTAGCAACGGTGTCACTAGGTAACGAACTCGATGACGCACCCGAGGCCTTGTTCATAATAGCCAAAAACATATTTTTAATGTCGATTTATCCTTGCTCAATCTTCGTGTTTTGATTTTTCAAAGTATTGGAAATGTCGTTTTTCAAAATAACAATTTGTCCCTCTAATCATCTCATATTAGCCTCATTCGTTTTCATATATTCTTGAAAATCGTTTGACGAACTATTTTGATTAGCATTAAAGTTCCCTTGGTTTTGATTACTTCTTTGAAAATTTCCTTGATTATCACTCGAAAAATTGTTCCCTTGATTGTTGTTGTTTTGAAAATTCGAGTTTTGATTGTTGTTTTTATCTCGATTTTGCCAACTCAAATTACGACCTTGATTATAACCTTGATTCGAAATTTTCCTTGTTTATTATTGTAAAACCCGCATACTTTTACCATGAATAGTACCTTAAGATCGTACGTATATGATTAGAACGTTCCTTTTATTACATGATTACGTTTCACGTATTTTCAAGTATTACGTACGTGTTAGAACACGATAAGTATTTATTACGTATGAACACACGATAATTATTCCAATAATAATTATAAACACGAACATGCGATCATGAAATCATGAACGTAATTTAATCATGAGATAATATTATTTACGTATATATATTTATTACGAACACGAATAAATATATTAAGTCACGATCAATAATTAATTAGAACACATAAAACACGAACACGATAAAACACGAACACACACTATAATATTTAGACTCGAGAAATGTACGGGTTACCCTTATGTGGGAAACTTTCTATTTTTGGAAACTTTCTATTTTTGGAAACTTTCTATTTTAGGAAACCTGCTATTTTTGGAAACTTTCTATTTTTGGAAACTTTCTATTTTTGGTAACTTTCTATTTTTGGAAACTTTCTATTTTAGGAAACCTGCTATTTTTGGAAAGTTACTTATTATTACACAGTAAGTATAATAATACATGAAATACAAGTAATACTTAATCAGAACAGACAGAATATAAGATAAACACAGTTTAAAACTTAAAACAATAAAACATGACATGAACGTATAAAATAAGCTAAGACATGACATAAAACCAGTTACGTATGTAGTAATCAGATACTTATACACGTATGTATTTATGTAGCATTAGTGATATAGAAGTACGACTCTCTTCCGTTCGCCTTCTTTGTTCAATGGACATGAGATACGGATTCCCGTCCTTTCAGTATGGACATTCTCTCCTTATTAGGATTTCCCCGTATGCAGCCAACTGTTTTCCCGTAGTATAAGTTTATATGTTTGATTTGCTTATGTTTAATTTAGAATACCTATATCCCTATACATGCATGACCAGTTTCACCTAGTTATGGAGGTACCATAACCATAACACTAGAGGCACTGGTGTTATGACTTCCCCATGGCAGAGTGATTGCTCGTGGCGTCCCTTCAGCTTTTGGCCATATTATTATATTTATCATGTGGGGCGTATGGGTGCATCCTAATTACATGTTTTTCAGCAGATTACTCAGTGTGAATGTGGTGTGCGCCTTACATCCTTCACAAGGAGCTGATCCCTCCTACACAAAA
The DNA here is from genome assembly GCA_025667525.1 of Glebionis coronaria. Taxonomy (NCBI): domain Eukaryota; kingdom Viridiplantae; phylum Streptophyta; class Magnoliopsida; order Asterales; family Asteraceae; genus Glebionis; species Glebionis coronaria. Next base: position 76,300 of record JANFOE010000446.1, on the reverse strand, counting down.
CCAGTATATTAAATTAGAGGCAGCCCCTCTAATTTGCATGATGAGGTCACCCCTCCAAGTATTCATGCACGGTGGATTTTCATGACCTATATTGGCTAATGGTAAAATAAGTTAAACAGTTTTCATAAGATAAACATAAGGCTTTTAAAACTATAAAACCAATTTTATGAACATGTTCCAGGTTTTCCAGGACTTATACATTTCCGCTGCTATTAAGTCTTTATTATGTTTTAGTCATTTATACTATGTCTATATCCGTGCACTGAGCGTTTTGCTCAGCCGTTACATTCCTTTCCATGTCCCAAAACGGCAGGTACCATAGGAAAGACTCGAGCATTTGGAGGACGTGCATAGGATGGAAGCTGCTAGAGACTTCTTTTCCTTTTTGCCTTCATATACTTATGCTTGTTTAGTCTTTCATTCATTTATTTTGCTTTATTATGTTTTGGGCTTATGTTTGGGAACCGATGTTTGAGTCCGGTTATCTCTATGGTCATGTAATGTATTAGACATTTATCCTTGTATGCTTTGATGACACGCCATAATTACGCGTGACATTCCATTTATCAAAATGGGGTGTTAAAATTATGGTATCAGAGCCAAGGCTTCGACCTGTAGGCTCTAAAACTCGACCTGTGACTAGTGGGTAGTCACCAGGAGCTTCTTAAGCCAACGTTTGTTATTCTACGTATTGATGTTTTCAGCGCATTGTTGTTTTAACCATGATGTTTTCAGCACCTTGAGGTTTTAACCTTGATGTTTTCATTGATATTGTTTTACTAATATGGATGGACACCGTCATTCATATTTACTTATGTGTCATTGTTTCATGCATTATGTTCCTCGTGAACGGTGGCTATGTGGACTGAACCCCAGTAGTTCATAATTAGTCACATAAATTTTTTCTGATAACTTTTTGACAGATGAGTTTCATTTATTTATGTTTCATGTATCATTGTTGCAGGAATTATGACTAAGTAATGGTTGGTACAGGACTGGCCCTATTTAGTTGCATGTGCTTTTATCAAAACTTTTAACTTTGGGACCGACCCATAGGCGTCCCCTCGCCATGTCTTTTGTTTTGGGTCCGACCCATAGGCGTCCCCTCGCACATATAAAGGTTTTTATAAATTACATTACGCATTCATGCACTGTTTTTCAGGCATAAAATTTTTCTCATGATTTATTGGCATAAATTTTTTTCATGTCGCCTCATAAATTACTATGTTTTTATGTCAAGTATGTTTTCATACTGTCATGGTTAACTTCAGTTACATGCTGATTATGTTATACACTCCTTCATGATAGATTGTTTCATGTATCTTCATGATAATTCCGTCTTCATGTTGATTACATCTTACACCTCTTTTATTATTTATGCTTTCATGTAAGACACTGTTGGATTTCATTGAATCTTGATTTCATGATAGTCATGGTTGGTTTTCATTGATCATGCTGTCAGGAAAATCATCGTTGAATTTTGGGTAACCACACTTTAACGTTTCTCGATACAACCAGAATGATGTCTATGCTAATACTTCCAGGTTATCATGATGGTTTTTCCTAACAGTCTAACCGATACACCTTCCTTAAATCATGACAAATGATCAACCCCATACCGATCATTTCATGTGTATTCCGTGTGTACTCCATGTACCGTATTCCATGTGTATTTCACATACCTTAATCCATGTGTATTTCACTTGCAATACTTCACGAGTATTCGCTAGTCGATTCTAAATCATCTCAGGCGTATGTTCACTTGCTGATATTCTACAAGATTGCCGATGCCGCTCATAGCTTGGAGATGTTACTAAAGGTTGATGCTGCCGATGTTGGTAGACGCTACGAGATGTTGATGCTGTTCACAACCTAGAGCTCATACAAGACGAAGACAAAGGCGTTAGATCAACGCGATCAGACGAGATGATGCTTCACCACAAGACGATGTTCATCAATCATTGTCCTTAATTCTTAGTTAAATGTCACACGTCATCCAGTTGTCATTTCAGTCATATGAGTGAAGACCGGTACCAGCCGGCCACTCAACTGAATAGTTACATGAATCACAGTCATGAGAATGTCCGTCATGGAACTGACAGGCAGGATGATAGTACCACTACTATGACAACAACTATCCTAGAAATCGCAACCGAGGCTCTAGTCGCGGACGTGATCAGACATACAACTGATCAGTGGTCCATCCGATCCGGCAATTCTGGCATAATACCCTAATATTGTGGTTCTAGTTATTTCAGATCTCTAGACACATGTCAAGACATCAGTCAAGACACATGTCTCACGTATACTTTCTGAAGACACATGTCAAGACACCAGTCAAGAAATATGTCACGCTGACATTTCTCAAGACACGAGTCAAGACACATGACTCACGTCTAATTATGGAACATTTCTAAGAAATTCAGGGTACCCTCCCAGGGTATATCCATTTTGTTGTGTCATGTATTAATCAGGCCATAAGAATTTCAGTACCATCACTAGTGTACCAGTAAGGTCAGTCACGTTCGACGGATGACACTTCCCTTTCTTGCACCTATATTTCATATGTTCATGACCATATCGGATGCCATTCGTATTCCCCATGTATAAGAAGGTTTTCTTCAGCCCAATGATAGGATCCCAACTGATAACGCATTACCTCGGACAGATGCGAGTTGAATTTAATCCTAATTATGGACTACGAACCGCACACCATGCTACGATTCATGAGTATGTACGATGATGTTCAGACTCCTAAATATATTCAGCATGATTTTCCATCAGGAAAATCTGTACAAACCATTTATGCTTTACAAGCACGTGCTTGGTTAGCCATGAATGCTAAAATTTTTAGCTTTCAGTTAAGACATGACCACCGAAGTCCTTTTACGCATAACAAGATGAGTATTCCAAAATCTTCCCATAAATTCCAGAAGAACCTACAAGGAGAAGGACGGTACCATGAGATTATGTGTCGACTACCGTCGATTTAAACAAATCACCATTCATGACCGTTATTCTCCTCCACGTATTGACAACATATCCAATCGACCTTATAGTGTTAATCACTTTTCCAAGATCGAACTCATAATCATGCTGCCAACAGTGACGAGTGAAAGAGCAGGACATGTCCATGACTGCTATTCGTACACGACTCGGTCAAGCTAGATTTATGATTTTGAATTAGTCTCATCAATGGTCCAACGGCATTATAAGAATGAGTTTCCATGAACTCATAGCAAATTCATCAATGTTTTCATTGAGGATAACCGAATTTCCTCTAAGCCTAGAGAAGAACAGGAAGACCACATCTACACTATGTTGCAAATTCTATGATAAGAGAAATTTTACCTGGAAATTTTTCCAATGTCAATTATGTTTGATTACAGTGACACGCTGAATCACATGGCTTTCTACGGTTAATCTTACCATGACTCAGCTTATGCGTAAAGGAGAGAACCCTACACTACATTAGGTGTTCTAGAAAATCCTACGCTAGGAGAAGTCTAGATTCAGAGACTCAGAGTTTCGCAAACTCCTATGTATCAAGTTCTACGAAGCAAGATACAGTTACGTTCATATCTAGGTACCTGACATACCAACAGGTTAAGATAGGACACCAACAAACTGGGATGTTTTCATCATCTGAAATTGTGAATTGAAATGGGACAAGATCTCCACGGATTTTGGTTACCAGTTTAACGCAAACTCAGAAGAAGCATGATGCTATCTGGTTTATTGCAAACAGTTTGATCAAGTCTGCAGAATCCTTACATCCGCAAGAATTTCAGAACCAACAGATTGATCAGACATGTTCCAGCCAAGGCTTATCCGATCACTTGGCAATTCCTCAGTTATCGAGTCAGACAAATATTCATAGTTATGCTCCTTATTTACTTCACGTCCTTGTTCTAATTTCACGACTTGCTTTCGCGCTCGCGTTCATGACACTATTCACGTTCATGATGGCATCTCGGCTTACAATTTTATGTTCATTTTTCTCATTCTGGGAAGTTTTGCAAGAACTTGAGAGACCAGACCCAAGTTTAGTATAACTCCCTATCCTCAGATAGACGTTTCTCGTCATATTCTATGTCTTACCTTGTAGCGCTTTGCGTTACCACCATTATATTCTAAGTTCACGATATGTTTCACATGTCATGTACATTCCACGTTCCTCATATCATGATCAAGATATGTTAAACGTATCATGAAGCACGATATGTTTACTCATATTACACTCATCATAACTCCACGTATCACGTTCAAAATTTTTCACGTATTACGTTCAAATTTTTTCACGTACTACGTTTCCTTATGTCTCGCGCATCGTTGCTAATTATCAGTTAAGATAGAAGTGTTTTGCACGATAACGTTTTAGTTGCCCTTACACGTTAATTCTTATTCCCTCGATCAAATTTAGGGGATCTAACTTAAGTTGATAACCAAGAACTTCTTCGTATTTCAAGTCAAGGTCAGGAGGACCAAGATTTATCATTTGTGTCAAGATATGTGAAGGAACCGTTCCAAGAGGGAAGCCACATGGAAACGGACAAGTTCATCCGGACTTTTATCCGTTTTTCTCTTATCAATTAGATATGTCCTTTCAGTCATGTCATGTTCCATGTCCTTTCAAGACATGTCATGTTCCGCGTTCCTTCTACCAGGAAACCTGCACGTTCATTTATCTTACATACCCTCTCAGTTTGATTCGGGTATGTTTCTCTTTCAGTTAGGTTATCTATAATTCGGGGACGAATTATTCTTTTTAGGGGGGAAGATTTGTAAAACCCGCATACTTTTACCATGAATAGTACCCTTAAGATCGTACGTATATGATTAGAACGTTCCTTTTATAACATGTTTACGTTTCACGTATAAGAATTTCGAGTATTACGTACGTGTTAGAACACGATAAGTATTTATTACGTATGAACACACGATAATTATTCCAATAATAATTATAAACAAGAACATGCGATCATGAAATCATGAACGTAATTTAATCACGAGATAATATTATTTACGTATATATATTTATTACGAACACGAATAAATATATTAAGTCACGATCAATAATTAATTAGAACACATAAAACACGAACACGATAAAACACGAACACACACTATAATATTTAGACTCGAGAAATGTACGGGTTACCCTTATGTGGGCCCCTACCCACGAAATTAGGAAGAAAAAGGGCAAAGCCCATTTTTTTTTACTAAACGAGAAAAATTAGGAAGAACATGTCATTTATCACAAAACAAGAAAATAAACAAAAACCCTAATTCTTCTTCCTTCTCCCTCTTTTGGCCGCCACTTTTCATAACACCAAAGAGTTGCTCGGGTTGATTTTTGATCTTGAATTTTGTGCAAGCATTCGTGTGTGTTCATCCTTGATCGATCCACGCATTCGGTATAACCTTTTTAATCCTTTTCTTTTATGTTTTGATTTAAAAAATCACATAAAATCATGATGTTTTTAAAAACTAATTAAAAACATTTATTAAAACATGTAAATGGTTATGGGGTAAATCAAAACAAGGGTTTTTAGGGGTGTTTGTTCTAGCCGACGCCTAAACCGAGCCCTAAGGGGTCTCGGCTTGGCGTATGAACCACCACCAAGACCTCATGGTCTCGGTATGCTGGTGTGGGTCCCACGGCAGCAGCAAACAAGGGGTACCCCGACCTTGGTTCGGGGTATGGTGTTGATTACGGGTCCGGTTCATGGTTTCTAGTCACAATCCGGTTCATTGATTATGTTAAGGTTTATGATTTTAATAGTTATATGCTAAAAATTAAATTAATAAAACATGACATAATTAATTTAATTAACATGACTTAGGTTATAAATTTAATTATTAGATCATTAATTTTAACCTAAGTATTTATTTTTAATTAGACTTTATAATTAATTAATTATAAAAAGCCATGACTATAATTAATTAATCAAGATGACTTAGGTTATATTATTAGTATTCAATAATACATGTTTTAACCTAAGTATTTTAACTTATTTAATTAAAAACATGATATATTTATTTAAATACTTTTAACCTATAGTTTAATTAATTTACATGTAATAATTAATAAACTATACCTTATATCAATATGACTTAGAAAAGAATCAGAAAACACTTAAGCTTATATAATTAGCTTATTTAACCAGCTTATATCTAATTATGGAAACTTTCTATTTTTAGAAACTTATCTATTTTAAGCAGTAATTCTGTTTTTGGAAACTTTCTATTTTTGGAAACTTTCTATTTCTGGAAACTTTCTATTTTTGGTAACTTTCTATTTTTGGGAACTTTCTATTGTAGGAAACCTGCTATTTTTGGAAAGTTACTTATTATTACACATTAAGTATAATAATACATGAAATACAAGTAATACTTAATCAGAACAGAAAGAATATAAGATAAACACAATTTAAAGCTCAAAACAGTAAAACATGATATGAACGTATAAAATAAGCTAAGACATGACATAAAACCAGTTACGTATGTAGTAATCAGCTACTTATACACGTATGTATTTATGTAGCATTAGTGATACAGAAGTAGGACTCTCTTCCGTTCGTCTTCTTCGTTCACTGGACATAAGGTACGGATTCCCGTCCTTTCAGTATGGACCTTCTTTCCTTATTAGGATTTCCCCGTATGCAGCCAACTATTTTCTCGTAGTATAAGTTTATATGTTTGATTTGCTTATGTTTAATTTAGAATACCTATAGCCATATACATGCATGACCAGTTTCACCTAGTTATGAAGGTACCATAACCATAACACTAGAGGCACTGGTGTTATGACTTTCCCACGGCAGAGTCATTGCTCGTGGCGTCCCTTCAGCTTTTGGCCATATTATTATATTTATCATGTGGGGCGTATGGGTGCATCCTAGTTACATGTTTTTTTAGCAGATTACTCAATGTGAATGTGGTGTGTGCCTTGCATCCTTCACAAGGAGTTGATCCCTCCTACCCAAAACCAGTATATTAAATTAGAGGCATCCCCTCTAATTTGCATGATGAGGTCACCCCTACAAGTATTCATGCACGGTGGATTTTCATGACCTATATTGGTGATTGTGGTAAAATACGACCTTTTAGGAAAAAGGCGTAAAAGCGGTAAGTATTGAACGATGATTTTAGGAAAAATCAAGTGTTAATGACCCTTAATGGTGTGAAAGTTCGTTTCCTTAGGAGGTATATGTGTGTGAGAAATTCGTCAAATGTTTGTGATTAATGATTGGTTTAGAAGGGGATGAGAAAAGAAAATGACGAAGACGTAAAAATAAAAAATTACCAAGAAAAATCACTATTAGAAAGTTAAGACGTAGAACCTTAAAAATCACCAAAATAAAAATAAATTCTAAAAATTACCAAAAATTCACCAAAAATCAAAAATAATAAACTAAGAGTTTACCAATTATCAAAACTTTTTTAAACCTTTTAAATAATTAAATATTCAATTTTTAAATGCTAATTAAAGCCCTAAAAATCAAATAAATTATCAAAAAGCCCAAATAAAGATTTTTCAATTGGTAAAACTCTAAAATGACCTAAAAAGATTAAAAACTATTTTTAGAAATTTTAAAACTAATAAAAACTATTTAAAATGAATTAAAGACTATTAGAACTTAAAATAATTATAAAAATTAATCTCTAATTGAGAAAATTATTCTAAAAGTTGCTAAATTCCTATTTTAATGTATTAAACCTAAGAAAAATGTAAAAAGTTGGAAAAAGTGAAATTTGAAAAATAATATTAAAATAATAATAAAATAATATTAAAAATCCAAAAATTATAAAAAATTCTAAAAACTTGCAAACAAGTTTATTTTAACCTAAATAATCAGAAAACCAAAGTGAAATTACCAAAATACCCCTAATGGGCCCTCAAATGGGCCAAATCCAAAAACAGTCAACACAAATGGGCTTTTGGGCCCAAAAAGTCAAACTTGGCCCAATTGACTTGGAAAAGCCCTATCTGACTTAAAATTCAATTCTAAGAACAAAACTCTAAAGGCCCAAAAGCTGAAAATGTGCTTATCACAGCTTATTGAACACCAAGCTTATTCTTATTGGGCTTTTCAGCCCATTAAGCCATAAGCTAATGCCATAAGCTCTAATTTGACACACAACCCTCTTTTAGGATGCTTAAGAGATCTGTCAAAAGAAATTTCCAATAAGTTCACTCAATAAGCCAGAAAATAGAAAAGCAAAAATCCACAAAACGACAAAATAGTCGTTTTTGAGAAATAATGCACCTCAGAAGCTGATTCAACTTGCAAAAGCTTTCAAATGGACTCAATAAGCAATATCAATCAACAAAAATCCAATAAGCACAAGCAATTAGCCAGAATAAGCACAAATGAGCTTATGTAAAAGTCAAAGGAGTTGGTTTTCTAGTCAAACCTAAAAGTCAACCACCCAAATGCTCCAGAATGAACAAATGGGTCAAAATATGAGCACCTATTACAAAAACAAAGTTGTTGCAGGTTGGAATAAGCTATTATAGCTTATTGATAAGCTGACACCAAAATTGCACTAGCAGTGGCAACCAGCAGGGGAAAGGAGTTCCCACTGCTTTGACTAATTGACCAAGCTTATTTGAGAGTTCTGGTTTGATTCAATTGGAAACAAAGGCACCCTTGTGATCAGTGAACCACAAGGAGTTAATAGCAACAATAAAATCACAAAATGATCCACACAATAAGCCACAATAAGCCAAACAGTCACCAGATAAGCACCAGATATGCAAATAAGCAGTTAAGCACTTAATAAGCAGATTTAAGCAAAATAAGCCAACCAAACTTAACCAGATGCATACACAAGCTATATAAACTAACAATAAACACAAAGAAACAAGAATCAAACACTGAATCAAAGAAATCAACAAGATCAAAGCAATAGAAGTTACTGATGAACAATGAACAATATGCAGAAACAGTTTGCTGATATACTTGACACTTGATCCAATTTCAAGCCTCAAATCCTACTACCCTGGTGTGATTAACTATGATTTAGCACTTGTTAGCCCTAGCCTATGCTTAGATCTAGGTGTCCTCAAAATCCTAGCCAATTTTACCAAGTTATGAAGATTTTATAGCCAATCTATGAATCAATGTGTTCAAACCCACAAAACCTGCAAACAGATGAACAAAAACACCCAAATAACAGATACCAATTCTTGTTCACAACAAACAAACACTTTACAAGCCACAAATACAACTTATGCAGTAATCCCAAACACCCCTTAAAAACCTATTTTCACAAATTTTCAAAGGCTTATGAAGATTCAACCCACAAATCAGATCACTAACACCTCAATAACATCAAACCAAGCCAAATCAACAATAATCACCCACAATAACACAGATTCAAGCAATAATCCACAAAAATCACAAATAATCAGAAACTTAAAGAGAAAATGAAAAGGGAAGAAGGTGCAAAACTCCAAGACCTACATCCAGGCCCTGGATTGTTTGAGCTGAGGTACTAGCAAAACAAGTACCAGCTTCCAATGCTGCTAAGATGAACAAACAATAAGGTGAGATCAAATAAACAAGCACTTTCTGATTTTTGAAACCCAAGCTTTATCAACTAAAACCTTGCCTCAAAAACCTTCAAACATATAAATTGAACTCAAAATTAGGCTATTATAACACCAACTTTTAATAAACAAGAACAAGATTTCTCAAAATTCAGAAAATCAAAATTTTATTACTTAAAAAGGAATTACAAAGATTGATAGCCTAAAACTGGAACAAAGGGACTTTCACATGTTGAGGTCTCCTTTTATAGGTAAATGCCTGGCTAAACACTATTCACAAACCCTAGAACTGAATTTCCCTAAATGCCCTTGAGTCTTCTAGACGTTTTGATGGAATGAGTTGTTCAAATTCATCTTGGACGTTCATTTTAGCTTTGATATGAAGCAATGATCCTTAGCTGTTGATTTGGCCACGTCATTTTGCTTGGAGGCCAAGTTGTGTTTTCATTGGCTGAGAATGTTGAGTGTGGGGTCCAAGGAGTAGTGGGAGTGAGGGTTTTGTGTGTGGGATTAGCTTCTGCACATGCGAATCAAGTGTGGGTAAGGTTAATTTGGATTTACCCTTTGTTTAAGTTGGTGTAAATTCTGGGTTGGTAAAAGGTAAATAGTTGTCCTTTTGATCCGAAATTGGGGGAATGGGAGTTGGTTGGCGCAAATTCGTGTTTGAATGTTTCATTTGCACAAGTTTAGCCCTTCTTTTTCCTTTCTCTTGTCTTTTGTGTTTGAAAACCCATCAGCGCCCATTTCCTTTGTATCAACGTTTCATAACTTGTCATTTTTGGCACAAACTTTTCACAAAATGTTTCAAGGGTTATTTTTGACATGTTTTCATAATTGAAGGACTGATTTTGGACAATGTTGATCTTCGAAGGTCTTCAATGTGTCTTAATCTTCATGAGGGACCATTATTGGCAATTTTGATTTGTTGAGGGACTAATCTTCCCATTCCTTCAAAGTTGAAGGACCTTTTGTGTAATTTTGACAAACTTAAGGGACCAAACTTGTAATTATCAATATACAAGGGTTTTAAGTGTCAATTCTTCAATAAATGAGGATCAATCTTGTTTGTCTTCAAGTCTTCAAGGGTATTTGTTGAGAATTCCATGATTAGGGCCCGGTTCTTTGTACGGCTTCGTTTCTCGTGTCCGTTTTTCCTTGTAACTTGTGATCTTTTGTGTTTTTCATGATATCCATACCTAAAATACACAAGTAAACAAACACAAGCATATATATGGTATTTTTATGACATTTTTATGCATTTAAAGCCCGAAAAGAACGATGAGATCATGTATAAATGCCATCTCATCACTCCCCCATACTAAGCCATTGCCGTGCCCTCACGCAATGCTAGAATAAAGTATCAAAGCATCACCGAAGTTCAATTTTATTAACCTTTATTGAAGAGTAAAAGACTTGCAACATACTACGATGATGTGTAAAGACATAATGTATGATTTTTATCACAAAAAGTGACTTTTTAGGGTCAAAGAATAGAAACAAGTAAATGTCCCTTAGAGTAAACTTCGTCATCCTTGATTGTCATACATTCCATGCTAAGTGCAAAAACAAGATCATTGTTGGTACAAGTCACAATGCTAACACTAGTCATACGTCCAAATTGTGTAATACTTTTTCTCCCCGCAATCCTAGTTATTATAAAAGGAAATGGATTACTAGCATTTTTTATCTATTTGTCATGGATCACAAGTGATTCATATTGACTTATTTGAGTAGTTATTAGTCCGAAAGCAAAGTAGCACGATTTGATCAATAGTTAGCCGAAGGACAAAATCTTTTAAAACGGCTTCTCGTGTATCTCCTTAAGTTCATATCTTGGCATAACTCGTTTCACGATTTGAGACCTTTCTCGGACCGATATTTGGCATGTACTTCATACTTCAAATCTTTGGAAGACGTTCTTGAAATTATGGTCTTCTCTTCATATATTTGGAATTTCTTCACTTGACGTTTTTGAGAGATTCTTCATATTGGACCACGACTTCATCATTTTTCTTCAATCTTTACTTTGGATTTTGATATACAACGATCCGCCTCCTTTTCGGACTTGGATATATTTATCCTCATACCTTGTTAGGGTCTTTTTGGATAGACTTTCTCCATGATCTTTAGGGGAGTAATTGCTTCTCGTCGTGTGTCTCGATCCTTCATATTGATTTAGGAATAATGATACTTTACATCATCTTTGGATCTTTAGCAAAAATAGAGCTCCTCATGCCTTGTTAGGGCCTTTTTGGATAATCGCCAATCTTCGCGTCCCGCTTCAATAAGTTATGCCTTGGCTATGAACTCTATTCAACCCCGAGCAACTTTTAAACGATCTTGCGCTAGAGGCTAAGTAACCTTTCAAATCGTACGACCTTACTTATTGCAAATATGATTTATTCCTAATGCATTGATCTTATGGGAAGAAAAAGCCACAATTAAAAACATATGAGTTTTTGAAAGAACATTTTCATGTTCTACGTTTAGCATGATCACTTGTCTAACTCTATCATTTCTCGTTCTTCACTATATAAAGACCTCTAATTAAAGAGACTCGTGAATACTTAGCCATGCAAGTCAAAATTAAGCTAAATTTGGATTAGCTTTTATTAAGACTAAATCAAATCAAAGTTTTGGGTTTTTAAGCCACCTATAGGATCTTGCACTTTCTTGGACTTTTTCAAGTTTAGAGAATGCTTTTTAAAGTTCTCTTGATAAGTGACTTTCTAGAATCAATTATAGGAACTTGTGAAAAGTTCTTGTTCTTAACCCGAATGAATTAAGACTTTCGCGTTTTAAAGCTCCTTATATAAAAGTCTAGCAAAACTTGAATTGAGCGGGTTAAGGAATGTAAATGGCTCCAAATGCCCATCAAGTCAAAAATTAACTCTTATTCTACCCAACGGAAAATATACATTCGTGTCTTAAAAACACTTATGAAAACTAAGAAAAAAATTAAAATTTGGCCATTTTTAGCCTTATTAGCAAAACAAAACATTGAAAGTTGGAAAGCGTGAGGGCGTAGCAAAGCAAGTACCTATTCACCCCCCATACTAAAAGTAAACATTGTCCCCAATGTTTTGAGTCTAAATGTGGAGCACCCCCATACTACAGACGAAGAGTCGAATGCTTAGGATCTAGTATGGAAAGGGTGATCAACAATATATCTAAAGCCGTTTATTAAGTATGCTAAAAGATAATTGTTAGAACAATAAAGGATATGTCATGGATTCGTGAAATACTTCTTCATACGGACGATGGAGGCTCACGTAAACGAACACGAGAGTCTTCAATCGTAGATGATGATGATGATCTAGATAACACAATCACAAACAACCACGAGACAACGAGTTGAAAAGGTACAAGTCCCCTGATTAGTGAATAATGAGCATAAAAGATAAGCATGGGATCTCCCCCACGAGGCACCTCGTTTTTGATTACCGAGTCATGAGCTCGACTCGATCCCCTCAATGCTAATTATCATTGGGGAAGGTGACTTGGTCGAGGGCAACCATTGAAGGAATTTCCCCACCAAAGTAGTGCTTAAGCCTATGTCCATTCACCTTGAAATTAGGACCATCATCTTGAGCTAGCTCAATGGTCCCATATGGAAACACTTGTGTAATGGTGAACGAACCCGACCAACGAGATTTCAATTTCCCGGAAAATATCTTAAGACGAGAGTTAAAAAGCAACACTTGATCACCAACGTTAAAAACCCGGTTTTTAATCTTTGAATCATGAAACTTCTTAGTCTTTTCTTTAAAAATTAATGAATTTTCATAAGCATTATCTCTTAATTCATTCAATTCATTCAATTGTATTTTCCGATGATCTCCCGCGGTCTTCAAGTCAAAATTTGCATGCTTAAGGGCCCAATATGCCTTATGCTCCAATTCAATGGGCAAATGACAATTCTTCCCATGGACTAACTTATAAGGAGTGCAACCGATAGGTGTCTTATAAGCGGTCCTAAAGGCCCATAAAGCGTCATCGAGTTTGTCGGACCATGAAGCACGGTTTTCTCCAATTGACCTCTCTAAAATCCTCTTCAAAGCTCGGTTTGAAACCTCGACTTGCCCACTTGTTTGCGGGTGATAAGCCGTAGAAAGACGATGAGTAACTCCACATTTCTTTAGAACCTTTTCGAATTGGTCATTACAAAAATGGGTTCCACGATCGCTTATAATAGCACGAGGGGTTCCGAACCGAGAGAATAGTTGCTTCAAAAACTTCACTACCACACGAGCATCATTAGTAGGCAAAGCCTTAGCTTCCACCCACTTAGAAAGGTAGTCCACCGCGACGAGGATATATTTGTTGCCATGAGACGATGGGAACGGCCCCATAAAGTCTATTCCCCATATGTCGAAAATCTCACATACTTGAATTATGTTTTGCGGCATTTCATCACGTTGAGACGATTTTCCTTGACGTTGGAACGAATCACACGACTTCACAAGTGCGTGTGCATCACGATAGATAGAAGGCCAAAAGAAACCGGCATCGAACACTTTCTTAGCCGTGAGATTAGCACCGTGGTGACCACCCGTGGGTCCCTCGTGACAAGCTCTAAGGATATTAGAAGCTTCGGCACCAAACACACAACGTCGAACGAGTTGATCCGCACAAATTCGAAAGAGATAAGGGTCGTCCCAAAAATAGAACTTGACGTCACGAAAGAATTTTCGTTTTTGTTGTGTCGTCATACCCTTGATTATGAAATTGCCCGCATGGTAATTTGCATTGTCGGCAAACCATGGGGTTGTGTCTTTAGAATTCACTACACCGAGAGTCTCAAGAGGAAATGTTTCGGTGATTTCCTTGTTCTCGAAGACATCTTTGTGAGGATGAGAAAGATGATCGGCCGCTAGATTCTCGGCTCCTTTTTTGTCAAGCACGGTGAGATCAAATTCTTGGAGGAGGAGCATCCAACGAAGCAATCTCGGCTTAGCATCTTGCTTAGCTAAGAGATACTTGATAGCCGAATGGTCGGTATACACGATGCTTTTAGTTAAGACGAGATAAGGTCGGAATTTCTCAAAAGCATAGACCACGGCAAGGAATTCCTTTTCCGTTGTGGTGTACTTTAATTGAGCCTCGGTCATCGTCTTACTAGCATAATGGATAGGACGGAAATGCTTGTCATAACGTTGCCCTAAGACGGCCCCTATAGCATAATCACTTGCATCGCACATGATTTCAAAGGGTAATTCCCAATTAGGAGCAACAAGAATGGGAGCTTCGGTAAGTTTCCTTTTGAGAGTTTCGAAAGCCTTAACACAATCCTTATTGAAGTTAAAAGGAGCATCCTTCTCGAGAAGGTGTGTCATAGGTCGAGAAATCTTCGAAAAGTCCTTGATGAAACGACGATAAAAGCCCGCGTGGCCTAGGAAACTCCTAACTCCCTTAACGGTTTTGGGATGAGGTAACTTGGCGATGACGTCTACCTTAGCTTTATCGACCTCAATCCCTGCCTTCGACACCTTATGTCCTAAGACGATTCCTTGTTTACACATGAAATGACATTTCTCCCAATTAAGCACAAGATTGGTTTCTTCACAACGTTTCAACATTTGTTCGAGATTAGATAAACATGACGTGAACGACTTACCAAACACCGAGAAGTCATCCATAAACACTTCCATCGACTTCTCGATCATATCGTGAAAAATTGCCATCATACACCGTTGAAACGTACCGGGTGCATTACAAAGTCCGAAAGGCATCCTACGATAAGCGAACGTTCCATAAGGACACGTAAACGTAGTCTTCTCTTGATCACGAGGGTCGATAGGGATTTTAAAGTAACCGGAAAAACCATCTAAAAAGCAATAGAATTCATTTCCCGCAAGTCGCTCCAATATTTGATCCATGAAGGGCAAAGGAAAGTGGTCTTTACGAGTGGCGTCATTTAACTTTCGGTAGTCAATACACACCCTCCAACCGGTCACAACACGAGTGGGAATTAACTCGTTGTTTTCATTGGGCACAACGGTCATTCCTCCCTTTTTAGGGACACAATGGATTGGGTTCACCCATGGGCTATCGGATATAGGATAAATCATTCCTGCGTCAAGGAGTTTAAGGACCTCCTTTTTAATGACATCGTGAATTTTGGGATTCACCCTTCTTTGACTTTGAATTGCGGGTTTGTAGTCCTCCTCCATTAAAATCTTGTGAGTACAAAATTTTGGGTCAATACCCTTAATGTCGGAAATTTTCCACGCAATTGCCCCTTTATGAGCCTTAAGAACTTTCAAGAGCTCGGTTTGTTCATCATTGGCAAGACCTTTTGCAATAATAACCGGTAACTTGTCATCACCTTCCAAGAATGCGTATTCAAGGTGAGAAGGAAGATCTTTCAATTCAAGGATAGGTGGTTCCTCGATTGAAGATTTTGGTTCAACACTCATAACTTCCATCGGCGAAAGAAATGGTGGAATAGAAGTATCATCACTAACCAACACCTCATCTTCATTGTCGATTTCATTTGAAGTGAGATCGCCTCCTTGGAATGGAGTGAGATTTGGTGTGGAATTAGCAAGAATCTGATCCGAAATAGTGGGATTGCCACTTGTCGAGCTATCGGAAAAACCTAACACTTCTTGTGAAAACTCATCGCAAACCACATCAACGATGTCAATGTGATTGATGGTCGCGATTGCATAAACATGAGAAGGTTTCGAGTTTTGAGTAGCGTTTATAACAAGTTCCTCTTCGTTGAATCTCAAAGTGATAGTTGTCGCATGAACATCGATAACTGATCTCGAAGTGTCCAAAAATTAACGACCTAAAATTAGAGGAACTTGAGGATCCGCGGGGATGTCAACTACTATAAAATCAACGGGATAGTAGAACTTCCCCACTTTCACGAAAACATATTCGGCTACTCCACATGCCATAATCGTAGAATGATCGGCCATCTCGAAGGACATGTTCAAGGAATGAGAGCCAGAAGCGAAAGCGATTTCCAAATGGAAAATGGCATCAAATTAATGCTCGCACCAAGATCGGCCAAGGCGAGGCATTCTTTCATATCTTGTATGTCACAAGGAATGAGAAACTTTCCGGGATCACCAACTTTTTCCGGTATGCGGTTAATATAAACCGAAGAACAATTAGCAAGCTTTGAAAGCTTTTCCTTATCGCTCATCATACATTTAAAAGTGGAAGCGAAACGAGGCATATATAACAACGCGTCGGCTAAACTCACATAAAATGCACTTGTTGAAACATTTTAATAAAAAGCTCGATTTGTTGTTTGTTACGTTCTTGCATTTTCTCTTTGTTTCGTCTCGAAGGGTAGGGTAAAGGTGGTGTGGGTTGGTCATTAGGCAATGACCTTGGAAACTCGGGTTCCATAATTGGTATTGGTTCAACCGTAGGTGTGGTTTGAGCGGTACTTCGTGGGATTGTAATGTGCTCCTTTTCGACCATCACCTCGGGTTCTTTCTCGATTTCCTTCTCCGTAGAAGTACTTGGACGAGATATTGGTTCCTTGAAAGTTTTACCACTTCGTGTAGTAATAACCTTCATTTCTCCCTTCGGGTTTGCAATGGTATCACTAGGAAGACCACCCGAAGAAGAGGGTTTACACATGATTGCTTCAAACATCTTAGCCATTCGGTCCTCAAATTTTGATTGCCTAGCATCCGCTTTTAATAACTCTTGCTTAATCTCATGTTGTCCTAATTCCATCTTTTGTTGGTTTTGTTGTAGACGTTGGACATTTCCTTCCATTTTGTTTGCATGAGTTTTGAGTTCATTAGAAAGTTCATTTTTAAGCTCGTTTTTCAACTCGGATCTTAAGCTAATCATCTCACGTTGCATGTTATCAAATTTAGCATCATTTGCTTTTGCATAATCCAAAAATTCTCCTTGCAAATTTTTAGTGTGAGCATTTTGAAAACCTTGTGTATTGTTTTGAAAATCACGGTTTTGGTTTTGATTAGAAATTTGTCCATTCCCACTTTGATAATTCCCTTTGTTGTAATTGCGTGTGTTGCCTTGGTAATTACCTTGGTTGTTGTTTCAATAATTGTTAACCTTTTGGTTTGGTGGAGCTTGATTTTGGCGGGAACCTTGGCCGTTTTGGTTGTAAGTTCCCGTTGCTACATAAGCACTCGAAGTGTTACCATCCGCGGTAATGCACTCGGAAAGATCATGAGCTCCCCCACAAGATAAACAACTCTTAGCAACCGCTTTAACCGAAGCGGAATTGGAAGCTTCTTGAGCCTTCCAATGGGACATAAGATTAGCAAATCTATCAAAAACCGATTTTCCTCATTAGCTTCATCATGTAAGGCGTTAATGCTACGAGACGATTGTGACGAAGATGACGAACCCATATTGGCAACACTCGGTGTGTTACGAGGGTTATAAACCTTAGATCTATTTTCAATGATTTGTAAAGCCTCATTTGTCGTCTTGCACAAAAAATTACCACCCGCGGCGGCATTCAAATAATCTCGTTCATGATCATTAAGCCCATTATAAAAAGTATCCACTTGATGCAATTCCGTAAAATCATGGTGTGGACATTCATGTAACATCTCTTTAAAGCGTTCCCATGCCATTGAAAAACTTTCATTATTACGTTGCACAAATCGTGAAATCTCATTTTTCAAGTGTGTTGTTTTAGATGGTGGAAAAAACTTGTTCACAAACTTAGAAACGAGATCGGCCCATGTCAAAATCGAATTTGGCGGTTCTTTCTCGAGCCAAATTTTTACGGGTCCATCCAACGAGTATGGAAACAACATCATCTTAATGGCGTCATGTGGAACATCCTTAAACTTGCTAGTGGCGGTGAGACGGTTAAAATTCCTAATATGGTAATGCGGGTTGTCTTTCTCGTGACCTCTAAACTTATTTGCTTGCAACATCAACATTAAACTCGTCTTAATTTCGAAATTCTCCGCAAGGATGGCGGGAATCACAATAGCCTCTCCAAAACCCTCGGTGGGTGCTTGTAGCAACTCCATCATAGTACGATTAGCCATGACGACTTCTTGTTCTACAATAGGTTCAACAATTGGAGGTTCTTCAACAATCAACGTCTCTTGATTGGCTTGCTTTTGAAGTCGTTTACGAGCTCGTTTTGCTTGATTACGAGTGATCATAAACTTCACGAAGAATGGGAGGTGAGCAAAGAAGATTCTTTTTGGGTGTTTTGTGAATTTTCAATTTTTTTTTTGTGTTTTTGATGATATTTAATTTTTTTGGATTTCGGTGTATCTTCGTAGACAACAATCTACAAAATCTCTCCTCGAATCAAACTCTTGATTAAAGAAGCCTCAAAGGAATGAAAACGATCACGTGGAGTGAACGCCTTCGAATGACTTTAGAACTTTGGTGAAAACCAAATTGTTCAAGAGGTTTTAATCACAAAGAAAACCAAGCAAATATAGTATACGTAATAATACTTTGGGCGGCAAAACCCTCGATTAGCCTTCAATCTCAAAATACTCACAAGCAAGCGGGGAAACGAGGCGGCGCGAAGCACTTAAGAGCCTTTTTCCTTAGGGTATATTTTATAATACCCGCCTTATACCCACCTTATAGTTTGTATCTTTCAAAATCGAGCTTCACGAAAGTATTTATCTATTTTTGCCTTTTTCTTTTTGTTTGAGATTCGAATACAATAATTAGGAGATCAAATCCCAATTAAGGTTGTGTTTTCACACTTTTGGAGATATTGTAAATTTATTGTGATACTTAATACAATATAGTAATAATATTTGTACAAGAAAAACCAAGAAAACCGATAATACGTATTAGTAGAGTTCTACTAATACAAATACTATTTGGTTAATATTAAAAACAACAATGCAAATTAATCACGACACACCTCCCCGGCAGCGGCGCCAAAGTGATTGTGGTAAAATACGACCTTTTAGGAAAAAGGCGTAAAAGCGGTAAGTATTGAACGATGATTTTAGGAAAAATCAAGTGTTAATGACCCTTAATGGTGTGAAAGTTCGTTTCCCAAGGAGGTATATGTGTGTGAGAAATTCGTCAAATGTTTGTGATTAATGATTGGTTTAGAAGGAGATGAGAAAAGAAAATGACGAAGATGTAAAAATAAAAAATTACCAAGAAAAATCACTATTAGAAAGTTAAGACGTAGAACCTTAAAAATCACCAAAATAAAAATAAATTCTAAAAATTACCAAAAATTCACCAAAAATAAAAAATAATAAACTAAGAGTTTACCAATTATCAAAACTTTTTTAAACCTTTTAAATAATTAAATATTCAATTTTTAAATGCTAATTAAAGCCCTAAAAATCAAATAAATTATCAAAAAGCCCAAATAAAGATTTTTCAATTGGTAAAACTCTAAAATGACCTAAAAAGATTAAAAACTTTTTTTAGAAATTTTAAAACTAATAAAAACTATTTAAAATGAATTAAAGACTATTAAAATTTAAAATAATTATAAAAATTAATCTATAAGTGAGAAAATTATTCTAAAAGTTGCTAAATTCCTATTTTAATGTATTAAAACTAAGAAAAATGTAAAAAGTTGGAAAAATTGAAATTTGAAAAATAATATTAAAATAATAATAAAATAATATTAAAAATCCAAAAATTATAAAAAATTCTAAAAACTTGCAAACTAGTTTATTTTAACCTAAATAATCAGAAAAGCAAAGTGAAATTACCAAAATACCCCTAATGGGCCCTCAAATGGGCCAAATCCAAAAACAGTCAACACAAATGGGCTTTTGGGCCCAAAAAGTCAAACTTGGCCCAATTGACTTGGAAAAGCCCTATCTGACTTAAAATTCAATTCTAAGAACAAAACTCTAAAGGCCCAAAAGCTGAAAATGTGCTTATCACAGCTTATTGAACACCAAGCTTATTCTTATTGGGCTTTTCAGCCCATTAATCCATAAGCTAATGCCATAAGCTCTAATTTGACACACAACCCTCTTTTAGGATGCTTAAGAGATCTGTCAAAAGAAATTTCCAATAAGCTCACTCAATAAGCCAGAAAATAGAAAAGCAAAAATCAACAAAACGACAAAATAGTCGTTTTTGAGAAATAATGCACCTCAGAAGCTGATTCAACTTGCAAAAGCTTTCAAATGGACTCAATAAGCAATATCAATCAACAAAAATCCAATAAGCACAAGCAATAAGCCAGAATAAGCACAAATGAGCTTATGTAAAAGTCAAAGGAGTTGGTTTTCTTGTCAAACCTAAAAGTCAACCACCCAAATGCTCCAGAATGAACAAATGGGTCAAAATATGAGCACCTATTACAAAAACAAAGTTGTTGCAGGTTGGAATAAGCTATTATAGCTTATTGATAAGCTGACACCAAAATTGCACTAGCAGTGGCAACCAGCAGGGGAAAGGAGTTCCCATTGCTTTAACTAATTGACCAAGCTTATTTGAGAGTTCTGGTTTGATTCAATTGGAAACAAAGGCACCCTTGTGATCAGTGAACCACAAGGAGTCAATAGCAACAATAAAATCACAAAATGATCCACACAATAAGCCACAATAAGCCAAACAGTCACCAGATAAGCACCAGATATGCAAATAAGCAGTTAAGCACTTAATAAGAAGATTTAAGCAAAATAAGCCAACCAAACTTAACCAGATGCATACACAAGCTATATAAACTAACAATAAACACAAAGAAACAAGAATCAAACACTGAATCAAAGAAATCAACAAGATCAAAACACTAGAAGTTACTGATGAACAATTAACAATATGCAGAAACAGTTTGCTGATATACTTGACACTTGATCCAATTTCAAGCCTCAAATCCTACTACCCTGGTGTGATTAACTATGATTTAGCACTTGTTAGCCCTAGCCTATGCTTAGATCTAGGTGTCCTCAAAATCCTAGCCAATTTTACCAAGTTATGAAGATTTTATAGCCAATCTATGAATCAATGTGTTCAAACCCACAAAACCTGCAAACAGATGAACAAAAACACCCAAATAACAGATACCAATTCTTGCTCACAACAAACAAACACTTAACAAGCCACAAATCCAACTTATGCAGTAATCCCAAACACCCCTTAAAAACCTATTTTCACAAATTTTCAAAGGCTTATGGAGATTCAACCCACAAATCAGATCACTAACACCTCAATAACATCAAACCAAGCTAAATCAACAATAATCACCCACAATAACACAGATTCAAGCAATAATCCACAAAAATCACAAATAATCAGAAACTTAAAGAGAAAATGAAAAGGGAAGAAGGTGCAAACCTCCAAGACCGACATCCAGGCCCTGGATTGTTTGAGCTGAGGTACTAGCAAAACAAGTACCAGCTTCCAATGCTGCTAAGATGAACAAACAATAAGGTGAGATCAAATAAACAAGCACTTTCTGATTTTTGAAACCCAAGCTTTATCAACTAAAACCTTGCCTCAAAAACCTTCAAACATATAAATGGAACTCAGAATTAGGCTATTCTAACACCAACTTTTAATAAACAAGAACAAGATTTCTCAAAATTCAGAAAATCAAAATTTTATTACTTAAAAAGGAATTACAAAGATTGATAGCCTAAAACTGGAACAAAGGGACTCTCACATGTTGAGGTCTCCTTTTATAGGCAAATGCCTGGCTAAACACTATTCACAAACCCTAGAACTGAATTTCCCTAAATGCCCTTGAGTCTTCTAGACGTTTTGATGGAATGAGTTGTTCAAATTCATCTTGGACGTTCATTTCAGCTTTGATATGAAGCAATGATCCTTGGCTGTTGATTTGGCCACGTCATTTTGCTTGGAGGCCAAGTTGTGTTTTCATTGGCTGAGAATGTTGAGTGTGGGGTCCAAGGAGTAGTGGGAGTGAGGGTTTTGTGTGTGGGATTAGTTTCTGCACATGCGAATCAAGTGTGGGTAAGGTTAATTTGGATTTACCCTTTGTTTAAGTTGGTGTAAATTCTGGGTTGGTAAAAGGTGAATAGTTGTCCTTTTGATCCGAAATTGGGGGAATGGGAGTTGTTTGGCGCAAATTCGTGTTTGAATGTTTCATTTGCACAAGTTTAGCCCTTCTTTTTCCTTTCTCTTGTCTTTTGTGTTTGAAAACCCATCAGCGCCCATTTCCTTTGTATCAACGTTTCATAACTTGTCATTTTTGGCACAAACTTTTCACAAAATGTTTCAAGGGTTATTTTTGACATGTTTTCATAATTGAAGGACTGATTTTGGACAATGTTGATCTTCAAAGGTCTTCAATGTGTCTTAATCTTCATGAGGGACCATTATTGGAAATTTTGATTTGTTGAGGGACTAATCTTGCCATTCCTTCAAAATTGAAGGACCTTTTGTGTAATTTTGACAAACTTAAGGGACCAAACTTGTAATTATCAATATACAAGGGTTTTAAGTGTCAATTCTTCAATAAATGAGGATCAATCTTGTTTGTCTTCAAGTCTTCAAGGGTATTTGTTGAGAATTCCATGATTAGGGCCCGGTTCTTTGTACGGCTTCGTTTCTCGTGTCCGTTTTTCCTTGTAACTTGTGATCTTTTGTGTTTTTCACGATATCCATACCTAAAATACACAAGTAAACAAACACAAGCATATATATGGTATTTTTATGACATTTTTATGCATTTAAAGCCCGAAAAGAACGATGAGATCATGTATAAATGCCATCTCATCAATTGGCTAACGGTAAAATATGTTAAACAATTTTCATAAGATAAACATAAGGCTTTTCAAACTATAAAACCAGTTTTATGAACATGTTCCAGGTTTTCCAGGACTTATACATTTCCGCTGCTATTAAGTCTTTATTATGTTTTAGTCATTTATACTATGTCTATATCCGTGCACTGAGCGTTTTGCTCAGCCGTTACTTTCCTTTCCATGTCTCAAAACGACAGGTACCCTAGGAAAGACTCGAGCATTTGGAGGACGTGCATAGGATGGAAGCTGCTAGAGACTTCTATTCCTTTTTGCCTTCATATACTTATGCTTGTTTAGTCTTTCATTCATTTCTTTTGCTTTATTATGTTTTGGGCTTATGTTTGGGAACCGATGTTTGATTCCGGTTTTACCTATGGTCATGTATTGTTTTAGACATTTATCCTTGTATGCTTTGATGACACGCCATAATTACGCGTGCCATTTCATTTATCAAAATGGGGTGTTACAATTATTTCCTTGAAAATTGTTACGGTTCTGTTCGAAAAATTGTTGTGTTGGTTATAATTGCCTTGTGATCGACCCGCATTATTTTGATTGAAAATTGTTCTTTAACGCATTAACAATCGACGTTTGGCCATTCGTAGCCGCACACTCGTAACAATTATAAGGTGCACCACACAACGTACAAGAAGCCTCAACCGCTTTCACCGTAGCGGGAGTGTCTTTCTTTTGCATCTAGATTAAGAACGACGTAAACACATTCGTCAACTTATCGACTTTCGCATCAACCCTCTCAATTTCGCGATTAGAATTACTAGCGTTGGCGACAATGGCAACACTCGGTGCGTTGCAGAGTTGGTGAACCTTGGATCTATTCTCGATAATCATTAATGCATCTTTCGGAGTTTTACACAAGAAGTTTCCACCGGCGGCGGAATTCAACGAATCTTGTTCTTGAAAACTAAGACCGTTATAAAACGTGTTGATTTGGTGAAACTTAGAAAATTCATGGTGAGGACATTTCCTAAGCAATTCCTTAAAACGATCCCACGCGTCTCTAAATGATTCATTCGGTTTTTCTCAAATCTCGTAATCTCGTTTTTAAAAAACGTCGTCTTAGACGGTGGGAAAAAATGATTAACGAACTTGGAAACGAGATCCTTCCACGTAATTTTTGAATTAGGTGGCTCTTTCTCGTACCAATCCTTGGCGGCACCATCGAGCGAGTATGGAAAAAGCATAAGCTTGACGACATCGGTGTCGACGTTCTTAAACTTGATCGTGGCCAAAAGACGATCAAAATTCCGAATGTGATCGTGAGGATTATCCGCCTCACGGCCTCGAAACATCGTAGCTTGTATCAATGAAAGCATTCCGCTCTTAATCTAAAAAATTCTCCGCTTCGATAGCAGGAATTATGATCGTGTCTCCATAACCCTCGGTGGGCGCTTGGAGCAATTCCATCATCGAACGATTGTCGGTCATCTCATCTACGGTCTCTTCAACAACGATATTAGGAACGTCAGTTTCTAATTCTCGTCTACGTTGTCGATTCCTTCGATTTCGATTGCGTCGATTCGAAGCGTCACTAGAATTAGAATAATCCTTCGATCGAGTGCCCATGCACTAACGTAGAGAATTGGGGTAGCAAAGAAGGTTCTTTTTGGGGTTTTCTGTTTTTTCATTTTTTTTTGGTTTTTGATTGTTTTTTAATTTTTTTGGATTTTTGTGTATTACGTAGACTCAAATCTACAAATCTCTCCTCGAATCAATTTCTAGATTAAAGGAGGCTCAAGGAATGAAAACAATCACGTGGGGTGAACGCCTTCGATGAATTTAGAACGTTGGTGGAACACCAAAACGTTCAAGAGGGTTTAATCTTGAAAACAAGCAAATATAATTGTAACACCCCATTTTGATAATGGAATGTCACGCGTAATTATGGCGTGTCATCAAAGCATACAATGATAAATGTCTAAAACATTACATGACCATAGGGATAACCGGAATCAAACATCGGTTCCCAAACATAAGCTCAAAATATAATAAATCAAAAGAAATGAATGAAAGACTAAACAAGCATAAGTATATGAAGGCAAAAAGGAAAAGAAGTCTCTAGCAGCTTCCATCCTATGCACGTCCTCCAAATGATCGAGTCTTTCCTAGGGTACCTACCGTTTTGGGACATGGAAAGGAAAGTAACGGCTGAGCAAAACGCTCAGTGCACGGATATAGACATAGTATAAATGACTAAAACATAATAAAGACTTAATAGCAGCGGAAATGTATAAGTCCTGGAAAACCCGGAACATGTTCATAAAACTGGTTTTATAGTTTGAAAAGCCTTATGTTTATCTTATGAAAACTGTTTAACATATTTTACCATTAGCCAATATCGGTCATGAAAATCCATCGTGCATGAATACTTGGAGGGGTGACCTCATCATGCAAATTAGAGGGGCTGCCTCTAATTTAATATATTGGTTTTGGGTAGGAGGGATCAGCTCCTTGTGAAGGATGCAAGGCACACACCACATTCACACTAAGTAATCTGCTGAAAAACATGTAACTAGGATGCACCCATACGCCCCACATGATAAATATAATAATATGGCCAAAAGCTGAAGGGACGCCACGAGCAATCACTCCGCTGTGGGGAAGTCATAACACCAATGCCCCTAATGTTATGGTTATGGTACCTCCATAACTAGGTGAAACTGGTCATGCATGTATATGGCTATAGGTATTCTAAATTAAACGTATGCAAATCAAACATATAAACTTATACTACGGGAAAACAGTTGGCTGCATACGGGGAAATCCTAATAAGGAAAGAATGTCCATACTGAAAGGACGGGAATCCGTACCTTATGTCCAATGAACGAAGAAGACGAACGGAAGAGAGTCCTACTTCGGTGTCACTAATGCTACATAAATACATACGTGTATAAGTATCTGATTACTACATACGTAACTGGTTTTATGTCATGTCTTAGCTTATTTTATATGTTCATGTCATGTTTTACTGTTTTAAGCTTTAACTGTGTTTATCTTATATTTTGTCTGTTCTGATTAAGTATTACTTGTATTTCATGTATTATTATACTTACTGTGTAATAATAAGTAACTTTCTAAAAATAGCAGGTTTCCTAAAATAGAAAGTTTCCAAAATAGAAAGTTACCAAAAATAGAAAGTTTCCAAAAATAGAAAGTTTCCAAAAATAGAAAGTTTCCAAAAATAGAATTACTGCTTAAAATAGATAAGTTTCTAGGAAATAAAAAGTTTCCATAAATAGATTAGCTGCCTTAATTTAAAAAGTTTCTAAAAATAGAAAGTTTCCATAAATAGATTAGCTGCCTTAAGTAAAAAAGTTTCTAAAAATAGAAAGTTTCCATACTTAGATATAAGCTGGTTAATAAGCTAATTATATAAGCTTAAATGTTTTCTGATTATATTCTAAGTCATATCGATATAAGGTATAGTTTATTAATCATTACATGTAAATTAATTAAACTATAAGTTAAAAGTATTTAATTAAATATATCATGTTTTTAATTAAATAAGTTAAAATACTTAGGTTAAAACATGTATTATTGATTACTAATAATACAACCTAAGTCATGTTGATTAATTAATTATAGTCATGGTTTTTAATAATTAATTAATTATAAAGTCTAATTAAAATTTAATACTTAGGTTAAAATTTATGATCTAATAATTAAATTTATAACCTAAGTCATGTTAATTAAATTAATTATCTCATGTTTTATTAATTTATATTTTAACATATAACTATTAAAATCATAAACCTTAACATAATCAATGAACCGGATCGTGACTAGAAACCATGAACCGGACCCGTAATCAACACCATACCCCAAACCACTTCGGGGTTTCCCCTTGTTTGTTGGTGCCGTGGGACCCACACCACCAAACCGAGACCATGAGGTCTCGGTGGTGGTTCATAAGCCAAGCCGAGACCCCCTGGGGTTCGGTTTAGGCGTCGGCTAGAACAAACACCCCTAAAAACCCTTGTTTTGATTTACCCCATAATCATAGACATGTTTTAATAAATGTTTTTAACTAGTTTTTAAAAACATTATGATTTTATGTGATTCATAAATCAAAACATAAAAGAAAAGAGTTAAAAAGGTTATACCGAATGCGTGGATCAATCAAGGATGAACACACACGAATGCTTGCACAAAATTCAAGATCAAAAATCAACCCGAGCACCTCTTTGGTGTTATTAAAAGTTGCGGCCAAAAGATGGAGAAGGAGGAAGAATTAGGGTTTTTGTTTATTTTCTTATTTTGTGATAAATGACATGTTTTTTCTAATTTTTCTTGTTTAGTAAAAAAACAATGGGCTTGGCCCTTTTCTTCCAAATTTCGTGGGTAGGGCCCACATAAGGGTAACCCGTTCATTTCTCGAGTCTAAATATTATAGTGCCTGTTCATGTTTTATCGCGTTCGTGTTTTATGTGTTCTAATTAATTATTGATCGTGACTTAATATATTTATTCGTGTTCGTAATAAATATATATACGTAAATAATATTATCTCGTGATTAAATTACGTTCATAATTCATGATCGCATGTTCGTGTTTATAATTATTATTGGAATAATTATCGTGTGTTCATACGTAATAAATACTTATCGTGTTCTAACACGTACGTAATACTCGAAATTCTTATACGTGAAACGTAAACATGTTATAAAAGGAACGTTCTAATCATGTACTTACGATCTTAAGGGTACTATTCATGGTAAAAGTATGCGGGTTTTACAACTCTTCTCCCCTAAAAAGAATAATTCATCCCCGAATTATAGATAACGTAACTGAAAGAGAAACATACCCGAATCAAACTGAGAGGGTATGTAAGATAAATGAACGTGCAGGTTTCCTGGCAGAAGGAACGCGGAAGATGACATGTCTTGAAAGGACATGGAACGTGACGTGACTGAAAGGACATATCTAATTGATAAGAGAAAAATGGATAAAAGTCCGGATGAACTTGTCCGTTTCCAAGTGGCTTCCCTCTTGGAACAGTTCCTTCACAGATCTTGACACAAATGATAAATATTGGTCCTCCTGACCTTGACTTGAAATACGAAGAAGTTCTTGGTTATCAACTTAAGGTAGATCCCCTAAAGTTGATTGATGAGATGGCATTTATACATGATCTTATCGTTCTTTTCGGGCTTTAAATGCATAAAAATGTCATAATATACCATATATATGCTTGTGTTTGTTTACTTGTGTATTTTAGGTATGGATATCGTGAAAAAGACAAAAGATCACAAGATACAAGGAAAAACAGACACGAGAAACGAAGCCGTACAAAGAACCGGGCCCTAATTCATGGAAAACTCAAAAAATACCCTTGAAGACTTGAAGACATACAAGATTGATCCTCATTTATTGAAGAAATGACACTTAAAACCCTTGTATATTAATAATTACAAGTTTGGTCTCTTAAGTTGTCAAAATTACACAAAAGGTCCTTCAACTTTGAAGAAATGGCAAGATTAGTCCCTCAACAATTTCAAATTGTCAATTATGGTCCCTCATCAAGCCAAAGATACATTGAAGACCTTTGAAGATCAAGAATGTCCAAAATCAGTCCTTCAAATATGCAAAAGTGGCAAAAATAACCCTTATAAACCCTTTTGGAAAGTTATGTGCCAAAATTGCCAAATGATGAAAGTTAATAACAAAGGAAATCAAGTTTCTATGGCTGAAAACACGTTTTACCAAAAATCCCAAAACACAAGGGCCATTTGTGTGCACTGAAACATTCAAACTCCCAAATTGCGCAAACAACTTCCATTCCCCCAATTTCGGATCAAACGTGTTACTATTCACTTTTACCAACCCAGAATTTACACCAACTTAAACAAAGGGTAAATCTAAATTAACCTTACCCACACTTGATTCGCATGTGTAGAAACAAATCCCACACACAAAACCCTCACTCCCACTACTCCTTGGACCCCACACTCAACCTCCTTAACCAATGAAAATGCAACTTAGCCTCCAAGTAAAATGACGTGGCCAAATCAACAGCCTAGACTCTTTGCTTCATATCAAAGCTGAAATGAACGTCCAAGATGCATTTGAACAGCTCATTCCATCAAAACGTCTAGAAGGACCAAGGGCATTTTAGAGAATTTAGTGCTAGGGTTTGTGAATAGTGTTTAGCCAGGCATTTGCCTATAAAAGGAGACCTCAACATGTGAGAGTCGCTTTGTTCTAGATTTTAGATTTTAAATCTTTGTAATTCCTTTTTATGAAATAAAGTTTGAATTTCTGAAAATTTTGAATTATAATATGTTATTTATAAAAGTTTGGTGTTTGATAAACTAAAATCTGAGTTCCATAATCTTGTTTGAAGGTTTTTGAGGCAAGGTTTTAAGTGATAAAGCTTTTGCATCAAAAATCAGAAAGTTGGTATTATTTTGATCTCACTTTGTGGTTTGTTCTTCTTAGCAGCTTGGAAGCTGGTACTTGTTCTGCTAGTACCTCAGCTCAAACAATCCAAGGCCTGGATGTAGGTCTTGGAGGTTTGCATCTTCTTCCCTTTTCATTTTCTCTTTAAGTTTCTGATTATTTGTGATTTTTGTGGATTTGTGCTTGAATCTGTGATATTATTGTTGAATCTGGTTTATTTGTGTTGTTTTGATGTTTATGAAGTGATATTGATCTGATTTGTGGGTAAAATCTGCATAAGCCTTTGAAAAATTGTGAAAACAAGTTTTAAAAGGGTGTTTGGGTTTACTGCATAAGTTTTGATTGTGGCTTGTTAAGTTGTGGTTTGTTGTTTGCAATTGTTAGTATCTGTTATTTGAGAGCATTTGTTCATCTGTTTGTAGGTTTGAAGGTTTGAAACATATAGATTCATAAAATAGGGTATAAAATCTTGAATACTTGGTAAAATTGGCTAGGATTTTGAGGACACCTAGATCTAAGCTTAGGCTAGGGCTAACAAGTGCTAAACCTTAGTTAATCACACCAGGGAAGAAGGATTTGAGGCCTGAAATTGGATCAAGTGTCAAATAGATCAGCAAACTTGTTTCTACATATGTTCATTGTTCATCAGTAACTGTTTGAGCCTAGATCTTGTTGTTTGCTTTGATTCAATGTTTGATTCTTGTTGCTTTGTGTTTATTCTTAGCTTATATAGCTTGTGTATGCATCCTGTTAAGTTTGGTTGGCTTATTCTTGCTAAATCTGCTTATTAAGTGCTTAACTGCTTATTTCCATATCTGGGCTATATCTGGTGACTGTTTGATTGATTGTGGCTTATTGTGTGAACCAAATTGTGATTTTCTTATTGCTATTGAATCCTTGTGATTCACTGATCACAAGGGTGCCTTTGTTTCCAATTGAATCCAACCAGAACTCTCAAATAAGCTTGGTCAAATAGTCAAAGCAGTGGGAACTCCTTTCCCCTGCTAGTTGCCACTGCTAGTGTAAAACTGGTGTCAGCTTATCAATAAGCTATAATAGCTTATTCTAACCAGCAACAACTTGGATTTTGTAATAGGTGCTCATTATTTGACCCATTTGTTCATATTGGAGCATTTGGTGGGTTGACTTTAGGGTTTGACTAGAAAACCAACTTCATTAACTTTTTCATAAGTTCATTTGTGCTTATTCTGGCTTATTGGTTATGCTTATTGGAATTTTGTTGATTGATTTGGCTTATTGAGTCCATTTGTGATCTTTTTCAAGTTGAATCAAGTCCTGAGGTGCCTTATTTCTCAAAAACGACTATTTTGTCTTTTAGTGAAATAATACTTTGCTTATTTCTGGGTTATTGAGTGTGCTTTTTCAAAATTTCTTTTTACAGATCTCATAAGCATCCCAAAAGAAGGTTGTGTGTCAAATTAGAGCTTATGGCATTGGCTTATTGCTTAATGGGCTGAAAAGCCCAATAAGAATAAGCTGTGTGTTTAATAAGCTGTGATAAGCTCATATTCAGCTTTTTTGCCTTTAGAGTTTTGTTCTTAGAATTGAATTTTGAGTCAGATAGGGCTTTTCCAAGTCAATTGGGCCAAGTTTGACTTTTTGGGCCCAAAAGCCCAATTGTGTTGTCTGTTTTTGGTTTTGGCCCATTTGAGGGCCCAATAGGGGTATTCTGGTAATTTCACTTTGATTTTCTGATTATTTAGGTTAAAATAAACTATTTTGCAAGTTTTTAGAATTTTTTATAATTTTTGGATTTTTAATATTATTTTATTATTATTTTATTATTATTTTTCAAATTTCACATTTTCCAACTTTTTACATTTTTCTTAGGTTAAATACATTTAAATAGGAATTTAACAACTTTTAGAATAATTTTATCACTTTTAGATTAATTTTATAATTATTTTAAGTTTTAATAGTTTTTAAATCATTTTAAATAGTTTTTATTAGTTTAAAAATTTCTAAAAATATTCTTTAATCTTTTTAGGTCATTTTTAAGGTTTACCAATTGAAAAATCTTTATTTGGGCTTTTTGATAATTTATTTGATTTTTAGGGCTTTAATTAGCATTTAAAAATTGAATATTTAATTATTTAAAAGGTTTGAAAAAGTTTTGATCATTGGTAAACTCTTAGTTTATTTATTTTGATTTTTGGCGAATTTTTGGTAAGTTTTAGAATTAATTTTTATTTTTGTGGTTTTTAAGGTTTTACGTTTTAACTTTCTAGTAGTAATTTTTACGTCTTCGTCATTTTCTTTTCTCATCCCTTTCTAAACCAGATATTAATCTCAAATCTTGTACATCTTAGTCACACACATATACCTCCTTGGGAAACGAACTTTGAATTCATAAGGGTCATTAGTGCTTGATTTTCCTAAATCATCACTCGATACTTACCGCTCATTTACCCTCCTTTGTTTTCCTAAACAAGAGGTGTAATTTACTACAATCATTTTGGCGCCGCTGCCGGGGAGATGTGTCGTGATTAATTTGTATTGTTGTTTTTAATATTAACCATAAATAGTATTTGTATTAGTAGAACTCTACTAATACGTATTATCGGTTTTCTTGGTTTTTCTTGTGAAAATATTATTACTATATTGTATTAAGTATCACAACAAATAAACAATATCTCCAAAAGTGTGAAAACACAACCTTAATTGGGATTTCATCACTCAATTATTGTATTCGAATCTCAAACAAAAATAAAAAGGCAAAAATAGATAAATACTTTCGTGAAGCTCGATTTTTTGAAAAATACAAACTATAAGGTGGGTATAAGGCGGGTATTATAATATATACCCTAAGGAAAAAGGCTCTTAAGTGCTTCGCGCCGCCTCGTTTCCTCGCTTGCTTGTGAGTATTTTGAGATTGAAGGCTAATCGAGGGTTTTGCCGCCCAAAGTATTATTACGTATAATATATTTGCTTGGTTTCTTTGTGATTAAAACATCTTGAACAATTTGGTTTTCACCAAAGTTCTAAAGTCATTCGAAGGCGTTCACTCCACGTGATCGTTTTCATTCCTTTGAGGCTTCTTTAATCAAGAGTTTGATTCGAGGAGAGATTTTGTAGATTGTTGTCTACGAAGATACACCAAAATCCAAAAAAATTAAATATCATCAAAAACACAAAAATTGAAAATTCAAAGAACACCCAAAAAGAATCTTCTTTGCTCACCTCCCATTCTTCGTGAAGTTTATGATCACTCGTAATCAAGCAAAACGAGCTCGTAAACGTCTTCAAAAGCAAGCCAATCAAGAGACGTTGATTGAAGAACATCCTCCAATTGTTGAACCTATTGTAGAACAAGAAGTCGTCATGGCTAATCGTACTATGATGGAGTTGCTACAAGCACCCACCGTTTGGAGAGGCTAATGTGATTCCCGCCATCCTTACGGAGAATTTCGAGATTAAGACGGGTTTAATGTCGATGTTGCAAGCAAATAAGTTTAGAGGTCACGAGAAAGACAACCTGCACTATCATATTAGGAGCATTAGTCCAATGGGTGGAGCTCTTGTGCTTGAGTCAAATGACCCAAGTTCATTTCCCATCCTTGGCATTTGTTTCAAATAGGTACCCGCCTCCGCAAAAACTATGGCCACACTGGAGAGACTTTGTGGAATAAGAGATCGAGGGTCGAGTCTCGGCTCGTCTCACTCCAAGTGTTGCTCCTCTGGGCCAGGAGAGTTGCCGGAGCTATTCCTTGTGGGGTGGACAATGGCTGGTGCCAAAAGGCACCCGGGGTTAAGGTGTTCCCGCCAATCTTCACCTTTTGTGGAATTAGGAATTTTAACCGTCTCACCGCCACTAGCAAGTTTAAGGATGTTCCACATGACGCCATTAAGATGATGTTGTTTCCATACTCGTTAGATGGACCCGCAAAAATTTGGCTCGAGAAAGAACCGCCAAATTCGATTTTGACATGGGCCTATCTCGTTTCTAAGTTTGTGAACAAGTTTTTTCCACTTTTTTCATTTTTCCTAGTTCAATTAGCATAAGTTAGGAGTTTTACAACTTTTAGAATATTTTCATAACCCTTAGATTTATTTTTATAATTATTTTAAGTTTTATTAGTTTTATTAATTTTTAAATCATTTTAAATAGTTTTGGTTAGTTTAAAAATATTCTAATTTAGTTTTAAATCAAGCTAGGTTGTTTTAGAGGTTTACAAAGTGCTAAAACTCATTTTGGGCTTTTTAAGTAATTAAATTGATTTTTAGGGCTTTAATTAGCATTAAAAAATCATTATTTAATTAGTTAAAAGGTTTGGGTGGTTTTGATTTTTTTGTAAACTCTTTTTACATTATTTAGGATTTTTTTTGCAACTTTTAATTAATTTTTAGGTTTAAAATTTTTTAATTTTGTAGTTTTTACGGTTTTACGTGAACGCCTTTTCGTCTTAGCTCGATCCGTCTTCGTAACCGTCATTTCTTTCTTATTTCTATTTTTCCTTTTCTCAATATAATCACAAAGCATTAATAAATTCATCACACAACACACTAGCCTCCTCGAGAACGAACTCACTTCATTTTTGGGTCATAACTTGTGGTTTTCCTAAACTACTCGTTAATACTTACCCTAATTGCCTCGTTTTCCTAAACGAATGACTCGATTAAGATGATGCTTTTTCCGTATTCCTTAGCGGGGCCCGCTAAAATTTGGTTAGAGAAAGAGCCACCCAATTCTATATTGACATGGAAGGATCTCGTTTCAAAATTCGTGAACCAAGTTTTCTCCACCATCTAAAACAACACATTTGAAAAATGAGATTTCACGATTTGTGCAAAGAAATAATGAAAGTTTTTCAATGGCATGGGAACGCTTTAAAGAAATGTTACATGAATGTCCAAACCATGATTTTACGGAATTGCATCAAGTTGATACTTTTTATAATGGGCTTAATGATCATGAACGAGATTATTTGAATGCCACCGCGGGTGGTAATTTTTTGTGCAAGACAACAGATGAGGCTTTACAAATCATCGAGAATAGATCTAAGGTTTATAGCCCTTGTAACACACCGAGTGTTGCCAATTTGGGTTCGTCATCATCGTCACAATCGTCTCGTAGTATTAATGCCTTACATGATGAAGCTAATGAGGAAAATCGGTTTTTTGATAGATTTGCTAATCTTATGTCCCATTGGAAAGCTCAAGAAGCTTCAAATTCCGCTTCGATTAAAGCGGTTGCTAAGAGTTGTTTGTCTTGTGGTGGAGCTCATGATCTTTCCGAGTGCATTACCGTGGATGGTAACACTTCGAGTGCTTATGTAGCAACGGGAACTTACAACCAAAACGGTCAAGGTTCCCGCCAAAATCAAGCTCCACCAAATCAAAATGCTAATAATTATCGAAACAACAACCAAGTTAATTACCAAGGCAATTCACGTAACTACAACAAGGGGAATTATCAAAATGGGAATGGACAAATTTCTAATCAAAACCAAAACCGTGATTTTCAAAACACCACACAAGGTTTTCAAAATACTCACACTAAAAATCTTCAAGGAGAATTTTTGGATTATGATAAATCAAATGATGCTAAATTTGATAACATGCAACGTGAGATGATTAGCTTAAGATCCGAGTTGAAAAACGAGCTAAAAAATGAACTTGCTAATGAACTTAAAACTCATGCAAACAAAATGGAAGGAAATGTCCAAAGTCTTCAACAAAATCAACAAAAGATGGAATTAGGACAACATGAGATTAAGCAAGAGTTATTAAAAGCGGATGCTAGGCAATCAAAATTTGAGGACCGAATGGCTAAGATGTTTGAAGCAATCATGTGTAAACCCTCTTCCTCGGGTGGTCTTCCTAGTGATACCATTGCAAACCCGAAGGGAGAAATGAAGGTTATTACTACACGAAGTGGTAAAACTTTCAAGGAACCAATCTCTCGTCCAAGTACTTCTACGGAGAAGGAAATCGAGAAAGAACCCGAGGTGATGGTCGAAAAGGAGCACATTACAATCCCACGAAGTACCTCTCAAACCACACCTACGGTTGAACCAATAACAATTGTGGAACCCGAGTTTCCAAGGCCGTTGCCTAATGACCAACCCACACTACCTTTACCCTACCCTTCGAGACGAAACAAAAAGAAATTGCAAGAACGTAACAAACAACAAATCGAGCTTTTTATAAAGATGTTTCAACAAGTGCATTTTGATGTGAGTTTAGCCGACGCGTTGTTGTATATGCCTCGTTTCGCTTCCACTTTTAAAAGTATGATGAGCGATAAGGAAAAGCTTTCAAAGCTTGCTAATTGTTCTTCGGTTTATCTTAACCGCATACCGGAAAAAGTTGGTGATCCTGGAAAGTTTCTCATTCCTTGTGACATACAAGATATCAAAGAATGCCTCGCCTTGGCCGATCTTGGTGCGAGCATTAATTTGATGCCATTTTCCATTTGGAAATCGCTTTCGCTTCTGGCTCTCATTCCTTCGAACATGTCTATCGAGATGGCCGATCATTCTACGATTATGGCATGTGGAGTAGCCGAAGATGTTTTCGTGAAAGTGGGGAAGTTCTACTATTCCATTGATTTTATAGTAGTTGACTTCCCCGCGGATCCTCAAGTTCCTCTAATTTTAGGTCGTTCATTTTTAGACACTTCGAGATCGCTTATCGATGTTCATGCGAGAACTATCACTTTGAGATTCAACGAAGAGGAACTTGTTATAAACGCTACTCAAAACTCGAAACCTTCTCATGTTTATGCAATCGCTACCATCAATCACATTGACATCGTTGATGTGGTTTGCGATGAGTTTTCACAAGAAGTGTTAGGTTTTTCCGATAGCTCGTCAAGTGGCAATCCCACTATTTTGGATCCGATTCTTTCTAATTCCACACCAAATCTCACTCCATTCCAAGGAGGCAATCTCACTTCAAATGAAATCGACAATGAAGATGAGGTGTTGATTAGTGATGATACTTCTATTCCACCATTTCTTCCGCCGATGGAAGTTATGAGTGTTGAACCAAAATCTTCAATCGAGGAACCACCTATCCTTGAATTGAAAGATCTTCCTTTCTCACCTTGAATACGCATTCTTGGAAGGTGATGACAAGTTGCCGGTTATTATTGCAAGAGGTCTTGCTAATGAAGAAAAAACCGAGCTCTTGAAAGTTCTTATGGCTCATAAAGGGGCAATTGCGTGGAAAATATCCGACATTAAGGGTATTGACCCAAAATTTTGTACTCACAAGATTTTAATGGAGGAGGACTACAAACCCGCAATTCAAAGTCAAAGAAGGGTGAATCCCAAAATTCACGATGTCATCAAAAAGGAGGTCCTTAAACTCCTTGACGCGGGAATGATTTATCCTATATCCGATAGCCCATGCGTGAGCCCAATCCATTGTGTCCCTAAAAAGGAAGGAATGACCGTTGTGCCTAATGAAAACAACGAGTTAATTCCCACTCGTGTTGTGACCGGTTGGAGGGTGTGTATTGACTACCGAAAGTTAAATGACGCCACTCGTAAAGACCACTTTCCTTTGCCCTTAATGATCAAATGTTGGAGCGACTTGCGGGAAATGAATTCTATTGCTTTTTAGATGGTTTTTCCGGTTACTTTCAAATCCCTATCGACCCTCGTGATCAAGAGAAGACTACTTTTACGTGTCCTTATGGAACGTTCGCTTATCGTAGGATGCCTTTCGGACTTTGTAATGCACCGGGTACGTTTCAACGGTGTATGATGGCGATTTTTCACGATATGATCGAGAAGTCGATGGAAGTGTTTATGGATGACTTCTCGGTGTTTGGCAATTCGTTCATGTCGTGTTTATCTAATCTCGAGCAAATGTTAAAACGTTGTGAAGAAACCAATCTTATGCTTAATTGGGAAAAATGTCATTTTATGTGTAAACAAGGAATCGTATTAGGACATAAGGTGTCGAAGGCAGGGATTGAGGTCGATAAAGCTAAGGTAGACGTCATCGCCAAGTTACCTCATCCCAAAACCGTTAAGGGAGTTAGGAGTTTCCTAGGCCACGCGGGCTTTTATCGTCGTTTCATCAAGGACTTTTCGAAAATCTCTCGACCTATGACACACCTTCTTGAGAAGGATGCTCCTTTTAACTTCAATGAGGATTGTGTTAGAGCTTTCTAAACTCTCAAAAGGAAACTTACCGAAGCTCCCATTCTTGTTGCTCCTAATTGGGAATTATCCTTTGAAATCATGTGCGATGCAAGTGATTATGCTATAGGGGCCGTCTTAGGGCAACGTTATGACAAGCATTTCCGTCCTATTCATTATGCTAGTAAGACGATGACCGAGGCTCAATTAAAGTACACCACAACGGAAAAGGAATTCCTTGTCGTGGTCTATGCTTTTGATAAATTCCGACCTTATCTCGTCTTGACTAAAAGCATTGTGTATACCGACCATTCGGCTATTAAGTATCTCTTAGCTAAGCAAGATGCTAAGCCGAGATTGCTTCGTTGGATGCTCCTCCTCCAAGAATTTAATGTCACCGTGCTTGACAAAAAAGGAGCCGAGAATCTAGCGGCTGATCATCTCTCTCGTCTAGAAGATCCTCATAAAGATGTTTTCGAAAACAAGGAAATCACCGAAACATTTCCTCTCGAGACTCTCGGTGTAGTGAATTCTAAAGACACCACCCCATGGTTTGTCGACATTGCAAATTACCATGCGGGCAATTTCATAATCAAGGGTATGACGACACAACAAAAACGAAAATTCTTTCGTGACGTCAAGTTCTATTTTTGGGACGACCCTTATCTCTTTCGGGTTTGTGCGGATCAACTCTTTCGACGTTGTGTGTTTGGTGCCGAAGCTTCTAATATCCTTAGAGCTTGTCACGAGGGACCCACGGGTGGTCACCACGGTGCTAATCTCACAGCTAATAAAGTGTTTGATGCCGGTTTCTTTTGGCCTTCTATCTATCGTGATGCACACGCACTTGTGAAGTCGTGTGATTCGTGCCAACGTCAAGGAAAATCGTCTCAACGTGATGAAATGCCGCAAAACATAATTCAAGTGTGTGAGATTTTCGAAATATGGGGAATAGACTTTATGGGGCCGTTCCCATCGTCTCATGGCAACAAATATATCCTCGTCGCGGTGGACTACCTTTCTAAGTGGGTGGAAGCTAAGGCTTTACCTACTAATGATGCTCGTGTGGTAGTGAAGTTTTTGAAGCAACTATTCTCTCGGTTCGGAACCCCTCGTGCTATTATAAGCGATCGTGGAACCCATTTTTGTAATGACCAATTCGAAAAGGTTCTAAAGAAATATGGAGTTACTCATCGTCTTTCTACGGCTTATCACCCGCAAACGAGTGGGCAAGTCGAGGTTTCGAACCGAGCTTTGAAGAGGATTTTAGAGAGGTCAATTGGAGAAAACCGTGCTTCATGGTCCGACAAACTCGATGACGCTTTATGGGCCTTTAGGACCGCTTATAAGACACCTATCGGTTTCACTCCTTATAAGTTAGTCTATGGGAAGAATTGTCATTTGCCCATTGAGTTGGAGCACAAGGCATATTGGGCCCTTAAGCATGCAAACTTTGACTTGAAGACCGCGGGAGATCACCGGAAAATACAATTGAATGAATTGGATGAATTAAGAGATAATGCTTATGAAAATTCATTAATTTTTAAAGAAAAGACTAAAAAGTTTCATGATTCAAAGATTAAAAACCGGGTTTCTAACGTTGGTGATCAAGTGTTGCTTTTTAACTCTCGACTTAAGATATTTTCCGGAAAATTGAAATCTCGTTGGTCGGGTCCGTTCACCATTACACAAGTGTTTCCATATGGGACCATTCAGCTAGCTCAAGATGATGGTCCTAATTTCAAGGTGAATGGACATAGGCTTAAGCACTACTTTGGTGGGGAAATTCCTTCAATGGTTGCCCTCGACCAAGTCACCTTCCTCAATGATAATTAACATTGAGGGGATCGAGTCGAGCTCATGACTCGGTAATAAAAAACGAGGTGCCTCGTGGGGGAGATCCCATGCTTATCCTTTATGCTCACTATTCACTAATAAGGGGACTTGTACCATTTCAACTCGTTGTCTCGTGGTTGTTTGTGATTGTGTTATCTAGATCATCATCTACGATTGAAGACTCTCGTGTTCATTTACGTGCGCCTCCATCGTTTGCTTGAAGAAGTTTTTCACGAATCCATGACATATCCTTTATTGTTCTAACAATTATCTTTTAGCATACTTAATAAACGGCTTTAGATATATTGTTGATCACCCTTTCCATGCTAGATCCTAAGCATTCGATTCTTCGTCTCTAGTATGGGGGTGCTCCACCTTTAGACTCGAAACATTGAGGACAATGTTTGCTTTTAGTATGAGGGGGTGAATAGGTACTTGCTTTGCTACGCCCTCACGCTTTCCAATTTTTAATGTTTTGTTTTGTTACCAATAAGGCTAAAAATGGCCAAATTTTAAATTTTTTCTTAGTTTTCATAAGTGTTTTTAAGACACGAATGTATATTTTCCGTTGGGTAGAATAAGAGTTAATATTTGAATTGATGGGCATTTGGAGCCATTTACATTCCTTAACCCGCTCAATTCAAGTTTTGCTATACTTTTATATAGGGATCTTTAAAACGCGAAAGTCTTAACTCTTTCGGGTTAAGAACAAGAACTTTTCGCAAGTTCCTATAATTGATCCTAGAAAGTCACTTATCAAGGGAACTATAAAACGCATTCTCTAAACTTGAAAAAGTCCAAGAAAGTGCAAGATCCTATAGGTGGCTTGAAAACCCAAAACTTTGATTTGATATAGTCTTGATGAAAGCTAATCCAAATTTGGCTTAATTTTGACTTGCATGGCTAAGTATTCACGAGTCTCTTTAATTAGAGGTCTTTATATAGTGAAGAACGAGAAATGATAGAGTTAGACAAGTGATCATGCTAAACGTAGAACATGAAAATGTCCTTTCAAAAACTCATATGTTTTTAATTGTGGCTTTTTCTTCCCATAAGATCAATGCATTAGGAATAAATCATAATTGCAATAAGTAAGGTCGTACGATTTGAAAGGTTACTTAGCCTCTAGCGCAAGATCGTTTAAAAGTTGCTCGGGGTCGAATAGAGTTCATAGCCAAGGCATAACTTATTGAAGCGGGACGCGAAGATTGGCGATTATCCAAAAAGGCCCTAACAAGGCATGAGGAGCTCTATTTTTGCTAAAGATCCAAAGATGATGTGAAGTATCATTATTCCTAAATCAATATGAAGGATCGAGACACACGACGAAAAGCAATTACTCCCCTAAAGATCATGGAGAAAGTCTATCCAAAAACACCCTTACAAGGTATGAGGATAAATATATCCAAGTCCGAAAAGGAGGCGGATCGTTGTATATCAAAATCCAAAGTAAAGATTGAAGAAAAATGATGAGGTCGTGGTCCAAATATGAAGAATCTCTCAAAAACGTCAAGTGAAGAAATTCCAAATACGTGAAGAGAAGACCATAATTTCAAGAACGTCTTCCCAAGATTTGAAGTATGAAGTACATGCCAAATATCGGTCCGAGAAAGGTCTCAAATCGTGAAACGAGTTATGCCAAGATATGAACTTAAGGAGATACACGAGAAGCCGTTTTAAAAGATTTTGTCCTTCAGCTAACTATTGATCAAATCGTGCTACTTTGCTTTCGGACTAATAACTACTCAAATAAGTCAATATGAATCACTTGTGATCCATGACAAATAGATAAAAAATGCTAGTAACCCATTTCCTTTTATAATAACTAGGATTACGGGAGGAAAAAGTATTACACAATTTGGACGTATGAGTAGTGTTAGCATTGTGACTTGTACCAACAATGATCTCGTTTTTGCACTTAGCATGTAATGTATGACAATCAAGGATGACGAAGTTTACTCTAAGGGACATTTACTTGTTTCTATTCTTTGACCCTAAAAGTCACTTTTTGTGATGAAAATCATACATTATGTCTTTACACATCCTCGTAGTATGTTGCAAGTCTTTTACTTTTCAATAAAGGTTAACAAAATTGAACTTTGGTGATGCTTAGATACTTTATTCTAGCATTGCGTGAGGGCACGGTAATGGCTTAGTATGGGGGAGTGATGAGATGGCATTTATACATGATCTCATCGTTCTTTTCGGGCTTTAAATGCATAAAAATGTCATAATATACCATATATATGCTTGTGTTTGTTTACTTGTGTATTTTTGGTATGGATATCGTGAAAAAGACAAAAGATCACAAGATACAAGGAAAAACGGACACGAGAAACGAAGCCGTACAAAGAACCGGGCCCTAATTCATGGAAAACTCAACAAATACCCTTGAAGACTTGAAGACATACAAGATTGATCCTCATTTATTGAAGAAATGACACTTAAAACTCTTGTATATTAATAATTACAAGTTTGGTCCCTTAAGTTGTCAAAATTACACAAAAGGTCCTTCAACTTTGAAGAAATGGCAAGATTAGTCCCTCAACAATTTCAAATTGTCAATTATGGTCCCTCATCAAGCCAAAGATACATTGAAGACCTTTGAAGATCAAGAATGTCCAAAATCAGTCCTTCAAATATGCAAAAGTGGCAAAAATAACCCTTATAAACCCTTTTGGAAAGTTATGTGCCAAAATTGCCAAATGATGAAAGTTAATAACAAAGGAAATCAAGTTTCTATGGCTGAAAACACGTTTTACCAAAAATCCCAAAATACAAGGGCCATTTGTGTGCACTGAAACATTCAAACTCCCAAATTGCGCCAAACAACTTCCATTCCCCCAATTTCGGATCAAACGTGTTACTATTCACTTTTACCAACCCAGAATTTACACCAACTTAAACAAAGGGTAAATCTAAATTAACCTTACCCACACTTGATTCGCATGTGCAGAAACAAATCCCACACACAAAACCCTCACTCCCACTACTCCTTGGACCCCACACTCAACCTCCTTAACCAATGAAAATGCAACTTAGCCTCCAAGTAAAATGACGTGGCCAAATCAACAGCCTAGACTCTTTGCTTCATATCAAAGCTGAAATGAACGTCCAAGATGCATTTGAACAGCTCATTCCATCAAAACGTCTAGAAGGACCAAGGGCATTTTAGAGAATTTAGTGCTAGGGTTTGTGAATAGTGTTTAGCCAGGTATTTGTTTATAAAAGGAGACCTCAACATGTGAGAGTCCCTTTGTTCCAGATTTTTGCTTTTAAATCTTTTTAATTCCTTTTTATGAAATAAAGTTTGAATTTCTGAAAATTTTGAATTCTAATCTGTTATTTATAAAAGTTTGGTGTTTGATAAGCTAAAATCTGAGTTCCATAATCTTGTTTGAAGGTTTTTGAAGCAAGGTTTTAAGTGATAAAGCTTTTGCATCAAAAATCAGAAAGTTGGTATTATTTTGATCTCACTTTGTGGTTTGTTCTTCTTAGCAGCTTGGAAGCTGGTACTTGTTGTGCTAGTACCTCAGCTGAAACAATCCAAGGCCTGGATGTAGGTCTTGGAGGTTTGCATCTTCTTCCCTTTTCATTTTCTCTTTAAGTTTCTGATTATTTGTGATTTTTGTGGATTTGTGCTTGAATCTGTGATATTATTGTTGAATCTGGTTTATTTGTGTTGTTTTGATGTTTATGAAGTGATATTGATCTGATTTGTGGGTAAAATCTGCATAAGCCTTTGAAAAATTGTGAAAACAAGTTTTAAAAGGGTGTTTGGGTTTACTGCATAAGTTGGGATTGTGGCTTGTTAAGTTGTGGTTTGTTGTTTGCAATTGTTAGTATCTGTTATTTGAGAGCATTTGTTCATCTGTTTGCAGGTTTGAAGGTTTGAAACACATAGATTCATAAAATAGGGTATAAAATCTTGAATACTTGGTAAAATTGGCTAGGATTTTGAGGACACCTAGATCTAAGCTTAGGATAGGGCTAACAAGTGCTAAACCTTAGTTAATCACACCAGGGAAGAAGGATTTGAGGCCTGAAATTGGATCAAGTGTCAAATAGATCAGCAAACTTGTTTCTGCATATGTTCATTGTTCATCAGTAACTGTTTGAGCCTAGATCTTGTTGTTTGCTTTGATTCAGTGTTTGATTCTTGTTGCTTTGTGTTTATTCTTAGTTTATATAGCTTGTGTATGCATCCTGTTAAGTTTGGTTGGCTTATTCTTGCTAAATCTGCTTATTAAGTGCTTAACTGCTTATTTCCATATCTGGGCTATATCTGGTGACTGTTTGATTGATTGTGGCTTATTATGTGAACCAAATTGTGATTTTCTTGTTTCCATTGACTCCTTGTGATTCACTGATCACAAGGGTGCCTTTGTTTCCAATTGAATCCAACCAGAACTCTCAAATAAGCTTGGTCAAATAGTCAAAGCAGTGGGAACTCCTTTCCCCTGCTAGTTGCCACTGCTAGTGTAAAACTGGTGTCAGCTTAT
This sequence comes from Glebionis coronaria, assembly GCA_025667525.1. Lineage (NCBI taxonomy): Eukaryota > Viridiplantae > Streptophyta > Magnoliopsida > Asterales > Asteraceae > Glebionis > Glebionis coronaria. Next base: position 32,188 of record JANFOE010000446.1, on the reverse strand, counting down.
CAATAAGCTATAATAGCTTATTCTAACCAGCAACAACTTGGATTTTGTAATAGGTGCTCATTATTTGACCCATTTGTTCATACTGGAGCATTTGGTGGGTTGACTTTATGGTTTGACTAGAAAACCAACTTCATTGACTTTTTCATAAGTTCATTTGTGCTTATTCTGGCTTATTGGTTATGCTTATTGGAATTTTGTTGATTGATTTGGCTTATTGAGTCCATTTGTGATCTTTTGCAAGTTGAATCAAGTCCTGAGGTGCCTTATTTCTCAAAAACGACTATTTTGTCTTTTAGTGAAATAATACTTTGCTTATTTCTGGCTTATTGAGTGTGCTTTTTCAAAATTTCTTTTTACAGATCTCATAAGCATCCCAAAAGAAGGTTGTGTGTCAAATTAGAGCTTATGGCATTGGCTTATTACTTAATGGGCTGAAAAGCCCAATAAGAATAAGCTGTGTGTTTAATAAGCTGTGATAAGCTCATATTCAGTTTTTTTCCTTTAGAGTTTTGTTCTTAGAATTGAATTTTGAGTCAGATAGGGCTTTTCCAAGTCAATTGGGCCAAGTTTGACTTTTTGGGCCCAAAAGCCCAATTGTGTTGACTGTTTTTGGTTTTGGCCCATTTGAGGGCCCAATAGGGGTATTCTGGTAAGTTCACTTTGATTTTCTGATTATTTAGGTTAAAATAAACTAGTTTGCAAGTTTTTAGAATTTTTTATAATTTTTGGATTTATAATATTATTTTATTATTATTTTATTATTATTTTTCAAATTTCACATTTTCCAAATTTTTACATTTTTCTTAGGTTAAATACATTTAAATAGGAATTTAGCAACATTTAGAATAATTTTATCACTTTTAGATTAATTTTTATAATTATTTTAGGTTTTAATAGTTTTTAAATCATTTTAAATAGTTTTTATTAGTTTAAAAATTTCTAAAAATAGTCTTTAATCTTTTTAGTTCATTTTTGAGGTTTACCAATTGAAAAATATTTATTTGGGCTTTTTGATAATTTATTTGATTTTTAGGGCTTTAATTAGCATTTAAAAATTGAATATTTAATTATTTAAAAGGTTTGAAAAAGTTTTGATCATTGGTAAACTCTTAGTTTATTTATTTGATTTTTGGTGAATTTTTGGTAATTTTTAGAATTAATTTTTATTTTTGTGGTTTTTAAGGTTTTACGTTTTAACTTTCTAGTAGTAATTTTTACGTCTTCGTCATTTTCTTTTCTCATCCCTTTCTAAACCAAATATTAATCTCAAATCTTGTACATCTTAGTCACACACATATACCTCCTTGGGAAACGAAATTTGAATTCATAAGGGTCATTAGTGCTTGATTTTCCTAAATCATCACTCGATACTTACCGCTCATTTACCCTCCCTTGTTTTCCTAAACAAGAGGTGTAATTTACTACAATCATTGATCGAGGGAATAAGAATTAACGTGTAACGGCAACTAAAACGTTATCGTGCAAAACACTTCTAACTTAACTGATAATTAGCAACGACGTGCGAGACATAAGGAAACGTAGTACCTGAAATTTTTTTAACGTAATACGTGAAAAATTTTGAACGTGATACGTGGAGTTACGATGAGTGTAATATGAGTAAACATATCGTGATCCATGATACGTGTAACATATCTTGATCATGATATGAGGAACGTGGAATGTACATGACATGTGAAACATATCGTGAACATAGAATATAATGGCGGTAACGCCAAACGCTACAAGGTGAGACATAGAATATGACGAGAAACGTCTATCTAAGGATATGGAGTTATACTAAACTTGGGTCGGGTCTCTCAAGTTCTTGCAAAACTTCCCAGAATGAGAAAAATGAACATAAAATCGTAAGCCGAGATGCCATCATGAACGTGAATAGTGTCATGAACGCGAGCGCGAAATCAAGTCGTGAAATTAGAACAAGGACGTGATGTAAATAAGGAGCACAATTATGAATATTTGTCTGACCCGATAACTGAGGAATTGCCAAGTGATCGGATGAGCCTTGGCTGGAACATGTCCGATCAATCTGTTGGTTCTGAAATCCTTGCGGATGTAAGGATTCTACAAACTTGATCAAACTGTTTGTAATAAACCAGATAGCATCATGCTTCTTCTGAGTTTGCGTTAAACTGGTAACCAAAATCCGTGGAGATCTTGTCCCATTTCAATTCACAATTTCAGATGATGAAAACATCCCAGTCTGTTGGTGTCCTATCTTAACCTGTTGGTATGTCAGGTACCTAGATATGAACGTAACTATATCTTGCTTCGTAGAACTTGATACATAGAAGTGTGCGAAACTCTGAGTCTCTGAATCTAGACTTCTCCTAGCGTAGGATTTTCTAGAACACCTAATGTAGTGTAGGGTTCTCTCCTTTACGCATAAACTGAGTCATGGTAAGATTAACCGTACAAAGCCATGTGATTCAGCGTGTCACTGTAATCAAACAAAATTGATATTGGAAAAAATTTCCAGGGTAAAATTTCTCTTGTCATAGAATTTGCAGCATAGTGCAGATATGGTCTTCCTGTTCTTCTCTAGGCTTAGAGGAAATTAGGTTATCCTCAATGAAAACACTGATGAATATGCTATGAGTTCATGGAAACTCATTCTTATAATGCCGTTGGAGCATTGATGAGACTAATTCAAATCATAAATCTAGCTTGACCGAGTCGTGTACGAATAGCAGTCATGGACATGTCTTGCTCGTTCACTCGTCACTGTTGGCACATGATCATGAGTTCGATCTTGGAAAAGTGATTAACACTATAAGGTCGATTGGACATGTTGTCAATACGTGGAGGAGAATAACGGTCATGAATGGTGATTTGTTTAAATCGACGGTAGTCGACACATAATCTCATGGTACCATCCTTCTCCTTGTAGGTTCTTCTAGAATGTATAGGAAGATTTTGGAATAATCAACTGGCTATGCGTAAAAGACTTAAGTGGTCGTGTCTTACTGACAGCTAGAATCTTTTAGCGACCATGGCTAACAACGCACATGCTTGTAAGCATAGATAATTTGTACAGATTTTCCCGATGGAAAATCAAGCTGAATGTATTCAGGAGCCTGAACATTACTGTACATAATTATGAATCGTAGCATGGTGTGCTATTCATAGTCCATAATTAGGATAAAATTCAACTCGTGTTTGTCCGAGGAAATGCGTTTGCAGCTTGGATCTCATCATTAAGCTGAAGGAAAACCTTCGTATTCGTGGGAATACGAAAGGCGTCCTTCATGGTCATGAATCTATGAGCTATGGTCACAAGAAATGAAAGTGTCATCAGGAAACATGAGAGTTCTCACTGATGCGCCGGTAATGGTACTGAAATTCTTGTGGCCTGATTAATACATGGCACAATAAAATAGATATACCCTTGGAGGGTACCCTGAATTTCTTAGAAATGTTCCATAAATAGACGTGAGTCATGTGTCTTGACTCGTGTATTAAGAAATGTAAGCGTGACATATGTCTTGACTGGTGTCTTGACATGTGTCTTCAGAAAGTATACGTGAGACATGTGTCTTGACTGATGTCTTGACATGTGTATCAAGATGTGAAATAACTAGAACCACAATATTAGGGTATTATGCCAGAATTGGCGGATCGGATGGACCATGATCAATTGTATGTCTGATCACGTCCGCGACTGGAGCCTCGGTTGCGATTTCTAGGATATTTGTTGTCATAGTAGTGGTTACTATCATCCTGTCTGTCAGTTCCATGACGGTCATTCTCATGACTGTGATTCATGTAACTATTCATCTGAGTGGCCGGCTGGTACCGGTCTTCACTCATATGACTGAAACAACAACTGGATGACGTGTGACATGTAACTAAGAATTAAGGACAGTGATTGATGAAAATCGTCTGGTGGTGAAGCATCATCTCGTCCGATCGCTTTGATCTAACGCCTTTGTCTTCGTCTTATATGAGCTCCAGGTTGTGAACAGCATCAGCATCTCGTAGCGTCTCCCAACATCAGCAACATCAACCTTTAGTAACATCTCCAAGATATGAGCGGCATCGACAATCTTGTAGAATATCAGCAAGTGAACATACGCCTGAGATGATTTAGAATCGACTAGCGAATACTCGTGAAGTATTGCAAGTGAAATACACATGGATTTAGGTATGTGAAATACACATAGAATATGGTACATGGAGTACACACGGAATTCACATGAAATGATTGGTATGGGGTCGATCATTTGTCATGATTTAAGGAAGGTGTATCGGTTAGACGGTTAGGAAAGACCATCATGATAACCTGGCAGTATTAGCATCGACATCATTTTGGTTGTATTGAGAAACGTTAAAGTGTGGTTACACAAAATTCAACGATGATTTGCCTGACAGCATGATCAATGAAAACCAACCATGACTATCATGAAAGCAAGATTCAATGAAATCCAACAGTGTCTTACATGAAAGCATAAATAACAAAAGAGGCGTAAGACGTAATCAACATGAAGACGGAATTATCATGAAGAAACATCAAACCATCTATCATGAAGGAGTGTATAACATAATCAGCACGAAACTGAAGTTAACCATGACAGTATGAAAACATACTTGACATAAAAACATATTAACTTATCAGGGGACATGAAAAAAAATAAAAAATTATGCCAATAAATCATGAGAAAAATTTTATGCATGAAAAACAGTGCATGAATGCGTAATGTAGTTTATAAAAACCTTTATATGTGCGAGGGGACGCCTATGGGTCGGTCCCAAAACAAAAGACATGGGGAGGGGACGCGTATTGGTCGGTCCTAAAGTTAAAAGTTTCGATAAAAGCACATGCGACTAAATAGGGCCAGTCATGTACCAACCATTACTTAGTCATAATCCCTGCAAAAATGATACATGAAACATAAATGAATAAAACTCATCTGTCAAAACTTATCAGATAAAAAAAATTTATGTGACTAATTAAGAACTACTGGGGTTCAGTCCAAATAGCCACAGTTCACGAGGAACATTATGCATGAAACAATGACACATAACTAAATATGAATGACGGTTGTCCATCCATATTAGTAAAACAATATCTATTAAAACATCAAGGTTAAAACCTCAAGGTGCTGAAAACATCATGGTTAAAACAACAATGCGCTGAACATCAATACGTAGAATAACAAACGTTGGCTTAGGAAGCTCCTAGTGACTACCCACTAGTCACAGGTCGAGTTTTAGAGCCTACAGGTCGAAACCTTGGCTCTGATACCATAATTGTAACACCCCATTTTGATAATGGAATGTCACGCGTAATTATGGCGTGTCATCAAAGCATACAAGGATAAATGTCTAAAACATTACATGACCATAGGGATAACCGGAATCAAACATCAGTTCCCAAACATAAGCTCAAAACATAATAAAGCAAAAGAAATTAATGAAAGACTAAACAAGCATAAGTATATGAAGGCAAAAAGGAAAAGAAGTCTCTAGCAGCTTCCATCCTATGCACGTCCTCCAAATGCTCGAGTCTTTCCTAGGGTACCTACCGTTTTGGGACATGGAAAGGAAAGTAACGGCTGAGCAAAACGCTCAGTGCACGGATATAGACATAGTATAAATGACTAAAACATAATAAACTTAATAGCAGCGGAAATGTATAAGTCCTGGAAAACCTGGAACATGTTCATAAAACTGGTTTTATAGTTTGAAAAGCCTTATGTTTATCTTATGAAAACTGTTTAATATATTTTACCATTAGCCAATATAGGTCATGAAAATCCACCGTGCATGAATACTTGGAGGGGTGACCTCATCATGCAAATTAGAGGGGCTGCCTCTAATTTAATATACTGGTTTTGGGTAGGAGGGATCAACTCCTTGTGAAGGATGCAAGGCACACACCACATTTACACTGAGTAATCTGCTGAAAAACATGTAACTAGGATGCACCCATACACCCCACATGATAAATATAATAATATGGCCAAAAGCTGAAGGGATGCCACGAGCAATCACTCCGCCGTGGGGAAGTCATAACACCAGTGCCCCTAATGTTATGGTTATGGTACCTCCATAACTAGGTGAAACTGGTCATGCATGTATATGGATATAGGTATTCTAAATTAAACATAAGCAAATCAAACATATAAACTTATACTACGGGAAAACAGTTGGCTGCATACGGGGAAATCCTAATAAGAAAAGAATGTCCATACTGAAAGGACGGGAATCCGTACCTTATGTCCAGTGAACGAAGAAGACGAACGGAAGAGAGTCCTACTTCCGTATCACTAATGCTATATAAATACATACGTGTATAAGTATCTGATTACTACATACGTAACTGGTTTTATGTCATGTCTTAGCTTATTTTATACATTCATGTCATGTTTTACTGTTTTAAGCTTTAACTGTGTTTATCCTATATTTTGTCTGTTTTGATTAAGTACTACTTGTATTTCATGTATTATTATACTTACTGTGTAATAATAAGTAACTTTCTAAAAATAGCAGGTTTCCTAAAATAGATTAGTTGCCTTAATTAAATAAGTTTCTAAAATTAGAAAGTTTACATAATTAGATATAAGATGGTTAAATAAGCTAATTATATAAGCTTAAATGTTTTCTGATTATTTTCTAAGTCATATTGATATAAGGTATAGTTTATTAATCATTACATGTAAATTAATTAAACTATAGGTTAAAAGTATTTAATTAAATATATCATGTTTTTAATTAAATAAGTTAAAATACTTAGGTTAAAACATGTATTAGTGATTACTAATAATATAACCTAAGTCATGTTGATTAGTTAATTATAGTCATGGTTTTTAATAATTAATTAGTTATAAAGTCTAATTAAAAATAAATACTTAGGTTAAAATTCATGATCTAATAATTAAATTTATAACCTAAGTCATGTTAATTAAATTAATTATGTCATGTTTTATTAATTTAATTTTTAACATATAACTATTAAAATCATAAACCTTAACATAATCAATGAACCGGATCGTGACTAGAAACCATGAACCGGACTCGTAATCAACACCATACCCAGAACCACTTCGGGGTTTCCCCTTGTTTGCTGCTGCCGTGGGACCCACACCACCAAACCGAGACCATGAGGTCTCGGTGGTGGTTCATAAGCCAAGCCGAGACCTCCTGGGGGTTCAGTTTAGGCGTCGGCTAGAACAAACACCCCTAAAAACCCTTGTTTTGATTTACCCCATAATCATAGACATGTTTTAATAAATGTTTTTAACTAGTTTTTAAAAACATTATGATTTTATGTGATTCATAAATCAAAAAATAAAAGAAAAGAGTTAAAAAGGTTATACCGAATGCATGGATCAATCAAGGATGAACACACACGAATGCTTGCACAAAATTCAAGATAAAAACTCAACCTGAGCACCTCTTTGGTGTTATTAAAAGTGGCGACCAAAAGAGGGAGAAGGAGGAAGAATTAGGGTTTTTGTTTATTCTCTTGTTTTGTGATAAATGACCTGTTTTTCCTAATTTTTCTTGTTTAGTAAAAAAAACAATGGGCTTGGCCCTTTTCTTCCTATTTTCATGGGTAGGGCCCACAGAAGGGTAACCCGTACATTTCTCGAGTCTAAATATTATAGTGTGTGTTCATGTTCGTAATAAATATATATACGTAAATAAGATTATCTCGTGATTAAATTACGTTCATGATTTCATGATCGCATGTTCGTGTTTATAATTATTATTGGAATAATTATCGTGTGTTCATACGTAATAAATACTTATCGTGTTCTAACACGTACGCAATACTCGAAATTCTTATACGTGAAACGTAAACATGTTATAAAAGGAACGTTCTAATCATATACGTACGATCTTAAGGGAACTATTAATGGTAAAAGTATGCGGGTTTTACAATAATATACGTAGATAATACTTCGGTGGCAAACCCTCGATTAGCCCTCTTTCTCAAAATACGCACAAGAAACAGGAGAAACGAGGTTACACTAAGCACTTAAAAGCCTTTTTCCCTTAGGTCGTGAAATACAACCGCCTTATACCCACCTTATAGTTTATGTTAATCTAAATTAAGCCTCACGAAAGTATTTATCTATTTTGCTTTTTCTTTTTTGCTTTAGATTCGAATACAATAATTGAGTGATGAAATCCCAATTAAGGTTGCGTTTTCACGCTTTTCGAGATATTGTAAATTTATTATGATACGTATACAATATATTAATAATATTCACAAAGAAAAAAGAAAACGATTAATGGGATATCTACAATATAGTAAAATGATTTTTTTGTGTTTAATTTCGGAAAACTAAACACGATTTATTTGGATATTATAATAAAATAAGAAAAAATAACAAAAATGATTATGTATGATATTTACGCTTTCCAAAAATTGAAAAGCAAAAAATGCACTACTCACACAAACACGATATATATATATATATATATATATATATATATATATATATATATATATATATATATATATATATATATATATATATATATATATATATATATATATATATATATATATATATATATATATATATATATATATATATATATATATATATATATATATATATATATATATATATATATATATATATATATATATATATGGCTAAACATCTCCCCGGCAGCGGCGCCAAAATTGATGTAGGTATAATCGTACAAGTTTTATGAAAAACGCGTATGTGGCAAGTATTAAGCGTTCACGTTTATGAAAACGCGAATGCTCGATAAATGCGAGTTCGTTCTCGGCGGAGGTGTATGTGTATTAGGCCAAGATAATAAAAATCAAGTTTGGATTAGTGTCGTTTTTGGGTTTAGATAGAGAAAATTAAATTACGATTTACACTACGACGTAAAACATAAAAACGTATACGAAAAGACGTAAAACGCGACGAAATTAAAAATTTTAGCTAAAAAATTAAAAATTAAAACTAAGTATAAAATAATATAAATAAGAATAAAATTTCAATAAATAAATTTTAAAACCTTTTATTAATTAAATATTCAATTTTAAATGCTAATTAAAGCCCTAAAATTAGATATAATTAACAAAAAGCCAAAAATATTATTTTATCAAACAAATATCTTACTTATATTAGTTAAACACTAAAACGTATTTTTCCTAAATTTTTAAAACTATTTTTCTATTTTTAAATGCTAAAAACACTTTTTAAACTAAAATAATCATAAAAAATAATAAAATAATGAATAAATTAATTTTACCTTTTGAAAAATCCTAATTTATAATGTTAAACAGTAAAAAATGAAAAAAGTTGAAAACAGTAACTTTTTACCTAATAAGACAAAAATAGCCTATTTAAAAACTAATTTTAGCTTAAATTAATTCTAAAAAATAATTAAATAATGTGAGAAATGAAATTTCTTTTCTAAAAATCTTAAAGTATATTACTTTAACTATGAAAATTGGAAAATTTGAATAATAACACTTTTTACCACTAAAAGACAGAAACAGTTTTAATATAAAACTAACTAAAATTAAATATATGCAAAAAAATAACAAATGATCAGAAAATTAAAAATAAACTTTATGAAAAATCGTGAAATAAATAAAGAAACATAAGAAAATTAAAAATACTGAAAAAAACTAATTTTATGTCACTATGGACAAAAAAAGAAGGAAACTGAAAGTGACAGCTGGGGACTTTTGTCTTTATCCCCAGCAGTGGGTAGTTTTGGCTTATCAGTGGGAACTTCTTCCCACTGTTCTCTAACAGAAAGACGAAGATGGACGATTTCTGCTTGTTTTGTGGATAACTTTTAGAACAAATGGCACCCCCACACTCATGGAAGTGTGGGGAGTCAAGATAAACATACTAACACACAATTCTAACACAACTAAGCACACCAAATGCTAGAATCAAGTTACTGATAACTATGTGGGGTCTGGTGGGACTATTGCTGATCTATTTTGTCTTCAAACGAATTTCAAGCCACAATAACTTCACACAAAGCTAACCAAACCATAACTAACAAATACACAACCCTAAATTAATAGTTAAACTAACAGATTACAAGATTATAGAACTACAAATCACAAATCAACCTTGTTTTAGGCCTGTTGATTGATCTATGCAGTTTTACCAAATTTTTAACATTCAAATCCTATTTTAAGCGTCCAAACTTGAACCAAAGCAAATAAACCACTAAAGAAAACCCAAGTGAGTAAGTTTAAGCTGAAATTACCCTAAGTCTAGTATCACTCAAGGATTTAAACCAGTTAAACCAAACACCCTCTTAAAAACTAATGACAATTTTAACAAAGATTTTGTGAACAAACATACTTAAATCTGAATATGACCTACTCAAACATGTATAAAAAACCTAAACAAACATGAACAAACACTTAAACTACCATATTAAACAGACGACACTTAAATCCACAAAAATCTATAAACTAGCTAAAATGAATAAGAGGGTTCAAGCCTTACCAACTGATGCCTTCCCTTATGATTTTTTTGTGAGCTTATGATAGGTGTGTAGAGACCTCTTGGTTGGTGGTTCTACAACAGAACCCAAGAGAACAAGTATGTCTTCAAAATTAAGGGAAATGGATAGTGGTGAGACTACAACAGTCAAACACCACCACTTGTTTTTTTGGTACCTACAAATAAAACAAAGAAAAGAGAACAAGAGCTTTAAAAGCTAACCATAAGTTGTTGTCAGCAGCTTATAGTGAGTTTATGGACTAGTAACTTCAAAAACCTTTGGAAAATGAACTTTTGAAAACCAACTTTTTGAAACAAGATTTTTACCACAAGTACAATTTGCAAGAGGAAGTAACTCCCACTTATTATCAACCTGCACAAGTTGGTTTGTCAAACTGACTTGTACAAGAATCCTATAAATGGCAAGGTCTCAAAACCTTTTGCCTAAATATTTTTAACAAGAAAATTTTGATAAATCTAAAATGAAATTGTAAACATTACTCCAAGGAAAACAGGTAAAAAGGAACACAGAGATCTCAAGTGCAAGGTTTAAAACGACCTTTAACTATTTTTCATTGAAAAGTTTTGTTTGGAATTATTTGTTAGGTGTCAAGTACCGTTAGTGTATTCCAAGTACTGTTAGTGTTATGTAAGTACCGTTAGTATTAACGCGGTACATAGTAAGTACTGCTACTTATAAAGTAAGTACTGTTATGATGATTAGGACGAATATATCTTTGTATAAGATATGTCATAGTTATAGTTAGAGTATATCTTATGTGATATACCTAAATAGTTAGAATGTTGATAATATATCGTCTGTGATATGCTTTATAGAATATTCTAAGGTTTCTAGGGTTCCTTACTCTATAAAAGGAACATAGGTACAATGTCTTTCATGTACCTCATTAAAGTCGATTAATAAGAGAATCGAATAGTTAAAAGTAATTCTGTTCTTCTGTGCTTTATAAGTTAGATTTCGCATAACTTATTAAGTGTTAGTAAGATTGCTCAAAGTGTTTTAGTTTGATTACAAACTACTATACTAATTCTTAACAGAATATAGATCCAACCAAAGGGATCAACAAGTGGTATCAGAGCTTGTTGAGAAACTCTGAAAAAGAAGAACACAACCCCAAACACTCCACACATCCCAAAACTCAATGTCTTAACCAGAAGGTGATGATGCTCACTTGAATGATGTTCAGAATCCTGATCCTATACCACAGGGACAACCACAAGTTGTGCATCCTGCACCAGCACAAGGTGTTCAAGCCGTGAATGTTGTAGCTACCTCTACACCAACACCTTCTCATACTCTATCTGTTGTTAAACTCCCAGTTCTCAAAGGTGACAATTATGAGACATGGGCTATGCAGATGGAACATTACTTGAATCACACAGATCACACTGTGTGGCAAGTTATCAATAATGGGAATACACCAAAGAAGCTATGCTGGTTGCCAGACAATACATGCTATGTTCTACCTGATGTGACTGCTGAGGAGGTACAAGCAGAGATCAGAGAAAGAAAAGCCAGAACTGCTTTGGCTATGGCTCTTTCTGAAGACATTCTACCAAGCTTTCATCATTATAAGGATGCTAAAGCTATGTGGGATGCTATAAAACATAGATTTGGGGGAAATGACAAATCTAAGAAGATTAAGAAGATTGTTCTTAAGCAAGAATTTGATAACTTCTCAATTACCAGTATAGAGGGGATACATGGTGGATGTGGAAGGTTTAACCAGTTGCTTATTCAGTTAGCAGTTTATGGACAAGTAATTCCTAATGAAGAAGCTAATTTAAAATTCTTAAGAAGTGTTCCACCAGAGTGGAAAGCAATGGCTATGCACTTCATCACAAGAGATGATTTGGAAACAATTCCTTTTGATCATCTCTACAACAATCTTAGAGCATATGAGATGGATGTGAAAGGCACTGAAGTAAAGACAACAACTACTTCAAAGTCTAACTTGGCTTTTATGTCAGATGGGAACAGCGGTACTTAATTTCATAATACCGCTAGTGGATCTAGCTCGGTACATACTTCACAAATACCGCTGGAGAACGTACAAGCAGTACTTACCCACAAAGTATTGAAAGCAGTCCAATAGTCTCTCAAAATCCACATGGAAGGTTGATACAATGGTTTTTTGTATGGGTTCAGTATTAATTCTCGGAATCTTCTCGAATTGATCACAGCTAAAAGTGGAATGATTTGTTCTTGGTGACAAATAGTGGGTTTGGTTTTCTATGTTACTAAGAAGGTAAATGCATTAAGAAATTAATTAATAAAAATAAAACTTGAATACAAAGTAAATAACCTTAAAATGCTTGATTCGGAATGTGGCTTGATCCGGGAATAAATCAGACAAAAAAGCTCCATGTAGAATAAATTGACTATTCGGAATACATTTGCTATGTGGAATAAATCAGGCTACTCGGAGTAAAATGCTATCCGGAATAAAATTGCTATTCGGAATAAAAGTCCTACTCGGAATATTGGCTATCCGGAATAATAAATATTCTGGATGGAGAAACCCTATGCGGAATAAAAATCCTTATGAGGAATAATAAGGCTATTCGGAATAATAGCCTATGAGGAATAAAAAAACTATTCGGAATAATTTTGCTATGAGGAATAAAAAGCTTATGCGGAATAAAAGGTCCTATCCGGAATAATTGCCATCCGGAATATTGATCCTATCCGGAATAAAGAAGCTATTCGGAATAATGTGGCTACTCGGAATATTTTGCTATCCGGAACATATGGCTACTCGGAATATTTGGGTACGAAGAACAGAAACAGCAAGAAACAGGGGAAAACGAATTTAATCAAAAATCAACCAAGTTTTAAACCCAATCTTAAACAAAACTAATCATAAATCATCTACTAACCATAAACATCAAATCCCAATCATCAAAACACAAAACCCACTAACTTTTGAAGATCAAATCACCAAAATAAAACTTAGAAAACTTTGAATCAATAAGAACAAGATGAAATGGAAAGATTAAATTGATGATTAAGGTTTAAACAGTCAAAGGAAAAAGATTAAAAGCTTACAAGATGAAGGATTCAACAAAATGGAAAATCACCAACACCTTAGGGGTGTTGGCTTCCTAAGAAAGAAAAGAAGACTGGGAAAAATGAAAACTAGTCCCAAAAGTGTGAGGGTGACTTCCTTATATAGGCTAGTGGTTGGTTGGTGAAGTGGGCTTTCTTCCTCTCTTCTTGTCTTCTCGTCTTTTCTGAAAAGTTGACGTTTTCGATTCTGATTCGGGATTTGTCGACGATTAAATTCAACTCGTCTTTTAATTTCTTCGTTTAATAGACTTGAGTTTCTTCGACATATGTAAATCTTCCATCTTTGGTCCTTTTCTTCGATAAATCATCAAACAGGCCCATTGACTTCAAATCTTTTGCATCTCTTGGACAATAGACTTCGTCTTGAGTCTTTTTCCTTGATAAAACCCGTGCAATCCCATGTTTTCTTCAATATTCATCCGGTTGGCTCTGAAAACACAATAAACACAAAAACCACGCATAATTCCAAACAAATTATATTAAAACGTGTTTTGGTCTTGTTTTAGCAAGAAATAAGTGGTAAAAGGATGGGTGTTTTCACACCTATCAAAGGTCTTCACCATTGTTTAGTGACAATGATGCCTTCTCATTCTTCGCTGGACAAGACAATAGGCCAAGATTAACACTCAATGACTTGTTCCAAATGGATGATGCTGATGTTGAAGAGATGGATCTTAAATGGCAAGCTGCTATGGTGTCAGTAAGATCTAATAGGTTCTTCAAGAAGACTGGAAGAAAAATGACTGTTGATCCTAATGATCCATTAGGATATGACAAGTCCAAAGTTGAATGCCATAACTGTGGAAGGAATGGACACTTTGCAAGAGAATGCTCTAGAGATAAAGCTGAGGATAGCAATCAGAAGTCCAAGCACAGCTATAGAACCAGTCCAAGAATAACTAAAAGCTTTCCAAAAGGAAACAGCAGGCGTCTTAAAGGAACCAAAACATTGGTTACTGTAGATGGAGTTGTGAACTGGGCAGAAGAAGAAGAAACTGGTTTAATGGCTCTCTCACATGCAGATACTGAGGTACATCCTTTTTCTAAAGACTGTGTTCTTAAATTTAATAGCCTAAAAATAGAACTAGAGGAACAATATCAAAAGGTTAACACATGCACTATAGAATTAACTGCTTTTAAACAGGGTGTTGTTAAATTAGAAGAAAATATAGTTTTGTACAAAAAGGCTCAACAAAACTATGAAGAGAAAATAAGGATTTTGACTCTTCAAATGAGGGAAATAGATGTGGAAATAAAAGCTTTTGAAAGACAACTGTTAAAAATATCAACAGAAAATGAAGATTTAAAAGCCAGTCTTTGTAATTAAAGGTAAGTGATTAGTCATTGGCAAAAATCCTCTAAAGGATTGGGAAAATTTATTAATTCATAAATGGGGTATTATGATAAAACAGGCCTAGGATATATTGAGTACCAACCTGGGATAACCTTCACTGACAAGGACTTATCAAAAGGGATTTTTGATAGTTCTAGTAAGGTAGATGATACACCTGAAAATGATAGATATGCTGAAGGAATGAAGGCAGTTCCTCCACCACTATCATGAATTTTCATGCCCCCTTGTAATGATACTAGTATAGAGTTAGAAGAACCTAAGATTAATAATGTCTTAAACTCTAGTACTTTGTCCCAAGAAAAGACTGTTGTGACCAAAAATATTGTCTATCCACCTTTAATGAACAACTTTGTTGCTGAGGAATCTAAGTCTAGTTCTACTCCCAAGCAGGTAAAAACTCCTAGCAAGATATTGGAAAAACAATATAAAACATAATAAAGTCAAAATGGGTGGGCTAGGTTTTAAAAAGGTAAAGTCAAAACAACCTTTTGGGTCTTCTTTAAGAAGAAAAGGATGTTATTTTTGTGGTAGTCTAAATCATTTTATCAAAGACTTTACATTACATGAAGATAAAATTGTGAAACAAAAGGCTACACAAAGGGTTATGAAAAACAGTAATGGGAAAAATGCACAGGTTTATAGGAATCAGAAACTTAAAAATAACAAACCTAAGTTTGATCACACAAGGGTAGTTAAACAGGTTAAAAATAACTCTACCAAAAGTTTTGTTCCTAGGGCAGTACTTATGATACAAGGTCTAGTACCTTTAAAGTCTGGTAAAGCAAGTACCGGCAAGTCCAGACCTGCAAGTACTGCTAGACCAAACTTAAGTACTGTTGGTTTAAAGTCTGTAAAACCAAAGTTCTCCAAGACTTCTAAGAAAGTCTTTGAAAAAGTTAAAACACCTAGAAGTAAGGATAAAAACAAACTAGTGAAAATGTGGGTTCTTAAAAGAGATAAATCATGTGTTAAAGCAAGTACCGCTAAAGCAGTACTTAAGTCAAAGAATTCTGAGCACATAAAGTCACCCTATGACTTTGACTACATAAATGAAACCATGAAGTATAAGAGTAAAAGTAGCATTACTGGGAATGCTTCAGTACAAACTCCTAAATATGTAGGTCCCACAAGATCCGAGCCAAATGTGGCTTGGGTCCCTGTTAAAAACTAATTATTTTTATTTGTGTGCAGGGGCATCTCATTGATGAATTAAAAGATAAAGGAATAGTAGATAGTGGATGCTCAAGACACATGACAGGAAACAAAGATTTTCTTGCTGAATTTGAAGAATTCAGAGGAGGTCTAGTAGCCTTTGGAGGTAGCAAAGGTAGAATCACTGGCAAAGGGAAAATCAATAGAAGAAAGTTGGAATCTGAAGGTGTGTTCTTTGTAAAAGAATTGAATGAGTTCAATCTCTTTTCTGTATCATAAATGTGTGATAAGAAGAACAAGGTGCTATTCACAGACAAAGACTGCTTGGTGTTATCTAAAGACTTTGAGATGCCTAAGGAATCTCAAATACTGCTTAAAGTACCCAGGCAAGAAAATATGTACACCTTTAATCTTCATACTATTACTCCAACAGGTGGTATTACATGTTTGCTAGCTAAGGCTTCTTTAGATGAGTCAAATTTGTGGCATAGAAGGTTAGGTCATGTGAATTTCAAGAATCTTAATAGATTGGTGAATAGGAATTTGGTTAGAGGTCTACCTAACAAATCCTTTCAAAATGATTTCATATGTGCTGCTTGTCAAAAAGGTAAACAACATAGAGCCTCTTGTAAGACCAAGACTGTTAACACTGTGACAAAACCTTTGCAGCTTTTGCATATGGATTTGTTTGGTCCAGTTTCTATCAGAAGCATTAGTCATAAGACCTTTTATCTAGTCATAACTGATGATTATAGTAGATTCAATTGGGTTTTCTTTTTAGCTCTTAAAACTGAAACAAGTGAATTACTAAAGGATTTTATCATTTTAGTTGAAAAGCAGTTCACTAAACAGGTTTTAATCATTAGGACTGATAATGGGACAGAATTTAAGAATGCTGAATTTGATGAATTATGTAGGTCTAAAGGAATTAAGAGACAATTTAGTAATCCTAGAACTCCACAACAAAATGGAGTAGCTGAAAGGAAGAATAGGACAATGACTGAGGCTGCTAGAAATATGCCGGCTGATTCACTTTTCCCAAATACCTTTTGGGTAGAAGCAATCAATACGGCATGTTATGTGTTAAATAGAGTCCTAGTAACCAAGCCTCAAAACAAAACACCTTATGAACTCTTGACTGATGTAAAGCCTAACATAAGTCATTTAAGACCTTTTGGGTGTCATGTGTCTATACTAAATACACTTGATTATTTGGGAAAGTTTGATGGAAAGTCTGATCCAGGATATCTTGTAGGATATTCATTGCAAAGTAAAGCATATAGGGTTTATAATTTGGCAACTAAGAAAGTTGAATAAAATGCTCATCTCAATTTCTTAGAAAATAAACCCAATGTCCCAAGAATAGGTTATGCTTGGATGTTTGATTTAGATTATCTAACTAACTCCATGGATTATTATTCTGTGCAAAAGGATTGTCAAACTAACAATGCAGGTAAGGAGTCAAGTGCAACTAATGCAGGTACTCAAGAAGATGTTTCTTCATCAGATGATGATATTCATGTCTATGTGCCCAACATGCCTACTGTTACTCCCATGTCTGCAACTCCTAAGAAGCAAACATGCCATCAAGTGATGATCACGCCTCCCAGGAGCTTCAGAGGCTTCAAGATCAAGAAAAGAATGCTACATCTGCTAATAAGCATTCAGGAGAAGAATATTTTGAGTCAAAACACTCAGCAGTACATACTACACCTAGCGGTACTTCATCTGCAAGTACTGCTAAGTTAAAATCTGCCAAATCTGTTGACTCACTAGAAGAGATTTTACAAGCCTTGGACGATGAAGACTTATATGCTAGTCCAGCTGAAGGAATCTTCTCTAAAGCTTCCTATGATGAGCAGGGTGCAGTAACTGATTTCAACAATTTGGAAACAGAAATTCTAGTCAGTTCTATTCCCACTCATAAAGTCAACAACAACCATCCTACTACACAGATTATTGGAGATCCTAAATCTGCTGTACAATCCAGAAGACAACTACAAACCAATATTGAAACTCATGCACTAGTGAGTTATGTCAAACAACAACATAGAACAAATCATAAAGATACTCAACATTGTTTGTTTGCCTGTTTCTTATCTCAAGTAGAGCCCAAAGACATCTCTCAGGCTCTTGATGAAGAAAGTTGGGTAGATGCCATGCAAGAAGAATTAACACAATTTGAGCTACAAAATTTTTGGATTCTTGTGGATCTTCCCTCAGATAAAAGAGTAATTGGTACTAGATGGGTCTTCAAGAACAAGAAGGATGAAAGAGAGGTTGTTGTAAGGAACAAGGCAAGACTTGTTGCTCAAGGCTATAGACAGGAAGAAGGGATAGACTATGATGAGGTTTTTGCACCAGTGGCAAGGATAGATACCATTAGGTTATTTTTGGCCTTTGCATCATATATGGGATTTATAGTCTATCAAATGGATGTGAAAAGTGCCTTTCTATATGGTACTATTTCAGAGGAGGTATATTCTCACAACCTCCAGGTTTTGTAGATCCTAAATTCCCCAATAGAGTCTACAAGGTTATCAAAGCACTTTATGGCCTGCATCAAGCTCCAAGAGCCTGTTATGCAACCTTATCTAACTTTCTGCTAGAACATCGATATAGGAGAGGAACCATTGAAAAAACTCTATTCATCAAGAAGAATGCTAAGGACATCATTCTAGTTCAAGTTTATGTTGATGACATCATTTTTGGTTCTACCAAGAAGACATGGTGTGAAGAGTTTGAAGCTTTGATGAAAGGAAGATTTCAAATGAGTTCTATGGGAGAACTAACTTTATTTTTAGGACTGCAAGTCAAACAAAGGAAAGATGGAATATTTATCAGCCAAGATAAATATGTTGCTGAAATCTTGAAGATATTTTCATGTATGGATACAAGGAGTACAAGCACACCTCTTGAAGCCAAGAAGTCTTTATCAAAAGATGAACATGGAGAAGATGTTGACATTCATCTATACAGGTCAATGACTGGTTCATTGATGTATCTTACTGCTTCAAGGCCAGATATAATGTTTGCTGTGTGTGCCTGTTCAAGGTTCCAAGTTCATCCAAAGGTGTCACATCTACATGCTGTAAAGAAGATTTTTAAATATCTTAAAAGTCAACCCAATTTAGGATTATGGTATCCTAGAGATTCCACCTTTGAATTGGAAGCTTACTTAGATAGTGATTATGCTGGAGCTAATCATGATAGGAAATCCACAACAGGAGGTTGTCAATTCCTAGGAAGAAGACTCATATCATGGCAGTGTAAGAAGCAAACCATTGTTGCTACTTCTACAACTGAAGCTGAATATGTAGCTGCTGCTCATTGCTGTGGACAAGTACTTTGGATTCAAAATCAATTGTTGGACTATGGGTTTAACTTCATGAACACCAAGATTTACATTGATAATTAAAGTACTATATGCATTGTCAAGAATCCAGTATTTCACTTCAAGACCAAGCATATTGAAATAAGACATCACTTTATAAGAGATGCTTATGACAAGAAGCTTATTCAAGTCTTGAAGATTCATACAGACAACAATGTAGCTGATTTGTTGACCAAGGCATTTGATGCAAAGAGGTTCGAATTCTTTGTGACACACATTGGTATGCTCAACCAATAACATGCTGCATATGTTGAGGAGAGGTAATAGCTATACAAATTTTTATAATTTTTATTGTATAGTCTATGTTTTGTGTTTTTGATGTTATTGCAGGTTAATAGAAAAAGATAAAAGAGGTTACATTGTTAGTGGAAAGCATGAACTGGTCAATATTGTGAGGTACCGTTGTCACTCCAAGTACCGCTAGCACAAATTCAAGTACCGCTTATGTCCCATGTACCGCTACATGTCCCTTGTATCGTTAAGGGTCTCTTTTGTAAATTTAGCGGTTTCTTCGCGCTTGGGTGTGTTATTTACTTAAATACTTACTTCAATTACACAATTGATTCACCTAATCTTTTATTTTTATCTCTTGATTCTGTAACCTTCTCTCTAATTTTCCGATCATCAAAAATACTAATGGCTGCTTTACAAGTAATCTCAAAGCATAATTTGGTTGCGAATCTTGCTACAAATGATGACTCTCTTGGTTTCCATGAGATGCTTGGTTTCCTATCTCGAAGTCATGTTCGTTTTGCACTCACTATAAGTCCAGTTGTCTCTATTTCCATTGTTGAAAATTTTTGGGATACTGCTGTATTAGGTACTCGGTTTGGTTAACCTTGCATTAAGGCTAGGGTGAATCATATAAATATATATGTAACTGAGGTACTGCTACGAGCAAGTTTGAGATTAAATGATGAAAATGCACTTAGTATGCTTAATAATATAGAGATTCATGATGGCCTTCCAGTCATGGGCTATAGAGGTGGTAGGGAAAGTCTTACTTTCTTTAAAGCTTTATTTTTACCTCAATGGAAATTGCTTTTTCATGCTATTATTCACTGTTTAAGTTCTAAAAGTACATCTTTTGATCAATACCTGCTGCATTGGCATCAGCTGGTGTTTGTCTAGCAAATAACATGTTCTTTAATTTTTCAAAATTAATTTTTGAAGGCATGACTAGGAATTTGGAAGGGACTAAGAAGTTTTTAATGTATACTAGATTCATTCAGTATTTAGTAGTGACCAAATACCTAACCTACCAGAGTTAGCTGATACATGGGATGTTCCTTCATTCACAAAGAGAACTTTTTGCTTTCTTGAACAAACAAGGCAATGCCTTTACAGGAACAGTAACACCATTGTTTGCTCATATGTTAGCCCAACCAGCCAATCAAGAAGGTAAGGAACCTAGCAATGCTAGTGCTTCTCAGCAAACTCCTTCTCACCAGATTTCCTATTCCTTAGAAGATTCACAATCTTCTTCTCACAGTGTTGGTGTTCCACCAAACACAAATGAGATGATCCACACACCTGCTGCTTCTATTGCTGCTAGTGGTTCACCACAAGCACAAGCACCAGAGGTGGTTGATGTTGCAAATTTAACTGCTTTGTGTACAAGTTTTTCCCAACAGGTATAGGTATTTCAGAAAGAAAAGCTTGTTCAAGACAAGAGAATTGCTGAATTGGAAGCTAGCCTACTCAAGTTAAGGAACAAAGTGTCACCTTGGATGAGGCAACATAGATCTATTCAGAAGTCTGCAATCAAGAAGCAAAGATTCATGAACCACAAGAAAAGGCAACTGAATGCAACCAAACAAAGGTGGAATTATGAAGGACAACCACCTTCTTCTGATAATCAGACAAGGATCTCTGGAAATGACATCAATTTTGAATTGGATGAAGATGTCATGGGGACTTATGAAGATGGAACTGGTTTAGAGACTGGTGTGGATGGACCTTCAAATATGGAGATTCAGCATGAAGAACCACGACCTACTCATGAGGAGCCACAAGTTGAAGAAATTTTGGTAACTCAGCCAGCACCACCACCTCAATCACCACTTCAAACAAATTGGAGTGCTTTCTATGAGAAGTTGGAGGAAATTACTATTCAGTTTCCTGTATATTCAACTCCATCACCACAAACACAAGTATGGTTTCAAAGGAAACAGACTTTGCAAGTACTTTCTAGATCAAGAATGAGCAATGAATCAGACAAGACTGAAGAGGTGAAAGATGAAATGATGGCTTCTATGGAAGAAAGAGTATCTGGGGATACACAAGTGATTGAAGAAACAAGTGTGTCTAATACTGGTGAAATCAACATTGTTGAAGATCCAAGTACTGCTAAGCCAAGTAAGCCGACTGCAAGAACTGCTGACATTGTTGAAGACCTAAGTACTGCTAAGCCAACTAAGCTGATTGCAAGTACCGCTGGTGATCATCCTTCACTAGAAAGTCAAACTCCTTTTAGAGAAGATGATACTTTAGCTCAATTGCTGCTTGACTTAAGAAAGAAGAATTTAGTTGAGAAGACTAAACAAGCAGAGGCAGAGAAACTGACACAACAAGAAGTTCTTGCCAAAAAGAATCAAATTCAAGGTAAGAAAGTTCAAGCTTCACACCCTACTAAAGGTATAGTTATTCAACAGCAAGCTAATGAAGAAAGAGATACCAAGATGAAGAAGAAACTACCTAAGATTGATCCAAAGGATAAGGGGAAGAAGCAAATATTATCAGAGTCTGAAGATGAAAGTGATTCAGATGATGATATAAACAAAGTCATGTACAGATTTAATCAAATAGACCATGATGAGGAATTTGCTTATAGAATGCAAGCACAAATTCGTGAAAATGAATTACAGGAAGAACTTGCAGCAAAGCAAGATTTGCTAGAAGCTAAAAGATGCAGCAAGAATGGAACATACAAGAGTATGACAGGATTCAAGCTGAAATACATGCAAGTGAGCTTCTTGCAAACTCATTGATAGCTGAAGAGAGAGATGCATATGATGAAGAAGAGAAATCAAAATTGATTGATGATCTGGTAAGGGAGCAACAAAGATTCTTTGCTGAAAAGAGAAGGAAAGAAAAGATTAAGCCTCCAACTACTATGCAGATTAGAAATCAGATGATGAACTTTCTTAAGAAAGTTAAGCGATTTACTCATATTCAGTTGGTCAAGAAGAATTTTGAAGAAATCAAGACTTTGTATGAGCAAAATAAGAGAAATGAATTAAATTTTGTTGAGATTGGATCTAAAGCAGATAGAAAAGCTGTTGAAGAGTTTAAGAGACATCTGCATCAACAAAGGCAA
Organism: Glebionis coronaria; assembly: GCA_025667525.1. Lineage (NCBI taxonomy): Eukaryota > Viridiplantae > Streptophyta > Magnoliopsida > Asterales > Asteraceae > Glebionis > Glebionis coronaria. The sequence goes on along the minus strand of JANFOE010000446.1, from coordinate 9,412 downwards.
TTTGGTAGTACTCCTAGAATTGAGCCAAGTACTGCTGAACCTACAAACACATCTCCACCTATCAAGACCACTTATGTGAGGAAGAATAGAAAGGGGAAGGTAAGTTCAAGGGAGGAAGAGACTGCTCAAAGAATGAATACAGGAGTTGAAACTCAAGATATTGCTCAGACTGAAAATGTACAAGCATTACATACACAGCCAACAGTACATACAACGGTACATACTAAGGAGACGGTACATACAAACTTGGAAGAGGGTTCAATAGAACTTGAGGGAATTTCCAAGGGTGTTAAAAGGAAAAGGTCAACAAAGACAAATAAGAAAGCTAAGAGAGCTAAATCAATAGCAGAGGATAGTGATGATGATGAGATCTTAAAGAAGTACTTGAAGATTGTGAAATTTGAAGATCAATGTATTGATACAGAGACTTTTGGAAAGAGAGCATCCATTTCTAAATGGATTTACTCTACAGATCAAGGACTTGAAGCTCATGGAATTCAGAGAACTGATGGCACAACTAGGGTATTCAGACTTTTGGAGGATATTCTTCACATTCTTGACAGACAAGATATTCAAGATCTTTCAAGGTTAGTTCAAGAAGCCAGTGCAGGTAAACTGACGTATCACTATTATACTGGGAATTTCTCTTTATGTATGAGCCACACAATTATGATCAAGAAATGTTGAAGGAATTAGAGAATCGGGTTCCTAGTTACTGGAGATATTACAGGTCATGTGGATTGCATATTCTGGATGTAGATGATGTTACATACTATATGCTGCAAGAGAAAACTTACCCTTTCAAAAGAAAATTGATGGAAAGGATGTTAGAACAACAATTGGAAGTTACAGAAGAATCTGTTGATGCTTTGGAGTTGATCAGAATGGTTAAACAACAAATCAAGGATTTGAAAGATGAGGAAGAAGCTGAGAAAGAGCCTTAAGTGTTTGACTTTCAGTCACACTTCATAAATGGTTCTCAGTTCACCATGTCTAACACACATAAGAACTGGCTAGTCCATAAGCAAACGAATTATGGTAAAGACTTATCAAATCCGTTAAAAGCTGATAGTTTGCTAAAAACTATATGCTTCTAACTCACCTTGTTTCGAGACAAAGAGTTGGCTAGTCCTAGACAAACGGTACTAGGTAAAGACTTCATCAAATCCGTTGATGGTTGACAATTTACCAAAAACTGTAAGGTTTTCATTACACCTTATTCTTTGTGAATAAAGTATTGGCTATTCTAGAGTGTACGGCTAACTGGTAAAGAATTTATCAAATCCGTTGATAGCTAGTGATTTGCTAAAAAACATGAAGCCAATACAGATTGGTGTTTGTTGTTAACTGTTTTATTTCAGGTATGAAGATTGCAAGCAAAGAAGTATCTAAAGATACTTAGAAGGTTTTGTTATCGTCAAATCAAGACAAAGGTTCATGATTAAGAGTTCAAAGAATAAACTCAAGAAGACAATAACTGATGCTGCAAAGATAAGTGAATGTTTAGAAGACACAAGAAGATCATAGTTTGAATACAGAGATGATACTCATGATGTTTGAAGATTATCTTATCAGAAGAAGATCTACATTTGAAGTGTTTGACTACATTCAGTTGGATACAAATACAAATTACCAAGTTTTATCCAAGGATGAAGGAAAGACTGAAGACATGTATTTTTAATACATCTAGTACAAGAGAAACAAGAAGACAACAAGTTATCATTTCTTGTTTAGGGGAGGATTGTTGGGAATTATTTGTTAAGTGTCAAGTACCGTTAGTGTATTCCAAGTACTGTTAGTGTTATGTAAGTACCGTTAGTATTAATGCAGTACATAGTAAGTACTGCTAATTATAAAGTAAGTACTGCTATGATGATTAGGACGAATACATCTTTGTATAAGATATGTCATTGTTATAGTTAGAGTATATCTTATGAGATATACCTAAATAGTTAGAATATTGATAATATATCGTCTGTGATATAGTTATCTTTATAGAATATTCTAAGGTTTCTAGGGTTCCTTACTCTATAAAAGGAACATAGGTACAATGTCTTTCATGTACCTCATTCAAGTCGATTAATAGGAGAAACGAATAGTTAAAAGTAATTATGTTCTTCTGTGCTTTATAAGTTAGATTCCGCATAACTTATTTAGTGTTAGTAAGAGTGCTCAAAGTGTTTTAGTTTGATTACAAACTACTATACTAATTCTTAACAGAATATAGATCCAACCAAAGGGATCAACAAGTTTACAAAATGAGAAATCTGGAACAATGATATAGAGACACAGGCGTCTCTATATATACTACAACATAGAAGGTCCTAGAATGAATAAAATACATAAACCCTAATCTATGTTCTTCCATTTATGCCCTTGGACTGAAATTTGAATTCTTGGTCAAAATGGTGCGCATGTGATCTTTTACTTGGATGCCAGCTTGAAACCTTCATCTTGGACATTTATATTGTCTTTGGGAAGAAGGAATGATCTTGGGTCGTTCATCTTGTCTGGTGTTGGTTTTTGGGAGGAAAGTGATGGGCAGAGGACCATTGGTGTGGGGTCACTAGTGAGCTGGAGTCAAGTTTGATGGTTGGGTTTAGTTTAGGTGAGGGTGACTTGGGGATCTGCACTTAATGAACAAAAACCCTTTGTCTTGAGTGTAATTTGGAGTTAATTATATATGGGTTAGGGGTGAGTAAACAATTGAGGTAGATTAGGTTAGTGGTTTAAACCTGTGTTTCCCTCCTGTTTTATTTAGTTAAATAGATTATTAAAACCTGATTAATAATAAAGGGTGAGAGGAAGTATACGTGGGGGAATGGTGGAAGGTGATTGGTGGAAGGGTTGTAGTGGGTGAGGTGGTAGTGGAGGATTGGCTGTGATGAGTTTGTATGTCTGCCCATATTTAGTCCCCAATGTTCCAAACTTTCTTCATTCCATGTTTTAAACAAAAATATTCCATTTCCCTTTGTATAATCTTTGCACTCTTTGTCAAAAATGGCACAAGTAATTGCCAAACTTTTATCAAGGGCCATAAATGCATATTTTGCATTCTTCAAGGGGTTCTTTTGACATGTCTTCAAACTTCAAGGATTAATCTTGTACAAATGAATAAAGGAGGGTCATTTGTGACAAGTCTTCAAAATTGAGGGACAAACTTGCCAAATATTTAAACTTCAAGGGTATTTTTAGAAAATCCATACTCGGTCCGGTTCTTTGTTTGGCTTCGTTTCCCGTGTTCATTTTGCTTTATTCTTGTGATCTTTTGTTGATTTCACGATATTCGTACCTAAAATACACAATGAACAAACACAAGCATATTTTGGGGTATTTTATGACATTTTTAAGCGTTTTAAGCCCGATTTGTATGATGAGACTATGTATAATTGCAGTCTCGTCACTCCCTATACTAAACCATTATCGTGTCCCCATGCAATGTTATAATTAAGTATAATAGCACTTCCAAAATTCATTTTTATGTGACATTTATTGAAAATGTAAACTTAAATAAACTACTACATGTGTTTTAGACATAATGTATCGTTTTTATCGCAATTGAGTGACTTTTAGGGTCAAAGAATAAGAACACGTGAATGCCTCATAAAGATAAGTTTGTCATCCTCGATTTTCACCCAATTCCATGCTAAGCGTGTAATGAGATCATTGTCATTATAAGTTAGTAAAACAAACATTACTCATGAGCGTTAATTACGTACTTAGACTCCCTTATTCCTAAGGTGTATCTCTTATATTTTATTTTTGTCTTAATGATCAAGAGGATATATTTTTGACTTATTTCGATATTTTATTAAGGCCGAAAATAAAGTAGGACGATTTAATTGATAGTTAGCTAAACGACACGATCTTTTGAAACGGCTTCTCGTAATCTCCTTAAGTTCATATCTTGGCGTAACTCGTTTCATGATTTGAGACCTTTCTCGGACCGATATTTGGCATGTACTTCATACTTCGAATCTTGGAAGACGTTCTTGAAATAATGGTCTTCTCTTCATATATGGAATTTCTTCACTTGGACCACGACTTCATCATTTTTCCTTAATCTTTATTTGGGATTTTGATATACAACGATCCGCCTCCTTTTCGGACTTGGATATATTTATCACCATACCTTGATAGGGTCTTTTTGGATAGACCTGTAAGTATTTCAGTCACTTACTTTTAGGAAAAAGCAAATAACCGTGGCAAGTATTAAGTAGTACGATTTAGGAAAACCGTAAAACCGATATATGTGAGTTTGTTCTCGACGGAGGTGTATGTGTATTAGGCCAATTATATAAAAATCATGTTTGGATTAGTGTCGTTTTTAGGTTTAGACAAAGACAATTAAAAGGCGAGCTACACTATGATTAAACTACGACGAGTGACGTAAAACGTGAACGTAATTACGTAAAACGCGACGAAATTAAAAATTTAAGCTAAAAACAATTTAAAAATTAAAACTAAGTCTAAAATAATATAAATAAGAATAAAAATTTAATAAATAAATTTTAAAACCTTTTATTAATTAAATATTCAATTTTAAATGCTTATTAAAGCCCTAAAATTAAATATAATTAAAAAAAAGCCCACAATATTATTTTATCAACCAATATCTTATTTATATTAATTAGACACTAAAAGTATTTTTCATAAATTTCTGAAACTATTTTTCTAATTTTTAAATGCTAAAAACACATTTTAAACTAAAATAATGATTAAAAATAATTAAATAATGAGAAAATTAATTTTACTTTTTCAAAAATCCTATTACACTTAACTAAACAGTAAAAAATGATAAAGTATGAAATAATTACTTTTAAGCCTAATAAGACAAATTAGTTCAAAATAAAACCTATTTAAAACTTAAATTAATTCTAAAAATAAATAAAATAAAGTGAAAAATGAAATTACTGTTTTAAAAATCTTAAAATACTTAACTTAAACTAAGAACAATGGAAAAATAGAAAATACCACTTTTTGTCACTAAAAGAAAAAAGACAGATTAATAAAAACTATTTAAATCTTAAATAAATGCTAAAAATAATGAAAGAAATAGAAAATTAAAATTTAACTATTCTAAAAATTTTAAATAAATAAACAATACTGGGAAAAATAAAAAATCTGAAAAAGGATGAAAAATCACCACTAAAGACAAAAAGATAAGAAAACTGATGTTGACATGTGAAATTTTTGTCTTTTAGCTGCTCAGTGGGTAGAAATGAGCAAGCAGTGGGAACCTTGTTCCCACTGATGAATCTCAGAAACACAAATGGACGATTTATGAGCTTGTTACTTGGATTTTTTTGGATACCAAAGGCACCCCCACACTCAGTGGAGTGTGAGGAGTCAAGATAAACAAGAAAACATCAAAGTCCAAGCAACCAATTACACACAAACTAGCAAAAATGAGTTACTGATGCAAGTAACAAGTCTGGGCACAATCTACAGGTTCAATTGGTATTATGGTGAGTTTTAGACTACCAAAATTCATTCCCTAGCACACCAAATCATAACTAACAAGTTTGCTACCCTAGATTAACCAATATTCTACCAGAGTACAAGATTTTGAAATCAAAAACACTAAAACAACCTAGATTATACCCTGCTGATGAAAATGACTGATTTTTTTTGTCTAAAATGCAATATTCTGTTCTAACTTTAATCAAAGCAAAATAGCTCCTAACCTAACTATATTACCAGCAAAGAGGTTTGTTTAACTTGCTTTAGACCTAGTGTGTTGTCACCACATATTCAAATCAGAAAAACCAAACACCCTTAAAAAACAGATTAACAAAAATTTGCAAAGGACTTAACACAAAAACACTCAATTCTGATTCAGACTTACTCTAACATGCATCTAATGATCAGGGAACACAAAGTAACATACAATCAATCAAACAATCAACAAATTACATAAAACTCAAAAATTCACAAGCTTATACTTTTTAGGAGGGTTCAAGAATAGAGGTTACCTTGTGGGACCCACATCAGGGCCCCACCATAGCTGAAAAGCCATCTCCATCAGGCCAAGCTTAAGCTTATGAGCTTATGAGATTGCTGGTGTAAAGGAGGGACTACAGCAGTACAAGTTTTTGGACTACAACAGTCCAAAAACTTATGTCTTTAGTAATACTTGTTAAGATCAACACATAAGAAAACAACAAATCTAAGCAACATACAACTTGTATAAGCTTGTCAAGCTTATACAAGCTTATGCTATAGTGGAAGTTAGACAAAACAGATAACCAAAAAGATTTGCGAAAATCTTTGAAAATAGATTTTTGTGAAAACCTTTCTTGAAAAACACTTGAAATTAACAAGAACTTAACAAAAGCTCATAAAGTTTACCAGCTTTCGGTTTGTCAGGTCAAAAGCTTATAATCAGCTTATGAGTTTTTGGGTCTCAAAAAAACTTTGCCAAAACTTTGAACAAGAATTTTTTGATTTGAAAATAAACCAACTAAGATTACTTTAACTAACTTTGCAAGAAAAAATGGAACACATAATATTAAACTTTGCAAGGTTTTAACTGAACTTTAACTATTTTTCAAAAAAAAGTTTACAAAGTCTGAAATCTGGAACAAAGAAAATGAAATAGCCCTAATGCTCTTATATAGGAGCTTACAGAAAGTTCTAGTATGCAAAAACCCAAAACGAGGAATCCTTGATTTGCCCTTCGGTCTTTGGAGTTCAAACTTGGTCAATGAGCTCACATGTGATTGAGTCTTGTATGCTAGTTATCCTTGTTGATCATGAACGTTGAAAGCAAGATTTGGGACCAAGTATTGATTTTGGTTCGTTGATGGACTGTTGTGATTCTCTTGTTGCCATAATAGGGGTGACAGGGGAACACTGGTGGGGTCCATTGGAGTCACGAGATTGATTTCTGGGTGTGGGGTTTAGGTTAGGGTAAGATATATTAGTGATCTGGAAAATAATAGGGATTAATTTTTGTTAATTAAGGTTGTAGTAATTAGGGTTTATGTGAGTGGATTTGGGGGAGATGAGTGAACAGAATGTGTTTAGCGCCAAATTAAAATATTAATAAACCTGTTTAAATTTTTTAATTTATACTAACTTGGGTTGTGGTGGATTATGACGTGGAAGGGTGATTGGGATGTTTTGGTGAGGTGTCAGTGGCTGGATGGTGGAATGAGATTAGTTGTCTGCCAACTTTAGCCCTTGTACTCCCCTTTCTTTGTCATATCAAGTTTACACAGCAACAAACTCCCAATCCTTTGTTAAACAAGTTTGTTTTTTCCAACTTTTGCCACAAAAACTTTTAGAAACTTGTTTCAAGGACCATAGATGTAATTTGATCATACTTCAAGGGATTGTATTGTATAATCTCATCTATTTAGGGACCCAAATGCAATATTTGAGTTTTGCAAGGATTTAAAATGACAAGTCTTCCAAAGTAGAGGGACCAATCTTGAAAAATCTTCAAACTTCAAGGACTTCAATGGAAAATTCATCTTTCGGGTCCGGTTCTTTTTTCGGCTTCGTTTCACGTGTTCGTTTTTGCTTGATTCTTGTAATCTTTTGATTCTTATAATATTTTCCTAGTTTTCAAAAAGATGACAGATTTCTTGGGATCGCTACCGGTGCAATTAAAGAACCGCGATTGGGGTCCGGATGGGGATAGTAAGTATACAAGACTAGAAGGAGACAAGTTTTGGCATGCAAAGATCAAAATTAATACACCATGTGGAAACATGTACACACGAGCATTCAAGATGAAGCCTACCAAACGAGAACTCTCAAAGAAGTTGAAGCCCGATGATATATTGGACATGAAACACTTCATGGATTAGAGAAGCACGTGAATCAAAAAAATAATAAAAATAAAAGCATTCAAGACAAAGGTTGATTTTTCTTTTAACTTTCAGTTTTTACCTTAGAAACTATTTTGGTTATTTTCTTGATGATTTGGTAACTTAGACACTTTTGGTTCTTGATAATTTGGTTTGTTTAGTTATTTTGTTTTATTTATTCATTTTACTTTTAGGAATTTTAGATATATTGTGAAATTTTTGAAAAGTCGTTGACGGAATAACACCCGTTAAACGAAAATCTGGGAACTTAGGAAGATGTAACCAACCCATAAGGAGTAGTTGGGCTAGTTTTTCCCAAACACCCCACACACATAAAAAAACGCAGGATAATGAAAGAAAGAAGAAGAAAATAAATTTTTTTCTTGAGTTCTTGTGTTTTCTTGAAGGAGTTAAGATGGCACCCAACAAGGTAATTGAATCCAACACCGATCTTTTGATTTTGATTTTCTTTGTTTCATGAAACTTGTTATGATAGATTGAATTGATTAAACATGAATCATAGAAAATAGATTAAGATGTGGTATGAATTTAATGAATTGAGCCATTGATAGTGTGAGGGTAGATTAATTTTGATTAGATGATGATGAACTCAAGTAGGTTTTCATCAAATTAGTTGTTTTTAATCATGTAAGATTGATTAGTTAGTTTAGAATGATGAACATATTGATGTTATAGGTGTAATGTTATTAGTTTTGATTTGTTTAGAAAAATGATTTCTGGAAATGGATGATGTTCATAATGTTTTGATCCATTTTGGGGATAATGAAAACCATACAAAGTGTTAATGGAGATGATATATAAATATATATATATATATATATATATATATATATATATATATATATATATATATATATATATATATATATATATATATATATATATATATATATATATATATATATATATATATATATATATATTATATATATATATATATATATATATATATATATATATATATATATATATATATATATATATATATTATATATATATATATATATATATATATATATATATATATATATACATATATATATATATATATATATATATATATATATATATATATATAATATATATAATATATATATAATATATATATATATATATATATATATATATATATATATATATATATATATATATATATATATATATATATATATACATATATATATATATATATATATATATAATATATATATATACATATATATATTATATATATATATATATATATATATATTATATATATATATATATATATATATATATATATATATATATATATAAATATATATATATATATATATATATATATATATATATATATATATATATATATATATATATATATATAGATATATATATATATATATATATATATATAATATATATATATATATATATATATATATATATATATATATATATATATATATATATATATATATATATTATATATATATATATATATATATATATATATATATATATATATATAATATATATATATATATATATATATATATATATATATATATATATATATATATATAATATATATA